>OU426978.1:215160876-215845043 GCA_911387785.2 Aelia acuminata | reverse complement strand
GCCTTCTTATGAGAAAATTAATTTTGTAAGGAATCCAGTTGGTTTTCTAATTGATTGCAGAGATGTAAAATCATTATTTTATTTTGAAAGCAAAGGAGAAACTAATTATTTTCGATTAATTTTTTAGTAATTTAAAAAGAACAGCGTAAAAAATATATAATCTTTACAAACTGAACTGGACGAATGAACAATAGACATCGAGTGAAACGCACCTTAGCGCTTCCAGGTAGTCTGGAGCTCGAACTAAATTTTTCATTTATAAACTCGTATCTCAATCTCTGAGAGGCTAATTAAATGGTGCGAGAGGCTTAAAATTTCAGTTATTTTCTCTTCAATTTTACACTCTTAAGAGAAAAACGGAAACCTTCTTCTCCGTTAGGGGTGGCTAAACGACGACATAACTTTCCTAATCCTACATGGAGTCGTTTTTGAGCCTTTTCATTGTTCACATTGTACACTTTGCTTTATAATATATATTGATTAAGAATAGGTTGTAAGGAATAAAGAAGAATTCCAGCCATAGAATTAGTATTTTTCTGAGCTAGGCACTTCGACTAATGAGATATGAGATTAGAAAATCTATTGTGACTCGAGTTAGTTATTAAGGTGCCTTTACATTGTATGAACTTAACCCCCGAACACTATTCGGCAAATCTAAACTGGAGACGAACCCGAACAAGTACTTTTCCCGTTCGCCTGTGCGCTTTTGTGTTAGTTAAGATAAGCTTCTAGACCTTTTTTTAGCATTTTTCTGACGTCGCTTTTATACATAACAAGTTAGAACAAAAGTCTGAACAGCCGCTAGTTCCAACTCAGCCGTCTTTGTAATGAAAATTGTTGTGCATAGTTGCGGGAAGACGTCATTGTTCGTTCGACTTCACGTTTAAGTGTAAATATCTGTTCGTAGTAAGCCGGTATGGCAAGGTTCGGAGTGAGGTTCACACAGTGTAAAGGCACTTTTTTCTTCAGTGGATGTTTTTACAAAGAAGAATCACAATATTATCAGAATCAAAGAAGCTTTGGGAACTATGTAATAGATCAATGGCTTAGGAAAACGAAAGGAAGATTTAAAAATCTGGTGCGTGCGCGCAACACACAACTTTCACTTACCAACTTACTTAGATTAGAAATTAATGCGTTTTGTTAATTGCCACTTCTTAAATGAATAGAACGGCTTTAATTATGAACAATGGTCTGTCATTAAAGGCGTACTCCGGATGCGTGGGCTCAACATGTTTTATGAGTTGACGGAATATTTTTCTTTTTTTCTCCTCTATATGTTTACTTGATTTTTTTCATATTTCATATCTAGCCATATCTTATTTTTAGGCGTAACGAGAGACAGTTAATTTCTCCGCATAATCAAAAACAAAGGTACTTTATAGGAAAACAAAAAAAGGCCCCTTACCCATTTAAACCCCCTCAGAACATTTTAATAATGATAAATCTTACCTGATATTAAAGAACACCTAACTTATATTAAACATGACGAATTTGATAAAAATCGTTAAGCCGTTTTTCTGATCATCGAAAAAAAAGGTAAAAATTGGAAAATAATTAGGAAATGAAGTGCCTGCTCCATTTGACCAATTTTTATGAAATAGTGGCTATCACATCGTTGGCATATACATACATCAAATACCCAGTTTGATCATAATCGTTAAAGCCGTTTTTGAGTAAATAAAAAAAAAAAAAAAATACGTGAAAACGATACAAAATTTATTAAGTAAAGTCCCCCCTCCGGTTGATCAATTTTGATGAAATTTTTAGTTATATCTCGGGCATATATATAGATCAAATACTCAGTTGAATCGAAATAGTTAGAGCCGTTTTTGAGAACATCGAAAAAAAAGTAAAAAGTTATTAAATAAAGTACCCCCTCCCTTTGACCAATTTTGATGAAATTTTTGCTGTCACATCGCGGGCATATACATACACTAAATACCCAATTTCAGGTTCCCACGGTTTATAGTTTTTGAGCTAGTCTGTTCAAACACACACACACACACACACACACACACACACACACACCATTTCGCGGGACTTGGTTAATTGGACTCAGGGGACCCCAAAACGTGTATTTCCGTTGAAAACCGGAAGTCGAAATTTTTCACGATCTCAATACTTCCACTTACTATATATTTCATATATAGGTAAGTGAAAGTAAAAATATACGGACGAACAATTCATTTAAGCGCTTTGTTTATTCTCAGAATGTATCTGATTTCAAGGAGCAAGGTTAACGGGCGTAGCCTTGAAATAAGAAATCTGACGAATGACACAATACTTAGCCAGAATTAGATCATTATGATCTATAATGATGGTGGGCGGAAGTGGATATAGGCTCACTATCACAAACTCCTCCATATCGTTCACTAATGGCGTTCACTTCCTGAAGTAGGCTACTCAGCCATCCAATCATGTCATTAGTTTCGAGATTGCTTGATATGAGTGGATTCCAGGAAAGTCTAAGGGATAACCAAAAATGGAATTATGAGCACTGAAATCAATTTATATTCTAATCTTTCTTTTAAAGCATAGTAATGTAATTTTTATCCTGGAATCTCTATTCCCCCCTGAATAACTTTGGCCAGTTGATTAAAAACTAAAATACAAAGTAACCCCCCCCCCAAAAAAAAAAAGACAATGAAAAGAAAACTTTTAGATATTGAGTACAAAAATTTGATCAGCTTCTAAACTTGTGAGCTTAACAAACTATTATAAAATACTCCGCTATACCGACCCAATATATATATATATATATATATATATATATATATATATATATATATATATATATATATATATATATATATTCTGCGGGATTTGTATATATCGAAAATATTCCAATTCCACAAACATACAATGTAAGCTATCTAGGATTAACATTTGACAGGAAATGGACTTGGGGCCCCCAAAATTAAGAAAAAACGAAAGACACTGAATCAAAGAAGCAAACTATTATACATGCTATTCAGACCAACATTAAAATTAAAATTAAGACAGAAAGTCGCTACCTACACTTACTTATTTAAACCAATTATGCAGTCTTATGCATCCCAAATTTTCGTATTTGCGAAAAAGACACGCATAGAGAGACTCCAAACCTTCCAATATAAAATTCTAAGACCTTTTACACATGCGTCTAAACGTTCCCAAAACTACTTTACATACTGACTTACGCATGCCAACTGTCAGGATTCACTATAAATGATTGCAAGACAATTTACACAGTGACATCACAATCCAATAATAATAAGAATGCCAATCCTGAAAACATCAAGAGAATGCTGAAAAGGTCGTGGATGAGAGTCCTTCTGTAAATTTCATTGTTTAATCTGAAATAATGCTACGGAAGAGGTACCGCTGGGTATTTGCTCTTCTTTATGCCTTATTGTACAACTGTTATGGAAGAACAATTAAGACAGGTGAGTAGTATAAATAAGATAAAGTTAAATAAAATTCTACGGGATATTATGGCTAAAATGTTTTCTATAATATTTGCATCAAGTTGAGGGGTGAGTAGATTTATGACTTCTACCTCCTATCTGGAAGGAAAGGATCATTTTAGAATCCTTTTATGTATATATAAAAAGATCGGGATTGCACCAAGGATAAATTTAGCTAAGGTTTCTTCTTATCCGACTCTCGGTATATCGCCTGAGATAGTATAAGAACCGGCGGCTTTTTCATCTTTCAGGTTTTTATAGCTTCATTCACCTCTTCCAGTTTGAAGTGGTTTTCTGGTTCTCCCATTTCATTCTTGGCTTCTATTGCTCCACAATATTTTATTCCCCGAAGGAACATTCATAACATTTTATAACCTAACCTAGCTAGGGTGCCCGGCTTCGCTCCGGTAGTTGTGTGGTGGTTTTAATAACATAAAAACTTTAAAATTAAAGGAAATATTGAACAAAATTAGCACTTTCTTGATACTTTTAACATGGTATCAATATTAAGATTCGAGATCTGCAGAGTCCGCCCAAATAAGAAACCCTATATACTTTAAAGGGGGTTGAAAATTGTGAATGATCAATTAATTTTGCAGCAACTTTGTCGAGTCATGCATCGTTTTTGATGGTTTGTGTGATTCTGAATTCTATAAGCCCATTCCAACCAGTCAGCAGATAATAAGTTATTAGATTATGGTTGAAAAATATATTAGTTAAAAAACTATATTTCGATTACAACTTAAGCGCCGACGACTGTGATGGTCCTATTAGATCCAGAAGTTTAGAAACTACCGAAGATTCACAGAAACTTTTTTTTTTAAGACCTTTCTTCCAGTTCAATCTCCCATAAGATATCCCCCCCCCCCCCCACGTTATTTGGCCATACACTGCACCTACTATTACAAAGTGAAAACCAAAATATCATGAGGGCACAATTTTTTCATCATATTTCTTTTTATCCTGAACTATGAGGGGTGATAAAATCTTATTGAAAAAATGCTGTAATTGGAGTTATTCATTTTGTCAACTGGAATGCTCATCATAGATAGTAATAAAACAATTTTTCATAATCACATATAATAAGAACACTTCAAACATTTTATTTTCGATTTATAATCAGTCAATTCAGCTCTCCTTTTTCTCCTCTCCTGTTTTATGTCTGTTTTATTTGCTCACTGTACTACTCAAAAATGTTCACTCATATTGCATTAAATTTACTTAAGTAGGTATATATTATATATTGATTAAATATAATGAGTTAATCAATTAACCTTCTTATGAGAAAATTAATTCTGTAAGGTATCCAGTCGGTTTTCTAATTGATATGTAAAATCATTATTTTATTTTGAAAGAAAAGGTGAAACTAATAATTTTCGCTTGATTTTTTAGTAATTTAAAAAGAACAGCTGAACAAATACATAACCTTTACAATCTGAACGGAATGAATGAACAATAAACATCGAGTGAAACGCACCCTAGCGCTTCCTGGTAGCCTGGAGCTCGAACTTAATTTTTCATTCATAAACTCGTATCTCAATCTCAGAGAGGCTAATTAAATGGTGCGAGAGCCTTAAAATTCCAGTCCTTTTTTCTTCAATTTTACACCCTTAAGAGAAAAACAGAAACCTTCTTCTCCATTAGGGATTATACAGCAACACGCTGACATAACTACCTTAATCCCACGTGGAGTCGTTTTTGAGCCTTTTCGGCACGCACATTGTACACTTTGCTTTATAATATATATTGATTATATTTAAGTTGATCTCCATATATTTCGTCCCATATTATACTTAACAGTAAACAGTAGAATCTCGATTAAGCATATATCGATCATCGAGTAATAATATTTGTTTATATAATTTCTCTGATCGGTCGTTTTCTGTTTTTTCTCTTTTAGCCCTGATGATGACGTAAAAATTGGTTCAAAACGTTGGCTATAATAAAAATAAGTAATACTTATGTATATTAGTGCTATTTATTTTGACCGCACCCCTAACCATTTCCTTTTCATCTACGGTCAACCATCTTCTACCATCTCAATAATCAGTTTTCGCGAACAACCAATGTCACAAGTACAAAAAAAAAAAAAAAAAAAAAAAAAAAAGAAAAAGGATATTTCTCTTAAAATAGCCTTAAGAATTAAGAAGATATTGCAATATTTTTCTCCAAGTCCTTTAGCAAGAAAATTCTTGTATTAAATTAAAGGACTTCTAAAAAAGAAAGCTAAAAAAAAAAAAAAAAATTCTTTTAAAAATATTTTATGCTTGGGGAAACAGGCTGTTCAGGGATCATTACCGATTTACTTTACGTCGAGGGGTCATGACCCCACCCCCCTCAAATATTATGGCTTTTCAATTCTTTTATATCTTTTAGCGAATAATGCAATTAGGTACTTACTATGTCACAACCAAACTAGGTACTTACTATACCCTAAAAATTCAACTTTAGGTTGTTAGGAACGCAGACGTTCGTAATAAAAGGTAATAATCTCATTAAATAAAGCGGCTGTCAGCCAGGTGATTATGAGGAAGGGGGTCATCACACCCCAAATTTCGTGCTGAATCCGCCCCTATGTACATGGTCCTCCGTCTAAGCGAAATAGGCCAATTAAATTATATATATGTATATATATATAAATATATATATATATATATATATATATATATATATATATATATATATATATATATATATATATATATATACAGTGATGGAAAAAAGTATTTGCACATCATGTTTTTATGAATAAATGAGTTCAAGGAAGCAAAAAACTTCGCTTTTCTTTGCAAAAATGAAAAGTACATTTATTAAAAACTGAAAAAACCGTTTTACAAAAAAATAAAAACACTTCATAATCAAACAAAATAATTAAAACAATAAAAGTGCTTGGAAAGTATTTGCACACTTCCATATTTACAAATTAAAACTCAATTTTAATATTTTTGTAAATAGGCCATTTGCGTCAATAATTGCTTGTAGACGTCTGGGCATTGAATGTACTAGGTTTTTAATTAAATCTAGGTTTATTTGTTCCCATTCATGAACAAGAAGTTGTTTAAGGTGATGTCCTCAAGAGATATGGTGTTTTCTTACATTTTGGTCAAGGATCTGCCATAAATTTTCAATTATATTTATATCTGGTGACTGAGGAGGAGTGTGGAGCTGTCTTGGAACATTAAATATTAACCACTCCTTTGTTCTCCTTGCAGTATGTTTTGGATCGTTGTCCTGCTGGAAATAGTACTGATCCTGGATTCCCATTTTTTCGACACTAACACGCAAATTACGGCGCAAAATGTTCACATAGCCTTCCACATTTAAAATGCCTTCGATGCTCACAAGATTTCCCACGCCATGGTAGGAAACACACCTCCAAACCATAACATGGCCTCCACCATGCTTTACAATCGTTAAAACATTTTGCTTCTTTAGGGCTACATTACGATGTCGCCATATCGTCCTTCGATCATCTGAACCAAAAAATTTAAATTTGCTTTCTCCAGAAAAGACGACATTTTCCCAAAAGCTTAAGAGTTTCTGTACGTACTCCCTAGCAAAAGCAAGGAGCTTTTTGCGATTCGTTTCACTGATGTATGGCTTCTTTCTTGGAACTCTACCATGGAGCCCTTCCGAATTCGGGGCATATCTTATTGCTCTGCTAGTAACCTGGACTCCAGACGTTGATTGGACCATGGCAGGAATCTCCCGAGAACTTATCAAGGGATTTTTAAGAGCTTCTTTTCTTATTTTCCTCTTCAGCCTGGGAGTTAACTTTTTTGGACCCCCTTTACGCTCACTGTTTTCGGGTGAACCACATTCCTCATAGTTTTTATGACGTATCTCACTGTAGAAAAATTCAACCCTAAGAAATCGGCAATTTGGCGATATGTTTTTTGCTGATTCTTCAGTAAAACAAGTTTTTCGCGAGTCGCCGCACACAGTTCACTTGTCTTTGGCATGATAATTGTCTATTGACTGAAGGAAACTGATTGAAAGACTAGAGAATACTGGTAATAAACGATTAGAGATAAATTAGTAAACAAACCTATGGACACAGGAGGATTAATCCAAATGAAACAGAGCTTGTGAGTAACAGTAGACCAAGTGTGCAAATAATTTTTTCCAAGCACTTTTATCGTTTTAATTTTTTTGTTTCATTATGAAGTGTTGTCTTTTTTTTACAAAAGGATTTTCTCAGTTTTAATTAAATGTACTTTTCATTTTTGCAAAGGAAAGCGAAGTTTTTTTTTTCCTTGAACTCATTTATTCATAAAAACATGATGTGCAAATACTTTTTTCCATCACTCTATATATATATACCATTGGTTAGGTAAGTGAAAACTTAAACGTTAAATTATTAAGATAATTTTCACTTTCAATAATACTTCGAAGATTATTGTCGGATTTTGAGTTCAGTTTTGGTAACTTATAACTTAAACTCTATTGAAGCTACTGTATTCCCTTCAAACTAATACATTTACTTAAGAAAAAATAAAAGGCAGATATTAATTTGTTTTTCTGTTTTAAAGCTCTCCGATAGATTTTCCTCCGTCCGACACTGTTCGGAAATATCTTAATTTTATCTAATCTTGGTGGGAGTACCCCAAGGCTCAATACTGGCACCCTTACTCTATATCATATACACTCACGACATACCTATTAACAACGAGACATTGACTGCAACTTACGCTGATGATACAGCAATTCTCACTAAACACCAGGATGCGACACAAGCTTCTTTGACATTACAACACATCTCATTTACGCTTCAAAAACATACCTGCCCCCTCCCCCTATTTATATGGACAGTGACCAAATTCCACAGACGGACACAGTACACTATCTGGGACTGACTTTCGACAGAAGGATGGCATGGGGCCCACATGTAAAAATAAAAAAAAGACTCAAACTTCTATATCCATTACTTTCTAAATCGGCAAAATTAAAGCTGAAACAAAAGCTAAACACGTACAAATACTTACTCAAGCCCATATGGACATACTCCTCACAGATATTCGGCATAGCTAAAAAGACTCACTTACAAAAACTTCAAACGTTTCAATCTAAATTGTCACGACTCATTACAAAAGCACCTTGGTACGTGACTAACTACACTTTACATACTGACCGCTATCTACCGACAGTCGACCAACACGGAAAGACACTTTACAAACGATTTTTCAGTAATTTGTACGGACATCCAAACAGTTTAATATTTAATATGGCTGAGATTCGCATAGATACGAGAAGACTAAAAAGGCGCTGGATGAGAGATCTGCTCTGTTAGACCAAGGTAGTTTAATCAAGCCTGGGGGGGGGGGGGGGGGCTGCTGGGTACTTTCCCTCCTCATGCCTGTCATTATTTCATCCTCCTGAAATGTCATTATTTCATATTACCGCCATCGCATTCGCTGATTGTCCGCACTTGCTGAAAGGTGCGAATCAATAATTAAAGTAAAAAAAAAAACATTTTCGAGCCAAAATATACTTCAAATAAATTAAAGTCAAATATGATTCAGTTATATGAAGACTATTAGCCCAATATAAATCAACTTTATTCACTCTGACAACTGAAATAATGGTCCTAAAACTTTCCTAGCGTCCAGCAGCTCTTTTAAATGAATTAGTTGTTTACCGAATGAGTTACTACACCAGTTACATATAAATTCATTACTTAAATTTTGAAAAAATATGTATGCTAGCCTTAAAAAATCTATACATTCTGTATCCAGGGGTTTTCTTTAAATAAAAAAAGAAGTGAGTTATGGAGAGGTATAAAAAATAAAATTAAAAAAAAACCTAAAGTGATTTTACAATCATAAATCAAGAAAAAAATATTTTAGTTCTCTACAATATGCATTAAATATTATAAGGGTCATTCTCCCATTTCATTCAAATTTCATTGTTCTAATTTCAATGCGAAAAAATTACATTTTCCAATGATTTTTTTCCACAAATTGTTAGAAGGTAGGTTGCTAATGGTGTTTACAAAAAATGCCTTCATAGAAACATATGTATATTATTTCTCAAGGCCTTTTTTTTGTCGGTACGCCATAACTTCCTTAATAACTTATCAAATTTTATGAATAAGGCATCATTTTAAAGCTTTCCTTAACCGCTATACCGGGGAAATATTCAAATCACTCATTTCGCCTTCCATTGCGAGTTATAAGCGCAAAACCGCGTTTTTTGCGAAAAAATGGTCGTAGAGGTTTCAAAATGGTGTCAATCTTTTCAGGTTTTCAAGGAGAACATTTTCGGCCATATACATTTTTTTCGATTAATCCCTTCGTTTGCGAGTTGTAAGCGAAAAGCGTCCCTGGGATATGACGAAAAAAATAGGACCTGAGCCTGCGATGTCCGGTACTCGCTATGGTTAAAGATCCCTATCCTAATTATACCTGGATATGCAAAATTAAGACTCCTACTGTAGCATCGTCCGGCTAGCCTAAGTTGCATAAAGGAACGTTAAACAAACAAATATAACAAATACGTGACAACTAATTAAGACTTTGTAATCTCTAAATATTATTTAAAAGTGCTCAAAACAAACCTGAAAATCAATTTCCCTTAAGTACTTAAATAAATTTAGAGTTCAGGTTTTACTAAACTCAACTCAAAGTCTATCTCCCTCATTCCACACGAGTGAGGGAGATAGGTTTTTGAGGTTATATTAAAGTAGACCATTCCATGTCAGTCTCTTATGAACAACATTTATGGGTTATTGAAATCCCTGGTAAACCTACAAATTAACCATAATATAACGTGAATGAAACTCACCTTTAAAGAAATATCAGTGGGTGAGGGAGATAGGAAATTAAACGACACTCACTGTTTTAACCGATAAAAACATCTTCACGAGGAAACGAGAGCAGAACTTCTGTGAAAAAGGTTATCCTTGCTGAGACGGGAATCTGTTACTATGTTGCCAACAATGAATTATAATGAAATAAAGGTTTCCAAAGTTTTGAGGCCCGATTTCAAAACAATGTGAGGGAGATAGGTTGCATCTATGAGACAGGTAGATTATGGATCATAACTTTTTTCTATAATAGGGGAGAGCGGGGTTGGTTGGCGTAGGGGGTAGGTTGGCCATCGGCTTATAGTTTCTGTCACACCTGTTGTGAAAGCCCCACCATTGTACCATGTCACCCGCTCGACCTCGGGAGTCTTGTCCTGAGTTTTCAATCCGGTGCTAACAGTGTAGAGAAGAGTGTGCTTCATTGATTGATTTTACAACATGTAAGTAAATTTTTATATTTTCAGTAAATTTGGTTTAAAGGCATGGTAAAACATTTGACTCCGATTCTGTTCACATAGCCCCAAACTACTTTGAAAAACCTAACCTTTCGATTAACCAATTTCTTGTTTGATTGTTCTCCCCTGTTCTGGCAGCCATCTTTCATATGATCCCTCCTGTGGGGTTAGTTGGCTCTCTTCAACTGGGTTTTGTTGGCGCAATAGCAATTCACAAAAGCAAGGTAAACATAAAGAAAGGTGAAACTACCAATTGTCTTTAGTTCCAGCAAGGAGGATGAGAGCAATTTTTCTTATTCAGAAAGTGACGACAGTCTAAATTTCTATCTTCTTATATTGTCATTTTATTTTCCCTTAAAAGCTGTTAAAAACCGATTCAAAATTATTATACTATTATAATTCAGCATTTAATAACAATAATAAGTGTCAGGCAGTACTTGAATGAGATGGCTAAACGACCCCACCTTCTAGGCCAACCTGCCCCACCTTGGGGGCTAATTGGCTACTCTGGATTGACGAATTCTTCAATTTTCTATGATCTTAGTATTAAATATTATGTGGTGAAAAAATACTTGAAGTACTCTAATACTTGGAGTTTACAGTGGTATCAGCCCTATTGGGATTATATGAACAGGAACGGCTCAACAATCAAAAAAGTGAAAACTGTTGCCAACCAACCCCGCTCTCTCCTACGAAAATAGCAATATACCGTAAAACCAAATAATTAAGACCTTCTAACAAGTATGGAAAAAAAAAACTAGGTCATAAATAAAAATATATATATCTTTTTTCCGCCATCAAAGTCAGCAACTTGAGCTTTGGGACAGGTGAGGGAGATAGATATTGACATTTTAAGTTTAAATTTAGACCTATAAACAAATTGTTACTGAGATAAAAATTCTTGAATAACAAGCTGAGGTCTTCAATTAACCAGTGGATGCAATTGAATTATTAGCAATTTCACACAAATAATATAATCTCATTGGGACATCAATTTGTATGTACTCATAAAGGGTCTTGTTTGTGGTCAGCATGATAACCAATTATAACTAAGGTAGCTGACTTTGAAAGATAGATAGTAAAGGCCCTTAATGCCCTACGATATTTAAAGGGGTGTAAAACAACTTGTGTTACCGTCTTTCGCAGGGGACGTGAAATGGAAGTCGCGATTCTTTACGATTACATATAATCGTTGAAGATCCCTATCCTTATATATATTGGCAAAATATAGAACTCCGATTTTTCCGATTAGGCATAGTAGCACAAAGTGACGTCAAATAAATAAACAAAAAATAAAAATAAAAAAGTGTACAAAACCTTGTTTTATTTACTGTCCCAAAGTCTAAAAAGGCCAATCGGACGATGCTACAGTGGAAATCCTAAATTTGGCCATTTTATTCCCTAACCGCAGTACGGCACAGCCAAGGATTTTTCACTCCCTTTAAAAACTCCTAGGGCAACTTGGCGGAATGCAAACCCGTAAAATTTACTATTGTAAGCTGCTATGCTAGCCAATAACCAAAATAGTAGAAAATGTTTATCAACTTCTAAAGGTCTGTTCACACATAACCGCACCGTAGGATTTGATTCCAATAAGCAGGATGGATAGTAACGGGTCGGTTGACCCGGTGTTGGGCATGTGTCACCGGTTGCTTTGTATCCTCCGTAAATGAATCAGAAAATTTAATTCATATGATAATATTCGCATCTGTGATGTATAACAGTTTTGAAAATTATACTTTCCGATTCCTTGAAATTAAACGCTAACTAATATTGTAATAATATTTTGATAGAGAAACGAGAGTTATTTTTCGTTTTTAACTTTTTTTCATTTCTGATTTTATTGCATCTACTTTAAGTTATTTGCTTAGAACATTTACCTATGTCAGTTGGGTCACCGGTGCACAGTGGTCAGTAATTGCTTTTTCTTTTACAAAGAAAGTCTATATTTATTCGTTTTAAGTTTAATTAAGAGCAAATATGTATGTGATTTCAGCTTTACTGTAGTTTTTTCATCTCAATTAATCAACTGAAAAAGAGAAACAAAATTCTGTTTTCTTGTGAAACCACTTATTCGATAACAGGTACCTACTCAAGGTTTTCAATAAGGCTATTCAAAATTTTATACCGCAATATACATTTATAAGGGAAAACCTTATGTATAGATGTAATCGTTTTATGTTATAGATTAGAAGGAGCTTGTAAATGTACCTGTACCATTTAGAGCAGATTACAGGGCCAAACATTGCCAATTTTTCTGTAAACATATACAAAACATACTTTTCTAAAAAAGGCGCAAGTGAATTTAACTGATCTTTTTATGTGGTCGTAGTACAAGTAAGACTAGAATTACCCCACTGATAATTCCGGGGAGCACCCCTTTGAAACCGAGAAAAACGGTTTTTATTGAAAAAAAGTAGTACAAAAATTGTTTTTGTACCATAAAAAGCGAACCAAATTCATGTTGCTCATACGTAATATACTAGCCGTTGAATGTAAACTTTCAGTGAAATCGGTATATTGATATCTTATTTCTGAAAGGAGAAAATCGAGTTTAATGTTGAATTTTTAGTTGTTTTTAAAATACCCATAACTTCTATGCAATTTGAATTTTATTTTGGATACTCGGTGGTATGAAAGCCCACCCTCAGACTAAAAAAATAAAAAAGAAAATTCTGAAAAATATTGAGTTCTTCCATGTTTTTTTGCATACTAACGATAACTATCTATTAACACTCAAGAAACCTGGTTTTGGGTAAGCAAAAAGGACACTTATACCGAAGCAATCTTAACGGGAATTGTTTCCTTGGTTTTCGAATTTTATCAAGAAGGTAATAAAAAAGATCCCCTCAATTTATCTGTAAAATTGTGGAAATGGCAGATTTATGTCCGCCAAAAAGCAATTATTGACCACTGTGCGGCTGTGTGGTGGTTAGGATAGCAACATACAGTACTAAAGGTCGCGGGTTCGCGTCCCGAAAGGAGTAAAAAAAATCATAGGCTATGTCGTCCCTGGGATAGGGCGTAAAATGGAGCTCCGAGCCTGAGCGATATCAGATATATTGAAACCTCTCGTTAAGGACCACTCCATTTAAAGGACACCTCTGTTTATGGGACAACTTTCAATTGCACTGGCGCTGGATATACGGAAACAATGCTTTTGAAACCTCTTTTTAAGGGACACTCTAGATAGAGGACACGGACAGGGAAAATTGCCTGAAAATGGGTTTTTAGACCTCTAGTTAAAGGACAGTATAAAATTTGTTTCAAACATTTTCCGAGAATGCTTTAGTCTTTTGTCCAATTGAACTAATACTCAGTAAACAGATCCACTTCCTGTCATTCCACCTTTTCTACAGAACAATGCGTAGGGTGAACATTTATTTTCATTTTGAACCAGTTTATTGGAAATCTTGGAACTAACAACATATCTCCAACACGTAAAAGGCTTTCATTAAAAGAAAAAAAGGAAATCATTGATGAGTACGAAAAAAGTGGCCGGCCAAATGCAAGGGAATTAGCCAAAAAATTGAATGTGAGTAAATCGGTAGTGTCAAGTGTTTTGAAGAACCGTGTGGAAATCCAGAAACTGGTGCAGGAAAATAAGAAAATTCATTCCAAAGTTATAAGCTTTTCACAGGTGAGTGAAATCGATTCATATTTAATCGAATGGTTGAGTCGTGCTCGAGCAGCAAACATACCAGATAAATTGCAAAAAGAAAAAGTAACATGCTGAAGCTGTGACTTCTATGCAAAAAATTAAACAATACTTCCTAGATCGGGTTATCCCTGAAGGTTTCAAATTGGTAGCAAATGCACAGATCCTTTTAGAGTCTAATCATCAAAAAAATGTAAGGCAATTAACTTTGGAAAGTTTTTTTAAACCCGCAGGTACTTAGACATTTCTTCAGTTTGCTCTCTTATTATGTAATTTTCTTATTGAGACCCAATTTGGTTATGGTAAAACTACATTGTAATAATCTTCAAATCCAATCTATCAACTTTTGTGAGTGGAAATTCTTTCGTAAATTTTTGCAGTATGTAAATTAAATTATTTTTTGCAATAAAAGCATTGTATGTATTTTTATTTGAACCAATGTACCACTATTACAGCTATATACACGACTATGTGGGTGCTTACTTTTATGTATACGTTTTATGTTTTATGTATACATTTACATAAACAAAATTTAATAAACCTCTACTTTAAGGACACCTCTCATTAACGGACAATAATTGAGTCACCATCGCTGTCCCCTATTTAGAGGTTTCACTGTAATCGTTAAAGACCACTATCCTAATTGTACCTGGATAGGCAATATTTTGGGCTTCCGCTATAGCATCGTCCGATTATCCTTGGTAAACGTTTAGTTATTAGCATAAAGTGACGTTAAACGGGGGCCAAAACAATGCCAGTTATCAATATTTCGTAATATTGGTGAACTCTGAAAAAAAAAAAATTGCTTTTTATGGTAACTTATACCTAAATAATTTTATTTTTTAGAGTGCTTCTTGGTTTTGCAATTATGAAAGTATTTTAGAACAGGAACCCGAGATAGGCCTTATATTGCATTAAAGGAAAACTGAGCCTTTGCAATCTACCTCTCCATCTTACCTGTGCTGTCGGCTTTCCTCAAGACTATGACCTTTAGAGTGACAAGCGGTGTAGCTTGCGATTTATTATCCCTAGCCCACCTTTGATGACTAATATTATTGGCACACTGCAGTTTCCTTTTTAATCTCATTATTCTTTTATCCTCATCTATAAATGCTTTATGACTTGTCCTCCGGATATTTTCCTGATTCCAAGAACTTAATTCTATGCTAAATAGCCAATTTAAATTGAAATCAAGTCGTGGCAAATGTTTAAGTACTTAGCGTAATAGTGGGGAAGATAAAACGGTAAACCCGCCGGTATATTAGGTCGAGAAACATAACTTGCTTTTAAAATATCATCTTCATTTTTAAAGTGGGAGAATAATGGAGAAGCGAAATTGAACCATTTACCCTTAGGATTAATTTCTCTCGTCCAATACTGGTCTAATAAAAAAAAAAAAGAGAGCTATTTTTCAGGAGAGCAAATTGAGGTTTCTTCTCTTCCCTATGTAATCCGTTGCCTGCTTTATACGATTGTTAAAATGTTTCAGGAAACATCCAATATCGCGGTATCGGACACACTCGGACACACAAGATAATAGAGGAAAATTTGATTAGTGAAAGAATCTATAGTAATTGTGATTAAAATAATAAACGTTTAAAATCTCACTCCTTACAATTTTATTCCCTACAAATAATTTTCTCTGGAGCGGGATGAGATTGTAGAACTCAAGTTATAAAGTATGTAGCGTAACTGTACCATAAGTTGACAGTGCTCCAATAGTTGACATTTTGTACAAAAAGTGTGAATAATAAGATTCAGTGTTCATTATTTTGGTTCAAAATTTGGCGGTAATTTGCCAAGTTATACTAATTAGCGGTGCTGCCCTGGACATCAGTTTGATGAAAACTCAAGCTTATTTCTGAGAGGTTATAATGGCAAATTTTCTAGTGGCCTGAAAACTTGGTTTCTACTACCCTGTTTCATTAGGGTGGAAGTAATAGGGTGAAAATATAGAGGACAGAGTCCAGCAGCCTTTAGTCAAATAAAAATGGACAATGCGGAGGACCTGGATTCGATTCCCGGCCGCGGTCGAATCTTTTATCTTCTAATAAAAATAATTTAAAAATGGACAAGTATGAGCTGACATATTTAAAATGTAAAACAGTGTGTTTTAAGCATATGACATTAATATATATATTATAATATTTATTAAAAGACCTTCAATCATACGATTGAAAAATTATTTATGTAAGTTATAATTAATTAATTTTATCTAAATTGTTAAACTAGTGTTATGATTATTAAATGTTAGTAGATGTAAAAATGTACAGGTTTTGAGAATGGGGAAACAGCCCCGAAACGTCAACATGTGCTGTAAATAAATATTTATGGTGAAATAAGGAAGATTTTTTGCTATTTTTATCAATTAATATATAAATATCTTCCAACTAAATTTAGAAGAAAATAATATAATAATGAAAGCTTAGCGAACTCGATGGTTCGATGCCGGCTCCCTACATAGATTCATATTAGTTAGTTCATATTAGTAGTAGCGCAAGTTGGAAAATATAGAAATATAGAGTAACTGTGCCATAAGTTGAGTGCTCCAATAGTTGAAATTTTGTACAAAAAGTGCGAATAATAAGATTCAGGGTTCATTATGTTTGTTCAAAATTTGGCGGTAATTTGCCAAGTTATACTAGTTAGCTGTGCTGCCATCGACATTAGTTTGATGAAAACTCAAGCTTATTTCTGAGAGGTTATAATGGCAAATTTTCTAGTGGCCTGAAAACTTGGTTTCTGCTACCCTGTTTCATTAGGGTGGAAGTCAAGTTAAATAAGCTTTTTAGTTGGTTTATTTAAGTTCAATTATGTTTTGATTACTTTTGGTATTCTTGAAGTCATGAGAGTCATTAGATATCCTTTTTAAAATATTTATACAATGTTTTAGGTGTTAAATGTAGGTGTCAACTATTAGAATAGAAATTCATCGATAATTTCAATAGTTGACATCGATGTTAACTATCGCCAGAATTAGCAAACAGTGTTCCATCTGGGGGTGGTTTGTGGAAGTCAGAGTCTGACAGGATGATAGGTGACTTATTTTATGAAATTATAGCTAGTGTTATCTATCCATGGATCGTTGAGAGCAAGATTATATTGCAATAATCCTATACCTGAAGGAATACGCGTCTCATCTGACTCTCCTCACTTCCTAAATCTGCAAAGATCATATGATACTTGCTATTAGTCGCAATCTATCAAAATGCTACACATCTCATCCAACCAATAAATGTGAACATCTATAATTGTACAAAAGATCACTGGAAGAGTGAAGAAGAGTCATCATTGGTTTTCACAAAACCACAAATGTCAACTTTCCAAACCTTTACATTTTGATGTGTCAAATATTGGTTCATTTTAGAAGTTTGTAATAAATCATTTTTTTATAAAAAACCGCAAATGTAGACCATAGAATATTGTATTCCTAGTTTTCATAATATAATAATATAATTTTTTTTCTTAAACTGTCAACTATTGGTACAGTTTCCCTTTAAGTTTGAAGTTTGATTTTACCTGTTCTTTCTCAACAAACGATAAATTTCTCAAAATTCTCAAATTCCGATATTAATCAAAATATGTGATATCAAGTGTATGGATGTGGCACTTGATTAAGGGGGGGGGGGAATTCAGATCAAAGTAACCCATTATTTGAATTTGTGGACATATAGGGTTTTTTAAAAGACCAATTCAATTACCTATTTTATCAAGGCAAAATCATACGAAATCACCCAACCAGAGTTCAATTGCCGATTACACATTTTCCCTTATTTATTATTTTGAGTAAATAAAAAAAACACATGAAAATGATACAAAATTTATTAAGTAAAGTCCCCCCTCCGGTTATCAATTTCGATGAAATTTTCACAGTCATATCTCGGGCATAAAAGTAGATCAAATACTCAGTTTAATCAAAATTGCTAGAGCCGTTTTTGAGAAAATAGAAAAAAACTTTAAAAGTTATTAAATAAAGTACCCCCTCCCTTTGACAAATTTTGATGAAATTTTTGCTGTCACATCGCGGGCATATACCTACTCTAAATACCCAATTTCAGGTTCGCACGGTTTATAGTTTTTGAGCTAGTCTGTTCACACACACACACACACACACACACACACACACACACACACACACACACACACACACACACAGACCATTTCGCGGGACTTGGTTAATTGGACTCAGGGGACCCCAAAACGTGTATTTCAGTTGAAAACCGGAAATCGAAATTTTTCACGATCGCAATACTTCCACTTACTATATATTTCATATATAGGTAAGTGAAAGTAAAAAATGAAGTTAACTTCAAATATGTCTCTCAAATTAAAAGTTTCCAAGAGTTTCCCCCTTTTTTTATGCCTTCCCCAAAAGCCCACTCATTAAACAGAAAAAACGATTAAAACATTTGAGATATTTAAAAAAAGCAAAACCCGAAGCTGCTAACTTAGTTTTTTTTAATGATGTCTGCTGAAAGTAGCGGAGCACACACTCATTTTTAAACTCACGTCTAGTGGCGGGTCCAGAAATGTTATCATAGGGAGCCCACTTTTCTCATCAAAATGAATTTCATCCTTTAGAAGCTTAAAGCCTCTGTTGAATAAATAATTATAAGAACATATTTTATCCAATTTAAAGATACATAGCATTCCTAACTCTATTTGAACTTTTTTAAAGTCAACTTAACCCTTCTAATTCAAATGTAGACCTTTTCAAATGAGTTATAGCCCTTTCCAAAGCAAATGCATCCCCTGAGAACTCAATCGACACCCTTTTTATTAAACAAGTTTACAGAGACATGAATCCATTTAGTCACGGATATCCATTTACGCATCATTGATATCGATATTATTTCTTTTGTTTTATTCTGTTTTAATTAATGTATAAATATTCATTATATGTATAAATATATTCATTAAATAAATATTCAGCAGAAATATTCACAAATAAAATGATGCACAAGAAAGACAAAAATGCTTACGATCCATCATCTTACACACTAATCAGTCTCTTTCCGACTTGTACTAAACTTTTCAAATAATTATTATATAAAAGACTTGTGAACATACTGTCTAAAACAAAAACATAATTCTTAATCACCGATTTGGTTTTATGGGGCAATATTGCTGAAACAGTATGCTACTGTTGTATTACTGGATGTCGTCCAGGCGTTTGGCACCAAGGTCTTCTCTTCAAGCTCAAAACCATTCTACCCCACACATATTGCCTTAAACTTCAATCCTACCCCTGCGAAAGATTTTCTTCTATCCGACAAGGAACTGAGACTTCGTCAGTCAGACCAATCTCGGTAGAAGTTCCACAAGGGTCAATACTTGCTCCGTTATTATACATTATATACACTCATGACATACCTACAAACTCTGAGACTTGAACTTCAACGTACGCAGAGGTCACTGCAATTTTAACAATACTTACTTGTAATAACCCAAGAGTGGCACCACTTAATTTGCAAAATCACTTATTGCATTTACAAAATTGTTATTTATTTTGAAAAATTAAATTAAAACAAATCTCAACATATAACATTTACATTTGGAGGTGTCATGTGACCACAAGTTTATATCGGAGACAATCAAATACCCCAGAAGGACTCAGTACGCTACCTGGGACTACTATTCGACAAAATGATGGCTTGGGGCCCCAATGTAAAAATGAAACGACAGAGTCTCAACAAACGATTAAAAATGTTGTTCTCCATTTTTTCTAAACCATCAAAATTGAAAATAAAACATAAACTGAATACACCTACTTACTTACACCCAATAGGACATACGCCTAACAAATTGTCGGCTCAGTAAAGATGGCGTTCTTAAAAAAAGTACACTTTTCAATAAACAATTTTGAGAATAATAACGGACGTTCCCTGGGACGTAAATAAAAAAAAAAAAACTGCACATACAGACTTAAAACAAGAAACTATCCCACAATATTTACGAACTCTTTACACGCTTTTTTGTTAAATTGGAAGGACATGATAACAGATTAATTAACGATATGTCCACAGCTGACATGCCCCTTAAAAGGAGACAAAAAAGAAGCTGAATGACAGACCTGTTCTTCTTTCCTCATGCTCAAAGTGTTAATCCATGGAAGCCATCATACAGTTCTGAATCGAAGTTTGAGGAGAAAAAAAAATTAATGAATAAGCTCTAAATAATATTGAAAGAATAAAATAAAATATAAAAGAAAGTTTACTTTTTTTTAAAGTATGTTTTTTGTGAACTTGAAAATTTCAAATATGCAAAATTTAGGAACGTGAAATTCGAAAATTCAAATTAAATTATTGGAGTTTCAAGAATATCCTGTAAAATAATATTACTTTTAAAATGTGTTATACCTATATCTAATCTTGATTTTTTTTTTCCACTTGTGCATTCGATCCACAGAACCTACTTTCGCGTTACCTTTAGTCGCGCGGTGTGGTCTTCTTATAGACATTTATGTTGCTTGCGGAAGCTTATACGCCCAGAGGGGTAGCCCAAGCCTCACTCTGCTGTACACGATAGCCTCCATTGTGCAGCGGCAGACTGCCCATAGCTCCTTAACCAATCCCATTGTGACCTTCTCACCTATGGCATCAGCCCTTTCGGGTTCAAGGGCAGTAACAAACTGGTCAAGGTCCAAGGATTATGGCGACTCTGAGTCAGCAAGCCTCGAGGACCCTGTACGAAACCTTCGGGCGGCTACTGACATCCTGGAAAGTATATAGAGGGAAGGATTATCACTCCTACGCCAGGTTGGTGTGATACGCCTCCATTAGGCTGACGGGCCTTATATACCCGGGTAAATTTACTTGGAGTTATGTCTTTTTACCCTCTGTGTTTCGATAAGCTCTAGAACGTAATAAGGTTTAACAAAAAAAATATAAAAATAAAAAAAACTTGTAACAACAAAAAATATTCACATAAATTCCACCATTATGATGGACTGTCTGGTATGCATGAGGCGAGATTGAAGAGACTAATGAAATGATTCATTAGATTCACCTTCGGTGTCCCCAGTGGCTCCCACGCCTCCAGTTGGTACGCTGAATTGAAATGGCTCTACCCACTTTTTTCGACGGCAATACTTCCTAGGTGTGCACCTTTTTCGACCCTTTAAGACCAAGAAGCATTATATCCTTAATTTGTTCAAACCGTGCTCTTTTAAACATTCTCTAAACACAAGATCCCAAACCTCTAACCTGTACATCCCTTTCTACCGAACTGCCTCCTTTACAAAATCCTTGCTGCCACTTTCTGGAATTCATTACCTGTCTCCATCCGAAAAACTTCAGCCCTCACTTCCTTAATAACCCAACTATTTCATCACCTCCTGAATCTCCAATCTCCTGTAAATATGTAAAATAGTGAAAGCAATATTGAGGATAAATCTATTTGATTTTTGTTATATATTTTCAGCTCAAAAGCGATTAAAGTTTTGTACTCAGGATCCAAATGTTTGTTATTGTTTTTTCTTTCGATATTCTGTCTCAGTTATTTTTATTGTATTGCTTTTCTTTTTTTGTGTCTACCCTATATCTTAATTCTTTATTTTTTTATTATATTTTTTCCAACTATCCAGAAAAATGGCTATTAATTTTAATCATGCCTCTTATTCTTAGGCATTTTCATCCCAGAATAAAAATTACTTTCTTTCATTGGGGTGAGATGGTTTAATATCATCAAAAGATAGGTAATAAGTTTTAAGTATATATGTAACTGTGTGGTAAACATTCAGAATTTGAGTTACGAATAAATAACTGTAGGTGTATAAATATATATCTGCTCACAAGAGTTGCTTTTGAATGATAGACAATTTTTTTTTACATTTAAATTAATTTAATAAATTTTATATGTCAATTTATGTTTTAATATTTTATTAATCATTCTACTACCTAATTATTAATACCTACTAACAACGAGACATTGACAGCAACTTACGCTGACGATACAGCAATTATCACTAAACATCAGGACGCAACACAAGCTTCATTAACTTTACAACATCACCTAAACATATTGCATGACTGGTTCAAAAAATGGAAAATTAGACTGAATCATGATAAATCAAAACATATCACATTTACTCTAAGAAAACATACCTGCCCACCCGTTTATATTGACAACAACCTCATACCGCAGACAGACCAAATACACTATTTGAAAACATACGACACTTAAAAAGAGACTGAAACTACTTTATCCACTCTTCTCAAAAACTTCAAAACTGAAACTAAAACAGAAATTAAAGACATATACATACTTACTTAAACCAATATGGACATACTCAACACAGATATTTGGAACAGCTAAAAAGACACACTTAAATAAAATTCAAAGATTTCAATAAACAATTTTACGACTCATAACCAACGCACCCTGGTACGTGACCAACCACACTCTACATACGGACCTCCACCAGCCAACAGTTGACCAGTACACAGCGACACTCTACAAACGTTTTCACACTAATCTACATGGACATAACAATCGCCTAATAATGGACATGGCAACAGCTGATATCCCAATAAACACGAGGAGGAGATTAAAAAGGCGTTGGATGAGAGATCTCCTTGCTTAAACAGCTCTAGTAATAGAATCAAGCCAGGAAGGGGGTGCTGCTGAGCACTTTTCTTTCCCATGCCTGACATGTCATTGTTTTCTAATCCGGCCACCACATTCGCTGATTGTCAGCTTTATGCAGACAGGTGCGAATAAAAAAAAAAAAAAAAATAAAAAAATATTTTATTTAAATTCTCGGCATAGCTCTAGCCATTTTATGTACAGCTACTTTGACTTTTTCCATTAAAATATTAATGTGAAACCAAAATTATTATAGAAACGTGTTATTCGATTACAGTTTAACAATTACTATAGGCAATTACCTTTCATCCATGGCTTTATTATATAATGTAATAACGTTACTTAGAGAGAATAGAAAAAGGCATTGAATATGCAAATGTAGAACATACCTTGAACGAAGGCGAACCAACTGGTTATATTATTAAAAGCAATGTTGAAGAGTGAAGGGAGTTCCGACCCTGACTTTGAATACTTGATCTCTTAGAGTTTACATGCACCGATGTGGGTTGTATCACAGGCTTCATTATACAGCACTTGGAGGGTAATAAAATTTTCTATCGAGGCGCATCAATAGATTTTTTTTACGTTAAAATTATATTTGTTCAACTTTTTAATTTTTGTTTTATATTATGTAATGCGAGATACCATATATGTATTTAATGAGTCGTGTAGAATTACTAAAATTATTGTAGAGAGGTTAGAAATAGTCAACTGTCATTCTTTATGATAGCTTGATTCACAGTCAGGATTTTCAGTTAAACATATTTTTTATTTTGAAAAGCCAACGTCTCGATTCCTACATGTGGATCTTCATAAGGGCTAAAAGAAGACAAATATTTGAAGACAATAGATGACAAATGGATACTTTACGAAGCTGATAATGTTATGAAGGATGATAAAAATCATACATGAATACTTTACGAAACTGATAATTACATAAAAAATGTTAAGCATTATACATGAATATTAGTTTAAGTATATGGTTAGCAAGATAAAATGAAATCTGATACTTACCTTCTAAGTCCAGAGTAATGCAGAGAC
This sequence comes from Aelia acuminata, assembly GCA_911387785.2. Lineage (NCBI taxonomy): Eukaryota > Metazoa > Arthropoda > Insecta > Hemiptera > Pentatomidae > Aelia > Aelia acuminata. The sequence continues at coordinate 215,821,049 of OU426978.1, read as the reverse complement.
TGAGGGTGAAATAAGGTGAGAGGTAGTGGTAGGTGGTTAGTTCGCCGACTTCAAAAGGTTTATTTTTGGGACACCCAACGCTTTTGAAGTGAAAGGCTACATAAAAACTAATCTATGTATATATATTATAAAGCAAAGTGTACAATGTGCGTGCCGATAAGGCTCAAAACGACTCCACGTACGATCAAGAAAATTATGTAGTCGTGTAGACCTGTAACCCCCCCTAACCGTGAAGAAGAGTTCCGTTTTTACCTTTAGGATATAAAACTGAAGAGAAAAGATCCGGAATTTTAAGCCTCTCGTAATATGTAATTCAATCTGTACGGGTTAGTCAATGAAAAATTTAGTTCGAGCTCCAGACTACCAGGAAGCGCTATGGTGCGTTTCATTCAATGTTTATTGTTCATTCATTCAGATTGCATTGATTATATATTTTTTCAGATGATCTTTTTAATTTATTAAGAAATTGAGCGTAAATTAGTAGTTTCTCCTTTGCGTTTTAAAATAAAATAGTGATTTTACATCTCTGCAATAAATTAGAAAACCAACTGGGTTCCTTAACAATTTAATTTTCACATAAAAATTTGCCTTTTTATGCGATCAACGCATTACATTTAATCGATAAGTAATATATAATGAGCGAACATTTATAAAACAGACATAAAAAAAAAAGAGATAACTGACTGAATACAAACCGAAAACAAAAAGTTTGAAGTTTTCTTATTGTAGTTAGGAAAAAGAAGTTGGTTTGATTACTATCCAATTCCAGCATTTTTTCAATAAGATTCTATCGACCCTCATAGTTCAGGATAAAAAGAAATATGGTGAAGAAATTGTGCCTTCATTTGCAGCAAAATTAATTTTTCTGCAAATGAATGGTTCCTTATATGGGCGGACTCAGCAGAGCTCGAATCTTAATATTAATACCAAGTTAAAACCGAAGTTTCAAGATGGTGCTAATTTTTCTTAAATTTCCTTTAATTTTAAAGTTTTTCTGTTATTAAAACAACACAACTACCGGAGCGAAGCCGGGCACCCTAGCTACTTGAAAATAAAATTAAAAATCTGGTGCGTGCTCGCAACACACAACTTTCACTTACCAACTTACTTAGATTAGAAATTAATGCGTTTTGTTAAATGCCACTTCTCAAATGAACAGAACGGCTTTAATTATGAACAATGGTCTGTCATTAAAGGGGTACTCCGCAAGCGTGGGCTCAACGAGTTTTATGAGTTGACTGAATATTTTTCTTTTTTTCTCCTCTTTATGTTTTCTTTATTTTTATCATATTTCATATTTAGCCATTTCTTATTTTTAGGCGTAACGAGAGACAGTTAATTTCTCCATGTAAACAAAAACAAAGGTACTTTATAAGAAAGAAAGAAACAAAAAAAAAAAGCCCCCCCCCAAAAAAAAAGCCCCCTCAGAACATTTTAATAATGATAAAGCTTACCTGATATTAAAGAAAACCTAATTTTCATTAAACATGACGAATTTGATAAAAATCGTTAAAGCCGTTTTTGAGATAATCGAAAAAAAAGGTAAAAATTGGAAAAAAAGTCATAAAATAAAGTGCCCCCTAAGTTGGACAAATTTTGATGAAATGTTGGCTTTTAAATATTTGGTATATACTTACATCAAATACCCAGTTTCTTCAAAATCGTTAAAGCCGTTTTTGAGTAAATAAAAAATATGTACACGTGAAATTGGTACAAAATTTATGGAGTAAAGTCCCCCCTCCGGTTGATCAATTTTGATGAAATTTTTACAGTCGTATCTGGGGCTTATAAATACATCATATACCCAGTTTGATTAAAATTGTTAAAGCCGTTTTTGAGTAAATAAAAAAAACACGTGAAAATGATACAAAATTTATTAAGTAAAGTCCCCCCTCCGGTTAATCAATTTTGATGAAATTTTTACAGTCATATGTTTCATATATAGGTAAGTGAAAGTAAAAAGAAATTTTTAAAGAACTAACAAAATAGATGGTACTGTATACAAATTGGTGTATCTGAACTCATTAATAAGACAAAAGTGAGATATCTACACAAGGTAACAATAATCTATCCCATATATTATTTCACTAAGTGTGAAAATCGGTTTTTCATGAATCATAAGGTCTTACCATGCCCAAATGCCACGAATGTGGTATCGTTGGATTCAGAATTTCACGGAGCTTTTGCCTTAAAATGTTGTTAAAATTTGTATTAGGTTGCGGTTCGATAGATCTTAAATGAATTAAAATGTAGGCAAAAAGGCTTTTGTCTTTTATTTTTTGACCGAATTCCAGTAAAACAAATCTCTTCGACGTTAAATTGATTTTGAAACGAAATCCGTATCCTCCATTCATTTCATTAAAAAAATGAAAAAAGAAATTAGGAAGAAATAGCTTCCTATATTTTGACAAGACCGACGAAATGACATTAAGGTGCGTTTAAACGAAAAAAATAAATAAAAGATTTAGTGAAAACTGAATAGATTGATAGTATAAATTTTCGTAAATTGTTAAATAAAATTGGCCCAAAAAAGTTTTCTTTAATTAATATCTTTATAGCCTTTGTAAAATAGGATGAGAATGCAAAAAAAAAGTCCATTTCATAGTTATGTTAAACTAGAAGTACAATCTGATACAAATCTTCGTGCGACGTGCTTCGCACGGGTCCACCTAGTTTATATAAATATTGAAAAATTATAATGAAGGAAGTTATACAATAATAAAGATAATAGTGATACAGAGGTACGTCATTAATTGCGGATACCTATGAAATCAAAACTAGGATTTGAGGATGCGGAAGATGTTAAAGTAGATGGAATTATCTCTTTATCTACTTTATGATTTACAGGGTTATTTTAGCCCTGAAGAAGATCCTCAAGTAGGGAACGAAACGTTGGCTTTTCAAAATAAAAATATGTTTAACTGAAAATCCTGACTATGCATCAACCTATCCTAAATTCATTGTAGTTCATAAAACTTCCGTCTCAGCAGTTTGATAGAGTTATAAATCACATTCAAATTAACAGCGCCCAAACAAAAATGTCTCACATGGAATTACTTCTGGGTTTTATCTTGACGCGTAGAATTAAAGTGGATTGACCCTCCGTTTGACTTGGGAGAGCGCATTTAATCCCCCGTGTGTCATGAGCTCATGTGCTCAAATGGAATAACTCACCTCCATGGACGTACACTGGGGGGGGGGCGTATAGTAGGGGATTTAGTCCCCAAATTTTGAGAACCATAAACATAAAAATAAGTCTTTATTTTTATTTTTTTTTATTTTTTCCATGTCATCTTAGGATATAATCTATGTAAGAAATGCTTTAAAAATTATCTTATATATAATGTGTGTCCATGAGCAGATTTTTTCCAAAAAAAAAAAAAAAATTTTCATTGTGCCCCATGCCCGGGGTACAACGAAACTGCTAAAAAAACAACAAAACCATAATTTAAAAAAAAACTTTATTCGGCTTCCAGTCGGTTTTTCGTTCTTCTGCTTTGGGATAGACATGAAATTCTTCCGCTCTCAATTTCGCACCAATCTGTAAGAAAATGAAAAAAAACCGACTGCTTATTGCACAATGAAAAACAAATACGGCACGATGAAACACTCGTGGGACTACATGAAACTTTCCATTGTGCCCCGAACGCCCTTGTTTGATGTCTTTAACTTCCTACGATGAACGCGAAGAGGTAGGAAAGCCAAATTCAGGCAAAACCTTAAGAGATACATGCATAATGAAAATGTTGTAAGAGCAGATTGAATAAAATAATTACTCATACCTAGAGCGAAAAATTTTAGGTTCACCCCACAAAACCGCACTTCAGCACGAGTCTGTCACATAACAAGTCGAAAGGGGACAATATGCTGAGTTAGTTTGGAGTCACCCTTACCGCTTGCTGTCTGAATTTGGTTGCACTAGACCTTTTGGTTCGCCCAGTGGACCGACTGTTTCATTTTACACCCTATTTCATCCTCCCCTACTATATTTTTTAAGCATTACCTAAACAAATATTTCAATGTTTAAATATCAATAGGTTTTGTTTGAAAAATTAATAAAGCCTTAAACCATCGAAATTCCTCCTCCCCAGGCTTAAGAATTTTATCTATAATAACACTAATAAAACTAATACACGGTCACATTCAGTAATAGGTCCCCCACAGGAAAATTATATAGTAAAAGCAAAGATACAGATAAATTAGATTTACAATCTAATATAGTTTATATAATACCATAGCTTGGGAAGAAAATTTTGTGCGGTACAACGGAACCAGAGATGGGCATATTTAAATAAAAATGTAATCTTGATTATGACTAATAATCATAAATGTGAATAATGATTGTAATCTTCATTCACAAATCATTCTTTAGATCGGAATCATTAATCATGAATTGTATTAATCACTGATCGTGGAATATTCATGAATATAATGTATTCAACAATCATGAATGACCATTATTCATTATTAAATGTTAGTCAGTAATCATGATTAAGAAGAAATTATTATTCATGATTACTCATTACACATTAATCATGACTGATGGGAATTCACTACTCATGATTACGGATCATTCATTAATCATGAATAATATAAATTCATTAATCATGATTACAAAAAAAATCACAATTCTGAGTCTTACTAATCATTAATGATGATTGAAAATTTAATTGCTCTTTCCATTCTTGTCAATACACCTATACTAATACCCATTAAAATTAGGGTCTAATTCTTTACTTGTGACTTCAAATGCTGTTCAGTTGACTACACCCACTGCTTAGGACTTGCCCTTGATCAATAGGACAACTTTTAATTCAGAAATGCATCCTCGCCTTTTAAATTTAAATGAATAATGATTATCAATATATCGTATTCATGATTGATGATTGGTGAATTTTTGTTATTCATGATTGATGACTATTAGGTATTCATGATTGATGAATATTATATTAATCCAAGCTCATGAATATATTTTATTCATGAATAATGACTAACTGAATTTATCAGTAATCGTTATTCATGAATAACTGAATAACAGTTATTCATTATTCATTTCAAATGAATACCATAAACACTTAATAATCATTCAAATACTCCGAACTGATTATGAATAATGGTTATTCATTATTCATTTGTTTTATGATTACAATTTTTCATATTCATTAATCATTATTCAGATTACAATTTGCCCAACTCTGACCGGAACAATATCTTAAACGTAATATATCAACTTAAATATAGCTGCACTTCTATAACTGAGACAGCAGATCAAAAGGCTCTCACTACGCATTACAGGCAAACAAATCATTCGTTTAAATTCGATTCGCCGTGAAAGTAAAAATTTTAAACGAAATATTAAAGAAATGATAACCATAGAAATTCCGCAATAGACGAAAAATCAGATGTCCTAAATATCAACACGTGATATTCAAATTTAATACATTTAAAACAATTTCACGGGCTACCTGTGGTTTAGTGGTTAGCATAGCAATCTACAATAGTAAAGGTCGCGGGTTCGCGTTCTGCAGTGGCCCTATGATTTTTCAAATAGAGTAAAAAATCCTTAGCTATGTCGTACATCAGATATGACGTAAAATGGAGGTCCCCAGCCTGTCGGATGTCAGTTACTCATTAAAGATCCCAATCCTAATTATACCTGGATAGGCAAAAATTTAGGACTCGCACTGTAGCATCATCCGATTAGCCTTAGTGGCATAAAGTGACGTTAAAACTAACAAACAATTTTACATTTAAATGATATAATACATCACAGTAATGAGCTATTTATAGATTTTTATAACTTACTCCTCTAATGAAATTCCCGCCTACCTGTCAAAAAACCGGTAATATCAAAAGGTCAGGAACAACCGAAGAACCTTTAACTGCTTTTCACCCTACTCCTTTACAGATCTGAACATTAGAATAACATAGGTAGTCTCTGTACATCTATGTTTATATAGCAAAATCCATCAGCAACATAAGTGCATTCATAGACTTTTATCGTTTAAATATATACAGTCAAACAACTAATGAATTTTACATATTTATATTACTGTTAACTCCAGTGTAAATTTTACCTGTGTATACATATAGTATGGCATGATTATGAGGACAATATAGTCTCGATATACGTCGCCATCATTTAGTGGTTTAATATTGACTGAACCTCAATGAGCCTATTGTAACATTTAATATCAACAGTCAAGAAAACATATCCGATAAATAAATATATATGCAATTAAATATATATACATATTTTTATTTTTTTTATAATTGCACTAGTTTCTTTGAAGGATATCCCCATTTATAAATATCATAATAAGAGTCAAGGAAAGAGAAATACAAATGTCGGTGCCCGAGGCTAACCTATATTTCTGGCATGAAACGAACTGCCTAAACCTGAATCTCTTCACTTTCATGAAGAACCAAGAAAAAAATAAGTGTTCCACATGATAAATTTAAGGGATGTCATAAATCGCAAAGAACACCAACATCAAATATTACGAGCATTATCCCCGATTTTCTACATATTGGAGTACGTGTAAACTTTTTTAAAAATATTCTAGCAAACGTGCGTCACCGCCTACGAGGACAAGGGGGACTGTCACTCCCAATCTAAAAAGTTACTCGTAAATAAAAATACGAATTTATCTGAGTTTACCCAATTAAATTTAACACGATATTAATACGATTAATACACTCATCTACCAGAACGTACCCCAATAAAATAAAATATAAATATAATGATTTAGTGAAAATATTTATTTCTTAAACCAACACATAAGGATGTAAATATTACAAAACAGATTGTCTTTGTGGTTTCATGAAAAGCGTTCGTACGTACCACACGTATCTGTTCGGCTTCGCCCACTTGCAGGTGTCGTAGTGCGTTCGTCACCGTTTGGGTAAGAAGTAAGAAATTGCCTCATCCATTCTTATAATTATATTCAATAATGATTAAAATGTAATTTTAATCATTATTCTCTTTTTTTTTTTTTTTTTTTTTTTTTTTTTTTTTTTTTTTACGTCCGCTTTATGGCACGAGGGCTAATCGGGACGGGTTATCTACGGGTAACCAACCTCTTCTAATCCATAGCAAGCTGCTGAGTCTGTTCAGTGAGGCAGTCACAGAACAGAATCGAGCGGGCATGGGCGGGATTCGAACCCGCACATTCTCAACACTCTATTGATTTATTTATTTATTTTACCCAATTTCCTCATCTGTTACTTTATTTTGACAAATTTGCGCCGGGTCGCTTTTTATAAACATCGTCAGGCATATTGTATACTAGCTGTGGAGCCCGGCTTCGCTCAGGGACTTGTGGAATAGGTGGAATGAAACAATAACTTTAAAATGTAATAGTACAGAAAAAAGGTCCAAAATTAATCATGATTAAAACGAAATTTGTACCATCCTGAAACTTAAGTTCAGTATTAGTGGTAAGTTTAGAAACCTCTGAGACCGCCCGTATATGGTTGGGGTATAAGAGATCCTATTAATGCGGTTCTCTTAATGCGTTTTCTTCCCTTTTCTTGATTAAGAAAAATTATTTTGGCAGCAAGTAGGCCCGGTATGGACCATTTCTTATGGTTTCTATGTTCTGATTCCATTGAGACCATTTTCATGACGATACCGAATCCTTATCAAGTAACTTCTCCTTTTTCGAATTCGGTTGAAAATTTACGAACAAAACAGAACTATTAAACAGAAATATTATATGAACACTTTATTTTCGATGTATATTCCATTAGGTTATATCTTTTATTCATATTATCTATAGGTTATATATTTTATTCAATGTTAGTTTTTATTCGCTCACTACACTAATAAGCAATTTTTCTTTTGTTCTAAATTTACTCTTATATTGTATATTGATTAAAGGCAATGTTTCGACTAATTCTTTCCTCTTCTGTAAAACTTAATGCGCTTAGGAATCCAGTTGGTTTTGTTTTTAATTTCAATTCATTGCAGAGATGTAATGACCTTATTTAAAAATAAAAAGGAAAAAATAATTATTTATACATAATCTCGTGTAATTTAAAGAAAACAGCTGAAGCTAAAACCATAACAAACCGAACTAATGAACGATAACCTTATGGATTGAGCTTAGCTAGCGCTCCTGGCTTCCAAATGTCGAACTAATTTTTTTCATTCATATACTTGCCTGGGCTTATTAGAGGGGTAATTACATGTAGCGAGAGGCTTAAAATAAAAGCCCTTGTCCCTACAACATTACATAGTTAAAATGAAAACTGAAACCTTCTTCATCGTTAGGGGCAATAGGGCAATTCGACGACATAACATTCCATAAAGTAGGTGTAGTTGTTTTTGAGCCTTTTCGGCACGCACATTGTACACTTTGCTTTATAATATATATTGATTTGATGAATTATACATTTTTTATTTCAACTTGAACTGCATTGTTGGATGAATTTTGTAACAAAGTGGCATCTCCGAAATTGATCCCCATTTCTGTTTTAAACCAATCAGCTGGATCCTATTTTCAATCAACTCGATGAAACTTATGGAAGTTGATGGAAAGCAATGAAAGTAGTAGGAATGGATTGGGTAATATTCAATCAAGAAATTTCGGCCCATATCCTTCAACATGAAGCCTTAGCAACTACCTATCTTCTAAGTTATTATAAATATAAATAAATATAAATAAATATATATTTAATATATATATAGTTTATATATATATATGTATATATATATATATATATATATATGTATATATATTAAATAAATATATATTTAATATATATATAGTTAATATAAATATAAATAAATAAATATAAATAATTACTATAAATACTATATAATACTAGACTATAAATACCTTTAAAATAAATTTTTTTTTAGGCGTTATTATTTCAACTTTTACCCTATCTAGGAGAATATTGAGCCGTCCCTCCAAATAATTTTGGGCTGGTGAGCTCCATGTTCTAGCATACTAACTTAAGTTTGGAATATACCACTTGCAAGGTTTTACGATAATGCATGCATACATATTTGGGGCTTCGTACCGATACAGAAACTGGGACTTCTCTGAGTTCCGGTAGATGACTGTCTTCTGCTGCAGCTCTCCAGTCCCGAATTCAAGTAAAATTCAAGCCTACCAGATGCGATTTTATCTATTTATTCAAATTGTTTTTATTTTACCCTAATGTCTCCAAATATTTTTGTCTTCTTTCCACCTCTTATTTATTTTCTCTTTTCTTCTCGCTTATTGGACCTACAGATTACTTTGGCATGAAGGAATGCACTGTCTCTGTTTCTGTTTTTATTTTTATTTTAGTTTTATATTCTTCACTTGTATATATGACATTGTATCTGTAAATATTTAATATCATCACATGCGGCCACACTGGTTAGGTTCCTTTATTATGTATAATTAATTTATTCTAAACGTACAACGGTCCCAGAATAATAAAATTATTTTTCATTCATTCATTTATTAAAAAAAAATCTGGTGCGTGCGCGCAACACATAACTTTCACTTACCAACTTACTTAAATAAGAAATTAATGCGTTTTGTTAATGCCACTTCTCAAAGTTACACATTTTCCACATTCATTTCTTATTTTTTTTTTCATTTGCTCTATAAACCCCTCAGAACATTTTAATAATGATAACGCTTACCTGATATTAAATAACACTCAATTTTCATTAAACATGACGAATATGAAGAAAATCGTTAAAGCCGTTTTTGAGATAATCTAAAAATTAGAAAAAAAGTTATGAAATAAAGTGTCCCCTTCGGTTGATCAATCTTGATGAAATGTTGGCTATCACATCTTTGGCATATACATACATCAAATACCCAGTTTGATCAAAATCGTGAAAACCGTTTTTGAGGAAATAAAAAAAAACACGTGAGAGTGATACAAAATTTATTAAGTAAAGTCCCCCCTCCGGTTGATCAATTTTGATGAAATGTTGGCTATCACATCTTTGGCATATAAATACATCAAATACCCAGTTTGATCAAAATCTTGAAAGCCGTTTTTGAGTAAATAAAAAAAAAAAAAAACACGTGAAAATGATACAAAATTTATTAAATAAAGTCCCCCCTCCGGTTGATTAATTTTGATGAAATTTTTACAGTCATATCTCGGGCATATAAATAGATCAAATACTCAGTTTAATAAAAATCGTTAGAGCCGTTTTTGAGAAAATCGAAAAAAACTTAAAAAGTTAATAAATAAAGTACCCCCTCCCTTTGAGCAATTTTGTTTAATTTTTTGCTGTCACATCGCGGGCATATACATACACTAAATACCCAATTTCAGGTTCGCACGGTTTATAGTTTTTGAGCTAGTCTTTTCACACACACACACCATTTCGCGGGACTTGGTTAATTGGACTCAGGGGACCTCAAAACGTGTATTTCCGTTGAAAACCGGAAGTCGAAACTTTTCACGATCGCAATACTTCCACTTACTATATATTTCATATATAGGTAAGTGAAAGTAAAAATCAAGCATCATCTGCCAAGTTTAATAAACATGACGATGTCGAGGTTGGCAAATAGAATAGTCATTTCCCTATTTTTCCTTCTTCTCCAGACTTCGCCCTCCTTTACTGGGCCGTTGATCCTCCTGAGAATTCCTCGCTCGAACACACTGAGCTTCCTCTCATCACTTTTCGTCATAGTCCAAGCCTCAGGTCCGTATGACAATACTGGCCGTACGAGTGTCTTGTACATATTTAGTTTGGTCTGCTTTGTGAGGTGTCGGCCAAGTCAAAAAAAACATCTATTGGCAGCAGTGATCCTTCTCTGTACCTCTTGAGCCATATCGTTCTTATTATTTACTGCAGTTCCGAGGTGTACAAAGCTTACAACTATATCGATCTTAAAGATCCTACTTCGAGCGGAATGCTCAGATCCACCTTACCATCAAATCTCATGTACTTGGTTTTCCTTTCATTGACTTTTAAACCAAGTCTTCTTGCAGCGCTTCAAGCCTTATAAATGCTTCTCTGATAGCTCGTCAATTTATGACTTTTTACAATAATGATTTCCTTTTTTACTTTCACTTACCTATATATGACATATATAGTAAGTGGAAGTATTGCGATCGTGAAAAATTTCGACTTCCGGTTTTCAACGGAAATACACGTTTTGGGACCCCCTTAGTCAAAATAACCAAGTCCCGCGAAATGGTCTGTGTGTGTGTGTGTGTGTGTGTGTGTCTGTGTGTGTGTGTGTGTGTGAACAGACTAGCTCAAAAACTATAAACCGTGGGAATCTGAAATTGGGTATTTAGTGTAAGTATATGCCCGCGATGTGACAGCAAAAATTTCATCAAAATTGATCAAAGGGAGGTGGTACTTTATTTAATAACTTTTTATGTTTTTTTCGATTTTCTCAAAAACGGCTCTAACGATTTTGATTAAACTGAGTATTTGATCTATATATATGCCCGAGATATGACTGTAAAAATTTCATCTAAATTGATTAACCGGATGGGGGACTTTACTTAATAAATTTTGTACCAATTTCACGTGTTTATTTTATTTACTCAAAAACGGCTTTAACGATTTTGATCAAACTGGGTATATGATGTACGTATATACCAAATATGTAAAAGCCAACATTTCATTAAAATTGGTCCAACTGAGGGGGCACTTTATTTCATGACTTTTTTTCTAATTTTTATCTTTTTTTCGATTATCACAAAAACGGCTTTAACGATTTTTATCAAATTCGTCATGTTTAATGAAAATTAGGTTTTCTTTAATATCAGGTAAGCTTTATCATTATTAAAATGTTCTGAGGGGGCTTTTTTTTGGGGGGGCGTTTTTTATTTGTTTGTTTCTTTCTAATTAAGTACCTTTGTTTTTGTTTATATGGAGAAATTAACTGTCTCTGGTTACGCCTAAAAATAAGAAATGGCTAAATATGAGATATGATAAAAATAAAGAAAACATAAAGAACTCTGCGAAAAGAGGAGAAAAAAAAATATTCAGTCAACTCCTAAAACTCGTTGAGCCCACGCATGTCATAATTAAAGCCGTTCTGTGCATTTGAGAGGTGGCAATTAACAAAACGCATTAATTTCTATCTAAGTAAGTTGGTAAGTGAAAGTTGTGTGTTGCGAGCACGCACCAGATTTTTTTATTATTAGAATTCACAATTTCTAATTACTATAGTGCTAGTAGGTGCATGATGATTTTGTTTAACCTGTCTTTTGCTAAAACGATGGGAAAAATGCGTTTTTTCCTAGTCCAAGCCGGAAAAAAATAAATTTCTGGTTAACCATCCTAAATATCGAAAGAAAACGAAATGTAGTGTCAATAAATAAACTTACACCGCCATCTGTAGGAAATTTATAGAACTTACAAATAATCAGACTCAACCGTAGTATAATAAGCATTTAATCAATATATATTATAAAGCAAAGTGTACAATGTGCGTGCCGAAAAGGCTCAAAAACGACTCAACGCACGTTTAAGAGAGTTATGTCAGCGTGTTGCTATAAAACCCATAACGGAGAAGAAGGTTTCTGTTTTTCTCTTAAGGGTGTAAAATTAAAGAGAAAAGGACTGGAATTTTAAGACTCTCGTACCATTTAATTAGCCTCTCTGAGATTGAGATACGAGGTTATGAATGAAAAATGTAGTTCGAGCTCCAGGCTACCAGGAAGAGTTTCTAGGGTGCGTTTCTCTCAATGTTTATTGTTCATTCATTCCGTTCGGTTTGTAAAGGTTAAATATTTTTTCAGCTGTTCTTTTTAAATTACTTTTAAAATTGTTTCACCATTTCTTTCTAAATAAAATAATGATTTTACATATCTGCAATCAATTAGAAAACCGAATGGATACCTTACAAAATTAATTTTCTCATAAGAAGGTTAATTGATTTACACATTATATTTAATCAATATATAACATCTACTTAAGTAAATTTAATGCAGTATGACTGAACATTTTTTAGTAGTACAGTGAGCGAAATAAACAGACATAAAGCAAAAAAGAAGAGCTGAATTGACTGGGTATAAATCGAAAATAAAAAGTTTGAAGTGTTCTTATTGTATGTAATTATGAAAAATGGTTTTATTACTTTGTATAATGAGCATTCCAGTTGATAAAATGACTAACTCCAATTACAGCATTTTTTCAATAAGATTTTATCACCCCTCATAGTTCAGGATAAAAAGAAATATGATAAAAAAATTGTGTCCTCATCATATTTTGGTTTTCACTTTGTAATAAATAGTAGGTGCAGAGTCCGGCCAAATTACGGGGGGGGGGGATATCTTAAGGGAGGTTGAACTGGAAGAAAGGTCTTACAAAAAAAGTTTCTATGAATCTTCGGTAGTTTCTAAACTTCTGGATCTAATAGTACCACCACCGTAATCGGCGCTTAAGTTGTACTCGAAATATAGTTTTTTTAACTAATAGACTTTTCAACTATAATCTAATAACTTTTTATCTGCTGACTGCTTGGATTGGGCTTATAGGATTCAGAATCACAGAAACCATCAAAAACGATGCATGACTCGACAAAGTTTCAGCAAAATTAATTGTTTATTCGCCATTTTCAACCCCCTTTAAAGTATATAGGGTTCCTTATTTGGGCGGACTCTGCAGATCTCGAATCTTAATATTGATAATATGTTAAAAGTTTCAAGAAACTGCTAATTTTCTTCCTTTAATTGCTAATTTTCTTCCTTTTATTTCCTTTAATTGTAAAGTCTTTCTGTTATTGAAACTACCACACAACTACCGGAGCGAAGCAGGGCACCCTAGCTAGTATCATAATAAGAGTCAAGGAAAGGAAAGAGAAATACAAATGTCGGTGCCCGAGGCTAACCTATATTTCTGGCATGAAACGAACTGCCTAAACCTGAATCTCTTCACCTTCACGAACAATTATGTTGTACTACTAGATGGAAAACTTTAATACACTGAGTTACCAAGAAAAAAGTAAAAGAAAAAAAATAAGAAAGTGTTCCAAACGATAAATTTAATAGATGTCTTAAATCCCAAAAAAAAAAACAAAAAAAAAAACACAGCAACATCAAGTTTTATGAAAATTATCCCCGATTTTCTTCAGATTGGAGTAGGAGTAAATTTTTAAAAACATATTCAAGCATACTAAATTAAACATGGAATATACCGCTTACTAGATTTTTGTAATAACCATTAGGTTTCAATTTAGCTACATTGGATACATGTAGGGGAAAATAATTTAAGTTGAGGGACTCTCTTTCCCCCCCCCCCCCATAGCGAATAGAAAATTTATTTTTTGGGAACTGTAGGATTTCTCAAATGACTGATTGAAATTTTGGTATTTTAAAATTTTTTTCTCCTTTAGGATTTCTCTTTTGCAAATAGATGAACAAATAAAATTTTTAAACAATACAAAAGCAAATTCCAAGAGAAGAAAAAGTCCAGTCACATTGACATTTTGTCTTGTTTAATTAAATTATCTCACAATTGATTAAAACTTAATGAAACCATGGGCGTCCGCAAGAGGGGGGGGGAGGGGACGGCAGCCTCTCCAGAAAATTTGAAAATTACAAAGTAAGTATTTATTTAGTAGTATTTATTTATTATATTATTTATTTAAATTCTAAATAAAATGCCATTGGGTGAAACAAATTTTTTCCGAAAGCTTTGGCCAGTTTAATAGTGACCCTGTTATTATTAAAAGCAAATTCAATGAAATACGAGAAAATCATAAAAACATTTATCCGAAATAAGGACTTATTATTACTCAATTCATCACACACCCTCAAAATTATTTGACTCTTAATACCTCCATTGCTTTTATTAAAAACATGACTCAGTTGAGATTGAATAATAATAAATATATTAAACCAATTACGATTGGTAATTTTAAATAAATATAACCCTGAGGAAATCTGTCCTGTTTGTAAGATGAAAATGTTGGAAGATCTTAATAATAATTTCGTTGTCATATGCCAAATGTATTTACCTCTTAGAAATCATTATATTACAACACAGATAGGCATGGAAATCGTATCATTCTTTAAAACTTATAGAACTTCTATAAAAATAACTTCTATAAAAGAACATTCTATAAAACTTATAAACTATGGGAAAAATGCGTTTTTTCCTAGTCTAAGCCAGAAAAAATACATTTCTGCTTAATAATCATAAATATCGAAAGAAAACGAAATGTTGTGTCTATAAATAAACTTACACCGCCATCTGTAGGAAATATATATAACTTACAAATAATCAGACTCAACCGTAGTATAATAAGCATTTAATTTGCAATGAAAGAAATATTTAAGCCAATAATCGAGATAATAGCTACCCTATCTTTTAAGTTGGACAAAACTACAGACAATAAGCAAAATTTTATAAAAATCGGTTCTGTAATTTCTGATTTTGCTTCCGACAAACAACAAAAATGTTATGAAATCGACATATGATGCTATGTTAATAAATCGAAACACGACCTACTGTATTTGCAATAATTCGCAATAAAAGAAATATTGTGGTCAATAATCAAGAATGTCTTTAAAATCGGTTGAGTAGTTTCTGAGTTTACCTCCGACAAACATCGGGACACGGGATTTTTATTTATACATAAGGAAGGATATGTTCTCCTTTTACGTGGAAGAAATATTTCTTCTTAAAAAGTAATTCAGTTTTCTGTTTAACATACAAACACAGGGGAATCCCTTAACCACTGTCATTCTCAGAATTCTGTATGCGTAGACTGTATATGATCAAAATTATTACCAGGAAACGTACGACCTCTCCATCAGGGTTATATAAACATTGATAATTAATGTTGTTTCAGAATTGATAACATAGGTTAACTGAGAATTCCATTACCGTTTAGGTCTGTTACAATTTTGGTTGAAATGAATGTTTTTACAAGCAATTGAGGAATGGTCTGGTTCATGTCTTATATTGATTATTGTAGCTATATCTTATTGTTGGCCATCATATTTTATTGTCTTTGTTAATTAGAATATCTTAGGTACGTTCAAAGCTCGCGTCTAGGTCGTACATTGAAAAATACAGCTTACCATTTGAATGAAAACTTATACCTCTTGTCAACAACATTTCACTTTTTGTTTGCCTTTTAAAAGATGTTGGTATTTTATAATCAGTGTTAATAAAAGTCGCTGAATTATAATATGCTACTTAAATTGTAAAGTTATCTCTCGTTACAAATGAATCTATAAAGCACTTTATAACAAAACGATATTCTTCTTTTATGCAACTGAATACATAACAAATTATAATGACCCGACATAACATTCCTTAAGTGTTCCAGTCTAGGCCGTCCGCGATGTGACAGCAAAAATTTCATCAAAATTAATCAAATGGAGGGGGCATTTTATTTCATAACGTTTTACGTTTTTATCGATTTTCTCAAAAACGGCTCTAACGTGCTTGATAAATCTGGGTATTTGATCTATTTATATGCTCACGAAATGACAGTGAAAATTTCATCAAAATTGATCAAACGGAGGGGGCACTTTATTTTTATTTAACATTAGTGATCAGTTTAAAGAAGTCTTGCTGGCAATCTTGCACCTAATCCCCTATTTTTGGTGTATGTATATATCCGCGATGCGACAGTCAAAATTGGTCAAACGGAGGGGGTACTTTATTTCATAACATTTTTTCTTGGATATTGTTGTTGTTTTTTATTCTTATATCAATTGATGTATACGATTGTGAGTACAAAATATGTTTATAAACCAATTTGTGTTTAAATTTTAGGGTTACAAATTATTTTCAATGGATATAAAACAAAAATTAGTTGTTTTTCAACCCCTGATGGTCAATGACCAAGAGTATGTTGTCTTAAAGGAAATGTATTTTTGAAATTTTGTTCAATAAAAAAGGCATAAAAAAAAAAAAAAAAAAATGTAATGGGTTCCAGGTTCAGCGTGAATGATGATCCATTTCCAAGTGGCAATTTTGTTCTTGACCAGGGTGGTACTTATTGAATTGAATTTTCATTAAGTCTGATTCAACCAGTTATTGCTATTTGTTTTTTCTATACTCAAGTAATAAAAAAATCGTTAAATATGGATGGCCCTTGATATAATCTCGGAAACCGCAAGGGGAAAGCCCCAATGTAGGCAGTATATTAGTAAGCCTACATAATTATATCGTGATAGCAATTGTAGGGGCGGTCAAATTTCCCAAAGGGGCCGAACCGAGAGCCTCCACTGTTTCTTTCCTAGAACCACCAGGACTGGTTGATGATCTCGGGGGAAATACCGAGGCATGTTTAACTAATAAAGACCTTATTTATATTATTAAAACCATTTTTATTGAGTCTTGAAGAAAAAATCTCTATAAAATATTTTGAACTCTGAGCCGATCAAGAAATAGGAACTAGGAAATAAATACGGATAAGAGAAAATATGGTTAGCCGTAGTAGAAATGGTGGCGATTTTGCTTATATTTATGTAGAAGGGAATGCCTTTGAACACGTAGAGAAGTTTGAATATTTAGGGGTGATGGTAGCTAGAAAAAAAAAACCAATACGATGAGGAAATTAAGGCTTGATTAAAAGCCGGAAATGCTTGCATTCTTCCAACGGTCCTTTACGGACGCTAAACGTGGCCGCTGATATTGAGCGATGAGCGACGGCTTAGGGTTTTTAAAAATAAAGTAGTACTACGTAAAATATTTGGACCGAAGACAGGTATTAAATGGAGAATTTAGACGCTTACACAAAGCCGATCTGAGTGAACTGAACCCGGTAAATGTAATTGACGTGATAGCAGCGAGACGAATAAAATGAGCGTGTAATATTGTGAAAATTAGTTGTGAACGAATTTCGAAAAGATTAATAAGCGAGGTGTCAAATGGGGAAAGTCCGAGGAGTAGGCCGTGACGGAGATGGGAGGATTGCGTTATGGGAGATCTTTCGAACTTGCGTCTGGATGGATATAGGTGTGCAGGGATCGAGTTGTGGTGTCGGAATCGAACATTTGGGTTCGTTAAGCCTTTATTATTTATTTATTTATTAAAAGTTTATTTAATAAAAATTTATTTATTGCTGCATGTCGTCAGTGAAGTAATGCTGATAAATAAGATCCCGATATCGGACTAACAAATTAGCTGATTACGAAGTAGGGGAGAGCGGGGTCGGTTGGTATAAGGGGTAGGTTGGCCTTTGGATTATAATTTCCGTCACACGTGTTGTGAAGGCGCCACAATCATACCATGAGACCCCCTCGACCTCGGGAGTCTTGTCCTGAGGGTTCAGTCTGATGCTAACATTGTAGAGAAGTGTGTGCTTCATTGATTGATTTTACAACATTTAAGTAAATTTTTAAATTTTCAGTAAATTTGGTTTAGAGGCATGGCAAAACATTTGACTTCGATTCTGTTCACATAGCCCTAAACTCCTTTGAAAAACCTAACCTTTCAACTAACCAGTTTCTTGTTTGGTTGTTCTCCCCTGTACTGGCAGCCATCTTTCATATGATCTCTCCTGTGGGGTTTGTTGGTGCAGTAGCAAGTCACAAAAGTAAGGTAAACATAACAAAGGTGAAACTACTACATGTCTAGTTCTAGCGAGGAGGAGGAGAGCAATATTTCCTATGGAAAAGAGACGACAGTCTAAACTTAAACGGAATCTTTAAGGAACAACGAAAAAGATAATGACACTAAAGATCACTTTCAGCCGGAATCGAAGCTTATTGATGAACCAGCCACACCTGCCTACCATGAAAATGAAACTAGTGCACCGCAGGCACTATCTCATTATACGATTGAAGGGTCAGAGAATATTTATCCTACCTAAAGTTTTTGAAGATGTGTTAAATTCGTTTTGTTTTATGAAAAATTTGTTTACATTGTTCTAACGCATTGATGCTTCTAAGCCATTACATTTTTCTAATTTCTGCTGTTTGAGATGTTATGTAATTTTTTTCAATTGAAATAAATGCAGTCGTATGGTAAAATGCAGCAAATTTTCATTCCATTTCCTTTAATAGCTGTTAAAAACCGATCAAAATTATTATATCACTAGCTAGGGTGCCCGGCTTCGCTCCGGTAGTTGTTTGGTAGTTTCAATAACAGAAAGACTTTACAATTAAAGGAAATATAGAACAAAATTAGCAGTTTCTTGAAACTTTTATCAATATTAAAATTCGAGATCTGCAGAGTCCGCCCAAATAAGGAACCCTATATACTTTAAAGGGGGTTGAAAATGGCGAATAAACAATTAATTTTGCTGCGACTTTGTCGAGTCATGCATCTTTTTTGATGGTTTCTGTGATTCTGAATCCTATATTTCTATGTTTCTATATTTCCTATATTTCTTTTTATCCTGAACTATGAGGGGTGATAAAATCTTATTGAAAAAATGCTGTAATTGGAGTTAGTCATTTTATCAACTGGAATGCTCATCATACATAGTAATAAAACCATTTTTCATAATTGCATACAATAAGAACATTTCAAACTTTTTATTTTCGATTTATAATCAGTCAATTCAGCTCTTCTTTTTTGCTTTATGTCTGTTTATTTCGCTCACTGTACTACTAAAAAATGTTCTGTCATATTGCATTAAATTTACTTAAGTAGATGTTATATATTGATTAAATATAATGTGTAAATCAATTAACCTTCTTATGAGAAAATTAATTTTGTAAGGTATCCAGTCGGTTTTCTAATTGATTGCAGATATGTAAAATCATTATTTTATTTAGAAAGAAATAGTGAAACAATTTTAAAAGTAATTTAAAAAGAACAGCTGAAAAAATATTTAACCTTTACTAACTGAACGGAATGAATGAACATGAATGAGTGAAACGCACCCTAGCGCTTCCTGGTAGCCTGGAGCTCGAATTACATTTTTCATTCATAACCTCGTATCTCAATCTCAGAGAGGCTAATTAAATGGTGCGAGAGTCTTAAAATTCCAGTCCTTTTCTCTTCAATTTTACACCCTTAAGAGAAAAACAGAAACCTTCTTCTCCGTTATGGGTTTTATAGCAACACGCTGACATAATTCTCTTCGTTGAGTCGTTTTTGAGCCTTTTCGGCAGGCACATTGTACACTTTGCTTTATAATATATATTGATTATAGTGCAGCTTTTAATAACAATAATATGTGTCAGGCAGTACTGCCAATGAGATGGCCAAACAACACCACCTTTTAGGCCAACCTATGATCACAGTGTTAAATATTATGTGTTGGAAAAAATACTTGAAGTATTCTAATATTTGGGGTGTACAGTGCTATCAGCCATATTGGGGTTATATAAACAGGAATGGCTCAACAATCAAAAAAGAGAACTCCCCTAACTAATTAAACCACTTTGCGCATATTTATATTCATAGACGCGCAGACCCTATCACGCGTTGCTGTGGCTCAGTAGCTATAATGCGTTGAATTAGTTATATCCTATTCTTTTATATAGTCAAATCAAAATTCACTGATAAAGATAAAAACGTTTCAGCTAATCTAAAAACCAACGGGATTCAAAGTAGAAGTTTAGGCCAAATTTAAAATTGTTTGGAAATTATTTAGATGGGTTAAAGCTTTATTGTTTACATCTTATATTTGACTATCATGTGTTAATGAGTGACACATGTAAAAGGAACTAACAAAGAATATAATTGGAACAGGGTTTAGTACAATCAAAATAGACTGTTAGCTAAAATGTACCAAATTGATCTTTTGCCATAACACAAATTAATTAAATTCAGAATATAACACATGATGTTATGAGATATCGTATCAGGTACTAATAGGTGCACAATGATTTTGGTTAATCTTTTGCTAATACCGATAGATTCGATGTTTTCCCCACACGTGAAACGGCAACATATTATTTACTAGGGGAAAAACACGGATTTTTCTAGTCCAAGCCGGGAAAAAATAGATTTGGCTACTGAATACTTAAAGAAAATGAAGAGTTGTGTCAATAAATCAACTTAAACCGTCATTTTTTGAAAATTTATAGAACTTACAAATAATCACACTCGTAGTGTAATAAGCATTTAATTTGCAAAAAAAGAAATATTGAGGCCAATAATCGAGATAAAAACTATCCTATCTTTTAAGTTGGTCAAAACTGCATACTATCAGCCAAATTTCATCAAAATCGGTTGAGTAGATTCTGATTTTATCTCCGACAAACATCGGGACAAGAGATTTTTATATATATACTAGCAGACCCGACCACGCGTTGCTGTGGCTCAGTAGTTATATCCTAATATTTTCAAACAAATACAGTCATACCAATATTCATTGGTAAAGATGAAAACCTTTCAGCTAATCAAAATCCAACGTGATTGAGAATATTTCTAAGGGTCATGTCAATCTTGGTTAACGCGTCATATACGCGTCCTTTTGATAGGCGTTTTTCTCAATTTCTTTGAGACCTCGGTTTCCCGACCCTTCGGCAAATAAGTGATCGATCGGAGGGTGGTTTGTTGAAGCTTTTAATTTAGCAATATATTTGTGTGATAAGAAATCTCTTCTTAAAGAGGTTTTTACATAATACAATTAAGAATTTTTATTTATTCAAGTACTAATTTGTTCAAAATGTTTTGGGATAACCTGTTTTTTTTTTTTTTTTTTTTTAACACAAACCAAAGATTTGATGGTTTCCACACACGTGAGCAGGTGATGCCCATTGCCCACGTGAGGTATGCCATTGCATATGGGAAAAACACTGATTTTCGAAGTCCAAGTGGACTTGTTTGCCCTCGGGATTTGTTTATGGTCATGGCAAAAGCCAAACGAATAGGATACTGAAGCCTTTTAAATTTTATTGAAAATTCTGACGGTTCCAGGGGAATAGGTGGCAACAGGACGATATCTCCTATAAACCTTCCAGGCAACATTTTTGCTTCAATAACATTTCCTGTGATCCTTTTAATGACCAAACGTGTACCGTTGCACGATTGAGGTGGATTTAAGTTATGAAGAAGAATGATCGGCTTGCCAATCTTCAACTGGAGATTGTTTGGGTGTATATCCAGGGAATTCAAAAATTCAGATGGGAAATTTACGGCTTCGTTTACATCTAGAATATTGTCAATTGATTTTGGAAGTTAATTTCATCGAAATCAACATTTATTGCTGCCAAAATAGCACGACTACCCAGCCAATCAAAGTCCAAATACTTGTTCAAAATATCAGGAAAGACACTTTATATTAGTTCATTTTCGTCTCTACAACAGTGGAGAAATTTTCTGGTAATTTGATAAATTTCGAATTTCGATGCAGCTCTATTTCACCGTTTCCAATACAGGGCAATTGTTTAGAAAATATATCTGCCGATGGATCATTTTGCAGTAGTACTCTCATATTCATGGTGGATAAATCTGAAACTGCGGTTTATCCAAATAACAGTTATTCCTGTTCAGTAAAGGTGTGATAATCATTATATATAAAATTTAAAAAATGCCGCCAAGATTTGTAATCCTTTCTTAATCAACAATAATTTAAAGATAAGTAAAAAAATGTATTCTGGTGAAATTAACACCGAAATATCATTCCCAATAATAGCCTACTTTAAATTAAAGAAAGGATTAAAATATTCGCTGACATTTCTTAAATTTTACATATAATTTTACATATAAATAAAATGCCATATAAAATAAAAAAATGCCGCCAAGATTTGTAATCCTTTCTTAATCAACAATAATTTAAAGATAAGTAAAAAAATGTATTCTGGTGAAATTAACACCGAAATATCATTCCCAATAATAGCCTACTTTAAATTAAAGAAAGGATTAAAATATTCGCTGACATTTCTTAAATTTTACATATAATTTTACATATAAATAAAATTCTGCTGAACAGGAGGGAACAGCCTCTATTCGATTGGGATTAAATTTTGTCAACTTTAAATTATTGTTGATAAAGGAGGAATTACAAATCTTCACTGACATTTTTTAAATTTTACATTTTAGAGCACGGGATAAAAATAATAAAAGGTTTAGTAAAATAAAAAAACACTGTATTCAAATAATAATAACAAAACGAATAATGAAAATAAAGAAACTTCTGTTACATAAATAAATAAATCAACTGAAAATATAATATTAAAGTCTTAATTATGCAGTTCTTTAGCAAATCACAAAGTATCCCACAACGCCTAATCAAAACACACTCAGGGAGTTTTCATGTCTGGTTACCGGCAGTGTAGCCAGCTCACTAATTTTCACTACTTTTTGGCAACACTGACTCCCCAAGCCAGGTTTCTATTAGGTTACACCTGTGCCATTAGGTGCTGTTACAACATGTATAGACTATTATTTCAAATAATAGCCTAATTTAAATTATTAAAATGTATTTACTTTACTAAAAGTTGATATCAGGGTGGGCCACATCAAAGCGTTTCAGCGCTTAGCTAGTAATTTAATTGAAATACAAATAAAAAAAGGAAAAGGAAGAAAAATTACCTACACTTTTGAGAATTTATTGTAACCTTTTCTTGATTTATTTATTCTTTAATGAAAATTAACAATAAATACAAAGATTTGTATTACTATTTGCCTGTTGAAAATAATAATATAGGAACAAATAACTGCACCCATATAACACAATACAAAATTATAATAATGATAACCTGTATAACATATGACGCTATGTTAATAAATCGAAACACGACCTACTGTATTTGCAATAATTCGCTATATAAGAATTATTTTGGTCATTAATCAAGTTAAAAACTATCCTATCTCTTAAGTTGGCCAAAACTATATACATTGAGCAATATTTCATTAAAATCGGTTGAGTAGTTTTTGAGTTATAGAAAGACGAAAATCGGGACACGAGATTTTTATATATAACGATAAAGATATACACTGAATGTAAGCAAGACCTAAAGGATCTATATCCATTAGTGCTTAGTTTAAGAAACTACCTTTCCACCTGGATGCGAGTGACCGCACTGACATATGATTGCTTGGGTCAATATGGACGGGCCTTGCTGTTTTCAAGTTCAACGCATCCTAAAACGAGTCAACCTGATTCTCGTATTGAATATTTTTGGCACACTTATATCGCCTCCTAACGTTACATGTACGAAAGATAGAAGAATATAAGGAGAAGATAAGGAAACAAAAAGAGAGAAAGAAATAAGACTTTCTATAATATTCATTTGCAAGTTTAATTCCTGGAAAATGCTAAACCTAAAATATTCAACATTAACAAAAAAGTCGTCATCCCTGCTTTACGAATAATTAAAAAAAAATCTTAATTAACTTTACTTAATTCTTAAAGCATCCTTAAAAGGTTTATAATTTTTAAATCCTTATTTTAACTTTCCTTTCATAATGAATTAGGGGTTCTTGGTATGGATGGTACAAGACACGATTCTCACTTAAATGGCGAAATGATATTAATAAAATCTAAATATTTTAAAGAAGAAATGAAAAAAGTCACAAAATTTATATTTGGTTCCTTCGTTGAATATTTTTTTATAACTTACTAAAAAGTTACATATAGTCCTCCGCAACGATTTTAATTCTGCTTGTAATGAAACTTCGTATCACCATACAATTGTTTCTCCAAGAAAAGTTGGATTGAAGTACTCAAAATAATTCTATGAATAAATTAATAATATTTATTGTTGAATGAGAATTGTGTCAATTGCGAAATCTGTCTGCCAGTGTTAATTACAATTTAATGAATCAAGTTAATAGAGTAAAAATGAATGAGATAGAATAGAACACATTTTACACAACACGAGTATTCGTTAATTATTATTATTATCTAATATATAATCTATAGTGACCGACCGAAGTTTCGGTTTCGGTTTCGGTTTCGGCCAGTTTCGGCCAAAAAACCTGGTTTCGGCCGCAGTTTCGGTTTCGGCTAAAAAGTGGCCGAATCTTCGGCCAGGCCGAAACTAGGTTTTGTGTCTGATATCTCCAAGAAGGAAGTAGGACTACACGATTTCAGCTTGTAAGCTCGATCTCTTTCATGCTTACTTTACACCCTTGAATTGAATTGCACTTGTATTGTATTTCGGTATAACATCGATTTTTCTCCTTCTTTTGGTATCTTTAATTGATCGAAAACTTTTAGTTGTGTGCGGAGACAAACATTTGAGAGTGACAAACAAGAATGTTCTCGTAAATCACATCGTCTTAACATGTAATGAAAGCATGCTCTTCATACAGAATTCTTTACGTTAATTCTTCATTCTTTATATAATAGTATAAGAATAGTATTTATTCTTTACCTTGAGCGTTAAGAACCTTCTTGTGCTTTTAATCATCTCCTCATTAATAATGAAATTTGTGTTAAAAAAAAAAGATTAACTTAAATAAGAATATATATTCTAAATACATAAACTTAAATTAATCGACATGGCCACAGATTCAATTCAAAATTGAAAAATATATTTTAGTCAGTAACCTTCTCATTAAAAGTTCATCAAATTGTGGTAGTAGGTTTTGGTCTTTGTTCTTGTATGGAATGGGAATCAGATGCAAAACTAATTTTTCAACCTTGGCAGCCCCCTTTCCCCCAGCGGTTCACCAATAACATCCCAAAAACTTGTCTCAATTTTTACTATGAAGAAGCACGTTTTTGACCAAAAACTATTCTATAAATTTTCAAACTAGATTAAATCCACTACCATTTTAGACCAAAACTGACTCAGTAGATTAAGTAGCTTCTGACATACAGCTTTACCTATTCAATAGGCCGTCATTTTGTATTCTATCGGCATTATTATGGAAAGATTTACTATATTAATTATTTTTTATACATAATAATATGATTTTTTTTTAATATCAGCATGTTATTTCAAGATTAATTCAACTTTTAGGGCTGTTCTAGATAAGGGAGTATGGTCTAACATCTCACGGGGACCAGCTGTACTAGGAAGGAGGGGGCCGGGATTGGATCCTATAATTTAACTAATACACCTGTTTTACCACTCTTATATACCAGCTCAATTATTAAATGAATAATTGAGTTAAATAACTGTTATTTTATAAGCTTTCATTGATATTATTGTTAAACTAGACTTATTACACACTTATATGTAGATATTATATATAACTTACGTAAATAAGTTTCGGTTTCGGTTTCGGTTTCGGCCCGAAACTAGGTCTATGGCCGAAATTCGGTTTCGGTTTCGGTTTCGGCTAAAATTTTGGTTTCGGTCGGACACTAATAATCTATAATCTATATAAGTTCTATAGTTACGTAGATAGTAAATAGATTTTTTTACTTTCACTTACCTATATATGAATTAAAGTAAAGGAAAGTATTGTGATTGTGAAAAATTTCGACTTCCGGTTTTCAATCGAAATTTACGTTTTGGGGTCCCCTGAGTCCAAATAGCTAAGTCCGGCGAAATGGACTGTGTGTGTAACAAGCTCGAAAACTATAAACCTTACGAACCTGAATTTTGTGTATTTGGTGTATGTATATCTCCGGGATGTGACAGCAAAAATTTAATCATAATTCGTCAAACGGAGGGGGCAATTTATTTCATAACTTTTTTACGTTGTTTTTTCGATTTTCTAAAAAACGGCTTTTACTTTTTTTCCTAAATAGAATCAAGTACTCTTTAATATCAGGTAAGCTTTATCATTAATAAAATTTTCTGAGGGGGCATAAGTGGGGTAAGGGCCTTTTTTTTTTCCTAGAAAGTACCTTTGTTTTTGTTCAAATGGAGACATGAACTATCCCTCATTACGCCTAAAAATAAGAAATGGCTAAATATGAAATATGAAAAAAAAAACCCAAGTAGGGTAACTGTACCAATGGTTGACAGGTTAAGAAAAAAATATTAGATTATTGACACTTGTTTACTAAAATATTGATGTTAGGTTAATCTTTGTTATGAATTTAGTTAGGCCAATCCATCTTGAAAACTGGGAATACAATATCCTATGGTTTACATTTACGGTTTTTATAAAAAAATGATTTCTTTGAACCTTCTAAATTGTGCTAATAGTTGACACATCAAAATGGAAAGGTTTGGAATGTTGACATTTATTGTGCCGATAGTTGACACTTACATTATTTTTGAATTTCCCAAGAAAATTTTAGGTAATAAGGACTGCAATAAAAGTTAATAATTTTTTATTTATAAACTATTCAAAATTGAAATGAAACACATAAAATTTCTACAATTTAATTACTTTATACCCAAAATCTTAATAGACAAAAGAAAAAATATTAAACTGAAAAATGAGATCATCCAATTAAGAATAATACAGATACCATATAACAACAATCATTTTAAATTAATCTACCTCAACTGGGAAACTGAAATGGTACCATTGGTGTCCATTACAGGTAAAAACTTTGGGCATATGTATCGTGGATATAATACATATCACATGATGGGACTGTGCAACATGTATCGGTGTTAATAAAAGTTGTTTTCATCCGATGCATGGTTGTAAAAGTAAAACCAGAATATCTAATTTACTGACAACTTTAGTAACTTGAGCCAGACATTTTTTACGCTTAAATCTCTTATTCGAGAACGCAACTATTATAAATTTTCCTTCATCAACACTTAAACTACCTTGCTCCTCCTCTTGAAGAAATATTCCTTGATCAACATTAATTCTCTGCTCCTGCTCTTGGGAATCTAAGCTTTTCTGATTTTCTTTCTCGTCCCAAATTTCTGGTTGGGATAGTATGGTTTCGTCTACTTTCAGTGCTGCATCATTTTCAGGTATCTCCTGATTAACTGAATTTTTCTTAGGTTTCTTTTTGAATTCTATTTACAAAATTTATTTACAACATCTATAATTATTATAAGTTTATAATAAATTGTATTATTCAATCCATTGAACTATTTAACTTTACGATATATTCTATTCCCTAATAAATTAAAATTGTTATATAGTATCCGACTGTTACAATTGTTACTTTATTTAAAAAATAAACAAAACAAGGTTATGTCAAATAAGGCTGAGGTTATGCATGGATGTAAACTATAAACACACACGATGTCAACTTTACAAACAGAATATTCCACTAGTTGATAAGTTTGAACGGATAGTTGACACCCCTGACGACCATTGGTTAGGATGGAGCTAGATCAGTGATTCCACCGCCGATATTAAACCCAGATATTTTTCAAATCAAGCAAATTATTTTAAACTATCAGTTTCATCTGAGTAAAAAACTCCAATAGTTGAAATCGATGTCAACTATTGAAATTAAGGAATAATTTTTGTTCTAATAGTTGACACCCATATTTAAGCCCTAAAAAATTGTATAAATAAATCGAAAAGGATATCAAATGATTCCCATGAACTAAATGGATATCATGAAAGTAGTTAAAAAATAATTGAACACAAATAAACCAACCAAAAAGCTTATTTAACTTGACTTCCACCTTAATGAAAAACAGGGTAGCAGGAACCAAGTTTTCAGGTCACTAGAATATTTGCCATTACAACCTCTCACAAATAAGCTTGAGTTTTCATCACACTAATGTCGATGGCAGCACATCTAACAAGTATAACTTAGCAAATTACCGCCAAATTTTGAACCAAAATAATCAACCCTGAATCTTATTATTCACACTTTTTGTGCAAAATGTCAGCTATAGGAGCACTGTCAACTATTCATACAGTTACCCTAAACAAAGGAGAAAAAAAGAAAAATATTCCGTCAACTCATAAAACACGTTGAGCCCACGCATGCACAGTGCACCTTTAATGACAAACAATTGTTTATAATTAATGACGTTCTGTTCATTTAATGGACATTATTTGTTTCATGGTAACTAAATGAAGTTTTCAACTGTTAAGTACTGTATTTTATAACACTAAAGGGGGTTGTGGTTGATTATAGATAAAAATAAAAAAACTATTGAATAATTTTCATTTTTGGTACTAACTGCTAATAGGATGACTTACTGGTTAGATTTTAGGTGATAAAAAAGTAATATATAATAGTAACAATAACCTTTATTTGAACATAAAACATAATAAAAATTTACTATAACTTTATATATTTAATATTCACATATGAGCTGGTGATAATCAGAGTGGTGTAAGTCAAAAAAAATAAAATATTCGAGTTAAGTCAATATTTATTATTGTGTTGGTTAATTCTGTTTAGTTTGAGAGTGAAATAAGTCAATAGTTCACCCAGTGGCCAATGGGTGAACAATTGACTTATTTCACTATCAAACTAAACAGAATTAACAAACACAATAATAAATATTGACTCAACTCAAATATTTTATTTTTTTGACTTACACCACTCTGATTATCACCAGCTCATATGTAGTAAATCAACATTCAGTTGAGGTTTTAAGTTAGTTTTTTTTACCGCTCTAATTTACATTTTTGTTGTAATAAGTAGGGGAGAGCGGGGTTAGTTGGCAACAGTTTTCACTTTTTTTATTATTGAGTCATTCCTGTTAATATAATCCCAATAGGGTTGATACCAATGTAAACTTTAATTGTTAGAGTACTTCAAGTATTTTTTTTTTTCAACTCATAATATTTAATTCTATGATAATAGAAAATTGCAGAATTCGTTAAGCCAGAATATGCCCATTAACCCCTTGTGTGGGTTGGGCTAGAAGGTGAGGCTGTTTGGCAATCTCATTTAAGTACTGCCTAAAACATATTATTGTTATTTAAAGCTGCACTGTAATGGCATAATTATTTTGAATCGGTTTTTAACAGCTATTAAGGGAAAAAAGAATCAAAAATGGCTGAATTTTACCATACGGCTGCATTTATTTCAATTCAACAAAGTGCTATAACATTTTAAACAGCAGAAATTAGAAAAATGTAATGGCTTAGAAGCATCATTGCGTTAGAAAAATGTAAACATTTTTTTTCATAAAACGAACCGAATTCCACACATCTTCAAAAACTTTAGGTATGATAAATATTTTTAGACGAACAATAACTCATCTCTAAATAATTCCAGTCCTCAAAAGTCAATAAAGAATGTTTTTTTTTTGGCATCACACCCCCGTAGTTCACATCAACATATTCGCCACTGCGCCAAAAAACCCTAGTCGAAGAGAGCCAACTAACCCCACAGGAGAGATCATATGAAACATGGCTGCCAGGACAGGGGATAACAACCAAACAAGAAACTGGTTAATTGAAAGATTAGGTTTTTCAAAGGAGTTTGGGGCTTTGCGTACGGAATCGGAGTCAAATGTTTTGCCATGCCTTAAAACCAAATTTACTGAAAATGTAAACATTAATTAAATGTTGTAAAATCAATTAATGAAGTAAACTCTTCTGTACCCTGTTAGCATTTTAGTCTAAAATCGCTAGACAAGACTCTCAAGGTCAAGCGAGTCACATGGTACCATGGTGAGGCCTTCACAATAGGTGTGACGGAAACTATAAGCCAATAATAAGGTCTTTCATTTTAAATGCTAAAATATTAAGAGGAGCGGATGGGAAAAAATTGGGTAGGTGAGAAGGGAGAGGGGTAATCGCTTCCCCGGTCCGGCCTTGGTTCTGTCTGTGCACCCATGTCTGAGGAAGAGGTCAAACCTGCAGTTACGCAACGCATCATCAATAAGTTTTTGACGAAAAAAGGCGTTAAGCCCAGTGAAATTCTCACTAGACTTGATGCTCAGTTTGGGGATGTAACACTCACGCACTCAAGTCTTTGACTGGGCCAAGAAATTTAAAGAAGCCGTAGAAAATGAGAACCACAATAGGCGTCCACGGAAAAGTGTGCACAGACGAGAACATTCGCGTCATTTATAATCTCATTGAAGGTGATCCATGCTTGACTGCTGCTAGATAGCGCTAAAGCAGCCTATAGGAAAAAAATACGCAACCAGTTTGTCAGAGACGCCATTTTGTTGCACGACAATGCTGGGGCTCACACTGCCGCACTTGACTAGTCCCCCTACGACTTCCATCTCTTTGGGCCTTTGAAGCACTTGGCGGACATCATTTTGAAAGCAATGGCAGTGTAGAGGAGTAGTTGCGCAATTGATTCAAGACACGTCCTCAAACCAGGTTATTCGGCCGAAACCAAAACTTGGGTCGGTTACTAATAATTATCAAGCAAGCATGTGTATTGTTTTCCATTAAGTAATTAGAATACATAGGTTTTAGTTATATCACGTGTGTTTATAATGCATGAGCAACGGAGCAAATATTTAACCTTGCGAAACTCCTGATGTGATTGGTCGGACTGATGAAATAAAATAATTTTTTTTTAGGTAAACTATCGTGGGTTGGGGTTGAAACGGTGTTACTTAAAGGTTTGTTGAATGGAACATTAGGCTAAACGTGAAGTAGCTCGATTCCGAAAGGGATGGAACGAAGAATAAAATTCGGAATTGATCTAAAGCTTTTAGACGATAGAAAGAAGACTATAAATAAAAGATATATCAAAGAGAACTACCTACGTAAAACAAGAGACTACCTACGGATCTAATAAATAAAGAAGTATGATGTTGAAAAAACAACGGGAAATATGGTATCATAACCATTTTCATTCTCTTAAAAGGTTCTATGAAAGGTTCTAATCGCCTGCTTACTAATGAAATAGTCTTTGGGGAAAATGTTGGTATCTAATATAAAAATGTGAGCTTGGAAATAAAATTGACTATAAAAAAACTGGATCTCTGTGAACAGAGAAATATATCACAACCTAACTATAAAACTAACTAAAGAACGCAATATCGTATTATGCAGGTGATTCTCAAATTTTAATTGTTTTTTTTTTTACTTCCGCTTTATGCCACGAGGGCTAATCGGAACGGGTTATCTACGGGTAACCAGCCTCTTCTAATCCATGGCAAGCCGCTGAGTCTGTTCAGTGAGGCCGTCACCGAATAGAATCGAGCGGGCTTGGGCGGGATTCGAACCCACATCGCCAGCGTGGGAGTCGGAGACGCTATCCCCCCGACTACGCCGCGGCCCTTTTTTAATTTTTATGAAATTTAAAATTAATCTTTTCTTATGTTTCTGGTGGCAGATACCATGGTCACGTGTACCTTATCGATGATGTGAAGTGTGTACACACTTATATTCATAGTTTTCGAGAGAGGAATTTTCAGAGAAAATAATGTTATAGGCATTGAAAAAATGGAAATATAGTATCATTATATGTATTCAAATATTTCAAAAATAAATCCCTAAATTTTACAGAATCGTAAGTCGGTATCATTCTTATATAGGTATAATGGTAAAGATATAATTCTGTTTTCACCCATCGTTCGGTAATCCATCATTAATTTTTCAGATTTTCTACTGTCTAACTCCGAGTAGATGATGTAATTTTCCTGAGGCACGGTTCCTTTGAAAAACATCAATTATTATAAGAAATTATCTAAAAATGTTTAATTACATGCCTCATGTATGTCAGGTTACATCAGTATTGTTCCTGAACTACAGAAACAGAACTAATAATATCGTTTTTAGCTTTGTGACAAGCTAAGTAGGGATAAAATGAGCAGTGTTATTGATTTTAGTGAATGTTACCCTGTCTTCAGGCGCCTGATAATTAGATAAGTGTGGTCGTAACGAATGTGGTAATTAATCAATATATATTATAAAGCAAAGTGTACAATGTGCGTGCCGAAAAGGCTCAAAAACGACTCCACGTAGGATTATGGAAGTTATGTCTTCGTTTAGCCATATGACTCCTTACGGAGAAGAAGGTTTCCGTTTTTCTCTTAACAGTGTAAAACTGAAGAGGTAAGGACTGGAATTTGAAACCTCTCGCACCATTTAATTAGCCTCTCTGAGATTGAGATACGAGTTTATGAATGAAAAATTTAGTTCGAGCTCCAGGCTACCAGGAAGCGCTAGGGTGCGTTTCACTCAATGTTTATTGTCCATTCATTCAGTATGTAATCCTTCTATATTTTTTCAGCTGTTCTTTTTAAATTACTAAAAAAGTAAGAGAAAATAATTAGTTTGCTTTTCAAAATAAAATAAGTACTTTACATCTCAGCAATCAATTAGAAAACCAACTGGATTCCTTAAAAAATTAGTTTTCTCATAAGAAGGCTAATATATGATCAGCACATTACATTTAATCTATTTATAATATATACTTAAGTAAATTTAATGCAATATGAGTGAACATTTCTTAGTAGTACAGTGAACGAATAAAACATAAAAAAAGAGATGAATTGACTAAATATAAATCTTAAATAAAAAGTTTGAAGTGTTCTTACTGTATTTATGAAAAATAAGTTAGTTTGGTTACTTTGTATGATGAGCATTCCAGTTGACAAAACGACTAACTCCAATAACAGCATTCAAGATTTTATCATCCCTCATAGTTCAAGATAAAAAGAAATATGATGAAAAAATTGTGCCTTCAAGAAATTTTGGTTTTCACTTTGTAATAGTAGTAAGATTCGAGATATGCAGAAACCGTTCAAATTACGGAGGGATATCTTAAGGGAGGTTGAAATGGAAGAAAAATCTTTAAAAAAAGTTTCTATGAATCTTCGGTAGTTTCTATACTTCTGGACCAAGTAGGACCACCATACAGGGTTCATTATTTGGGCGGACTCAGCAGATCTCAAGTCTGCAGAATATTGATACCAAGTTAAAACTAAAGTTTCAAGAAGGTGCTAATTTTGTTCAATGTTTCCTTTAATTTTAAAGTTTTTCTGTTATTAAAACTAGCACACAGCTACCGGAGCGAAGCCGGGCACCCTAGCTAGTATAAACATATTGGTGGAAAAATTCTTCTGGCCTTTCCCGGTTAACCTCGTTGTGACTCAAATACCACCATAGTTTTAGAATCACCCATAACACAATAAAACTCATTAAAACAATAAATATTAAAAAATTAAGTTATACGTGATACGTAAGTAACAGTTCCTGAAAAATTAAATGAACGATTGATGAAAAAATTTGTTGTATTAAGGTGCATAAGCGCGGTAAGACATCACTGTTCGCCCGACTATACGTTTCAGTCTAAATAGTTGTTCGTAGTATGCAGGTACGGCAAGGCTGGAGGGATTGCCTTGTTGTGAGATTCACAAATGTAAGTCATGGAAGGGGAGAAAAAAAAAAATTGTTTAAACATAACTGAGAGTGGAACATACAACTATCAGGAATGAAGTCTTGATTACTTAGATAGAAGTCATGAGGAAAAGTTAATTCATTTTCCTTACCTAGCAATCTGCTACCACAGTAGCTGAGCTTCATGGAATTGCAATGAGCCGTTTCAATGATAATATTATTTATATTATGTTTTTTGTTACACCACACTGGTTTTCTATTTATATGGTTATTATTCGTTTCCTTCTATCTATCTTTCGCTAAGGCTTCATCTTTCGCATCAGTTTAATAACAGAAATAAGAAATGTCGAAAGTTAAGTCAGTGGTTGTGGTTGGAAGTGACCACAGCGACCTCTGCCGGCCACGGTCGCCACCATCTTTTCCTTTGTAACTAATTATCGGGTATGGCTCTCTACAATTGGAAAGCTGCTTATCGAAAATATATAAAAAAATAATAATGAAAATATCTTGCAGGCGATCATTTTTCCTGAAGTGCATGCCTACTCTTTAATCCTTTAGCGCCTGTAGACAGATATATCAGTTCGAACGCTGCAGTCCCTGAGTCTTGTAGACTGATATATCAGTTCCGCCCGCTTCAGCGTTAGAAGTCTGAAACTGCGGATCTTATTTTAATTCATTTCTTAACACTTTCCATTTTACTATTGCACTAGGATAAAACCCCCAGTAGTCAACACCTTAAGCGATGTTTAAGTGGTTTCTTTTATAACAAAAATTGAATTTTTACTTTTCACTTTCGGATTGATCGTATCATTTTTTAGGATTGAAACATTCATAAATCGTAGATAACAACTCGTAAAAAAAAATATAGTATATAATTTAAAAATGTTATAAAATAAACAGATATATAAAACATTTAATATAACAGTTCTAAATATTATATGTAAGTGTGTCTACTTAGGTACATTCCTAAACCTACTAAAGACGTACTTAGGACGAATGCAGGAGATATGAAAGGGCCCGCAATACACTCGCAATGCTCAGAAGCTAAAGGGTTAATTGATATAAACAATATCGGACCTCAAAATTCGGCTATTTTTGGCTTTGACTAGAGGCCGGTTCATGTGTTAAACACATTTTTTTTTTTTTTTTTGCTTGACCTTAGTGCCTTCTAAACCAAGTAATTATCAGATTCGAGGATCGATGAATAAATATTTTTTAATTTTATTTTAACTAAAATTGCAAATTGTAGACTTTTTGAGATTAATTGCACGATCTCCATGTACGATCTAATTTCATCAAATTACGATGGTGGCAGATAATTTACCGTATATGGGTCATTTCAACTTCTTAGGGCTTCTTGAAGGAATTCTTGAAATTGAAAATGTCGAGTTAAAGTCTGGAAAATATTTAGGGATGCTCTATGGATAGCACTGATTGAACTCCAATGCAAGGTTATACAAGAGCAGGGTGTATTTATCATGGATAAAAACAAAAAACAAACTCGGAAGTCGGGAAAAGAAATATGCTGCGTGTTTGTTAAACATTTTTTACTTTCACTTACCTATATATGAAATATATAGTAAGTGGAAGTATTGCGATCGTGAAAATTTTAGACTTCCGGTTTTCAACGGAAATACACGTTTTGGGGTCCCCTGAGTCAAAATAACCAAGTCCCGCGAAATGGTCTGTGTGTGTGTGTGTGTGAACAGACTAGCTCAAAAACTATAAACCGTGGGAACCTGAAATTGGGTATTTAGTGTAGGTATATGCCCGCGATGTGACAGCAAAAATTTCATCAAAATTGTTCAAAGGGAGGGGGTACTTTATTTAATAACTTTTTACGTTTTTTTCGATTTTCTCAAAAACGGCTCTAACGATTTTGATTAAACTGAGTATTTGATCTATTTATATGCCCATGACATGACTGTAAAAATTTCATCAAAATTGATGAACCGGAGGGGGGACTTCAATTAATAAATTTTGTATAATTTTCACGTGTTTCTTTTATTTACTCAAAAACGGTTTAAACGATTTTGATCAAACTGGGTATTTGATGTATGTATATGCCAAAGATGTGATAGCCAACATTTCATCAAAATTGGTCAAACGGATCGGGCACTTTATTTCATAATTTTTTTCCAATTTTTACCTTTTTTTCGATTATCTCAAAAACGGCTTTAACGATTTTTATCAAATTCGTCATTTTTAATGAAAATTAGGTTTTCTTTAATTTCAGGTAAGCTTTATCATTATTAAAATGTTCTGAGAGGGCTTTTTTTGGGGGTGGGAGCCTTTTTTGTTTGTTTGTTTCTGATGAAGTACCTTTGTTTTTGTTTACATGGAAAAATTAACTGTCTCTCGTTACGCCTAAAAATAAGAAATGGCTAAATATGAGATATGATAAAAATAAAGAAAACATAAAGAGGAGAAAAAAATAAAAATATTGAGTCAACTCATAAAACTCGTTGAGCCCACGCATGCGGAGTACGCCTTTAATGACAGACCATTGTTCATAATTAAAGCCGTTCTGTTCATTTGAGAAGTGGGAATTAACAAAACGCATTAATTTCTAATCTAAGTAAGTTAGTAAGTGAAAGTTGTGTGTTGCGAGCACGCACCAGATTTTTATTTATAAAAAAGATAGCTAACAAAAATCCTAGCCATCACACTAAACTTTATGACCATCCAGTTTTTTCTCGTTCACTACTTAAATACAGATGCTTTTGAAATAAATGATAGACCATCGGAAACATCTCAACTACCTCTATATGTATAAAGAAACGAGAAAATATAGATGCAATTAGTTTACGTGTATAGAAAGACGGGAAAATGACTCCTCATATTTATGCCCATCCAGTTTTTTCT
Source organism: Aelia acuminata (assembly GCA_911387785.2). Lineage (NCBI taxonomy): Eukaryota > Metazoa > Arthropoda > Insecta > Hemiptera > Pentatomidae > Aelia > Aelia acuminata. Next base: position 215,784,283 of record OU426978.1, on the reverse strand, counting down.
CGTTTACTATTTGAATGCTGCTGTTTTTTGACGATAGCCCGTTTGAAACGCTCCAACAAGTTCTATAAGTAAAAAGCAGCAAAACATTTTAGATAGAATTACTTTCCAACTCCGTAGATGCGGAATCATGACATCATCATGGGGAAGGAGTGCTATATCAGTAAAACCCTACTTAGTCGGCAGGGCAAGTCCGTAAGCATAATTAGAGGTTGTTTTAATGCACCAAACTGGTGAAGGGGCTTCAGAATCCATCGGGGCCAGCGTTCGGCCCTTTCTGGGGAAATGACCCATACAGAGAAAATGGTTTGGGGTGCGGTCAAAATAAATAGAACTAATATGGAGGAATCGCATATTTTATTTTAGCCAACGATTCGACCCTGATTTAACGTCCTCATCATTGGCTGATGGTGTCAAAGTCGAAACGCAAAAGAAGGCGTCAAAATAACTAGCACTTGCAGTTTATTGATCATATTGGAACAAAATGTTTTATTTTTGGCAAAGTTTCGACCCGAATACGCGTTGAAAACTGACAACTAGCAGATGGTTGGGAACCCGAAGATATCATTTAATAATACTCTGCTTTCATCAAACAATACATAAAACTGAACGGAAAAGTGTAAATAACCAAAAATATTCGTCTCGACAAACTGAAAAAAATGTCGCCCTCGAAAAAGCTGTCCGACCATTTTGAATTGCAGTCGTAGTCAAATCAACGTAATTAGATGAGAGAAAAAATAAAATATGTAATTATTTCATATTGGTGCTCACCTACCTTTTCCTATTCTTCATCTAATTACGTTTAGGTCTATATATTTTTAAAATTTTATGGAAATTTTAAATCAACATATTTACAGAAAAACGGAAGATAACAATTTTAGTTAATTTAAATTATTATATAAATTAAAAGACCTGCTTAAAAAATATGAATATGTTCCCTACTGATTTTGAATAATCGTAATTGAATTGAGGCAAGGGTTTGCGTTGAGGTATGATGTATTATTCCTGGAACAAAGTCGTTACATTTTCAACAGAAAATACCACGATTTCCTCTCCCGTGTTATTGTGGTCGAAGAGTTGATGCCTACCTGTGAATTGTTATAATCTGTTTGTTTATCTGTTGAGTACCTGACAGCTTAGGCTCGGGTCCTTCATTTTACGTCTTACCGAAGGACGCGCAGGACTTTTTGGAAGGTATTTTTGCTCCCTTTAAAAACCCGCGACCTTTAGTATTGTCGGTTCTTATGCTAACCACTACACCACAGGTGACCCCTGTTTAAATCTGTATAATATAAGATATAAAAATGCCAAAAAAAAAGTCAGCTAGTGTTTCGACAAAATCGAAGCAATGTACAAATGAATATTCAGAGCTTAAAATTAATGGGAATTAATGTTAATAGCTTATTCGTGTTGAGAGAAAACAATAAGCTACGATAGGATATTCTAAAGGCACAAACTGCTAATCACGATCTTATTAGTAGTATTTAAAGATTTTATTTGGAGTCACCTGTGGTGTTGTCGTTAGCATAGAAACTTACAATAATAAAGGTTGCGGGATCACTTCCCGAGGTGGCCCTAGAATTTTTTAATGGGAGTAAAACGTTCTTGTCTATATCGTACCTCGGATAGGACATTAAATGGAGGTCCCGAGCCTGTACGATGTCAGGTACTGGTTAAAGATCCCTATCCTAAGTATACCTGGAAAGGCCAAATTTAGGATTCCCACTGTAGCATCGTCCGATTAGCCCTAGTGGCATAAAGTGACATAAAAACAAACAAACAAATAAATCCTAGGGCCACCGCTAGCCACGAACCTGCGACCTTAAGTATTGTAGGTTGCAATGCTAATCACTGTACCACAGGTGACCAATATAAAAAGGTTTAAATTTAAAAAAATAATTTATTTATTATTCTTTAAACAGAGAAAATAAAAATCAGTTATTATCTAAAGCAATCTCTAGCTTAGTAAAAAGTTCGATCTTTCAGACATGCTTAATATATATTCTGAATAAATAGCTTTTGAGATCTTCACTCAATCTCGTGGAAAATCATGTTTCTTTGAGATTTTAATGTTATTGCAAGGAGTGAGCTATTTCTGCCGAACAATCGTTGGTCTAAGAGGAAACGAATCAAGAAAAAAGAATTTAGGTTGTAGTTGGTTTATTAGTTTCCCCTCTGCAATCTATTGATCTGCTTTCGTTTGTAGAAGCAGAGCAAACAAGCTATATGTTTCTATGTGACAAAGGGAAATTCGGCTTTAATTAACATCCCTTGTTTCCAAATACAGCCTTTATTAGTAGAACATGAAATTCAAAAAACGGTCTTAACATACGGGACATATATCAAGGAAAATTTTCTTTCCAAACAATATAAAATCCAGGTTGTAGCTAATTACAGTCCTTTTTCATCAACTACCCATCCAACCTATCCATTAAATTAAAAATACTGCAACTTTCCTATTCATATAATCTAGCTTTTATTTAAAAATCCTTTCCGAACCGTGCAGCCTCGTATTGGAATTCCTTACCTAACTGCATTCTTTAAGCTCACACACTTACCTCATTTAAACATGACCTAGTTCTCCAGCTAGTGAATCATAAATCGTACCCGTACACGCAAAGAATAGATGCCCATATTAGCAGAACCTTCGTATTGTTAAGCCGTCACTGATCATAAACAACATTAGACATTGTAGATAATGTTCTTGAAACCAGCCCTGTATGTGGATTGGGGTTAAAGTGTATGTAAATGTACACATATTATTTTTATCGTTTGGTAGAAAAACACTCCCGTCAACAAAAGAGTGATGAGACTCAGAGGCATACCGCACGTCGGCAAGAAAATGGTTAACACTCAAAGTATATCAATTTTGAGTTATGCATATCGTTGGAATCAGCTTGATGAGACCTACAATGTCAGAATATTTAACAGTATTAGTTTTAACAGTAAAATTGGCAATGTATTGATTGATTTATAAATAAAAAATAGCAGACAGGAATCAATTTTTAATAAACTCGTGGGTCATAATTTTAATTCTAATTTTTATTTATCAACTGATTCGGTAAAAATATAATTCATGTTCTTGAAATTACGATAATGATAATATAATTATACATTTCTAAATAATGTTGGATCATATATGGATTGAAAAGAGTTCTAGGATTTTTTTGTTTGCAACAGTTGTAACAAACTAGTACGTGTTCGTGACTGTTCGAGTACCTACGTCGGGAATATTCTAGATTGTTCTAATGTAGACTAAATGTAAGAAGCGATGGACTGGAGAGTTATTCTCGCTCTGAGGCTCGAATCATAAGGTTATTTTTTTGTTACTGTGTCGTTACAAGTTGATACTTTTTGTAATATTCTTGATTATTTCAGCTTTTGTTGTTTTGTTTGACATTGTGTTTTAATTTTTCGTTAATAAACATCACATACCACGATAGTGGTACACTACGAAATATTAAAAGACAAAATAGCAGAAATCAAAGTTTCCCTCCGATTTCTAGGAGATAAAAGTATTTTTCGATGAAAATCAGTCTTTTATTATATTTAAATTATTATTATATTTATAACTAGCTGTATATACCGGTTTCACCCGGAGAATTCAATTTTTTAAATCTATAAAGTGAGACTTTTATCGACTGAAACGGTCGATTTCGTAGAAACCACTGTAAAGCGAGATCAAAACGATTTTTATAACAATAAAGAATATACCCAGGGATTGGCTGAAGTTATGCAATTTTAATATGGACAGGTGTTCGCACCTGGTATCAAAGAACCACTGAGCGAAATTTGGAGAATTTAGGACAAACGATAGGGATTTTTATGAAGAACAAACAGAATTTCATCTTTATTTACATAGATTATAGCTGCATATGCCGGTTTTAACCAGGGAATTTTATTTTCCTAATCAAACGGTCGATTTCGTAAAGAACCATTGTAAAGCGAGATCATTACGATTTTTATAACAACAAAGAATATCAGCTGAAGATCGGCTGAAGTTATGCAATTTTAATATGGACAGGTGTTCGCACCAGGTATCAAAGAACCACTGAACGAAATTTGGAGAATTTAGGACAAACGGAATGGATTTCTATAAAGAACAAACAAACAGAATTTCATCTTTATTTATATAGATAACTAGCTGTATATCCCGGTTTCACCTGGAGATTTTCATTTTTTAAATCTATAAACTGAAAATTTTATCGACTCAAACGGTCGATTTTGTAAAAACCAATGTAAAGCGAGATCAAAACAATTATTATTACAATAAAGAAAATACCCAGAGATCGGCTGAAGTTATGCATTTTTTATTATAAATGCAATTTTAATATGGACAGGTGGTCTGAAAGAACCACTGAGCAAAATTTGGAGATTTTAGGACAAACGGAATGGATTTCTATAAAGAACAAACAGAATTTCATCTTTATATACATAGATTATAGCTGTATATCCCGGTTTCATACGGGGAATTTCATTTTTCTAAAGAAACGGTCGATTTCGTAAAAAAAAATTTAAAAATGAAATCATTATGATTTTTATAACAATAAAGAATATCAGCTGAAGATCGGCTGAGGTTATGCAATTTCAATGTGGACAGGTGTTCGCATCTGGTATCAAAGAACCACTGAGTGAAATTTGGAGAATTTAGGACAAACTGTATGGATTTCTATAAAGAAAAAATAAACTAACAAACAAACAGAATTTCAACTTTATTTATATAGATGGACGTAGCCAATCTTTAATCTTCTAATTATGTTGTTTAAAAAAATATTCATATTAATTATAAAAATAATAAATCCTAAATCCACTAATTTTAGTACGAATTTTTACTTAATAGTCCATTAAGTGGATAAGCAAGCCTAGGCGGCTTCCCTGCTTGGCGGGTGCAAAAAAGAAAAGAAAAAAAAAAGAATGTATCGTATACATTAAGCGTTCTCTGTTACTAACATTGGACGTTCACAATCGTTGCAATGCTTCTGAATATCTTTTTTTCCTATATTTTCTGGTACTGAACAAACCTCTAGCAGATAACCTTAATATATATATGGCGATGCTCTTATTGTGTTCCAATTTCTCGATTAGCAATCAAAAGGCATTGATACAATCTAAGAGAGGCCAGTTCGGGGCATTTAGTGGTGATTTGGTCCTCTTAGCATTTCCACTTGTCCCTGACAGATTCTTCACCAAGTTGCGTGAAAGTGATCGTCCATGAGCGGTACCGAGCCTGTTATATCTCAAAGCTAGAGATCGAACTCTTTGTATTACGGTCTGACTACAATAATTTAATCAGTCGTTTGAGAAAACCGACACGTCCAAAGGAATCGACTTTATTTATTTATTTATTTTTTTAACTCATTGCATGCTGAGACCTTTAATTTAAGAGATACCCGGACAAGCCCAGCTAATCTATTGGGTTTTATTGACCATTTAAATATCGTTGTCTTCCTGTAACCAAAGCAGTAAGTACGTTTTGCAGTAAATTTTACCTTGCCCTGCCACTGTCAACCTTGTGACACAAAAAGATTTGAATGGAGAACTATATATTTGAATCTTGCAGTTGCAGAATCACTTCAACCTTATATATTTATTCTTTCAGTTATTTTTCATTTATTATACAATATATATAAGCTTGTAACCAACCTGGAAACTGAGTTAACCCCCTCTCTTGGATTTACTTTAAATAATAAGGAAAGGTGCAAAAAAGCGAAACAAGCAATCAACAGTATTTGGAGCATGATTTTCAAAAGGTCTATGATCCCTGTATCCTCCAAGCAAAGGATTTTTAGCTCGACAGTAAAGGCGTCGCTCTGTTACGGAAGTGAGATATGGGGTTATTTAAATTTTGAAGAAATTGAAAGAGTTTTAAAATTCTTTATCAAAAAGTTGTTTTCACTTCCGAAAAATACACCAAATTACCAAATTTATTTAGAAACTCAGTTAGACCCAATCTTTATCCCTACCCTAAAGCAGCACTTTAATTATATATTAAAAATATTCAGTTTACCGGAGTACAGATACCCCAAAATTATTGCCAAACAAATAGTTATTAGTAAATGTTCGTGGTTTGCCGAATGGATAGCTATGGATGCTAGTCTCAATACTGAATTGGATGAGTGTTTCATATCAATAGACAGATGGCGTCGACAAACTGACAAAATTACACACCTCCTCAAACAACAGTTTATAGATAATCAATTAGCAGCAGTTCGACAATCCACACACCATACTATGTATAAATCATTAGTTCCCAGTAAAGTTAGCTATATAAATGATTTAAATAGTTTGGACTTTATAAATACAATATTTAGAGTAAGAGAAGAACTTTTAGACTTAAATTATAAACCATGGTCAAAAGATATTAGTTACATTTGCACTATCTGTAACAAAAGTGAAATAGAAGATATATTTCATTTTATCGGAATGTGCCCAATTTTCAATTACATTAGAAAAAAATATTTTTGTCATATATTAATAAATAAAAAGGAATTAATAACAATGCTAAAGGAAAATAAATTAAAGGAAATCTATTTATATGTTAAAGAAGCATTAAGATATAGACGGCTATTGTTATCAGAATTTGAATAAATAACATAAATATTATTTTTTTATACCTTTTATGTTGATATTATATATGTATATTTCCTCGTACGAAGTTATAGTGAGTTTTCTTTATTTCCATTTTAATTATATAAATTTTATTTTTTCATTTGAAAATTAAAATGATTTTATTATTATTTTTAAATGCACCTAAAAAGTGGCAAACTCCTGACAGACGGCTAAAGCTACATCAGCATTTGTCCTGCGTAACTTATTTTGAAATTTGTTAGCACTGATTACTATATACTTTATAAATATTAAATTTGTAAACACCTATACTATTTTGTAAATAAAGGATTTTTCTATTCTATTCTATATATAAGCTTGAAAGTGTTTTGTACAGTCATTTCTAAAATATATGCTTTGTAACAATCGTTTGTATTCTATTGTAGGTAATAATGATTAAAAAAATCACATATGATTTTAATCATTATTGAATATAGTGGAGTTAAATAAAAAGAGGCTAAAAAGCAATTTTGAGCTCAAAAAATAAAAACAGCGACGAACGCACAACGGCACCTGCAAGTGGGCGAAAACGAGCATATCAGTGCGGTACGTACAAACGTTTTGTATTACACCCAAAGACAATATATTTATATTTACATTTTTATGTTTATTGGGAAATAAATATTTTCATTAACCTTTATATTTATATCTTTATTGGGGTACCTTCTGGTACATGAGTTAGCTCCGTTGTAGCTTAGATCCTATAACCCCGATAAGTGGTGACCCCGACGTGATAAAATAAGACGTAATGATGCCTGCAGATAGAAACGTAAGCGAATCCCAGCAACAACTACCTTTAACGGATCATTCCGCGTTTCACTCAGAGATAGCCTCTTTTACGGGAGCTACATCCCGCCTACCTCCATTTTATAAAACAAACCCGAACCTTTGGTTCCTACAAACAGACGCCGTATTTGCAACTTCACGGGTTACATCGTCCCGAATCAAATTCCAGTCAATCATAGCCAGCCTGGATCTCGAGGTGCTTACACAGGTAGCGGATCTTCTTACATCTCCCTCTGATGACCCGTATAAGCAGCTGCGTGATAGGTTAATTTCGATTTATGGCGAATCCGAAACTCGGCGAATCAAAAAGCTTTTAGAAGAAACCCAGCTCGGAAGTCAGCGGCCATCTCAGCTCTTCCGTCAGATGACCCAGCTGGCTGGTTCTACAATTAGCGCGGATGTCGTCCGAACATTGTGGCTTCGAAATCTACCCCCACGCGTTCAGGAAATTTTGGCTGCGACCAAGCAGGAAGACGTGGATGCCCTTACAAACGTAGCCGATAAGATCATGGAGGTCGATCGTCCTGAGGTTTGCGCTCTTTCATCACTGGTTCCTTCGGTTTCCAAGGCGAGTTCCAGTAACTATGAAATCTTGGAAGAGCTTAGGAAACTTAGGGTAGAGGTAGCAGACCTTAGGAAGAGGTGCAGGTCCGCGAGTAGGGATCGGCCCAGCAATTCCCAGCAGCGGGAACGCTCCAAGTCCCCTAATGATGGACTCTGCTTCTTTCATCATAGGTTTCGCTCCAAGGCTAGAAACTGTAGACCCCCTTGCAGCTGGAAGTCCCAACCACCACGGGATTTTTAGAAGGGCCGATGGATCAAGCGGCCGTCATCGAAGCCCAACCTCAGCGCCGCCTTTTTATTACTGACAAGAGGTCCGGTCTTTCCTTTCTGGTGGATACCGGTGCCTCTATTTCCATTGTTCCTCGCAATCCTCGTACTCATCGCAAAGCGACCGACTACAGCCTCATCGCCGCAAACAACACCACCATATCAACGTATGGCGAGAAAACGCTTTACCTCGATATTGGTCTTCGTCGCGTCTTTCCATGGACCTTTTTGATCGCGGATATCGGCAGGCCTATACTCGGAGCGGATTTTCTTTTTCATCATAGGCTCACCGTCGACGTCGGCAGCAGGCGGCTCATCGATCAGCATACGGGATTGAAAGTAATAGGGAAGATCTCTTCCATCGCTTCACCTTCGATTTCGACCATACCCGATGGTTGCGCTTACGCACACATTCTACGGGACTTTCCTAACATCGCACGTCCCTCGCCCATCCGTGGACCACCAAGGCAAGTCGTGGAACACCGAATAGAGACTAAGGGACACCCTGTGAAGAGCAAAGCCAGGCGATTACCATCGGAAAAATACAAGGCTGTCAAAGAAGAATTCCAGAGAATGATGGATGAAGGAATATGCCGGCCATCAAAGAGCAGCTGGTCCAGTCCACTTCATGTTGTGACGAAACGGGACGGGAGTTTTCGAATCTGCGGAGATTACCGCAGGCTGAACGAGCTTACTGTTCCGGACAGTTACGCGGTGCCGAACCTGATGGACTTTACCAACCATCTCGACGGGAAAACAATCTTCACAACCCTCGATATTACACGCGCGTACCACCACATTCCTATAGCCGAGCAAGATATTGAGAAAACGGCAGTTATCACCCCATTTGGTCTTTTTGAATTCCCAAGGATGACATTTGGCCTAAAGAATGCTGCCCAGACTTTTCAACGGTTTATAGACAACATGTTGCGGGACCTGCCTTTCGTTTTTGCATATTTGGACGATTTCCTCGTCGCTTCCCAAACAATTGAAGAACACGAAAAGCATTTACGGGAAATATTCGCACGCCTGGATGAATTCCACTTGTCACTGAACGTCGGTAAGTGTGTTTTCGGAAAGCGAGAAGTTGACTTCCTTGGTTACAGGGTAGATGCAGACGGGATCCAGCCCCTTCCTTCGAAGGTGCAGACAATCCTAGATTTTCCCCAACCAAAAACCAAATGCGAACTAAGACGTTTCCTGGGTATGCTTAATTTCTATAGGAAATGTCTACCGCATGCAGCCCATATCCAGGGACCTCTTAATCGGCTTCTTCATAACGCGAAAAAAGGTGATAAAACTCCAATAGAATGGACAGCAGAGACTACAAATTCGTTTGAGGAAAGCAAGCGTAGCCTGTCAGAAGCGGTAAAACTTGCGCATCCCGCATCTAATTGCGAACTTTCTTTAGTCTGCGACGCATCGGACAACGGCATTGGTGCAGTCCTGCAGCAGCATAAGAATGGGTTTTGGCGTCCACTAGGATTTTTCTCCAAAGCTCTCTCACAGACGCAGAAAAACTACGCCACCTACGATAAGGAGCTCCTTGCGATCTACGAAGCAGTGAAGCATTTTCGCCCACTCGTCGAAGGCCTCAATTTCTTCATTGTGACAGATCACAAGCCACTCACACACGCTTTTGTCCAGCATTCAGAGTCGACATCTCCGCGTCGAATACGACACCTTAATTTCATAAGTCAGTTCTCCACTGACATCCGTTACCGACCAGGGAGTGAGAACGTTGTGGCTGATGCCCTTTCGAGAATCGAAGAAGTGGACCTTCCTAATGATCTGGAGGCTCTTGCTGAAGCACAGAAGAAGGATCTAACCATCCAGGATCTTAAGAGGAATACCTCGATAGAACTGAAGCTGATGTCAATGCCCGGAACCGAGTCGAAGCTACTTTGCGAGACCTCAACGAAAACAGCTAGACCCTACGTTCCTCCTGAATTTCGGCGCTCCACTTTTAATAGGCTCCACGGTTTAAGCCATCCAGGCATCAAGGCAACAAGGAAACTTATCTCCGAACGTTACCTTTGGCCTGAAATGAACGCAGACATAGGCAACTGGGCTAAGACTTGTATACAGTGTCAAAGGGCTAAGGTTCATCGACATACCACAGCACCACTAGGCACGTTTGCTCCTGCGAACCGTTTCCAGCACGTCCACTTGGATATTTTAGGACCTTTGCTGCCATCGGAGGGGATGCGATATCTTCTTACCATGGTGGACCGAACGACCCGCTGGCCGGAAGCCGTGCCCATCCCCGATATCACCGCCTCTACTGTCGCACAGAATTTTTACTCCGCGTGGATATCACGATTTGGTGCACCACAACGTGTTACCACAGACCAGGGTCGCCAATTTGAAGCGGAGTTGTTCCAGCGACTCAGCATTCGCATGGGGATTCACAGACAGCGAACCACCGCTTACCATCCGCAAAGCAATGGATGCGTCGAAAGGTGGCATCGTTCGCTAAAAGCTGCCCTAATGGCACATCTGGCGTCAACACGATGGACCCAAGTCCTACCCACCGTTCTCTTAGGTCTACGATCAGCTTTCCGAGAAGACATGGGCGCGAGCGTAGCCGAAGCGGTTTATGATCAACCACTGCGTCTTCCAGGAGACTTCCTAGAAACACAGGATTCACCAGAGCCCTGCGTCGCACTTCAAGCTCTTAAGGACGATTTGGCGCGCTTGAAGCCCGTAGACCCTCGAACAACAGTAAGGAAGACATTCCGGCACAAGGATTTATCCACCTGCACTCACGTTTTTCTACGCGAAGATGCGGTTCGTAAACCTCTGGTGCCACCTTATTCTGGACCACACAAGGTTATAGAGCGAGGTGAAAAGATTTTTACGGTCCTTCTTGGCGACAGGAACGTAAACGTCTCGATAGACAGGGTCAAGCCGGCGTATTTGTTAGAAGATAACAACGACTGCATGCCGCAAACGCCTCCTCAGGAACCTTCACCAACACAGGACGTGGCCAACGAATTCACAGTCCAGCAGCCCATTTCTGGATCGACCAATCCTCCCCATGCACATGCAAGGCGGGTGTGTTTCGGTGACTCCGTCACCCGAGGGGGAGCGATGTAGGTAATAATGATTAAAAAAATCACATATGATTTTAATCATTATTGAATATAGTGGAGTTAAATAAAAAGAGGCTAAAAAGCAATTTTGAGCTCAAAAAATAAAAACAGCGACGAACGCACAACGGCACCTGCAAGTGGGCGAAAACGAGCATATCAGTGCGGTACGTACAAACGTTTTGTATTACACCCAAAGACAATATATTTATATTTACATTTTTATGTTTATTGGGAAATAAATATTTTCATTAACCTTTATATTTATATCTTTATTGGGGTACCTTCTGGTACATGAGTTAGCTCCGTTGTAGCTTAGATCCTATAACCCCGATACTATAATCGGGAGAAACCCAAAATGTGCAAAGAAAACTTTTATTTTTCAGGCCTACCGAATGAACATAGATTTATCAAATCATGCAAAACCTATTCCATGTGGAAATATGTGTCGGAAAAAATAATTTACGTTAAAGAAATCTCTAAATTCAAAAGTAGAAACGTTTTTTTCTTCATTTTTCGAATAATTTAAATTTGTGGACATGTCGAGTTTCTTTAATTATAATCTTACACTTTTTAATGTACTTTAAATTTTTTATTAAATGTTTTATTTAATACTAGCTGTATATCCCGGTTTCACCCGGGGAATTTCATTTTTCTAATAAACGTGAAAAAATTTAAAGTGAGATCATAACGATTTTTATAACAATAAAGAATATACCCAGAGACTGGCTGAAGTTATGAAATTTTAATATGGACAGGTGTTCGCACCTAGTAAGAAAGATCCACTGAAATTTGGGGAATTTAGGACAAACGGTATGGAGTTTTATTAAGAAAAAACAAACTAACAGAAATTCATCTTTAAGCTGTATAACCCGGTTTGATCGAGGAATTTAATTTTTCTAATGAAACGGTTGATTTCGTAAAAAACCATTGTAAAGTGAGTTCATTACGATTTCTATTACAATAAAGACTATCAGCTGAAGATCGGCTGAAGTTATGCAACTTTAATTTGGACAGGTGTTCGCACCTGGTATGAAAGAATAATATTGATAAGGTGTTGATGATACATTTGACATTTCTTTACATACCAGGGGCGATCAAAAAGTTTTGCAACAAAGAATAGACCCAATGCTAAAAATATTTTTATTTTACAACATAATCTCTCCCAACATCAATGCATATATTCCACCTGTCCTTCAACATACAGATACCACGGGGGGGGGGGGGCTTTCTTCTTGGTCATCAAACCATTCTTCTGTAGCTGATTTCAGGGAATCCAGGTCATCAAATCTCGTCCTTTTTAAGGATCTCTTCAGGTTTGGAAACAGGAAGTAATCACTGGGGGCAAGATCTGGGCTCTAGGGTGGGTGGACGAGCTGTTCAAAGCCGCAGTCACGAATGGCAGCCTGTGCAACGCGAGACTTGTGGATTGCGCTTCCATAGGAAATGCCTAATCCCATAGCAACTTCAGACACCTTTATTCGACGATTAGACAAGATCAAGGCCTTTGCTTGAGTCGCATGATCAGAATCAGTTGAAGATGTTGATCTCCCGGATCTTGCTTCGTCTTGCACATTCACACGACCTCGTTTGAACTCATTGAACTACCTAGTGACTGTAGAAGAAGAGGGACAATCATGACCATATAAATTCACCATTCTGTCCTAAATATGTTTTACAGAATGCCCTTCTTTACACAAAAATTTAATGACGCTTCGATACTAAAACTTGAAGTCACTGGATATCGACATGTTTACAAAGGCACTGCTAAATACTGACTGGACTGACGGACTCAATATTGTGCTCATGTTTACTCTTGATAGATAAGCTATCAGGGACAAAAGAAGGATTAACGGAATAAGGTTTGTTTATACCTTAGTTGCAAATCTTTTTGCTCACCCCTCGCATTTCCTATTATTGGTACCTGAAATCCGTTTAGAAACGTCACACAGTGGGAAAATTTTGTCATTTAGCGGCCAAAAATCTATAACTCCTGATTAAATGACGATTTTCGAATAATTCTTTTTTCATTAAAGAGAATGGGATTTTCTTTGTCAGTGAGAATAATAAAAATAACAATACCATTAAATAAATTAATTTTTATATGAATTCTTTCTTCACATAAATTTAAATAAAATTGTTTATTCGCGATAGGTTTAGACATATGGAATAAAAATGAGTCAGGATTATTATTTAACGAGCTCTCTGCTTGTAAACATGTCTTTTTCAGGTACTTGTTCCATTTGAAAGATGTTTAAAATAATTATTGTCAAAATAAGAAAGAACCCAAAAGAATAAATTAAAAATGCCCTATTTTTTAGGAATTTTAGCGGAATAAAATATTGTCATATAATTCAACGAGAAGTATGTTTTATGATTTAGTCTAATTCGAGGCCGAAAATATAATGTAAGTTCGAGTAGAGGGATTTAAATCTTAAAATCGATATATCGCCGATCGATCGCATTTGATCCATCTAATTCTATTATGTTATTTAAGCACCCTTCACCCTCTACCAGTATGGAAAAAATCAGAAGCAACTATTGTCAATAACAGAAGTTATGTCAATTTAAATACTTTCTTTTTAGTAAATTACATACTCAACGTGGATAAAATTAAAACGCATTTTTATCCAATAATTTTACGGTCATTCTTCTTATTTATAAAATATGTTTGGTGCATTAATATAAAAGGTAAAGCTCGATAGGGAAAAAAATTTAATTTATTTCAAGCCATATCTATGCTCATCTCTCAGGTATTAATGTTTTTTCTATAGAGCTTTATCTTTTATATTATTGCACCGAACATATTTTATAACTAAGAAGAATGGCTGTAAAATTATTGGATAAAGATGGGTTTTGTTTTCTTCCACACTGACTATGTAACTTATGAAAAGAAAGTATTCAAATTGATATAAATTCTTTTATTGGCAATAGTTGGCTCTGATTTTTTTCGCAGTGGTAAAGGGTGGAGGGTGCTAAAATACCAAAATGAATTAGAACGATCAAATGCGATCGATCGGCGATATATCGATTTAAATCCCTATACTTGAACTTTCAATATATTTTCGGCCTCGAATTAGACTAAATCATAAAATATACTTCTCGTTGATTTATATGACAATATTTTATTCCATTAAAATTCCTAAAAAATAGGGTATTTTTAATTTAATTTTTTGGATTTTTTCTTATTTAGACAATAATTATTTTAAAATCTTTCAAAAGGAGGAAATGCCTGAAAAAGACATGTATATCAGAAAAAAGCTCAATAGATAATAATCTTGACTCATTTCATTCCCTATGTATAACCCTGCACCGAATAAACTATTTTATTTAAATTAAAGTGAAAAATGAATTCATTTAAAAATTAATTTGAAATACTTTGAGCGATGGTACTTATATTTTTTTTTATTCTCACTGATAAACGGAATCGCATGCTCTTTAATGAAAATAGAATTATTCGATTATCGTCATTTAGTCAGGAGTAATAGATTTTTGGCCGCTAAATGACAAAATTTTCCCACTGTGCGTCGGCACAGTTACATATGAGTGTTTTTTATTTTGACCTTCAAGCCAAACCATTTCCACTTAATCTTGTTAAAAGGATTATTTAAAAATATTGGAAAATTTAATTAAAAAAAAAAAAGTCGTATTAATATTCAAGTGACTAAATATTGCCTACCCAATCTCCATGACATCATACAAGGAAAAAAAAAGGGAAGGCTGGTAGGCATTTTTTAATCGATCGTATTACAACAGAAAGGATTTTTAGGCCTTGAGACCTTGGCCAAATTCGAACAAGTGCAAAATTGAGGTCAATCATTATAACAAATGCAAATCCTGGTTCGAGGGAAAAACTTCAAGCCAAAAACCGATTTGCCCTAGCCTTGTATGTGTCAAAAGGATTTCCAGACTCTGACTTGTATCTCCCATTATAGTGAACACATGTCAAGCAAGTGTCTTTGGGACTGGTAATGTATTTTCAGAAGTTTAAGAATGGATCAAGTAAAACAAGTTTATTAATACGCCTACATAACTTAAGTTGATTTCAAGTGGATTTAATATTATAATGATCGATGCTGGTAAAGATATTGTATGCAATGTTCTGTTTGTTAATTACAGTACAATGCCGATTATCCGTAGGACGTAAATTAACCGCAGAGTTGTTCGGACTATTTCGGATATAAATTTTCCCAAATCGCAAATTAAATAAGGTTTTCCAAAACTTAAATATTTATTGCTTAATTTTACACAATGCTTTCATCTAACGCCTTTCTAAAAGCCAGAGTAACTGACACAAGCCTGTTACCGATTAAAATTGTAAAATCTGGTGCGCTGCGCGCAACGCGCACTTTCACTGACCAAATTAAAAATTAAATTTTGCCAATCAATAAACAATTAAATTATTTTATAAGTGAAATCCTGTAATTATAAGCCTCTCTAATACTGAACTCTCTAATAACTGAACTTTCGTCAAGAACCGATTTTCCTAACTATTTCCCTTTCAACTCACTGAGTATATGGATGGCATTTTCCTACGAAAATTCGTACGAAAATACGAATTATGTTTTCATTTTCATGTTGGTTACACATAGTGCTCTCCTGAGTTCTATTCGGGCCCTGTGCCTTATTAAAAAATTATCAAATTAACTTCATAAATTGCTATTTATTTTTGCCACCAATATAACTATTATTTAGGCCAGTGTCAAGTTTTTACTTTCACTTACCTATATATGAAATATATAGTAAGTGGAAGTATTGCGATCGTGAAAAATTTCGACTTCCGGTTTTCGACGGAAATACATGTTTTGGGGTCCCCTGAGTCTAATTAACCAAGTCCCGCGAAATGGTCTGTGTGTGTGTGTGTGTGAACAGACTAGCTCAAAAACTATAAGCCGTGCGAACCTGAAAATGGGTATCTAGTGTATGTATATGCCCGCGATGTGACAGCAAAAAATTCATCAAAATTGCTCAAAGGGAGGGGGTACTTTATTTAATAACTTTTTAAGTTTTTTTCGATTTTCTCAAAAACGGCTATAACGATTTTGATTAAATTGAGTATTTGATCTATTTATATGCCCATGATATGACTGTAAAAATTTCATCAAAATTGATGAACCGGAGGGGGGAATATAATTAAAAAATTTTGTATAATTTTCACGTGTTTCTTTTATTTACTCAAAAACGGTTCAAACGATTTTGATCAAACTGGGTATTTGATGTATGTATATGCCACAGATGTGATAGCCAACATTTCATCAAAATTGATCAACCGGAGGGGGGACTTTATTTCATATTTTTTTTCCAATGTTTACCTTTTATTCGATGATTTCAAAAATGGCTTAAACGATTTTTATAAAATTCGTCATGTTTAATGAAAATTAGGTGTTCTTTAATATCTTGTAAGCTTTAGCATTATTAAAATGTTCTGAGGGGGCTTATATGGGGCAGGGGCCTTTTTTGTTTGTTAGTTTTTTGTTTCCTATGAAGTACCTTTGTTTTTGTTTATATAGAGAAATTAACTGTCTCTCGTTGTGTCTAAAAATAAGAAATGGCTAAATATGAGATATGATAAAAATAAAGAAAACATAAAGAGGAGAAAAAAAGAAAAATATTCAGTCAACTCATAAAACTCGTTGAGCCCACGCATGCGGAGTACGCATTTAAAGGCAGGCCATTGTTCATAATTAAAGTCAGTCTGTTAACTTGAGAAGCGGCAATTAACAAAACGCATTAATTTCTAATCTAAGTAAGTTGGTAAGTGAAAGTTGTGTGTTGCGCGCACGCACCAGATTTTTTTTTTTATAGATTAGTTGGAATTTCGAGATTTATTACAGTTATTGATAAATTTTAATATTTCATCTCTTATATAGATAGCTTTCTAACTTTGTATATATATCATCATAAAGAAACGCTATATATGATAATGAATGCTAACCAGTAATGCCGCTTGTCAATAATAACAAATGTTCGCTTTTCCTCGCACTCATTCTCCTTGAAAAGTCATAGAACTAATGCACGATAAATATCGTACGTGCCTACCAATACGGAACGTGAAAGGGAAACTTTTCTTTTTTGCCAATTTTTTTTCTCAAAAATTTAATTAAAATTATTTTAAAATATTTTTTAAATCATAACGCAATTGTATACCCTCATAACGTACCATCGTGTCACAGTATAAATTTATCTGAAGGGTACAATGAATAAAAGACATGTGGAATGGGCTAGTGCATTTTCAAAAAAAAAAAAAATTCTAATAATTATTTTAATAATATTTAAAAGTATTTTTAGTAACTTAATTTTATTACTTTTACTTACCTAGTATACAGTAAGGGAAAGTATTGAGATTGTGAAAATTTCGACTTCCGGTTCTCAACAGAAATACACGTTTTCGGGTCCCCTAAGTTCATATAACTAAGTAGCACGGAATGGTCAGTGTGTGTGTGTGTTTGTTTTATCACGCAGGCTCTAGTCTGTTTGTTTGTGAGAACAGATTGGCTCAAAAACGATAAATTGTATTTGACCGTATATGCCCGTGATATGACAGCAAATATAATTAAAAATTGAGTAGTGATACATTTTATTCGATTAAGGTTCCTTTATTACGATTTTCTCAAAAAAGGCTCTAACGATTTTAAATTAAATTTTCGTGTTTAATGAGAATCAGGTATTCTGTAAAATGTGGCAGGTTTAATCATTTTTTAACATATCCAGAACAAAAAAACGTTTCCCCGAGATAAAAATTCAATTTTCGCTGAGTGCAGTAATAATATACATTTATATGCATGTAGAAAGCTTAGAATATATTAAAGAATAACATCCAGTTTACAAAGTTTTAATATGTATAATGACACGAAAAAATCCCAATTACTACTTTTATGTTAGGTGCCCATGTTCCGACAACCGCTTAATACACATTGATAACTCCTTTGCATGTGCAACTCGCTTTTACTAACGTCTCATTGTATTTGAGTAAAGCGTATGCGCGTGCGAAAAAGGTTTGTTGAAACTTGTTTTTAGTGCGTGTTGCACCAGAAAGTACGGAGTCCCATTATTGAGTGTGGCAAACTTTATTGCTACACTAAGGTATGAAATCTGAGTTACCAAGTAATAAAATAAACAAAATTACTTATTGTTATTTAGGGAAAAAAAATATGATTATATAAATTGAAACTAATACTAGTATTAATTATGTTAGTATTGCATTAAAGGTGAGATATGGTTTTATAAATAAATACAGTTCTTTTGAGAAAATTATAAACTGAATTATAAGCGTATTGTTAATTGAGTGTAAATTTTAAAAGAAATGAACTTTTTAACATTAAATAGAATTCTATCATTGCGAATGAAAGGAATCGAAATGACTATGAAGAAATAGCCTTCAGTTGTGGCGTATTTTCCCTATTTTAGTTAAACGAGTCCATTAACAATATTATCACGATTTGGATATTGCCTTCTCCGGGCAATATCCGAGAACAGAATGTTGCAAAATTTCATTTAAAAAAGGAAAAAAAAGGAATGATTCCATTGAGGAAGCTCTATGGAAATGGGCATGTTACGACTGTAGCAAATCTAATTCTTTAAAAAAAAAAAAAAAAAAAGGGTCCCTTTAAAGAAAAGGGGGGGGGGGGCTTTGTTAGATCACAGCTTTCAACTTCACACGCTACGCTCACACAAACGGGATAAACAAATCCGAGGGCTCCTTTTCAATCGATATCGGGACCATTTGAAAAATGCCAAAAAAGGTATTTTAAAAAAATCATTAAACCTCTTGATTCTTGTATATTAACTGTCGTTCATATGTTCTCCATTTAAACGTAAGTGGCAACGTAAAAACAAACAAACAAAAAAAAAAGCAAACTGCAAACTCCTTTTTTTAATAGGATAAATTTGTATTAAATATTTCAAATTTGACGGAATCCAAGAGACGGAAAATCGTCCTTCGTGAAGCGTTTGTAAATGGTGTAAATATTGAAAATAAAATCACTAATTCACACACACATATATATATATATATATATATATATATAATTTTTTTTTTTTTTTTTTTTTTTTTTTTCAGTTGGCGCATTATGCCTAATGAGACCTTTGGCCGCGCGGTGTGGTCTTCTTACAGACGTTTGTTTTGCTTGCGGGAGAACAGACAGCCTGGAGGGGGTAGCCCAAACCTCACGTTGCTGCAAGCCATGGTCTCCATGGTGCAGCGGAAGACTGCCCACAGCTCCATAACCAATCCCATTGGGGCCAATTTGGCAGTGTCCTTCCCACCGATGTCGTCAGCTCTCTCGGGTTCAAGGACAGTGACAAACTGGTCCAGGTCCAAGGATTATAGTAGGTCAGAGTCAGCAGGCCCCGAGGACCTATATTTCTTTCCCTGGAGCATACCGTCCTTGAACCAAACCTCCGGGCGGTTACTATCATCCTGGAAGAAACACACCAGGATTCTCGATGAGATACACGGGGAAGGTTCATCACTCCTACACCCGGTCGGTATGAGTCGCCTCCAGTAGGCTGACGGGCCTCACATACCCGGTGGTGGGGGGTAGACTTGGACTGCGTGGTGTTCATTGGTGGGCGGTTACCCGAATTGAGCGGACACCCATCCAAGTACTAACCACGATGGACGTTGCTTAACTTTTGATTACCTATTGCAAGCGCCCATTCCACGCGGCCATCCCATTCATATATATATAAATATATATATATATATATATATATATATAAATATGTGTGTGTGTGCGTTTTAAGAGGAGTAGCACCGTATCAAGCCTTTTACCTCAGTTTATGATTTGAACCTGAATGTATATATACAGGATTATCGGAGAAATAAAGGAGTCTACTTTACCCTACAAGTATAGACTGAAAATTTATTTATTTTCCTTTTTTTTTTTTCAATTTATTAGTTTACACTCTCGTATATACTTTAGGTATATAAGAAGACTTGATAGAAATTTATATCTTCTGAATTCCTTCATCCATTCCAGATGGATTAGGATACACCTGTAGGATTTCTATCTCGGACGGCTCAGGATGAAAACATCTTATCGAGCTTAAGATGGGAAACTGCGGGATATATTAAGAGAAAGAGACAGCTTTGATCCTGAAACCAATTTTGAGGCTTGGGAGCGATGACCTCGGCTGAAAGGAGAACTTAACTACCATATATAACTGCATAATGGATTTAAAATATATATATATATATATATATATATATATATATATATATATATATATATATATATTATTATTTCATTTTTTTTATTTAACTTTATTTTTTTCTTTTTGCACCCAAATTCCTATATAAGGAATAAAGAAGCTATAAGAAAACAACACTGTTGTTTGCTTGTGTAACGCCAATCGCCAATTTATGCTACTAAGGCTAATCTGACGATGCTACAGTGGAAGTCCTAAATTTTGCCTATCAAGGTATATTTAGGATAAAGAACTTTAACGAGTACCTGACCTCGTACAGGCTCGGGACATTACATCCATAAAAGTTACCCCCGTTTGTTTGTTTTGTTTACGTCACTTTATGTCACTAAGGCTAATCAAGGTTGTAGTTGTAGCCCTAAGTTTCCAGGTATATTTACGATAGGGATCTTTAACCAGTACCTGACATCGCACAGGCTCGGGACCTCCATTTTACGTCCTACCAGAAGCTGCTTAGCAAAGAATTTATAGAATAAAGTTGGTTTGATTTTGGTACCTAGTTATTTGTGTATTTTAATCTTTCTTATGATATAATAATAAAATTCCAACAAATCATTATCATACTAGGTCATTGTCAACCGAACTTATATGAACAAGGTTGCCGTTTGTGAAAAGTTAAAGGTTTGTCTTCCTATTAAGAAATAAATAAATAATTGGGATAAAATTTTACAGATTATTAGGACTGGACTGGAATTTTAAGCCTATCTAAGATTGACATACGAGATTATGAATGGAAAATGTAGTTCGAGCTCCAGAATACCAGGAAGCGCTAGGGTGCGTTTCACTCAATGTTTTTTGTTCTTCATCCAGTTCAGTTTGTAAAGGTTATATATTTTTTCAGCTGTTCTTTTTAAATTACTTAAGAACTAAGCGAAAATAATTAGTTTCTCCTTTGCTTTCAAAATAAAATAATGATTTTACATCTCTGCAATAAATTAGAAAACCAAGTGGATTCCTTAAAAAATTAATTTTCTCATAAGGCTAATCGATCAAAAAATTACATTTAATCAATATATAATACATTCTTAAGTAAATTTAATGCAATATGAGAGAACATTTCTTAGTAGTACGGTGAGCGAATAAAATAAGACATAAAAAAAAAAGGGATTAATTGACTGAACATAAATCGAAAATAAATGTTTGAAGTGTTCTTATTGTATGTAATTATGAAAAAGAAGTTGGTTATCACTTTGTAATAGTAGTAAGATTCGAGATCAGCAAAAATCGCTCAAATTACGGGAGGATATCTTAAGGGAAGTTGAAATGGAAGAAAGGTCTTTAAAAATAGTTTTTATGAATGTTCGGTAGTTTCTATCCTCCTGGATCTAATAGGACCATCACAGTAGTCGGCGCTTAAGTTGTACTTGAAATATAATTTTTTTAACTAATAGATTTTTCAACTATAATCTAATAACTTATTATCTGCTCACTGATTGGAATGGGCTTATAGGATTCAGAATCACAGAAACCATAAAAAAAAACGATGCATAACTCGACAAAGTTGTAGCAAAATCAATTGTTCATTTACCATTTTCAAGCCCCTATAAAGTATATAGGGTTCCTTATTTGGACGCTTCTGGATTCTGCAGATCTCGAATCTTAATATTGATACCTAGTTAAAACCGAAGTTTCAAAAAAGTGCTAATTTTGTTGTCTATTTCCTTTAATTTTAAAGTTTTTCTGTTAATAAAACTACCACTCAACTACCGGAGCTAAGCACCCGGCGAGTATGAAATAATTTCAAGTCGGTATTCAAATGAGCAATGGTGTACCTAACTGAATAATCAAATATTCCCGTACCTAAACATCAATCAATCGCCCGAGGTGACTATTTTAAGAGAGTGAAAAATATTAATGAAATTGAATAAAGATCGGTTGATTAGTTTCTGATTTTCACGACAAACATCGTGACATGATATTATATATATATATATATATATATATATATATATATATATTATATATATATATATAAGCTAAGACTTTAGACTTTGTTTTGTAAATATCTGAGGGTCATTAGTAAGGAACAAGTTGGTTAAAAATACAGTTGAAAATGGACAATCAAAGAGAGCATTATCGACATATTGTTTTACTTTAGAAGAACTTATGTGAAGTTTATGGGGAGGACTGCCTTACTGAACGCCAATGTCAGCGTTGGTTTGCTCGCTTTCGCTCAGAAAATTTTGATGAGCAAGATGAACCACATACTGGTCCTCCAACCACTACTGATAACGACGAAATAAAGGCGTTAATCGAAATTAACCGGCGTATGACAACTCGAGAGATAGCAGAGAAGCTCGACGTATCGAATTCCACCGTATACATGCACTTAAAACAGCTTGGTTACGTAAACAAACTGGATCTTTGCGTTCCTCATGAGTTAAAGGATATCCACCTCGCCAAACGCATTAAAATATGCGACTCTTTGCTAAATCGTAACCAACATGACCCATTTCTAAAAACAATCATTAGAGGTGATGAAAAATGGATTGTTTATGATAACTTACTACGAAAGCGAACATGAACCAAGCCCAATGAGCCCCCACAATCGACATCCAAAGCCAATATTCACCAAAAGAAGATTATGCATTCTGTGTGGTGGAATTACAAGGGTATAGTCTACTTTGAGCTGCTTCCGAGAAACCAAACTATTGATTTGAATGTCTACGGTAGTCAACTATCGAAAATGAACGAAGAGATCAAGAAAAAACGCCGTGAACTGGCCAATCGCAAAATGAACGCAAATCGCGTGATGTTCTATCATGATAACGCCAGACCCCACACCTCTTTGACAACCCGTCAAAAATTAACACGGCTCAATTGGGAACTGATGCCACATCCACCCAATAGCCCTGACTTAGCATCATCTGATTACCATTTGTTTCACTCCCTTCAAAACCATTTGAATAGTAATAGTTTCGTTTCAGACGAGGCTATAAAAAATTAGTTGGACCAATTCTTCGCTTCTAAAAACAAAATGGTCAATATATCATAGATTAATTTTTGTTATTAGTAAAAATAAATTAAATTTTACAAATATGAATAAAACTACATTTATTATCAAACAACTCGATATATATATATATAAAGATATTTAACGATATGACAGCGAATAGGAAGAAGCGGAGGGGCTAGAAAGGCAGGAAGTGACATTGAACTGGAAGGACTAAGGACTGTGGACTAACCAGCTTCATTCAGTCTTCATTCTCAGCTTGCAGCGGCTCTCCAGTACCGCTCTCTCCAATCCAGCTCTACAAGCAGTCGTATCAACTCAGTGCAACAGGTAACCAATATATATACATCATCTAAGTGCAAAAGTATATCGGCATTATAACCTAAGTGCGAAAGTATATCAAGTCGCGATTCATAAAATTTCTTCTCACTCACACTTTTACAATCTTTCATCTTTCAACTACGAAAAAAAAAATAGACTTATTAATTTCTTGTAGTGACTTTATCGGAGATATATACAGTTAGCAAAAAAAGTCTATGTACACCATGCCAAAAATCAAATTCTAGCCAAGGAAAAAAAGGAAAAATAATAGACTATTCTTTTAATTTTTTCTTTATAAATTAACCCTTAATACTTGATCATTTTTAAAGATTTTCAATTTCATAAACAACGTTTTAAGACATTAATAAAAATTATTTATACAAAATAAAAAAAAGTCCGTGTACACTAATTATTTTCAGAAAATAATATTTTTTTTATTTTTTGTAAACACATTGTTATTGTGGTGTTACTATTAGCTGGTAATCTTGTTGCAGCGCAGTGGTCCACTCATTGTAGGATTATCATTCACAGATAGCAAAATTGCAGGCCTGTGACTTCTCAAAATTTATTTGGGCCTCCCAGATCTAGGTTTACTTTGAAGATAACTTGTTTCTTGGCGATGCTTAATTATTCTTTTAACTTGAGAGTGACGTTTCTTAATTATTTCTGCGATTTCTCTCAAAGATTTTCCCTCATTTCTTAAAATAATAATCAATGTCTGATTTCTACACAAATTTCCATTTTTAGCAAAGTAACAGAAAAACTCGCAAATCACGGCCACTATTAAGACTTAACTGACTAAAATAAAGCTTTTTGTTTATATTGAAAACGTTTGTTTATTATTGTACAGTATTTGAAGGAGTTTATAATAAATGTACAGACTTATTTTGCAATGGCTAAGGAGTTCTATTAGCAATTATCTTTACCTTATCTTTAATATTATATATATTTTTCTTTTGGAAGTGAATTTTAATTCTTCCAAAGTTACAGTTTAAAAGAAAGTAATATATAAAGAATATTTTCTTCATTTCCTTTGATGTCCTGGGCAAACTTAGAAAATTTTAATGTGGTGTACACAGACTTTTTTTACTAACTGTATCTGTTGATTGGCATAAATGGCTTTCAACAAAATATCGTTTATTTTTACTAAAGATGTGTTTTGCTTCTAAGGTACTCAAATCTGTTTCTCTTACCTCTATGCATTACTATAAACATGTCTTTACGTTTATAGTTAGGTATTACTTTATCTGTGTCAGCTTACTTTTAAAACACTTGTTCCTGAGAGATCACAATAAGATTACATTAATCGTGGGATCTTTAAACCTCCATTAATAATTTTTTCAATTTTTCGTTTACTCGTAGCGATAAGAAATTTTCAAATACAATGCTTTCATACTTTTATTAGAGTGATGAAGACAGATTTATTATGAAATCTTTTTTTTAAATCTTTTTATCTTAATGTCAAAAATACCTTTGTCAATTAGCAAATTTTGTTTCATGTTGATGAAATGTTTGCATATGTAAGTCAGTATGTAGGGTTTAGTTAGAACCCGTATACCCGTACGTTAATACCCACGTACCATGGTGCTTTTGTCACGAGTCTTAACATTTTTGATTGATAAGTTACTTGAAGTTGGTCATTTTGGCTGCAACATACATTTGTTAAGCATTTTTTTTTTTTTTTTTTTTTTTTTTTGCAGTCCTAGTTTTGAAGTTTTAGGAAAGAGTATTTAAATTCGGTTCAGCTGTTTGTTGATTTTCTTTTGTTTCATTTGTTCATGCGGGCCCCGATGTAATCCTTCTGTCAATAGTAAGTCAGAGATTGTGTTTGGTGTCAGTAAAATTTGAACATTTCCGATATAAATTAGAGGGCAAATAGTTTTTCTTTTAGCGTTATGCGTTTTGGTTTTTCATGATTTAGTTGAATTTTCCTTGATTAACACCTGTCAAATTTAACTTAGCATTTTAATTTTATACAGACAGTTATATTGTCATTATTTCTAATTATCGCGGTAGACTGTTTTCATTTGTTTAAATTATTTGAATGACAAGAAACAGACAATGAGTTTTTTTTTTTTATGTGTTTTCATTTAACGTAATTAACTTTTACTGTACATTTCGGATGTTATTTTTTTATATTTTTTAATTATAAAATCATTTTGATATATATAATTTTCGCATCTGTGTTGTATTTGATGTTTTATAATAAAAATGAAAAGAAAATAATTCGTTCAATAATTAATTATTAAACACCTTTAATTAATCCAAATGAAATAAAAAAGAGATGATGGCTCTTTTGACACTGACCGCTACTTATGCTGACGATACTACAATTCTCACTAAACATCAAGATCTATTCATTCATGCCTCACTAACTTTACAACAACATCTACATAAAGTAAACGACTGGTGTAAATTATGGAAAATTCGGCTAAATCATGAAAAACCTAAACACATAACGTTCACTCTTCGAAATAATACCTGCCCTCCAATTTATATCGACAATGTCCAAATTTCTCTAACTGACACCGTACATTACCTTGGTCTTACTCTTGACAGAAGGATGACCTGGGGCCCGCATGTTAAGATGAAACGAAAAACACTTAACAAACGACTCGCCCTACTTTACTCCCTTTTTTCTAAAACCTCAAAACTAGGACTACGACAAAAATTAAATACATATTTATACTTACTGAAACCAATATGGACTTACTCTTCACAGATATACGGTACAGCCAAAAAGACCCACTTACAAAGAATTCAGACCTTTCAATCAAATATATTAAGACTCATAGTTAAAGCACCATGGTACGTGAACAACATTACAATACATACTGACTTACAAATGCAAACAGTAGACCAACATATAAAGACACTCTACAAACGTTTCCATGCACACTTACACGGTCATTTCAATCAACTGATTAGAGGCATGGCAAAAGCTGATATGCCCATACCTAGGAGATTAAAAAGGCGCTGGATCAGAGATCTCCTTCGTTAAAAATCCAGGTTACCTGAAACAAGCCAGACAAGAGGTACCGCTGGGTGCTATCCTTCCCCATGCCTAACATGCCCTTATTTAAATTAGCACATCTCACATTTGCTGATTGTTGATGTTTATTGACAGGCGCAAATTAAAGTTATGAAGCCAAAAAAAAAAAAAAAAAAAAAAAAATATCAAGTAAAACCCCTGCATAAAAAGTGTGTAATTTAAAATGAGTATCCATTAACGTCGATATCTAACTTTTATCGGATCTCATATCAAACGTAAATAAACGAAGCATTTCTTAAAATGTATACTTTAAAATAATACAAGCAATAAATAATTGTTGATTATCTAAAAAAGATATATAAACGAAACAACAAAATGGTAATCCTCATTATCATAAAAAATGAAATCTTGATTAAGAATCTGTTCGTCTATAAACTTTTACCCTTAGATTTTGAAGTGTATATTATTTTTTAAATAATGAGGGGGGGTGGTAATTTTAATTAAAAATTATTTTAAATAATTTTAAAATAAACCACTTAACAGTAAATTATAAACAGGGTAAAAATTACGATGCAAGTACCTTTTAAATAAAACTTTTCTGTTTGGTGGTTATTGATCGGTTTAATGGTTTAATCGTACTTCCATTCCTTATTTGTGATTCACGGAGTCATTCCATGTCACATATGAGTATACACGCTTTTTTCCCTCATCATCTCAGATTTTAATGAAATTTGATACACAGGATTTCTTCCTGTAGACTAAGAAAAATACCAAATCTCAGCTCAATATCTTGACCTGTTTTCAAAATATAGCTAAGTAAACCCATGGAAAAACAGACAATTTTGACCTGTCGCGTCATCTGGCACTACAAAACTAACTTTGATTAATAACAAATATTTATTTATAACTAAAAATATATATTTCTTTTAGCTATTTTTTCTTTTATTTATTTTATTATATTATTTTATTTACTTTGGATTTTATACTAATTAGACATGGAAAGATGCAAAATACTACAATTTTAATACGATCCTTTGAAAAAAGACAAGCATTCTGTAAAAGATAAAAAATGTGACAAAATGGATTTGTCAAATCACACAACTAGATAAGTGTAGGAAAGAAATTAGTTTGATAAAATAGGCTACAGTTTAAGAATGTTGCGTTCGGAGCTCAATTTTATTATTTATGATTGAAATCACCTTACGCTGTATTGCCGGTTCTATTTTGAGGTGGCACAAGTTATATTTAATTGAACCTTGTACTAGTAATGAATAAGTTAGTAAAGAAGAAAAAAAGATAATAATGATGGTAATAATTGCCATATAAGAATATATTTACAAAATAATATTTACAAGTGAAAATAAATAGAAATATTTAAAATAAAGAAAAACGATGATGAGAACAATAAAATAAAAATACCTGTGCTTAATATAAATGATAAACAATTGAACTAAATGTAAAATTAATAAAACAAAATTAAAATATTAACTCTGATAAGAAGAAGAAAAAAAATATAAAATAAAATAACAGGTAAAAAATAAGGAAGCATTAACCTTATTAGTTAATAATTAATAATAAATGAAAATAATGAACTGAACGAGAGAGAGAGATAAAGAGATAAAAAATATTTTTATGGAAGAATAAGTATTTAAAGAAAGTCCAAAATAAAACCTGGTACCAGGGTTCTCCGAATTCGTCGAGGCAGGTGACAGACGCTGCTGTGGCCAGTCTTCTAATTTCATTCGATTCCCTTTTCTCAAGATTTAGGAAATTATATGACGTCGTGGACACAAGGAAACAGGCTAGGGTCACCATCAAGTGCCGTAAGTCGACTGAATGTATTATAATATAACGTAATATAAACAACGTCTCTCTCTCGTATTATAAACAACCTCTCTCGTTAATCCATGCATATATTATAAATATTGCAAATATTTATATATTCTTATATTGTTCTAAAAATTAACATAAATTTTACTTTTTAGTAATAAATGTTTGATCGGCTCGAACAAAGAAGCTTAAGAGCTAATGGTTTTTTTCTATCCACAAGCAAAACTCAAATTGTTCGATAATTATTTTAAGCATGAATTGATGTCCCATCATAACTTTTATAGCACCTATTAATGACAGCCTTTTCAGCTCTACTGAATATTTTAAGATTTTTAAAAAAATAGCTTTTTGAGAAATTCTAATTTAATATTTTGAAAAACAAATTTCTCTTAAACCCTATTGAGTTGCATATCACAAGGAAGGTCATAGATTCAGTTTTAAAATGACATCAATTTCAACTCTCTATCTCGCCTAGAAGAGCTGCAATTTCAATTTCCAGATGACGCGACAGGTCAAAATTGTGCGTTTTCCATGGGTTTCCATAGCTATATTTTGAAAACCGGTCGAGATATTGAGCTGAAATTTGGTATTTTTCTTAGTCTACAGGAAGGTGTCCTATGTACCAAATTTCATAAAAATCTGAGATGGTGAGGAAAAAAAGTGTGTTGATGTGACTTATTAGGTTTTATGTTAATAATGTCATGCTTATTATTAACCATTATCATGCGCTAGTTGTATAATTGAATGTAAATAAAATAAAATAATACAATTATAATAATATCAGCATTTTATTCATAAATTATCCATTCGTTTCCTTGTTGATAATTTATAGCAGGATTAATGATTAAGTTAGGTGATATTTTGCATGGTCTTATTGCTTGTACATTGATATCACACGTTAATCTTTCTGCTTATCGCATATATTATTCACGGAGTGAATTGTAAAGTAGTTTACTGTAATAGTTGTGGTGTGTTATGCAATGTTAATGCAAATGAGAATAGATCAATTCAAATCTTACAGTAGCAAACCTTGCAGATTATGCATATTACATTAATCTAAGATGATTAAGAAAATAGATTATTACGAAATTACATTCTGTCTCATTTCTAGACACTGGTAATATTGCTGATGGAACGCTTTCACACTTTATTTACAAAAAAATAAATAAAAATATTTAAATAAATAAATAAATAAAATAAAATAAAATAAAATAAACAATTCAAGTAAATAAAAGCAAGTGTCTTAAGCACATTCATATACTAATTGAGGCGTTTGGTTTCAAAACCGGCTACATCCATTTTCAACAATTTTTCAGTACTGAACAAAAAAAGATCAATTTAAAAAAATTAATCACTCTAACAATTTTTTTTTTTTTTTGTTCTTTTTCGTCGTTTTGCTAACAATTACCTTCAAACAAAAATTTTTGACAAGTTTTTATCACATTTTCTTTTTTAAATCTCATTTAACATTAAAAAATATGTTGGATGTACCTGACTTTGATAAGAAAATATCAATATTTGGTTAAATTATGAATAGAAATTTTTTAAAAACAAATCTCTTTATTTAATAAGAACAATATATAAATAGTTTTTATTTTTTAAATATACAAATTATCATTTAAATCTTGATGTTGACCTACATCCATGTTGGTATCATACATATTTACTTGGATAGGTGACAGGTGGATAGGTGTCTATTACAACTTTGTAGAATTCTAGGGTACCTATTGATCTCCAGTCTTCTCCATAACGTTTTTCTTAATAGAGTATTAACATCATCCAACTGTTTGACAAATGGGATTTCGAAAAATTGAAGGCTTTCTGAAAAGTGAAGATTGGATGAAATCGCTTTTGATAAGAAATGGAATCTTTACGTATTGATTTTCGAAGGATCTAGACGTCTTTTTAAAATGACGCGTCTAACACATTACTTCTAACATTGAAAACTTGAAAAAAAAAAGAAAAAAAATGTTTTTGGAAAAAATGGATGTAACCGGTTTTGAAACCAAACGCTGGGGGAACCCGAGGCACGCTTTTACCACCACGGAGTTTTTTTTTTTTGTTTTTTTTAATTAAATAATTTCAATGTTGAAGTCAACGAATATTATCGGTGAAAATTTTGTTTCATTGTTTCTGGGATTTATTTTTTTTTTTTTTTTTTTTTTTTAAATTTTGGATGTTTAGGAGGCACAGGGAGCATTGGAAACTTCCATAAGACGTTTTGAGATTATATCACTTTGTTACAAGTTATAAGACAAAAAGTGTATGCATTATTTTCGATCAATTCCACTTTTTCTATATTCGGTTGATTAAATAAGTATATTAGTATTTTTTTTATTAAAATTAACAACTGTATTTACACATAATACATCCAGTGAATGAGATCACAATCAGAAAGAAAAATGTCAGAAACAAGCATAAAGAGAAGCTACCCATTGGTAGCATTCAAAATTAATAATTTAAAATATGAATAAAAAAATACGAATAGTGTTTTACTACAGACTGATGTGAGTTCATAAAAGTGTTGATTTGCTATTTTTGATTTCGATCATTAATTTATTGCAATTTGTATGTGTTTACTGCGGTTTCAATGTAACCACAAGACGTTGAATGTCTAATTGTATGATACTTTGCTGCCTCTTAGTTCGATATTGTTCGTTGCCAAAAGCTTATACAAAATAATTCTATTGAGTAAACTTTTTCATCAACTTTATATGTACTATATTAAGTATGCACACACAGCAATACTAACAAAACATCAAGATCCGTCACATGCTTCGCTAACCTTACAAAACCATTTATATAAATTAAATGACTTGCAAATTGTGGAAAATTCGACTTAATCACGATTAATCACAACATATAATGAATAATTTGTTGGATGGGAATAGAGAAAAGCTGAAGTTTTATTGACTTGATATACGAATGAAGTTTAAAAAAAAAATTAATAGGAACAAATATAAATTGTTAAAACCTTAGTTGGTGATCGTGAGATACTTAATTATTAAATAACTAAGCAAATATTGCCTGTTAGACTTCGGTCAGAACATCTGATTGCTTCAATACAGCAACTTCATTAATACAGTAAACCCTCAATATAGCAAACTGGTAGGGGGTTTGATATTCATAGTTCGCTATAACGAGATTCGTTATAACCGAGGATTCTTTTTTTTTTTTTATTTTTTTTTAGCCAATGGCCGCACTAATTTGATCATATTTAAAAGGAACTTCATTCATTAGAACTAGTCAAATTAAAACGCATGCATGTAATTTATTTTTAGATAAACTAAATAATAATTAAACAATGAGATTCATTAATTTACCTGCCAAGTTCACTTGAGAGTTCTTTATCCTTAGCTTTAGTAAGAGGGTCTGAGATTGGTATTTGTGATCTCATTTGTTTAAAGCAATTTATTAAATTTTTTCCAAATATTCACTAGCTGCAGAGCGCAGTCGTTTATTTGATGCTGAAGCTAATCCTTGGGCTGCGGTTGAATCTATTTTATCTTTGTTTTTTATAATGGTTGACAATGGTGATTTTGGAATTCCATTTTCTGCGATGGTTTTCTTACTTAGAAATCCCGATTCAATATCCTGGAGAATTTTCAATTTTTCTTCGATTGATAAGGATTTACGTTTGTGACACACGTTTACCAACGAACTCATTGTGTATTAAAAAACAAACAGTATAAACGAGTACAGAACACTGATTCGAATAATACAGAGGTCGAAACAGGACTGAGCTAGTTTTGACAAAAAAGTCAATGGAATCGGAGAGAGAGCAAAAGCAAATCAGATTAGTTAAGAGTGAAAAAACGCTACTTCGTCTTCCCGCACTCATTCTACGTAATACAGTAAAAAAAAAAAAAAAAAAAAAAAAAAAAAAAAAAAAAAAAAAAAAAAAAAATTCTAGCAGTTCGTTATAACAGAATATAATAATTCTCAGGCTTCAAATTTAGTTCGTAGTTCGCACTAACCGAGTGATTTCGCTATAACGAGGGGTTCGGCAGAAATATAATGGTAATTTTGGGGGATAGTATTTTGGTTCGCTATATCGAGGTGTTCGTTATATCCGAGTTCGTAATACTGAGGGCTTACTGTAGTCTGATCTGATGGAAAAGCAATCCTTTTTCCAATTAATATTTACGATTCTATTTTTAGAAAAAATCGTCACGGAATTAAAAGGAGTCAATAAACCTTCAGCTTATCTCTATTCCCATCCTACTGTGTTAATAAAATCCTCTCCCTTACTTAATCCAAAATATCAGAAAGAAATCTTCTTCATCATTCGAATTCCTTAGAAATATCAAACCCTCATATCATCAATTTGAATTAAAGAAAAAAAAGGAGACCATCACGGGACGTTCGGTAGAATTTATGATTATTTTTTTTTTTTTAATATTCGAAACCTTTATAAGAATCCATAAAATTTCGATAGCAACGGAAAAAGTACCATAAAATTAACTATATATAGATATCTTGAACTTGTATATTTAAGCAAAAATAATTAAAAACTATTAAAAAGTAATTGCAATTTTTTTTTTATAACTTCATTCGTATATCCGCGCCTGTCCACAATATATATAGAATCAGCAGATGTGATGGCCGTATATGACGACAAACGACAAACGATGACATGTCATACATAAGTACATCTTGTCTGGCTTGATTTTGTTATTCAGGTCTGTTAAAGGCGTAGATCTCTCATCTAACGCGTTTTTAATCTCCTCCTCTCATTTATTGGTGTTTCATCATATCTATTATTAGTAGGTTTATATGTCGTTGTAGGTTAGTGTGAAAACGTTTGTAAAGAGTCTTGATGTGTTGTTCGACTGTTGGCATGTGGAATTATTTTTAAAAAGAAATATATTTGGGCTCTAATGTGAGAGATCTCTTAACACTACACATACTAGTTTTACTGTATACAATACGATATGATAGCTAAATTCATTGAGAAAACTATTATAAAAAAAAGTGAAAAGCGTGCCTCTTTTATAATAGTTTTTTTCAGCTATATCTCAGAAATTATTTGAGAAGAGGTGTCACATTTTTCAACATTTTGTTAATCTTCTTTTATTATACAATTAGCAATATTTTTACTTTCGTGAGGGTAAATGAAATTTAAAAACCTATAATACGATATATGAATACAAAAAACAAAACAATGGCTCCAGGGACAGTCAGCATAATTATTGTCAAAATATTTTGTAAACGGAGACAGATCTCTGATTTCCTGAATCCAAGTGCGTAGAGGGTTCTGAAATAAGCTAGGATTTGAGGAGATAAAGCTAGCCGAGAGGGCGTTTCCAATTTATCTAAAGCAGTGACGAAGTGGTGTAGGATCTCAAAGATATTTCAGGCTTACAATCTTCCTCTTGAAATACTTCACTTCATTCAACCTAGCTTATCCCAAACAACTTTATTTATTTTTTCCGAGATCTCTCACATTATTTACTGTAATTTATTTATTGATAGTCGTCTGAATATTAATTATTCAATTTTTTTTTCAATATATGTGATTATCCAATTAAAAAAAACAAAATTCTCCTGCATCCTATACCGAGTAATTTTTATTAATACTCTAACGAGTAATATGTGAACCATAGACAATGTTATTGATTTCCATTTTTATATGACGGTCCATAACAGTAAAAATTTTCAAACACATGCAGCTCTGAGGATGTCCGAATGGCTGAAACGTATGCAGATATGAAATAAATATTTTGTTGAAATTCAAAGTCGGTCACCCCGTAAACTTCGAATAATTAATAACAAAAGTCTCAGAACGGAAGTAGTGATAATAAATTTTAAGATAAATTAACTTTCCACCTTTATCCAAAGCCCATTGGGAGGAGGAAAGTTCATTTCTTTTACAATTTATTATTACTACTTCCATTCCTGAGACTTTTGTTAGTATTTATGCGAGAATTACGGGATGACCAGCATTGAACATTCACTTTCCCCCTGTATCCTAAGCCTGTGGTGTAGTGGTTAGCATGGCAACCTAAAATACTAAAGAACGCGGGTACACGTCCCGCCCTGGTCGTAGGATTTTTTTAAGGGAGTTAAAAATCCTTGGCTATGCTGTCCCTCTTATAGGACGTAAAATGGAGGCCCCGAGCCTGTACGATGTCAGGTACTCGTATAAAGATCCACATCCTAATTATACCAGGATAAGTTAAAGATCCCTATCCTAATTAATATACTAATATAGATAGGTGAAATTTAGGTAAGAAAATGAAGAAAACCGACTGCTTATTGCACAATGAAAAACACATGTGGCAAGATGAAACACTCGTGGGACTCCAAGAAATGTTTCATTGTGCCCCAAACGCTCTTGTTTCAAGGAACCCCATACGAGCCCTTTTTATGTCTTTACGTTCCTACGATGAACGTGAAGAGGTAGGAAAGCCAAAGTCGGGCCAAATCTTAAGAGATACATGCATAATGAAAAAGAGCAGATTGAATAAAATAATTACTCATACCTAGAGACGAAAATCTGTTCAACTATAAATTTTTTAGTTTTGTCACACGAAACCGCACTTCAGCACGTGGAGTCTGCCACGAAACGAGTAGAAAGGGGACAAATAGCTGACATTGTTTGGAGCCACCCTTATTTTTTTAATTTTTTTTAGCCCTTAATTTTTTGACTGTGATTCTTACCAAAAGTGACAATAGTTGTTAACTAGTAATAAAAATTTTAATTTTAGACAAGGGTAGTCAGCCTAATTTAATTAAAAATTGTGGTCACAGGTCTTCTTCTTGAAAATGGCTTAGTGCCGAAACGTTGAACCAACTATTGTAAAAATAGTGTGAGGCCAATAAAGGATCATATTTAAAAGACTGAACTACTATTTTCTTAGCCTCAAGACCAATATAGAATTAATATAAATTTTTTAGTTTTGTCACACGAAACCGCACTTCAGCACGTGGAGTCTGCCACGAAACGAGTAGAAAGGGGACAAATAGCTGACATTGTTTGGAGCCACCCTTACCGTTTGCTGTCTGAATTTGGTTGCAGTGGACATATTGGTTCGCCCAGTGCAACGACTGTTTCATTGTGCCCCACCCCTTTATATATAAATGTGTGTGTGTGTATAACATAGAATCCTCTTCCCACTACTTGCTGTTAAATTTCGATACAGTGCAATAATATGTACTATATTTCCTGAAAAAAATAATAAAAGATGGTTTAAACATATATAATTCTTATAATTTAAGGCTACAAAAAAAAAAATTCATTTTATCTTTTAATTTTGTTCGGAAATAGGTTTTGATGAAATCCTTATCACTCAAGACTACCTGGAAGTGTCTTCTGGAGAATTTCATTTTGGAGGAATTACAAGGCAGGCTTCTTGGAATGAGAGTAGTTAATCTAAAACGGGTGTGAAGTCGTGGGAAGCGTGGTGTGGGCTTAAGTTAACTAAATTGACATAGCAACTCAATTTTTTATTTATTTTATATTAAAGGGCCATTGAAATTATTAATAATTTAAGGATTATATGAGGAACCAAACATTTGGATATATTTCTTCATGAAAGTTATAGGTTTGGAAAAGGGAAATAAAAAAAAAAAAATATATTACAAATTCGTTCAACTTTATAAAGATAAGGGAAGAATCGGTAAGCAATACGTGTAAAGTACCAATTTATAAATATTTATAAATATAAAATATAAAAATAGTTAAAAAAGTAGTGAAAATAATAAAAGAGTGAGAATGTAATTTATATAAGAGAATTAAAGTAATGGTAATTGGGACACCTTTGACGTTTAAAGAAAAAAATCATGGTGATTAAAATTAAAGGTTTAATTCAAATATTTTGTATTTTCATTAAAACGAAATATTGTTGCGAGAAAAAAAAAGTCTCTAAATACGTAAATTACTTAAAAAATTGAAATTATTCAATGTCTCGTCATTCCAGTCGGAAAAATTACATCACGCATACTGACCGAAAAAGAACGAACAAATAATTCAAAGTAACTTTGGTAAAATTAATTAAGTAATACGTTTTTTACTTTCACTTTTCTGTAGATGAGAGAAAGTATTGCGATCGTGAAAAATTTTTACTTAGGGTTTTTTTAAAGGTTATATACGTGTTAGGGTCCCCTGATATGAGTCCAAATAACCAAGTCTCATGAAATGCTATGTATGTAGTCACCAACTGACAGCAAAGTTTTTTTTTTTTTTTTTTTTTTTATGAGGGGGCATTTTATTGAAATAATTTATTTCGTTGTATACAATATTATTACTTTTTGAATCTTACTTACCTATAAATGAAAGTAAAAGTGAAACGGCAAAGTACTCAAAAATTTCGACTTTTGGTTTAGACGGAAAAAAAAGGCTAAACATTGTTATGAAGTATGGATGGATTTAATGATCGAATAAATTAAATTAAAAAAAAACAAAAAAAAAACGATACGCAGATAGTTGGGGACAAAATAGATTTACTTGTCAGGCCCCATAAAATAACAATAAATCAAAAGTCACTAACGCCTGCTTTAGTTTAACTTATTTGTACAATTTTTGTACAAATAAGTTATAACTGTGAAATCAGAAGAAGAAATAATAAAAAATGATTATTTATACCACTTTAATTTACATCAAATTATTTATAGTTTGATTAGTATAGTGAATACTGAATACATTGTTTAAATGATATTTTTATGAATCACAACTAATTATATAAATTATATCAATAATATTACTAACAAAAATGGGGTTTATAATGTCGGAATAAATATTCTAGAAAAAAAAAAAAAATGTTGAAGATATTTTTAGCCCTAACAAGCCTTCAAGCATTATGCTGCTGATTTGCTTTCCTTCTTCCTTCTTGACCCTTTAAGACTATTCTGTACTCTGTTTGTATTAGTTAACTAAAGCCTTTTTATTATGCCATTTTGTTTAAAAAAATAATAATAATAATAATAATAAGAGAGTGAGGAAACTTCAATATTTATTATTTTATTTTGAAACATTGCACAATTAGAATATTTTATGTAAAATAAAATACTACTTTTTTAGATTATTTGCTGACTATAAAAGACAAAAACTTCAAATGACATTTTTTTTTTTTTTTACTTTAGTTAGAAATGAAATATGGTAGTAAAAATAGTTAAGAATATGTTAATAAAAGCGGATCTCATTTGATTGGTGTATAGATCGAAGTGTATTAATTTGTAATGATAAGTTTAAATGAATAATACTGTTAGAAACTAGAGTTTCGAAATTCGATAGTAATTCTTTCTCACTTTGCCCCACCCAAAAACTATCCATGATAATATTTATGTGGTATTAGCCCGCACCTCCTAAGCGCGAATACCATTACTGCCTATTAGGAGAGTTCCACGGGTGGCGGATGTGGGGATGGTCGGTAGAAATTCCCT
This sequence comes from Aelia acuminata, assembly GCA_911387785.2. Lineage (NCBI taxonomy): Eukaryota > Metazoa > Arthropoda > Insecta > Hemiptera > Pentatomidae > Aelia > Aelia acuminata. Next base: position 215,746,284 of record OU426978.1, on the reverse strand, counting down.
GGAAGTTCCTCCCGGCTAAGTCCGATGGACTTGCTGATCAAAAAATGAGAGCGGCCCCCCAGGCTTGTTGGAGGGTGTGACGTGAGATTGAACGACCTACACAAAAATCTTTAATGCTCCAAAACACCACAAATAGACACGTATTCTCCTTTGGTAAATTAATAAACGCTTCGCCGAATGGAAAACGTCCTGGGCCAAGGCGCAGGGAGAATTCGGTGAGGGGTGAATATCAATCATTAATTTTACTTAGAATTTCTGCGTAGTATTTAATTAAACCATTTGTATCATTTTTAAAATTTAATGTTTTATTTACATTTTCTGAAATTGTCTTTGCTTCAAGCATTCATCTTTTATACATGCTTTATTTTTTATGTATTACTTCAACTCCTTCAAAGTTAAATTTATGCTTTTATTTATTAATGTTTTCTACAAAACCTATTTTTCTTTATATTCTTAACATCATTTTCGTGCAGATATATTCTGCCTGAAATATATTGTTTGGTTTGATCAATTATTTATTAGTTTATTGCTGGGTAATATAACAAGATATTAGCAATTTTAACACCTCTGGTTGGTTTTTAATATTAATTATATCTTTCATATTACTATACATCATTCATGTTTAGGCAAATGGGCTGAAGTCATAAAAAATTTTTTTTACCTCGTCTTCCTAAAATTCATAATTGACTGTAATTTATTCTTTATTTATAATTTATTACAGTCTCTATTGAAAGAATATAGTTTCATTTATTATTCTGGGATAAAGGAATAAAATCAGAAAGGAATTATAATGATTTTTAATAGCTTGGTAAATCGTTGTTTAAGCTTCATATTCCTCGACTTAACTTTTGACCAAACACCAGTGATAAATTACCCACTTTATTTGTAACCTTGAATAGACAGAAATATTTTGGAAAGGCAAATGGAAAAGCTGCATTGCGCACGCGTCTGACAGTTTGCTGTACAAATAAATCGTATTGGAAAATTACTTAGAAAAGCAATAAAGTTGCGTACGCACAAAAATGAGGAGTTAGGGACTCATCAACAAGGAAAATATAAAATAAAAATTCCATGTGTCATGGAACCTGTTAAACGCAGAACGCCGTCTGCCATCGGGATTCCCTTAGAGCCAGCTCATCACGGAGTAATTTATAAGACGCTGACAATACAGACAGGTTGGTTGTCATTACCAGTAATGGTTAAATGGTCGCCATTTAATGGACGCTTTCAGGAACGAACGTTCCTCTCAAAGGAACCAATAGACAATGGTTCACAATTAGACAATGTGTATTAGGGTCGCATTGTGCATCGCATCGGCCAACAGATGCCGCTTAGCCTCTTAATTATGGAAAACTATTTATAAGTACTAAGTATAGACTATAAGTATAATGGAAATAAATTTAAGCTGAAATAGAGATCTTCGATACTTTTCTCGCAAGACCAAAGGTTTTTACTTTCTCTTACCTATATATGAAATATATAGTATGGGAAAGTATTGCGATCGTGAAAAATCTCGACTTCCGGTTTTCAACGGAATTACACTTTTTGGGGTCCCCTGATTCCAAATAGCCGCGAACTGATTAACCAAGCCCCGCGAAATGGTCTGTGTGTGTTAACAGATTGATATTGCCCCGATATCATAGCGAAAATTTCATGAAAATTGATCAAACGGAGGGGACACTTGAATATAAATAAAAATGAAATATGAAAAAAATCAAGTAAACATATAAAGTAGGAAAAAAGAAAAATATTCCGTAAACTCATAAAACTCGTTGAGGCCTTTAATGACAGACGATTGTTTATAATTAAAGATGGTCTGTTCATTTAATGGATTATTTGCTTTATGGTATCTATATGAAGTTTTCAACAACTACATAGAGAATTATAAGTTAAAGCATTAAAGTAAATTATCACAAGTTTATCATTTCATAATAGAATTTAGTGTACTTTAAAGAGCAAGTACAAACAAAAATAAGTGTAAATGAATGGGAAAAATTGTGTGGAACACGTCAATTTTCAATCAAAGTAACTTGGTAAGTGAAAGTTGTGTGTTGCGCGCTTGTAAACATCTATTGGCGAGTCTCGAACCGCATGTCCCAACAAGATTCATTGCGATCAGCAGACTGACTCACGCATGCGCAATGTAATTCATTTCTATAACATATTTTGTACATTTCAGCTTAGAAATATGTTTACTGATATCTGGATTAAATTTTCTTTCAAAGTGTTATTCATATTTCAACGAATGTAGAAACACCTGACGTTATAGGTTAAATTTAAGGTTAAGCATATTAATTTCACAATAACAAGACCGCTAGTGGTAACATCAGTAGCAATTGCACTTGTTACTTCTGTTCGTAGTGGTATAGATGAGTTATGACCTTGAGAACCCGTTGGTACCCTCAGCGAGTTATCTTGCGGACAGTCCTGGGCAAAAGTGTTAAAAAAAAAAAAAATCTTACTAAAAATATTGCATAGATAACAATACATTAAAACTGTCATGTGCGCTTTGCCATACAATGTAGGGGAGAGTTGGCTAAAGTGGAGTACCGATCTTAGCACGATGTCTTTTGATGCTCCGTATCAACTGAATGGTATATTTGTTTCCTTTGCTTGTGGTGTTGGCTTAGCAAGAAGTTCTATAGTGAAGAATATTTCTGTCAGAATTTGAGAGTTAAATGTATATTTTGATTGCACTTTCTCTCATTTTAGTACTAACTTCAAAATGGTATAACTGAACCACATAGTCCTTGATTCTTACATTGATTATTTCATTGGGTGGTCATTCTATTCGTGTGTGTTTCTGTTTTTTTAACATTTCTATCCATATTTATTACCGTTTTACGGTTTTTATTTTCATTAAACTTCCTGTCGGCCAAAGTGGGGACATTAAGCGGTTGGTATAGTAGGGACGTCCCCGCTTTAGCCGACGATGACTTATTTAACCTAACTTTTACATTTACTAAATCATTTACTTCATTGTTGTTACTCTGCATGCCTAATAAATTTCCCTACTTCATTTTTATAATGCCAGTGCGTAAAAATAGAAACACAATAACCGCCTACAAGACGGATCATTCCATGTCTTACAGTTCTAACAGCAAAACACACGATCTATTTCCTTTCCCACAATCCACCCTTCCATCAAATTTTCTACTTTCACCTTTATAGCAAGTTCAAGATCCGGAGCCAGAGGACATTTACTGATACTCGGCATCGATTCCTACCCTCTCTCCTGGCCTGGTAATCCCCGTATAGCCTAAAAGGCAAGAAAGGTGAGGAATAAAAAAAAAGCTTGGGTTTATTCATGAAGATGACAATAACCGCCTACAAGACGGATCATTCCATGTCTTACAGTACTAACAGCAAAACACACGATCTATTTCCTTTCCCACAATCCACCATTCTATCAAATTTTCTAGTTTTACCTTTCGCCAAATTGCAAGTTACTTATTATCAAAGAAAATTAAATGGTGGAAAACTTGGGGCAGTGGCCATTTTAACTTATTCATGTTACAAACAAAAACTCGAAAAAAAAAATGATTAAAAAATGATATTAAAGAAAAAAAATTGCCTGAAAAAGAAATCTACATAAAAAAAATATCAAGAAAAACCATTTGTAATCAATGAAAAATCGGTAACAAAAGTATAATGAAAAAAAAAATCACGAAGAGAAAACTGAAGAAAAAGAGCGAAGAAAATTATTTTTGCATTGTGTGTTTGTGTTGAAATGGAGGATTTCACGACAAATGTTATGAATTGTTTGAATTCAAACATGCCGGTTTTCTTTGCCTGTTCTGCAGAAATTTTAAGGATCACGAATTCTCCATGAGTTATGTTTTAAAATATATTTAGTTGTTACTAATTAACTATCTTTTTATCAATTTTAATGATTAATCAAATTAATGAATAATTTTGTTCATAGTGGTAATAATTATAGTTCGGTGAAAAATGTAGAATTCATAAGAAAAAACAAAAAATGTCCCAACTTTACACTACTCTCAGTATGATAAGATAGCAAGTTCAAAACCCAGAGCCATGGGACATTTAATGATACTCGGCATCGATTCCTACCCTCTCTCCTGGCCTGGTAATCCCCATATAGCCTAAAAGGCAAGAAAGGTGAGGAATAAAAAAAAAAGCTTGGGTTTATTCATGATGATGAATAGTCCGGCTATTCAGCCTTATATTCCAGACAATTCATCATCTGAGACTGTTACTCAAACTTGCAGTATTCCTAGCCTCAAGGAACCTACAACCCTCATTTCCCTTAATATTGATTGGTATTATGGCGGTCTGGTAATACAATAATATAGTTGAAACTAATGCATTGTTCTATTAGAAATTCATGTTCGTCCCCATGTATTCGAGGCACAGTATTTAAGCGGCTTAGCCATGTTTCTCACCTGTGATACCTTGAACTTCTCTATCACTAACACAGAATCTCGCGCTTACCACCGTTATCGATTTGGTCTACACCCCTTTCCTCTACGCTGATAAATTAAACAATATATAAATTATATATGAATATCAGATTATCAAACTATTTCATCAGGATTTTTCAGCAGTCATTGGTCACTCTGAATTTCCATTCTAAAAATTATCGTGAAAAATTTCGACTTCCGGTTGTTAATGGAAATAAACGTTTTGGGGTCCCCTGAGTCCAAATAACCAAGTCCCACGAAATGGTCTCTGTGTGTTAACAGACTATCTCAAAAACTATAAACCGTACGAACCTGAAATTGGGTATTTGGTATATGTATATGCCCGTGATGTGACAGGAAACATTTCATCAAAATTGGTCAGACGGATGGGTTACTTTATTTCAACGTTTTTTTCCCATTTTTAAGTTGTTTTTTTCTCGATTTTCTCAAAAACGGCTTTATCGATTTTGATTAAACTCGTTATGTTTTATGAGAATCAAGTATCCTTTAATATCAGATAAGCGTAATCATTAATAAAATGTTCCGATGGGGGCATAAATGAGGAAGCGGCCTTTTTTGGTTTTCTGTAAAGTACCTTTGTTTTTGTTTATATGGAGAAATTATCTGTCTATCGTTTTGACTAAAAATAAGATATGGCTAAATATGAAATATGAAAAAAATCAAGTAAACATGTGTAGGAACATATTAGGAACAGTTCATTTTCTTGACCCATATATCCTTAAAATCACTAAAAAAAATATTTTTTGCTTATATTGTGACCTGAAAAAAAAAAAGATGATTCTGTTTCATTGAAAAGAGTTGTAGAATTTTCTCCGTGTAAGTGATACGTACTACTCGTCGAAGGCTAGCGCCCACTTGCTGTCTTTTCGTTTTATTTTTCGTCTTACATTTAGATGAGACACTACAACTGTTCCAAAATTTTCTGAAAATGTTTGTTAAAATGAGTATACGTAGGATAGGGATCTTTAATGAGTACCTGACATCTTACAGGCTTGGGACCTCCATAAGAGGTTACGTCCCATACGAGGGACCGCACAGCCTAGGAGATTTTGCTGCCTTTAAAAAATCCTAGGGGTAACCCGCTACCTTTATTATTTTGGGTTGCTATGCTAACCACTACACCAAAGGTGACCCCTATAAAACTTCAAAACTTTCGAAAATCGTCCTGTAAAATTCACATTCCAAGACTGAAGCTCTTTCGCCTAAACATCAGTGTTGTAACCTCTTAGGTATTTAAGAGATTTTTTTTTTAATAAAAAAAAAAATACACCTAAGGGTTAACCTATTCTACATATTATTTCCTGTTGACTTTATTTTCCTAACCTTGGTGAAGGTGGATTCTGGATTCCTTTGAGATAATTATAGCGAGTAGGTGGGGCGATAGAAAGGATTATATCCTAGTGGCGACCTTAACACCTGAGACTTTCTCTGGTCGGCCTTGCGTCCTTATGTCAACGTTATGTGATATTAATCTTTTACGTCTGTAAAAGATTAATCTCTTGTGTGATATGAATCTGCTAGGTATAACGTTCTTTTTATTTATTTATTTATTTTTTGTGGCTATATCTAGGATATTAATCATTATGTTTAAGTTACCGAAAAAAAAACCATAAGTTCCTGTAATAACAAGTCAGAGATGATTTTCCGTTAACATTAAGATTTATTTATTTAGATAGATCAATAAAATGTATCAAATGAATTTAAGCAAAGTAATTCTCAGTAAAGCCCACAAATATTCAAAGAATTAAAGCATACCAGTCCAAAGTATTGAAGAAAATATTAAACGCAACTTACCAGTGACAAATGATTTTCTGCACGAGGACCTGAATATCCCTACACAATACACGTTAACCCTCAGAGCAGACACAACCATCTAATATAACCCATACATTCCTACCCGGCTACTTTTGAGGCAGTGATATGCTAACTTTCACGCTAGTTAGCAAGTCGGAATTCCACGCATTTGCTAATTGCTAATTTCCAGATTGCTAATTTCACAAACAAGATTGAAATTTAGTATTTGCGTTTAATAATAAATAAATAAAATTATTTCAAAGTGAGATATGCTACTTTCTCCCAATTCCTTTTATATATTTTAATATGTTAATGTTATTCTAATCAAAGGCGACTTTAAAAAAAATCATTTCGAAACACAGCCAATGTTCCAATGTTCCTAACACATATCTTCAGCCCTCCAATAGATTTTCTTATTTAATTTTTAATCATTTAATTAAGAATCGCATAGCATGGCCTACATTTGAAATTAAATCAGCATAGTGTAAGGATGACTCTTGTCAGTTAATTAGAATTTATATTTTTTAAGTGAAGTTGTCCTTTTTTTATAGAGTTAAAATTTTTTTTTTTTGTTAAAAAATTAAATTAAACACTAACTGAACTTTTTTTTTTACTTTTTTCTTAAATGAATTTTATATGAGATGGGTACTTCAAGTACTTCTCCTTTTGACAAAGTTGACGATAGTATTATTGATAGTTTTACATCACTAATAAGTACGCTAATCGACGCTCTATTGTACTATGAAATTGATATGCATTAAATATGAACATTTTATCTATATAAATAAAGATGAAATTCGGTTTGTTTGTTTGTTTGTTCTTTATAGAAATCCATACCGTTTGTCCTAAAATTGCTCAGTGGTTCTTTGATACCATGTGCGAACACCTGTCCATATTACAATTGCATAACTTCAGCCGATCTTCAGCTGATAATCTTTATTGTTATAAAAATCGTAATGATCTCGCTTTTCAATGTTTTTTTACGAAATAACATCGACCGTTTCATTAGAAAAATGGAATTCCCCGGGTGAAACCGGGATATACAGCTATAATCTAAGTAAATAAAGATGAAACTCTGTTTATTCTTTATAGAAATTCATACCGTTTGTCCTAAAATCGCTCAGTGGTTCTTTGATACCATGTGCGAACACCTGTCCATATTACAATTGCATAACTTCAGCCAATCTCAGGGTAAATTATTTATTGTTATAAAACTCGTTATGATCTCGTTTTACATTGGTGTTTACCGAATCGACCGTTTGGGTCGATATAAGTCTTAATTTATAAATTTTATAGATTTAAAAAATGAAATTCTCCTGGTGAAACCGGTATATACAGCTAGTATACAATAAGGCTAAATATAATTCTTGATCCTTTTACAGAATGATGTCCTACGAGGAGCTACAGGACCCCATCTCCGAGTACATCAAGGACCACAGGATCCCAGGGCTGATGCCGGTGGCGGAGGTGAAGGTGAAGCCCTCCGGACTGGTCATGCCGAAGGAGTTCATCAAGTACATGGAGAGGATCAGGAACTTCGAAGTCAGGCCCGATGACGTGTGGGTCATCTCGTATCCAAAGTGTGGTAAGTAAAGATCCAAAGTTTTTATAACTACTTGTAACAGTTCCTTAGCTGTATTAGAGGATTGAGAGGAGGGCCATGCCTAAGGGGGCTGGATGATGCAGAGGAAGACATTCTTGGGATGGGTGTTAAGAGATGGAGAACAGTGACGAAGGACTTCTTGAGGATGCCCAGTTAATTAGAAAAAATAAAAAAGCAAAAAGAACATTATTTATGCACACGATAATCTTCATATATAATATCAAAAGAAAAAAAAAAGTGGAAAAAATGAACCAAAGATTCTTAGAAGTAACAAAAGAAAAAAAAAAAAGGTACGTTGAGAGTTCTCCTTTGGTGGTCAATCAGATAGGGATTTGAAGGGGAGGGATTTTGAATCTTTATTGTGTCGTGTCGAATATTGGAAGGGATAGAATACCAGAGGGAGATTGCTGGTATGATAAAATATTTTTCAAAAATAGCAGTTCTTATCATACCTGATTGGGCAGGAATGAATGGAGGATTTACTCTGTAGAGACTACAGAGGCGCTGTTGGATAGAGGAGCGTCGTTGAGTTCTGATGGCTTGGTATAGGAAGAAAGGCAGTAGATACCACGGCGGTGTGAGGGGTAGAGCCACTTCAATTCGGCATTATATGCTACTACTGGGTAATATGCAAACTTCTTGAAATCCCAAAGACAAAGCATATTGAACAATTCATTAGGAGTTTAAGTTTGGCTTCGAGTTTTCCCAGTTTGCGCTTATAATCTTATATAACTTATGAACTGTAGACTTCATCATCATAGGAATAGTCTCATTGGATTCAAAAGCATAAAAGTTATCAAAACGTATGGATCATTTTACTTAGATGTTGCATAATTTAATTGAGAGAGCCTTTAAAAAAGATTGGTTTCCCCCTATCATACTGACGGACTCTGTAGGGTCATAAAACTTATATGAAGTCAAAACCATAGACCAAAAAATATAAAACTTAAAACCATAGCAAAAATGAGGATCTTTTTCTACTCCAACAATCCTACCCCCTGTACTGTAATTGGAATACCATAATAAAGAATCCAAATTAGGATTACAGTATTCATTTCACTCGAGGAAGCAGTTACTTTCAGTCATCATACAGTAATTTCTATATAACATTTATTAAAGATTCACATCTTCCTAAATACTTCATCAAACTCGATTATTTCATAAAGTTTCGGAAAGGTAATAAAATGTTTTCTGTGCTTTAGTTACCGTATATCTACTATCTCATTCTTCGATCCTTCCTTTACTACAGATTTTTCTCCGTTCGGCAGGGATCAGAAATTTCTTCAATTCGTCCAGTCTAAGCGGGGGTACCACAAGGTTCAATACTGGCCCCCTTATTCTATATTGTATTCACCAATGACATACCAGAAAGTAATGAGACATTGACCGCTACTTACGCAGACGATACAGCAAAACTAAAAAACATCAAGATCCATCACGTGCTTCACTAACCTTACAAAACCAATTACATAAATTACATAACTGGGGCAAATTGTGGAAAATTAGACTTAATCACGATAAATCACAACATATAACTTTTACTCTCCGGAAAAATACTTGTCCTCCAATTTATGTCGAAAATGTCCAAATTCACCAAACATACACAGTCTGACTGTATACTGCACATACACCTCGGACTAGCCTGGCTGACATGGGGCCCACCCGGTAAAATGAAGGGGGAACAACTAAAGATACTTTAAGCCAGACTAGAGGTACTGTTGAGTGCCATCCTACACCATGCATGACATGTCATCATTTGCAATTGTATATGGACATTACATCTGCTGATTGTCGATATATTGTTATATGATATAGGTACAAATAAAGTTTAAAAAAAAAAATTATAATAGACGACATTAAACTCTTCGTCAGACTCGAATATGACTGTTCAGACGTTAGGCTGTCACTTATTTTAATAAAGACATCAAAAATAAATTTTACATAGCACGGTGGTCAATTAGAAAGTTTTTTTTCTTCATGGTTCCGTGAGTCCCAGACTAAATACCAGACACTAAAATACACGGCTCAATGGCCACAACTGAAACCTGAACCACCTGACGACCTAATTGGTATTGAGTTCCTCTTAATTAAAAAAAAAAAATGTTTTCCGTTTTCAAAGTATTATGAAGAAGGGAAACATACGTTCCATTGTTTCCTCATATTCGTAATAACCTTTCTACAAGGAAAGGTTATTAAGAATGTGCATTATTCCATTCTAAACTAATCATACCTTTCTTCGTGACCAATAACTTAATACGCACCTACAAAGGTCGCGGGTTCGCGTGAAGCGTTGGCTCTAGGACTTTTTAAGGGGAGTAAAAAATCCTTATCTCTGCCGTCCCATGGATAGCACGTAACATAGAGGTCCCAAGCCTGTACTACGATGTCAGGTACTCGTTAAAGATCCCTATCCTAATTACACCAGGATAGGCAAATTTAGGACTCCCACTAGAGCATCGTCCGATTAGCCTTAGTGTCATAAAGTGACGTTAAACAAACTTAATACGCAAAAATTTGGACATATCAACATTCTCCAACGCAGTTGCATAATACCATAAAAACTTTCTCTACAGACTGGCTGACAACATAAATCTACTACCTACCACATCTACAAATTACTCACGAATCAATAAATCCAGCTTCGAAGACTTTAAATGCTATAGCCCATAAACTTAAAATTTCTTCCCTTCTCGATCTTCTTAAGCTTGTTGCTCACTTTTTGCTTTCCTGTTTTATCTCAGCTAATAATACAACAAAACAACGATAAAATACAACTCATAAAACGACGATTTGATTATTTAAAAATTAATTAGAGAATGAAAGAATAACTACAACATATATCGCTAAACAAGAAACTAAAAAGAAGGAAGAACTCGCACTGAATACACTGAAAATTTTAAAACCAACACAAAGAGCTTCAAATCAGTAAAAAGAAAGAAACAATCATTCACTCCTAATACCCTCGTTAAAGCAAAAGAACGTCGCACAGTGGGAAAATTTTGTCATTTAGCGGCCAAAAATCTATAACTCCTGACTAAATGACGATAATCGAATAATTCTTTTTTCATTAAAGAGCATGGGATTCTATTTATCAGTGAGAATAAAAAAAATAAAAATGCCATCGCTCAAAGTATTTCAAATTCATTTTTAAATGAATTCTTTCTTCACTTTAATTTAAATAAAATTGTTTATTCGGTACAGGGTTAGTCATAGGGAATGAAATGAGTCAGGATTATTATCTATTGAGCTTTTTGCTTATATACATGTCTTTTTCAGGCATTTGCTCCTTTTGAAATATTTTAAAATAATTATTGTATAAATAAGAAGAAATCCAAAAAAATAAATTAAAAATACCCAATTTTTTAGGAATTTTAACGGAAAAAATATTGTCATATAATTCAACGAGAAGTATGTTTTATGATTTAGTCTAATTCGAGGCAGAAAATATAATGAAAGTTCAAGTATAGGGATTTAAATCTTAAAATCGATATATCGCCGATCGATCGCATTTGATCGATCTAATTCTATTATAGTATTTTAGCACCCTGCGAAAAAAATCAGAACCAACTATTGCCAATAAAAGAATTTATATCAATTTAAATACTTTCTTTTTATAAATTAGATAGTCAATGTGGAAGAAATCAAAACCCATTTTTACCCAATAATTTTATAGCCATTCCTATAGAAAAAAAGTAATTTCAGAGAGATGAGTATAGATTTTGCATAAATTAAATTCAATTTTTTTCCCTATTGAACTTTAATTTTTATATTAATGCACCAAACATATTTTATAAATAAGATGAATAGCTGTAAAATTATTGGATAAAAATGTGTTTTAGTTTCATCCAGGTTGAGTATGTAATTTACGAAACGAAAGTATTTAAATTGATATAACTTCTATTATTGGCAAGAGTTGGTTCTGATTTTTTTCGCAGTGGTAAAGAGTGAAGGGTGCTAAAATACCGTAACAGAATTAGATCGATCAAATGCGATCGATCGGCGATATATCAATTTTAAGATTTAAATCCCTATATTTGAACTTTCAATATATTTTTGGCCTAGAATTAGACTAAATCGTAAAACATACTTATCGTTGAATTATAGGAGAATATTTTTTTCCGTTAAAATTCCTAAGAAATAGGGTATTTTTAATTCAATTTTTTGGATTTTTACTTCATCAGTCAATAATTTTTTGAACACCATTCAAATGGAGCAAGTACCTGAAAAAGACATGTATATAAGCAGAAAGCTCAATAGATAATAATCCTGACTCATTTCATTCCCTATGACTAACCCTGTACCGAATAAACAAGTTTATTTAAATTAAAATGAAGAAAGAATTCATTTAAAAATGAATTTGAAATACTTTGAGCGATGGCATTTTTATTTTTTTTATTCTCACTGATAAATAGAATCCCATGCTCTTTAATGAAAAAAGAATTATTCGATTATCGTCATTTAGTTAGGAGTTATAGATTTTTGGCCGCTAAATGACAAAATTTTCCCACTGTGCGTCGTTTGTTTAACGTAACTATATGACACCAAGGTCAATCACAAGATGTTACAGTAGGAGTCCTGAATTTTGCCTATCCAGGTATAATTAGGATATGGATCTTTAACGAGTAACTGGCATCGTACAGGCTCGGGACCTCCTTTTTACGTCCTATTCGAGAGGCGGCATAGCTAAGGATATTTTACTCTCTTTAATAAATCCTAGGGCCACCGGGGGACGCGAATCCTCGACCGCTAGTATTGTAGGTTATGTTAACAACTATAAAACAGGTGACCCCCAGCAGAACAACTTTTAACTATCAGAAAATAATGCAACCACCTCAATGAAAAATGGGAAAACAAATGAAAAAAAAACTCATTTATATTCTTTACTTTGACATCTTTATTAGAATAGTTCAGATGCTATATGAATTAGCAAATATTAAAAAAAAATATTAGCTTTTTAATTTCGTTTTAGTCATATGAATTACGCCTTTTCCTTAAAGAGGAACAGATAAATATACTAGGGGTTGTTCCAAATCCATTACGGTAGGAACGGAGTCGTATTTTAAAGCCAGTTTCATTTAGGAAATAAACAAACATCATTACAGCCATTAACTCATTGTAAATACGATTTAAACTGTTTACATAAGCCGGAAGAGGCTAACTGTTTCCGGGCGAAAAAACATCTGTTGCATTATGAGATTAGTGTCTAAATTGAAGCTTAATTGTTGTTGTTGTTTGTTTAACGTCTATTTATGCTACTTAAGCTAATCGGTCGATGCTACTATGGGAATCCTAAATTTTGCCTATCTAGGAGCCTGTACGATGTACCTGACATCGTACAGGCTAGGGACCTCCATTGTACATCCTATCCGAGGGACGGCATAGCTAAGGATTTTTTACTCCCATTAAAAAATCCTAGGGCCGCCGTGGGACGCGAACTCGCGACCTTTAGTATGGTAGGTTGCCATGCTAACCACTATACCACAGGCAACCCCGTCAAAGCTTAATTAATTACATGAAGTTAAAAACAGCTAAAAACTATTAAAAGCCCTGATAAATGCCGATTAATCCTCTGATGGATACCAAAACTACCTCCAGGTGTCCAGAAGTGCTCTTGTTTGGAGTACAGGACTTTGAAATTTCCATTTAAATGCAAATACCGAGTTGGTTGTTTGATGAATACCGCCCATTATCCTTGAGTGTTGGTTTAGTGGACAAATATATATATGCAGATAGTAAAATATATTATTCAGGCAAAATGATCTTATATATAAATTCCAAAAATTTTTTTATGTCGATTCGCCATAACTTTTTTCATAGTTGATCGCAATCGAAATTTAGTAGTAGTAGTATTCGAGTAGTTCTTCTCCTTCAATAAATAAAATTGAGAGGGAATGACAAAAAACATGTGTTTTTATAAACACTGTAAACAATTGAATGGATCCGCCGAAAAACGTTCTAAGCGACAAAATTGCCGAAGTGGCACTTTTGGGTGAATGTATTAAAATTTATAATGGTACGTCATAGCATGATCTAGTACTCCATTATGTCATTTTACCTATATACTCGTGCATAAAAAATCACATGAGAAAAAAAATTCACCTACAGAACCAACAATAACTTTAGACTATGATTTTATTTCACTCATTACTCAACATTGCATATTTGTCACAGAACGTTTTTCGGCGGATCCATTCAATTAATTTACTTATAAGTACAAGCTAAGAGATCATAAATGTCAATTTTTGTTTATTTGTAACTCATGTGGGCTCTTTAACCACTTGGGTCGTTTTATCCTCTATACAACATAAGGAGATTGACTATGAAAAGACAATTGTGACCACAATATGTTGTGAAAACATAAAAATTATGACCAAGTAAAATATTGAAGGTAGTAATTTAGGTGTTACATAGGCAATAATTAGTGTAATGTCATAAGGAAGACAGGGACACAGAACATATTGATAGAAACATTTCAGTACAAAAAAAGAAAATACAATAAAAGATAATAATATAATTGAATTGAATTGAACAATGAAAAAACAAAAAATTATAATATAAATATACTTTGGAAATAAGGTTCATTTTTTGTAGGAACGAGAACAATTTTTTTCGCCATCTTCAAGTTTATCAAAACCAAGAGTGCTTTTATAGTACTACTTATCAAAACAATAAAATGTAATTTTGAATGAGATGACGTTCAATTTATAAATTTTTATAATAATAATTTGCTTTTTTTTTATTATTAGAATTTACAATTTCTACTTCTTGTAGTGCTAATACGTGTACAAGAATTCGGTTAGCCAGTCTCTTCCTTATACAAATAGATTCGATGTTTTCCCCACACGCGGCACAGGCGACATATAATTGCCTATAGGAAAAACACGGATTTTCCAAGTCCAAGTCGGTAATAATAGATTTGGCTACTGGATGCTTACCCACCCTAAATATAGAAAGAAAATGAAATGTTGAGTCAACTTACACCGCCATCTGTTGGAAATTTATAGAACTTACACTCACACTCAGTTGTATTATAATAAGTATTTAATTTGCAATAAAAAAATATTTAGGCCAACAATCGAGATAAAAACTGCCCTATATTTTAAGTTGGACAAAACTACCCACAATGAGCCAAATTTTATGAAAATCGATTGAGTAGTCTGATTTTACCCCAATCTAACATAACACTCATGACACGAGATTTTTATATATATATATATATATATATATATATATATATATATATATATATATATATATAAAAGATGTATTCTCTAGGCCTGTTTCCTGAATAATTGCATGTTAATATTATAAAGAAATAGTGATGGAATTACTCAATGCATGGGAAATGCCCATCGGGCACCCCTGTTTAACATTAATGAAGTACACCTCTTCCGGGTTATTTTAAAAAGAAAAAAACAATCTTGGTAAATAATACACACGAAAATATTCGTGGATATGGCAAATTTTATGTTAATAAAAATTATGATAGCTCGCGATAAATAAAGCTACCTATTTTACAAATTTGACAAATAAACTAAGTAATAATCACAAACATCTAGTTGTTATTTAGCGAATATTTGAATAATGTATATTTTGTCCGTTCATGTTTAGCCATTCATTAGTATCATGTGCATACTGAAAACATGTGATCAATAACTCTAGCTACAAAACGTTTCTTAGTTTTTATTATTTCCCATGATTCAAATATATGCTAGGCAGTGCAAATGGCAGTACTTACGTAATTGTGGTGGTACGCGTTTCAAGCTATAATATACCTTTCGAGGTAAAAAAAAAAAAAAAAAAAAAAAGAAAGAACTACTTTTTCTGTATTCCAGTCGAGAATTTCTGCTAGTACCTCTTTACGAAGTCGATTAACAAAAAACCCTCTCATAATCGACTCGAATTAGAAAGGTACTTAATTAATCGATAGTAGGCGCAATTCCCATTAAAGGGTTCCTTATTAAGTATTATCCAACCCCTTATACCAAGTATTAAAAAATATCAGACTTTCATGAAATGGTGAAGTAAATTTATTAATTGGTAAAATGAACTTTCAAAACGATCGATCCATTTATACTGGCTCCGTGTTTTATATCTTCTTATTTCGAATATTAATTGGAAATTAGTATTTAAATCATAATTGGAATTTTATTTAGTGCAATTATTTATTTATAAAGTATTGCTGATAATTATCTTGTGATTAATAGCTAATAGGAAGGTAAATTCCAATAATAAAAAGTACAAAAAAATATATTTCTAAACATTTTTTTGAAGTAGAATCTCACTTTACTTCTAAAAAATTATAAATCGTTTAAAATTATATCGCACTTAAAACTGAAGCAGTATTTTTAAAAATTATGTTTTTTGTGAGCTTGAAAACTTCATAATTGAATCCAGAAATGTGTAGTTTTAAAATGCATACTAAACTATAAAAATTTCACCAAATTAGTCAAACAGAAGAGGCACTTTATTTCATAACGTTTTCCCATTTTTATGTTTTCTGCAATTTCCTCAAAAATAGCATTAACGAATTTGATTAAACGCGTCATTTTTAATGAGAATCTAGTATTCTTTAATATCAGGCAAGCTTTATCATTCTTAAAATGTTCTGAGAGGTCATAAATGGGGAAGGGGCCTTTTTTTGTTTTTCAATAAAGTACCTTTGTTTTTGTTTATATGGAGAAATTATCTGTTTCTCGTTTCGCCTAAAAATAAGAAATGGCTAAATATGAAATATGAAAAAAAAGAAGTAACGTATACAGGAGAAAAAAAGAAAAAATTCCGTCAACTCATAAAACACGTTGAGCCCACGCATGCCCAGTACACCTGACAGACCATTGTTTGTAATTAAAGATGTTCTTTTCATTTAATGGAAATTATTTGTTTCATGTTAACTATATGAAGTTTTCAACAAAATAGGTACATAGATAATTATAAAATCAGACGACTTGGAGTATTATGCTTGCATTGCCGAATTATCACAAGTAAATATTTTCATGTAATAATAAAAAAGTTGAGTGTACTTTAAAGAGCAAATACAAACAAAAATAAGTAAAAGAATTTGGAAAAATTTGTGACTTGGAGAAATGACATTTAACAAAATACGTCAATTTCTAATCAAAGTAAGTTGGTAAGTGAAAGTTGTGTGTTGAGCGCATCCCACCGGATTTTTACTTTTTGGACGAAATATCCAAATGTTTATGTAGACAGAGCTATGGGAATAATAACAATATTAGGGGAGAGCGGGGTTGGTTGGCATAGGGGGTAGGTTGGCCATCGGCTTATAGTTTCCGTCACACCTGCTGTGAAGGCCCCACAATTGTACCATGTGACCCGCTCGACCTCGGGAGTCTTGTCCTGAGTTTTCAATCCGATGCTAACAGTGTAGAGAAGAGTGTGCTTCATTGATTGATTTTACAACATGTAAGTAAATTTGGTTTAAAAGCATGGTAAAACATCTGACTCCGTTCACATAGCCCCAAACTTCTTTGAAAAACCTAACCTTTCGACTAACCAGTTTCTTGTTTGATTGTTCTCCCCTGTCCTGGCAGCCATCTTTCATATGATTTCTCCTGTGGGGTTAGTTGGCTCTCTTCAACTGTGGTTTGTTTGTGCAGTAGCAATTCACAAAAACAAGGTAAACATAAACAAAGGTGAAAGTAAACAATTGTCTTTAGTTCCAGCAAGGAGGATGAGAGCAATTATTCTTATGCAGAAAGTGACGACAGTCTAAACTTCTATCTTCTTCTATTGCCATTCTATTTTCCCTTAAAAGCTGGTTAAAACCGATTCAAAATAATATATTATTATAGTGCAGCTTTTAAAAACAATAATATGTGTCAGGCAGCACTTGGATGAGATGGCTAAACAAGACCACCTTCTAGGCCAACCTGCCCCACATTGGGGGTTAATTGGCATACTCTCGATTGACGAATTCTTCAATTTTCTGTGATCTTAGTATTAAATATTATGTGGTGAAAAAAATACTTGAAGTACTCAAATACTTAGAGTTTACAGTGGTATCAGCCCTATTGGGATTATATTAACAGGAACGACTCAACAATCAAAAAAGTGAAAACTGTTGCCAACAAACCCCGCTCTCCCCTACTAGATAAATAACCTATGATAAATCACTACGTAAGTAAATATTGTTTTTTTTTTTTTTTTTTTTTCTTATTTTCCTTACGTAGTAACCCTACGTAAGAAGCGTTTATTTGAAATTATGCCATGCTCCATGCCTTAATGGCATACTACATGACATTACATTATTACATTTCATTATATACATTACAAAACAGCTTTAATTATAATAGCGCAGACTTTAACTATTCCAATAATCAAATAAAGGAATGCCTCGAAAATTTAAATAGCCACTATGTAAACATATACAAAAATAAAGCATTAAACTCAAAATTCTATCATATTTACAAGGATTTAAACCACGATACTAAGCATTGCCACTATAGCTCAGGCGGGAAAAAACTGCACTATATGGGATTAATTATGAGAGCTAGAGGGGAGATGCTGGGTTTGAATTATGCGATCGATAGAGCAGAAGAACAACTAATGTATACATTGTGTAATTTAAGATTGGTCGAAGACTGCTACCATTTTGTAGGTGTATGCCCAATTTTAAATGAGTTCAGGGTGAGATACTTTGGGAAAATACATTTGGCTTATAATGAATTCTTAAATTTACTGAATGGAAAACAGTGGGACAATCTCTATCTATACCTAAGAACGGCTGGGAACTATAGAAGGCAGTTAATAAAAGAATATAACTCCTATAATGATAATAACGGTAGTAAAAGAGAATGTATATAGATTTTGATTGGCATACATGTATGTATGTAAGTGTGTAGCGATATAGATATGTTAATATCTAGATATATGTGTGATAATGTGTAGGTATGTGTGTGTGCGTGGATATATGTAAATGTGTGTATATATAGATACGTTTCAGTTACCAGCATTGTTATTTATTATTGTGATTGCTCAGCCAGTTGTATTATTATTTGTAATCTGTTGAGACCCTATAGCTAAGATTACTGTTTTCTTTTATTTATATATTTTGAATTATATACATATATTATTCTATATATTATAATTAATATTTCTGTTGGCCGCCTCACTAGCAGACGGGCGGTGACCCATGCTGTAATCATGTTTGTATATTGTTCGTTCAAATAAACATGTTTATCTATCTATCTACATTACAGAACATTATTACAATACATTATATACATATATACATTACAAAGTGATAAGTAAATATTGTTGTACTTATTTATTTAAAAAAAAAAAAATGTTTACTTTCAACATTATACTGCACACATAGCTAGTATGCATTACTTAAACCACATTACCAGCCGGAAGAAGCAGCCTTATATATCGTAGATTTAATGTGGCTTTCCAAACTAATTAAGTATTCAGGAGGCACTTGCTTCCTGCGGTGTTTTAATGCCGACATTAGGGCCGCTAATTGCGCTTTGAATATCTCACAAATGTGAGTTGTCGCATGCTTTCCATTCCCTAGCCAACTAGACTGTTGTTGTTATAGTTTATTTAATAATATATCATCATTTGGTTTGTAAAAATTTAATAAATCAAATTCCTCAAATGGACAAAGTACGATACCTTGAACTAATGTCTGAAAGAAGTGTGACATGTGGCCCTCATGCCAAAATGAAAAGACAGACATTAGCGACTGATAACACTATTCCTAAGTAAAAATCTGGTGCGATGCGCGCAACACACAACTTTCACTTACCAACTTACTTTTTTGTTTGATTTTGGTGTTTAAAGTACACTCAATTTTTACTTTCACTTACCTATATATGAAATATATAGTAAGTAGAAGTATTGCGATCGTGAAAAATTTCGACTACCGGTTTTCAACGGAAATACGTTTTGGGGTCCCCTGAGTCCAATTAACCAAGTCCCGCGAAATGGTCTGTGTGTGTGTGTGTGTGTGTGTGTGTGTGTGTGTGTGTGTGAACAGACTAGCTCAAAAACTATAAACCGTGCGAATCTGAAATTGGGTATTTAGTGTAGGTATATGCCCGCGATGTGACAACAAAAAATTTGTATCATTTTCACGTGTTTTTTTTATTTACTCAGAAACGGTTTTAACGATTTTGATCAAACTGGGTATTTGATGTATGTATATGCCAAAGATGTGATAGCCAACATTTCATCAAAATTGATCAACCGGAGGGGGGACTTTACTTAATAAATTTTGTATCATTTTCACGCTTTTTTTTTTATTTACTCAAAAACGGTTTTCACGATTTTGATCAAACTGGGTATTTGATGTATGTATATGCCAAAAATGTGATAGCCAACATCTCATCAAAATTGATCAACCGGAGGGGGGACTTTACTTAATAAATTATGTATCAATTTCATGTGTTTTTTTTATTTACTCAAAAACGGCTTTCACGATTTTGATCAAACTGGGTATTTATGTGTATATATATGCTAAAGACATGATAGCCAACATTTCATCAAGATTGATTAATCGAAGGGGACACTTTATTTCATAACTTTTTTTCGAATTTTTAGATTATCTCAAAAACGGCTTTAACGATTTTCTTCATATTCGTCATGTTTAATGAAAATTGAGTGTTATTTAATATCAGGTAAGCGTTATAATTATTAAAATGTTCTGAGGGGTTTATAGAGCATATGAAAACCAACATAAGAAATGAATGTGGAAAATGTGTAACTTTGAGAAGTGGCATTAACAAAACGCATTAATTTCTCATCTAAGTAAGTTGGTAAGTGAAAGTTGTGTGTTGCGCGCACGCCCCAGATTTTTTTATTATAAAATTAATTTTTTTACTTGTGATAATTCGGCAATGCAAGCATAATACTCCAAGTCGCCTGATTTTATAATTATCTATGTACCTAGTCGTTAAAACTGCATATAGTTACTATGAAACAAACAATTTCCATTAAATGAACAGAACATTGTTAATTACAAACAATGGTCTGTCAGGCGTACTGGGCATGCGTGGGCTCAACCTGTTTTATGAGTTTACTTGTTTTTTCATATTTCATGCTTAGCCATTTCTTATTTTTTGGCGAATCGAGAGACAGATAATTTCTCCATAAAAACAAAAACATCACATAAACGAAATCGTCAATATTGAAAATCAGACAGAAATCTAATATACACACAATTTTATGGCTTAGTTTAAAAAAGACACAAAATTACAAACCTTTCAATCCAAAATTTTACAAATAATAATGAACGCTCCTTTGTACCTTAGTAACCAATACTACATATCGACTTACAATTACCAACTATTGACGAACAAATAGGAACCCTATATTCTGGATTTCATATCAAATCGAACGGACGTAACAACAGACTTATTAATGACATGGCCACGACTGACATGCCTTTTAAGAGTAGACTGAAAAGGAGTTGGATGAGTGACCTCCTCTCCTGAAACAAGTCCGTGATGATGTGCTACTGGGCACTATCTTCCCTCATGCCTTAGCCAACATAAAAATGTTAATATCTCATTTGCTGATTGTCGCTTAGTTGTGTCAGGTGCAAATAAAAGTTTTAAAAAAAAGCACAAAAAACCAAAACAAGAAAAATAAATAAATAAACCTTCTAATACAGTAACACAACACACGATAGAAATGTGTTTTAATACTTTCATCGAATTGGCTACATAGTTAATAATTAACCAGATCTCCCCTACTTTCCATTTTTCAGATGTTTTAATGTTTTATTGTTCGATGTTCTGATCTTAAAAAATATATATATGATTATGGTGTAAACTATGTAAACACGACTAAATCATCACAAATAATTTCACATAACGATTACTCTTCAAAAAAATGCTTGTCCTCCAATATATAGACAATGTCTAAATTTATTAAACTTACACTGTACACTATCTCGGTCTTACTTTTGACAGAAGGATGACATGGGGCCCGCATGTTAAGATGAAACGAAACACCCTCGACAAACGACTCAACCTACTTTTCTCAATTATCCTAAAACTTCAAAACTAGGATTGAATCCAAAGTGAAACAGATATTTTTACTTTCTGAAACCAATATAGACATACTCTTCACAGTTATAGGCAGAGAGATGAAATTAAGTTAATATCAAAACGTGAAAATAGAATCATTGGGATGTGCTTCATTTGAATATGAAGGAATTAACGAATGCAACAACAGTATAATGCGACATTGATACCGAGCTGAATCAGTAACAGAATTAATTTTCAAAAACATTATATTATAATCTACTTGAGTTTCAAGTGTTGTCTTAATAGTTTTATGCCGAATTTTCGCAAGTAAAAACTTTCATTTAATACTAAAAAAATTATTGTACTTTAGAGAGCAAATAAAAACAAAAATAAGAATGGAATGTGGAAAAAGGTGTGACTGAGAAATGGCAATTAACAAAACACGTCAATTTCTAATCTAAGTAAGTTGGTAAGTGAAAGTTGTGTGTTGCGCGCATTGCACCAGATTTTTTTAATCCTAATGAATCAGGGTAACGTAAAGAACGTATCGCAGAAAATCGATGGATAAATTATCGATATGTCTGATATATCGAATGAAAAGTATCGATTGCGGTGTGGAGTCAATTATAGTGGTATGTCCAGAAAAGTATTGAGGATTCCTATTCTTTATCTGCTAAGTCCATGAGTGGTGTAAATACTGATGAAAGATGGTCGGCATTACTTCAGATTTATCTTAGTCCGACACGACCCATGTAGCATCTTCTTTTTGCAGGGGTACTGACCCATCTTGATGTTTTAACAGCTTCTCGGTATGCCTCCACAAGCCTATTCACTCATTATTAAAGTTATTTGAGAGAGTGTTAAACTAGGAATCACATTTTGCTATATTGAATTTTTGGATTTGTCGATACCTGTGCGCATATTCCAAAAATCAATATTTCTAAAAGCAGTACCTTAGCAAATCCTTGAGCCGACACCGATATCTATTATATCACTTAAGTTGAAATCAATCGATAACTGCGCGTGTAATCGAAAAACCGATATCATTTTCAAATTCAGCACCTTAATTAATCTATGAGCCTACCGCTTGTACTTTATCTACTATCGCTTGTAATAAATCGATATCTGAGTGCTAAACAAAAAAATGGATATAACTTCCAAATTCGAAACCTTAATTAATCTATGAGCCCACCCCGATTTTGTTTATATCGCATGAGTTGTAGTAAATCGATACCTAATCACGTAATCGTGAAATCGATACCATTTTGAAAGTCAGCACCCTAATTATCCCAGTAGCCGACCCCAATATTGTTTATATCGGACCAGTTGTAATATATAATCGATACCTGAGCGAGCCAGCAATTTTAAATCGATATTAATCTTAAATATATATCATCCTTGATAAGCTAATAATCGATCTTAAGATCCCTATAAGGGAATTTATTATACCCTGTAAGATTACCCTATAACCTATAAAGTAAGATAAGAAATAAGGAAAGATCCGAGAAAAAAAAGTTATACATTAATATTTAAATAATTGAAATTGGGGTCATCTGTGGTGTAGTGGTTAGCATGGAAAACTACAATACTAAAGGTCGCGGGTTTGCGTCCCATGGGTGGCCCTAGCATTTTTTAAAGGGAGGAAAAAATCCTCGGATAGGACGTGAAATGGAGGTCCCGAGCCTGTAAGATGTCAGGTACTCGTTAAAGATTCCTATTCTAATTATACCTGGATAGGCGAAATTTAGGCCTACCACTGTAGCATCGTCCGATTAGCCATAGTGGCATAAAGGGAATTAAACAAACAAATAATTATAATCAAACTTAGACTCTTATATTAGATATCATTGTGATAAAGATCATATCAGGACTTTTATTTTCTGGTCGGAAATATAAATGTCATGATGTGATTTTTATTTATTTACTAGCAGACCCGGCCACGCTTTGCTGTGGCTCATTAGCTATAATGCGTTGAATTAATTATATCCTAATATCTTTGTTTGTTTGTTTGATTTAACATCACTTTATGCCACTAAAGCTAATCGGACGATGCTACAGTGAGAGTTCTAAAGTTTGCCTATCCAGGTATAATTAGGATAGGGACTTTTAACGATATCTTTAAATAAATACAAAGTCAAACCAATAGTCAATGATAAAGATTAAGGTTAATTTTCAAATATTTATTTAGAATAATAGAGTTTACTTTCCTAAAAGTTGATATCAGGATGGACCAGTGGACCACAGCAAATTGTTTTAGTGTTTAGCTTGTGATTGGAATGAAATACAAATAAAAAAGGAAAACGAAGGAAAAATACCAACACTTTTAAGAATTTGTAGCAACCTTATCACGGTTTATTTCCAATGTTATTTCCATTCCATGAACAGAACCGCTTTAATTATGAACAATGGTCTTTCATTAAAGGCGTACTCCGCATGCGTGGGCTCAATGTCTTTTACGAGTTGACGGAATATTTTTCTTTTTTCTCCTCTACTTGTTTACTTGATTTTTTCATATTTCATATTTAGCCATTTCTTATTTTACGGCGAAACGAGGGACAGATAATTTCTCCAGATAAACAAATACAAAGATACTTTATAGGAAAACAAAAAAGGCCCTTCCCCATTTAAGCCCCCTCAGAACCTTATAATAATGACAAAGCTTACCTGATATTAAAGAACACCTAATTTACATTAAACATGACGAATTTAATCAAAAAAATTACAGCCGTTTTTGAGTAAATAAAAAAAAAACACGTGAAAATGATACAAAATTTAGTAAGTAAAGTGCCCCCTCCGGTTGATCAATTTTGATGAAAGTTTTGCAGTCATATCTAGGGCATATTACTACATCAAATACTCAGTTTAATCAAAATCGTTAGAGCCGTTTTTGAGAAAATCGAAAAAAAAAGTAAAAAGTTATTAAATAAAGTACCCCCTCCGTTTGATCAATTTTGATAAAATTTTTGCTGTCACATCGCGGGCAGATACATACACTAAATACCCAATTTCAGATTTGCACGGTTTATAGTTTTTGAGCTAGTCTGTTCACACACACACAGACCATTTCGCGGGACTTGGTTACTTGTACTCAGGACCAAAACCCCAAAACGTGTATTTCCGTTGAAGACCGGAAGTCGAAATTTTTCACGATCGCAATACTTTCCCTTACTATATATTTCATATTCAGGTAAGTGAAAGTTAAAAAAAAAAAAAAAAAAAAAAAAAAAATCCGTTCCGATATACAATCATTCGGATAATCGATACCAGACTGTAATTGGTAAGGACTTTTCCATGTTCGTCGGTTAACCGAGGAGATGCTGTCAGGATCCGCCCACGACCGCGAGAGCGTTTCCACTGCCCAATTAACGGTGCCCGCTTGCAGCTGTTTCCCTGAGCCCCAGGGGCGTTCAACTGCTTCTCCAATCAGGACACAAGATTTAGGAGGGCAATTTATTTTCCCAGCAGGGAAACCAGACACTGAAATCCTACAAGGATGATTAGTGTTTTCAAAATCGATATTTTTTTTTTTTTTTTAAATACCTATCTATAATCACCAAAAACTTACCAAGTTTCTTACTATGTGATGTTTCGAAATGTCTTTGATTTAATGTCAGTATTTTTATATTATTTTTCACTCAAGAGGTATATGTTTTCTATTTTTTATCAGGCTGTTCATGGAATTTAATTGGTAATTTAGTGGTATCGAGAATATTTCAAAATATTATGTTTCTTAGTTAAAAAAGTATTTATAAAAAATGATTAAAATTTGCGAGATGATGGGAAACGAAAGAGCAAACCAGGTTGCAAATGTACCGAAAAAGGAAAAGTAGGTAACATTACTAAAATAAGCTGTGTCACACAAAAGGATTGGTTACAACAAATGAAAAAAAAAAAGGTAATAATTTGGAAAAGGAACTAAAGGATAAGCAAAACGTAAAAAAACTTTCAAAAGTTTAACACGAGTGCAGCAAATGGGTCACGAACAATAGGAAATCGAGAAGGAAAGAAATCGTATTGTGTAGAATTCGGATAGGACACTGCGTATTTACATCTACTCACAGGGTTCTCGAAGCAACCACCCGTCGAACACTTGCTACTAAACTGTTATTAAAATAAAAAGAAGTATGGAAAAATATGAAACCAGCAAAAACTGCAGGTGAGTTACTAAAGGATGAAGAAGCTTAGCACTTACTTTATTTGAATTCCTGAAAGCACCAGGGTCCGACTGCTGGGATGAGCCACAAACGATATCTGGCGTCGGGGTCCGATGGGAATGCTTGACGAATGCGTTATCTTTTCCCTCAAATGTAAATTAAATGAGCTTCTCAAGGGCATTACCTCTTGGTAAGGATTGGAACTAGACATAATAGGAGCAGCTTAGGCCGATACAGGATTTACGCCATACTTTACCGAAAATCGGATCTCGGAGTCCGATTCTAAAAAACAAGAGAATTCCAGCTGTTAGCAACATTTTCTGCACTAAAATGCAATAATCTCATTAAAAATCGACTAGATTGAGTGTTTGAAGTGTTTCGAACATTTTCATATGAAAATCGGCTGTTAAGAGGGGAATCTAAGATATCGGACGCCGGGGACCGATGCCGCACATAACGTGTTAAAACAGATTATGAAAAGGAAAAATTATTTTTATATTTATTTTACATGGAAAATCCGAACTCCACTATTTGTAACTTAATTTGCTTAGGGGGCCAGTATGTTTTATTAATTGTGGTTACCATTGAATTGCATAGTGAAATGGCTGCTTTAAAAGAAAAATCTGGTGCGTGCGCGCAACACACAACTTTCACTTACCAACTTACTTAGATTAGAACCTAATGCGTTTTTTTAATTGCCACTTCTCAAATGAACAAAACATTTTTAATAATAACGCATTGGTTTGTCATTAAAGGCGTACGGCGCATGCGTGAGCTCAAGGTGTTTTATGAGTTGACGGAATATTTTTCTTTTTTTCTCCTGTATATGTTTACTTGATTTTCTTCATATATCATATTTAGCCGTTTCTTATTTTTAAGCGTGATGAAAGACAGTTCATTTCTCAATATTAACTAAAACAAAGGTACTTTATAGAAAAACAAAAAAAGCCCCTTCCCCATTTAAGCCCTCTCAGAACATTTTAATAATGATAAAGCTTACCTGATATTAAATAACAACTAATTTTCATTAAACATAATGAATTTGATAAACATCGTTAAAGCCGTTTTTAAGATAATCGATCAAAAAGGTAAAAATTGGAAAAAAATTATGAATTAAAGTCCCCCCTCCTGTAGATCAATTTTGATGAAATTTTTACAGTCATATTTCGGGCATATAAATAGATCAAATACTCAGTTTAATCAAAATCGTTAGAGCCGTTTGTGAGAAAATCGAAAAAAACTTAAAAAGTTATTAAATAAAGTACCCCCTACCTTTGAGTAAATTTGATGAAATTTTTGCTGTCACATCGCGGGCATATACATACTCTAAATACTAAATTTCAGGTTCGCACGGTTTATAGTTTTTGAGCTAGTCTGTTCACATACACACACACACACACACACACACACACACACACACACACACACACACACACACACACACACACACACACAGACCATTTCGCGGGACTTGGTTATTTCGACTCAGGGGACCCCAAAACGTGTATTTCCGTTGAAAACCGGAAGTCTAAAATTTTCACGATCGCAATACTTCCACTTACTATATATTTCATATATAGGTAAGTGAAAGTAAAAAACTAATTATTTCAACGTAATCCTTATATATATATAAATCTCGTGTCCCGATGTTTGTCTTTCTATTTCTCAGAAACTACTCAACCGATTTTAATGTTTTAATGAAATTTGGCTCAATGTATATAGTTTTAACGGACCGGATAGTTTTTAACTTGATTAGTGACCAAAATAATTCTTATATAGCCAATTATTGCAAATACAGTAGGTCGGGTTTCGATTTATTAACATGGCGTCATATGTCGATTTCATAACGTTTTTGTTTATAAGCATGCCATTGTAATACAGGTCATCATTATTATAATTTTGTATTGTGTTATGTGAGAGCAGTTATTTGTTCCTATATTATTATATTCCACAGACCAATAGTAATACAAATCTTTGTATTTATTGTTAATTTTCATTAAAGAATAAATAAATCAAGAAAAGGTTATAATGAATTCTCAAAAGTGTAGGTAATTTTTCTTCCTTTTCCTTTTTCATCTGTATTTCAATTAAATTACTAGCTAAGAGAGCTTAAACGCTTTGCTGTGGCCCACGTTGATATCAACTTTTAGTAAAGTAAATACATTTTAATAATTAAAATTAGGTTATTATTTGAAATAATTCTCTATACATGTCGTAACAGCACCTACTGTCACAGGTGTAACCTAATAGAAACCTGACTTGGGGAGTCAGTGTTGCCAAAATGTTGTGAAAATTAGTGGCTACACTGCCGGTAACCAGACATGATTTTCTAAAGAACTGCATAATTAAGACTTTAATATTATATTTTCAGTTGATTTATGTAACAGAAGCTTTTTTATTTTCATTATTCGTTTTGTTATTATTATTTAAATACAGTGGTTTTTTATTTTACCAAACCTTTTTATTATTTTTATCCCGTGCTCTAAAATGTGAAATTTAAAAAATGTCAGTGAAGATTTGTAATTCCTCCTTTATCAACAATAATTTAAAGTTGAGAAAATTTAATCCCAATCGAATAGAGGATGTTACTTCCTGTTCAGCTGAGTTGTAATTATCTTTATATGTAAAATTTAAGAAATCTCAGCAAAGATTTTAATCCTTTCTTTAATTTAAAGTAGACTATTATTGGGAATGATATTTCGTTGTTAATTTCACCAGAATACAATTTTTTACTTATCTTCAAATGATTGTTGATTAAGAAAGGATTACAAATCGCGGCATTTTTTAAATTTTACATATAATGATTATTACACCTCTACTGAACAGGAATACTTGTCTGGTATAATTTAAATAGAACAGCTGAACAAAACCCTACTACAAATCGAATAAATGAACAATAACTCTAGAATGATCCTCGACCCAGTGATGCATTTTACATTCGTAACCCAACAGTCATGCGGGGGATTCTCATTTAATTTGGGCATTTAACTTTTTTAGACATTGAATTTTGGGTTTTAAAAATTCAGCTTTGTGATTAAAATTTGATGTGAATATCATCAATGAGATGTTCAAGAATACAAAGTTTGTCAGTTCGAACTCAAAAATGAGTTTACTGACGAGCGTTTCTGTATTTTTTTAATTATTTATTTTTTGTAATGTTTTTTTTTTCTTTTCTCGCTCACTTTCGACACTCCATATCACTTTGTAATAGCTCATTTTTAAGGTATCGAGTCTTGTTTTCCTTTTGGTGTACAATAATCACTGGGATGGCTTCTAGTCATTCCTACTGCTTTACTCGCCAAGCTCAGTAGTAGCCTATTCTTTTCGCTAGTTTACCTAAGAATAAGTCATTCTGTCAAGGCTTAGGTTTTTTTCGGATATTTGCAGATCATTGGTCATCTCGTTAATCGAACTATATTTTTCCGCAGAGTTTTTACTCAGTTTTTAAAATGAAGTTGTCAACGATTCACCGATAATTAATTCGTTCACTCCTTTGCTGTCAAAGTTAAAGACCGAGCAATATTTTCACAAGCTGAATAGATTGAATAGTTCTAGTTTAACAAGCTATCATTTTTTTTATTTTCCTTCTCTTGGCCAACATCTCTTTTTTATAAAGAATATATTTCGCATTATTTCCTTCGTCTATTTTTCTTTTCTCTATTGCTCCTTTCTACAGCTTAAAATGGCTATACAAAAGAAAGGAATCATATAGGCATTAAACATAACAACTCATCAAAACTATTATTTGTTTATTATTTTTCACAGAAAATCTCCATCCTTAGCTAAAATAAGTTTCGGACATTTTTGAGAGGATGAACTCGAATAAATGTCCCTAACCATCATCTTTTGCCCGTGTCATTCAGATTTTTCAATGAACGCTGAATCATACAATTAACGTAACACTCGTTACGACTAATTTTTGTGAGATACATTATTTTGCATGGGATATCAAATAACTGCCTATTAGATACTTTCTTCTCCAAGTTTCCATCGACTGATACATTTTCAAAGAGCAGTGTTGCCCAGAACAGCCGACAACGCTCATGAATTTTTCTACTAACCTTGGGGATAGGTTCATTTTCCTGATTTACATTCGAAGTATTAGAGGTAACTAAAAATATCATTCATTCCTTGAAACATCACCGTATTACAATGAAATACCTCATTGTTCAAATTTTACCAACTATCAGGGATTCGTTTCAGGATGTGGTGAACTAAGCTTAACCAGCTTGGGGACTGTAACACTCGTGACATTTGCAAGGTTCACATTGAGATATTTCGGATTTTATGATGCCTAGGTTCATTTAAATGTTACCATCGTATTGCTATAACAAAAAAATATAAGATAAATATCCAAAAAAAATTTTTTGGATATGAAAAAATATCTGAAAAACGACTAAATGGTCAATTCATATGAGAATCACCCATGTAATGATGGACAAATTAGACATTACGAGAGAGCGAAAATTCCAACCCTTATATCTTCGACATCACGCATTCTGGTAAAAACGGGATCTTGTTCATGGATACGGGATATAGGACTACGAAACCGGTACCGGCATGCACATTTCAAACTTGGTTTTATAATGTATATTGATTGAGGAACATCGTGGAGGTTTATTTATGTTTAATATGACTTTAACAAGTTCGTATAACGTGATCCGAACAAATGGAACTGTGATATAAAGGATTCTACAGAAATGATTAAAGAGCACTGAAATGATGATAGCTTCCCGTTTAATCAGATCACCCGAGCTAACTGACTGGCTATGAACTGAATTGGGTTCATCTCGCCCGAACCCTATTGATCCTTTAATCCATCTTTAAATGGCCCAGTTAAATCCCTTGTTCCTTACCTGAGATATGATTACAACATCTTATAAATAAAGTTGAAATTCTGTTTGTTTGTTTGTTCTTTATAGAAATCCATACCGTTTGTCCTAAATTCTCCAAATTTCGCTTAGTGGTTCTTTGATACCAGGTGCGAACACCTGTCCATATTAAAATTGCATAACTTCAGCCAATCTCATGGTATATTCTTTATTGTTAAAAAAATCGTCATGATCTCGCTTTACAATGGGGTTTTTTACGAAATCGACCGTTTGAGTCGAAAAACAGCCTAAAATATCATTTTATACATTTTGAAGAGGCCAACAAGGCCCGGTAAGACCGTCCCTTGGTAGGCGTCGAGTTCTGGGATTTTTAAACCATATGTTTTTTTGTTTTTTTTTAAATTACAATACGTTTATTTACATGTATGGTTAATTTATTTTTTATAAATGCCTCCTAAGAAGCGAGCTTCAATAGGAGTAGTGAGCTCAAAAGCTAAAAACAACGTCAAATACGAGCAGCTGAAACTCTCGACGAACATCAAATTAGGATTGAACAAAAGAGGCTTAGACAGGCAGAATCGCTGGAAACTGAGTCTGCCCAGGAATACGAGGCCCGCTTTGCGCCACAAAGGCTTAGGCAAGCCGATTTGCGAGAAGCTGAAACTGCAGGCCAATATTTCTGTTTGTTTGTTTGTTTCTTAATAAAACTCCATACCGTTTGTCCTAAATTCCCCAAATTTCGCTCAGTGGATCTTTCTTACTAGGTGCGAACACCTGTCCATATTAAAATTTCATAACTTCAGCCAGTCTCTGGGTATATTCTTTATTGTTATAAAAATCGTTATGATTTCACTTTAAATTTGTTCACGTTTATTAGAAAAATGAAATTCCCCGGGAGAAACCGGGATATACAGCTAGTTCCATATAATTTTGATCATAAAGTCTACATTTACTGTACAATTAATCTTATTATTGTTTTTTTTTTGGCAGGTACTACTTGGACACAGGAGATGGTATGGCTTATCGGAAACAATTTGGACTACGAGGCCAGCAAGAACAAATTACTTCTTCAGAGATTTCCTTTTTTGGAGTAAGTTAAAAAAAAATCTAATTTATAATTCCTGAGTTGCATTTCAAACATTCTCTTTTTAAATTTGATGACTCAAATGAGTAACTGTAGAATGAAAGATACTAGAATAATGAAGGAGAGTGGTCCTGAGGTTAATATTAAAAGAAAAAAGAAACACTGTTTCGTTTGTGTTAGTAAAGATAAACTACAGCGTTTTTGGCAAAAAAAACAATGGGGGTGGCCGAGTCGGCAAACGCGTTAGAAAATACGCGTTGCCTTAAAGGCGAGGAAAGGGAGGAACGAAAAAAAAAAAAAATACAAAAAAAAAAACCGTTTTAAAATAAATTCTGATTAAAGTATTTGTATTTTTTGGTCCTTGTTTTATCGGATCAAAACATTAGTCAATGATTCTAGACATGTTTTAGATCAGTGTGCAGTGTTTTTAATGAATTACATATTATTGAATTTATCCCTTTTATCTTTCGTAAAAATTGAATAAACGTAGGGTTGTAAATATAACGCGTACCGCACCATATTTTTACTTTCACTTACCTATGAATGTATAGTAAGGGAAAGTATTGCGATCGTGAAAAATTTCGACTTCCGGTTTTCAACGGAAATACACATTTTGGGGTCCAACGTGGGGTTTTGGTCCTGAGTCAAAATAACCAAGTTCCGCGAAATGTTGTGTGTGAACATACTAGCTCAAAAACTATAAACCGTACGAGCCTGAAGTTTGGTATTTGGTGTTTGAATATGCCTGCGATGAGACAGCAAAAATTTCATCAAAATTGGTCAAAAAGAGAGGGTACTTTATTTGATAACCTTTTAAGTTTTTTTCGATTTTATCAAAAATAGCTTTAAAGATTTTGATTAAAATCGTCATGTTTATCCAGTGTCATGATAATCCAGTATTTTTTAATATCAGGTAAGCTTTATCTTTATTAAAATGTTCAGAGGGGGTTTAAATCGGGAACGGGCATTTTTTGTTTTCCTATGAAATACCTTTGTTTTTGTTTATACGGAGAAATTTACTGTTCCCGTTACGCTTAAAAATAATAAGTGGCTAAATATGATAAATGAAAAGACAAGTAAACATATAAAGGATAAGATAGGGAAAAAATCCGTCAACTCATAAAATATCCTGATCCCACGCAATCGCAGGACGCCTTTAATGACATATCGTCATCGCCATGCTAAAGTAATGAATAAGCATAGGTTTTTAGTTGAACATTCGTTAATTTAGCATGGTAACGACGATTTCATTGCTTATAATCAATGACGTTCTGTTCATTTAATGAAAATTATTTGTTTCATGGTAACTAAATGAAGTTTTCAAAAACGACATAGAGAATTATAAAATCAGACGTCTTATTAAGTATTATTCTTGCATTGCCGAATAACCACAAGTAAAAACTTTTATTTAATAATAAAAAAAAAAATAGTGTACCTTAGAGAGCAAATACAAACAAAAATAAGTAAACGAATGTGGAAAAATTTCTAATCTAAGTTGGTTAATGAAAGTAGTGTGCTGCGTGCATCGCACCAGATTTTTTTCTTTTATAAATGGTACCTCTTACCAATGTGTACCATTTAACAGATACGTAGCCCTCGCATAGGGTCAATGTATGTTATAACCAATGTCCACACCATGTCCAAACCTCCAACTAACGACCGCCCTCCAAACCGAAACGCAATCCTCCCACCTACTTCTCGGCCTACCCCTTGGACCTTTTCTATTGGCACCGCGCTCATCGAGTTTTTGAAATTTGTTCACTAATAAGTTTCGCAACTTTATAAGCCCATTTTAAGGTCTGATCACACCGCACCGCATCACTAGCGTTTATCGAATCTGATTCTAATATGAAGGATAAATAGTAACCGGTCGGTTGACCAGGTGTCGTGCATGTGTGACTACTACTACTATCTATCCTTCGTAAATGAATCAGATGCGATGCACGAGCTGCGGTGCGGTTAAATGTGACCCGACCTTTATTCGTCTCACTGCTATCACCTCAATTATTTTTAACGCGTTGTTAAGCGTCTAAATTCTCCGGTTAATTCGTCTATCTTCGGTTCAAATATTCTGCACAGTACTTTATCTTCAAATACCCTAAGCCGTTGCACATCCCTTAATGTCAGCGGTCACATTTCGCATCCGTAAATGCCCATTGGAGAATAATTATAATCTATATAAATAAAAATGAAATTCTGTTTATTTGTTTGTTCTTTATAGAAATCCATACCGTTTGTCGTAAATTCTCCTAAGTTCGCTAAGTGGTTCTTTGATACCAGTTGCGAACACCTGTCCATATTAAAATTGCATAACTTCAGCCAATCTCTGGGTATATTCTTTATTGTTATAAAAATCGTAATGATCTTGCTTTCCAATGGTTTTTTAACGAAGTCGACCGTTTCATTAGAAAAATGAAATTCCCCGGATGAAACCTGGATATAAAGCTATAATCTATGTAAATAAAGATGAAATTCTGTTTATTCTTTATAGAAATCTATACAGTTTGTCCTAAATTCTCCAAATTTCGCTCAGTGGTTCTTTGATACCAGGTGCAAACACCTGTCCATATTAAAATTGCATAACTTCAGCCAATCTCTGGGTATATTCTTTATTGTTATAAAAATCATTTTGAAATAGCTTTTCATTGGTTTATACGAAATCGACCGTTTGAGTCGAAAAAAGTCTCACTTTATAGATTAAAAAAATGAAATTCTCCGGGTGAAACCGGTATATACAGCTAATAATAAATAAAGAATAAAAATAAAAATAATTGTAAATTAGAATTTTTAAGTTTCGGAAAATAGGGCATGATTTAAGTAAAGTAATTTCACTACTGAAAAATAGGTGCATTTCCCACCTTTAATCTAGCCTTGATTTCCCCTTCGATTTCGTTTCCCAGTTATCATATCATCGCCCCGAAATGTCTAAATTCCTCTACATATTTCCCTCTACATACATATTACCGTAACCGTCCCTATATCTACTATTAATCATATATTTTGTTTTATCTGTAGTTATTTCTAGACAAGTTCAAAGATTAAATACTAAAAATTATTCATCGCTGTTAGCATCGTGTTCATTGAATCTTGCAGAGATATCTACAACAATTTTAACCAATCGTATAATCTTTTCTCGGCTGTCATTTAAAAAAAAAAAAATAATACGGTAATAAAAAAATACGGTAATGGATGAGGCAATATGTTGCTAAACCAATATCTGAGTTGATTTCCAATTGATTTTGATTGGATGGACAGATTTATCAAGAAGTGTCATTATTCACGAAACCCTCAATGACCTCAACAAAGATTGATGGAATTAATTTTCCATTGACACTAAATGAATTAAAACTGCCATGGCTTGGATTTTTATATGTGTCAATTAATTTTTTTTTATTGTTTTAATATTGATAACAGTTAGTTAAATATTCTTTTATTTTATTTTTCAATAAAAAATTACGCAAATATTATTCACGAGATTAATGAATAATTTAATCTAAATCAGTATGAAAGGCTTATTTTTAAAAAGCTTATTTATTCATGCATCTATATAAATAAAGATAAAATTATGTTTGTTCGTTATAGAAATCCATACCGTTTGTCCTAAATTCTCCAAATTTCGCTCAGTGGTTCTTTTATACCAGGTGCGAACACCTGGCCATATTAAAATTGCAAAACTTCAGCCAATCTCTGAGTATATTCTTCATTGTTATAAAAATCGATTTGATCTCGCTTTACATTGGTTTTTACAAAATCGGCCGTTTGGGTCGATAAAAGTCTCACTTTATAGCTTTCATAGATTTAAAAAATGAAATTCTCCGGGTGAAACCGGTATATACAGCTAGTAAACTATATAAATAAAGATGAAAGTCTGTTTGTTAAAAAAATCCATAACGTTTGTTATAATTTCACCAAATTTCGCTCAGTGGTTCTTTCATACCAGGTGCGAACATCTGTCCATATTAAAATTGCATAACTTCAGCCGATCTCTGGGTATATTCTTCATTGTTATAAAAATCGTTATTATTTTTTTAAAGGAAGTGAAAAATCCTTGGCTCTGCCGTCATCCGGTTGGGACGTAAAATGGAGGTCCCGAGCCTGTGCGATGTCAGTTGATTTTTTACGGTTTTATCCTAATTATAACTGGCAGGCAAAATTTAGAACTCCCACTGTAATATCGTCCGATTAGCTTTTAAGTGACGTTAAATAAACCAACAAATATACGCACAAAATAATTCTGGCTGTTGATAAAACACGTGATGTAGAGGGGAATAACTTTCAATATGAAGACAATTACAATTATGCTGGTTATATTCGAAGAAAGAGCAAATACTTTCCCCCACTATTTTGTACTTATTACGGTGATTCAATATGTCAATTTTTTTCTTTATGAATAACATTATTATTAGCAGAACAACACGAAAATAATGTTGATAAACAGATTTCTGTGGAAAAAAATTAAACATCAAAGTACTCAATCACTCACCCTGACCCAATCCAAAATTGAAAAAATCTTGTGCGATGCGCGCAACACACAACTTTCACATACCAACTTACTTTGATTAGAAATTGACGTATTTTTTAAATGCCATTTCTTAAAGTGACATTTTTCAACATTCATTTACTTATTTGTGTTTTTATTAGCTGTTTACAGTACATTACATTTTTTATTTTTTCAATAAAAGTTTTAATTGTGATAATTCAGCAATGAAAGCATAATACAGAACATCTGCAACTGCGCACCCGTGGGCTCAACGTGTTTTATGAGTTGATCGAATATTTTTCTTTTGTTCTCCTCTATATATTTACTTGATTTTTTTCATATTTCATATTTAGCCCTTTCTTATTTTTAGAAAAAGGAGAGACAGTTAATTTCTCTATATAAACAAAAACAAGGGTACTTTAAAGGAAAACAAAAAAGGCCCCGTCCCCATTTAAGCCCCCTCAGAACATTTTAATAATGATAAAGCTTACCTGATATTAAAGAAGACTTGATTTCCATTAAACATGACGAATTTGATCAAAATCGTTACACCCGTTTTGAGAAAATCGAAAAAAAAAAAAAAAAAACGTAAAAATTGGAAAAAAGGTTTTAAAATAAAGTGCCCCCTCCGTTTGACCAATTTTAATGAGATTTTTTCTGTCACATCGCGGATTTATACATACACCAAATACCCAATAAAAGTAACAAAATTACAAGGCACGATGGATAATTTTTTTGCTTCAGTATTTTCATTGCTGAGAAAGAAAGATTTTATCGATTAAACGGTATATGAATGTCAAGAGCATCGAGTTGCTTGGTCGATTACCCGAGCAAACTCGTACTACGTGGGTTCAGTCAATAAGATAATATAAATTACAAGTTAAAAGGAAGTCAAAGACTCGGCATGCCATCGAAAGTACTCCATTACTCTCTTTATTTTCATTAGGAAACTGATGTTTTCCTTGATGACTTTTGGAATGGTATTCAAGGAATGGAAGACGTTATTCAAGACTTTCAACTCATGACTGAAGTCTTTAAGACTTCAAATGAACATTCCGACTTAAATAAGTATGCAGGATATCCCGTTAAGCAGTCCCTTTTTCTTTTGGATATTTATTAATGAGATTGGCTGTATTGTTTTAATCTACCTTATTCAATGTTCAGATTAAACAATAGTTTCCATTTTCATTTTAAATTATTGATTCTTGATGAAATTATAAAATATTGTATCACCAACAAGGGTTTCAACAATTATGAAGGCGTAAAATCATAACAGAAATGTCAATAAAAACATTAAAAAATAAAAACCAACCTAAAAAACTTGGAACCAGCAAAAATGAATGCACTAAAAAGTTTGAAATAATTATTTCTTGATTTTTATGAATGCACAAAAAAATTGAAAAAAGTATAAAAATGAGAGAAAAAAAAAATGATCTATTGATCAGTACGAATACACACTATCTAAATGTTAATAAAAATTATTAAATTAAAATATTCATTACCATTTTCAATACAACACAATCCTTTCGGAGGTGGCGCAAATTGTAATGTTGGGTAGGTATAAGTATGTAGGTTTGAGGTTTGTTCCAACAAGCACTTAAAACGCTTTTATTACCAACATACTGCCCATGTTCTTCTCCCATTCTTTTGATTCTGAACTTGAACGGTTGGATTTCCCAATAAATTCATAGAGCATTAAAACAGTATTTATTTTATATAATCAACCAATCAAAATTAGAATTCTCAAAATTTGAGAAGAAAATGCCCCTGTTAGTTCTTGTTTATTTAACTTCACTTTATGCCACTAAGGCTAATCGGACGATGCTACAGTGGGAGTCCTAACTTTTGTCCATCTAGGTATTATTAGGATATTTTTACGTCCTAACCGAGGGTCGGCATAGCCAAGGATTTTTTACTCCATTTAAGATAATCTTACGGCCACCGCGGGACGCAAACCCGCGACTTTTAGCCCCTGTTAGATATTAATCTTTTTGGATCATACGTTATGTTTATATTATGTTTTTTATGTTTTTCCAATAAGCAAAAAATTTTGAGTAGTAATTAAATAATTAGTTTTAATTTTTTTTCCACGAAAACATTGCAAATATTGTAGGAATCTTAAAATGGGAACACCCTCGAAACATAATCTACAAGTTGCAAAAGGTTTCGTTCCGATAGGTCCATCCATCTCGGAGTAATCAGTGAACATGCATATAAAAAAAATGTGGGCCGGGGATAGCCGAGCGTGTTGGAGCGCGGCCCGCTTTAACACGCTCGAGCCGAACGGTGGCGGTTCGAATCCGCCCTGGGATGGTTGACTTTTATTTCATGGAGGCCCCACGGAATAAAATCTCGACCTACCCACTATGGTTAGGATAGGTTTGTTACACCAGGAGAGTAACCCCCGTATGCCACACATGGCCAGGAAGGGGTACCGAATAAAAAAAAAAAAAAAAATATATAAAAAAAATGCGTTACGCGTTGCCTCGGACAACCGAACATAAAATTGAGAACCAGAAAAATTTCAAGTTCGAAACCCGAGGCCAGGGGAAATTTAATAATACTCGGCATCAATCCCCCACCCTCTCCCCTGGCCCGGGAAACCCCGTATAGCCTAACAGGCGAGGAAGGGAAGGACCAATAAAAAAAATATATATATATATATATAAATTACCACAAAGGGTAAACCTTACAGTTATTGGCACCCTTAAGACTAAATTTCAGTGGTGACATTAAAAAAATACTTTTTAGGTAGGGATCTAATCGAAAATTCCTATAACTCATCTTTCTTTATTCTTATAAAGACTCAAGAGGTTTTTCGGGTCAAAAGTTGAATAGTTTTACAATATGGCAATATTTATTGTTAAATGTGCCAAATCTAGTTATTGGCACCCTGTGGATTTAATTGTGAAATCTTCCCTATGGTTAGTTTGTTAAAGTCTTACCTTGTAGATGATTTAAAGGGCCCTTTAAACATTAGACTCACGTATATCTTGTAATAAAATTAGGACTTGTTCACCTATTTCTTTAAGTTAAATTTGGGGTGCCAAGAACTGTGCTGAGTGCCAATAACTGTATGGTTTACCCTACGTATCTAATTGAGAAACCTCCTCTTTCGAAATCGGTTATAAAAACAATTAGAACTCAATAGTGTCAACGTTACAAAACAGTACCTAATATTGGCAGAACAGTGACTCAGAAGTAACGGTATTCCTCGCTGTATAAGGTTATACTAAGATACTATTCCATCTCTTATTAAATATGGACTCTCCCAGAAAGGCCTAGAACAATGCAAACGTGCGATTTTGTACTAACACATGACTGTAACTCTTCGGGGTATTACTATAACTATTAAAATGTAACATAAAATGTTTTCTCAGGGCGGTTGGCATCATCAGTGAAGAACAGAAGGAGGGTAGTGATGATGATGAATGGGTCTTCCAAGCGGACACCATCTCTTTCACCGAAGACCTCCCATCTCCAAGGTACATCAAAACTCACCTCCCGGTGTCTCTTCTTCCGGAGCAGATCTGGACCGTCAAACCGAAGGTAAGAAAATGGTAGCCTCATAACGCACTCACTATAAGTTCGAACTTCATCCTCGAACCTACCCTCGAAAAGGTACTTCATCTATTTTCCTATGTGTTAGCGCTTCAGACGCTTTTGAGTTAGTTAAGTTAAGCTTCTAGACCTTCTTATAGATTTTTTCTGACGTTGCTTTTATCCATAGTAAGTTAGAGCAAAATTCATAACTGCCGCTATTGCTTTTATTATGCATCCTTACAAACTTGGTTTCCTTTATTCACGTAAAACTTGTTTCTATTCTAATAAATACATTTTATCAAAAATTATCTAATGTATGATCTATTATCTAATCATTTCTGAAAGAAGCATGGATCATTGAATCCATATTAAACATGAGCCAACAATTTCAATGACTTCTTGCTCCACTGTTGGGGTTTTATATTACTTTTCTAAATTACCGCGGCTCTGAGACGTTTTTATTTCCTGCTATGTGGTTCTTAGGTATTACTCAATACTATCAAGTGATTGCATAGGAAATCCACACCCAACGAACAGACTTATAAATTAATGTAAAGAAACTATAATAGTGAAGGACAAATTCTACATCAAACCAGGAGACCTTGCAAATGAAATATCGTCGATATAGCTATAATGTAAACCTCGTTTTTCCAATGTTGTATCACATCTAATCTATTTTAATACAATACTTTAATGCATTAGGTAAATGTATATGCGCAACAAACACATGTTTGTTTGTTTATTTATGTTTAACGGCGTAAAACCCATCTGGTTATCAACGCCGAGGTAATCTTAATTTTATATAGTGATTATAAATTTATGTTACTAATTTTTTTTTCTTATTTATTTTTTTTTTCTTTCCCTTTTCCCTTTTTTCCTATTTCTTTATTTATTTATTGTATAAAGTTTTTGCCTAAAACTTTACTTCCGTTCGAGTGATCTCGTATGAGGTCAAATATACGACAGCAATTTGTTTGTTTTCATAAATCTAAAAACCGATTCTACTCTTCCATTATCATCTCTAAGGATCTCTTTTATATCGGGCTTCAACCCAAATCTATTAAGTTGCGAGGTGAAATATTGGCATTCCTGAAAGATTTGACTAATTTTTACGGTGCTGCTGCAATAATTACATTTCGGTGGGGGCTCCTTAGTGATGAGATAAGAGTGGGTGAG
The DNA here is from genome assembly GCA_911387785.2 of Aelia acuminata. NCBI lineage: Eukaryota > Metazoa > Arthropoda > Insecta > Hemiptera > Pentatomidae > Aelia > Aelia acuminata. The sequence goes on along the minus strand of OU426978.1, from coordinate 215,705,179 downwards.
TCTAGTATGACCGATCCTAAGGCGGGTCAGCACGACCTCCTCTATACGGCTTTTACGGACGGATGTAGCCCAGGGCTTCACCTCACTCTTTATAAGCTTTAATTTACTTGGTGGGCTCTCATTCCACATCGATTGCCACGCATCTTTAATTTCCTTTTTGAGCGGTTTACTTAAATCTGACGGAGTCAGGATATCTTTTCCACGGCCCGGAAGTGCGAGTGCCTCTCTAGCAGCTTGGTCGGCCATTTCGACAAACACATGTAAAATTGAGAGACAAAATAAACAAAGATAAGTTGAAGCCTAAAATTTATATCAGCGTAATGAAAATAATTAATCAATAATTTTCTTCCTTATTTTATTACATAATAATTTGGCTACTTCCAAGTTAATAGAAATATAGTAAAATAAATAATGAAAAAATAGGTAATGAAAAAAAAAAAATGATGTGTGTGTGGACCATGGAAAACAAGTCGTCTGTGGGGATGTGTTCTTCATTTTGAGCAAGATAAATTTGAAAACATATTTTCTTGTGGATTTTTTTACTTTCTAATATTTTAATGAGGCCTTTAACATTCAATATCGTTTTCAACATTTTTAGTATTTGCAGTTTTTGGAATTTTTATAAGTATTTATAAGGATTACTATATCCTAATTTTATCTAATTATTAGTAAAGCATATTTAAATCAAGAAAGGCTTGACCGATTTGTTTTGTTAATTTGTTAATTTGTCTCCTAAATGATCATTATTATTATTTATTATGATATAAATTATTAATTTTTTTCCGGTCTCTCAGATTTAAAGAATTTTGACACTGTTAATTATCTCTTTACCAATTAATAGGACTATGATTACCATATTCTGCATCTGATTAGATTTATTCAAAAATGTAATTTAGAACATTGTCTTCCAACGTATTTAATATTTATGGAGACGGACTCTGGATAGACTGAAAAAAAAAAAAAAAATACAATATTTTCTGGGGCAAGAATAATAGCGCCAACATTACATTAGACATAACATGGCAAGATGCTAGGAGAGAGAGTTCCCACGAGGGGATTCTAGGAAAAAGATTAGAATGACAAAAAAGAAGGAAGGCTTTAAGAGAAAATATTATATAATAAAGAATAATATTATGTCTAACTTATACGTATCTTAGTACTGATATAATAATGTAACTTTAAATCGTACATAAAAAAAATAAAACATATAGTTTAAAATCCCAGACCGTTTGTTTGAAGGAACTATCGGTTGGAGCGAACTGTTGGGATCTAGATATTTCGAGCTCCATCTACCAGCTTCCACGAGATTCTACAACGTTCTAGACCCTCCTTACAACTATATATACGGAGCGATTGATTGAGCAGTCAATGTCTTGACTGCGAAGCTCAAGCCATATGATTTGTGTGCTATAAAGTTATAATTTTTGTACAGATTATAATTTTTGGTTTAAGGAATGGCAAACACTAGCAAATATGTTGGAATGCAATTTAGATATTGTATTTGTATCAGGGGAACGTTGGCGCAACCAAATGTATAATATAATAGGTAAAGCCCAAGATTTTTTTAGAAAAGAGTTAATGGTATCCGTCTCAGCCGCTGAATATCATTCGCTGTACAAAGAATTAGACTTTAAAGTTAATTACATTAATAATGAGCATAGTATGGACTTAATCCAAACAATATTTAAAACTAGAGGTGAATTGTATAACTTCAATAGTAAACCTTGATTGGAGGGCATTGTTTATACATGCTCCATGTGTAATTTAAATGAGGATGAAGATACATATCACATAGTAGCCATCTGCCCTATCTTCAATTCTTACAGAAATAAATATTTTGGCTCTATTCAGCTAAGTAAGCATCAAATTATAGATTTTTTAAATGGGAAGGATTGGCACAGGCTATATGGATTTATGAAAGGTGTTTTAAGGTACAGAAAATTTTTAATTGCAGAATTTAATTTTAATTAAAATTTAGATTCATAATAGACTAACAGATGTGTAAATAGTATTAAGTATCTTTTTTATGTTTATTGAAGGCCTTTATTTTTTATTTAGAGTTTTTTAAGTTTGTTTTATTCTTTTATTATTTAATTCTAACCTAAGATATTTATAGAGGCAACTCCTGGCAGACGGTATTAACCATTGTCATAGTGTGTTTTTATTGTATTATATTACTTTGTATAGCTTTACTATATAATAAAACATGATTATCTATCTATCTATCTATCTATAATTTTTGTAACCTGCTCGTTAAGCCTAGGGTTTAGCAATAAATATGATCAAAATAATAATGAATCTGGACTGCATTCACACAAAACTTTCACTCCAAGCCACTTCTTTAATATTCTGTATTCGGTTATCAGCTGTGTTTTTGAGGGATGTCAAGTAAGAAGAAATGTGAGGAAAAAAACGCTGATATGGCCCCTTTGTCGTTTATTCCAGGCCGCGGCTCAGCCTTTCAGAAACAATTTAAATCCTTTGTAGAACTCTCAAAGTTGAATTGAATCGTGAGCTGTACGGCTTTCATTATAAATTAATTTATATTTGAGATTGAAGCCTGGAATAAATATCCTCATACTGGCTGAAGGCCTAGTAAGCCGTCTGTCTGGTCCATCTTTACTATGAGGGAGTCTAGGAAGTCCACGAGGGAGAACCTATCTCCGAGGATTATTATGGAATTAGGTCGATATACTTTGTAGGTCATAACACAGGTTAACAAACTTTTTCGGTTTCCAGTCCGATCTCAAGGCTTTTTAATACGACTTAGTTACTTAGAAATAAAGAGTTTTTATTTATAATTAAATAAACTATATTAGATTCGCTGGCATTACATCCTTCCTGCGAACAACGATGACAGTGTTATTTATTTAATTTTTAACGACTTAATTTTTCCTTTACATTCACATTCATTAAACTAAGCTTTACATATTCGTGTGTGTGTGTGTTAGTTTAGTGAACTGATGCCATTAATTAAGCCAGGACATCAGCTTAAGTCCATTGCATCTATTGATTGATCTCGACCACTGCTTATATAATCCTGAACCTAAAACCCATTGAACTATGTTTATTTGTTTTTTCAACTCCTCTTTATGCTATGAAGGCTAATATGACGACGCTACAGTGGGAATAATAAATTTTGCCTATTCAGGTATAATTAGGGTAAGGATCTTTACCTGACATCATACTGGCTTGGGACCTCCATTTTACGTCCTATCCGAAGCACGACATAGCCAAGGATTTTTTACTCTCTTTAAAAAATGCTATGGAAACGAACCCGCGACCTTTACTATTCCAGGTTGCTATGCTGACCATTACACCACAGATGAGCCCACTTTGAACTATGTTATCAATTATTGGCATGATCTGGAACTGCACGAGGGGTTAAGAACACGAAAGTGTTGTCCTTATCTCTTCGGAAGTTCTCTGCATCGTTCTCCCTAAAATTTCTATCCTACGATTATTTATTATCAAGCTCTTTGCCTCAAATTACTTGCTAAAAATATCGTTCAAAGGGTCAGTCGTGAGCGTTGGAATTTTCAGAACAGCCAATTATATTTCCGCTTCCTTTGATGTCCGTTGCTTGCTATGTACGATTTTCAAAATTGTTTTATCAATCCTCTATATCTCAATATACAAGCGGTCCATTGTCCACACACACATCATTATGTTTTCATTTATATATATATACGTATATATATATATATATATATATATATATATATATATATATATAATATATAACCTATATAAAAATTCCTTTATATTTGTAAAAGAAAAATGATAAAAAACTACAAAGCAGTATGATATAGAAATTTATATAGATTTCCGCCCTAATAAACAAAAATCTACTTTTAAAATATTAAACTTTCTACAAAGCCCTCTGACAATTATTATTTGAGCTAGCTTTATATCTGGAATTATACAGTCCTAAACTTTGAAATTGTAATAATTATTCGTGAAATATTAAGACGAGATAAGATGAAATGCCTAAATGCTTCCTGCAATCTAATTCCAGAAAGGATAAATATAATTTTAGTTAGATAAGTCTAGGATAATTATCATTATGTAACCATTAGATCATATGACACCTATTTATTAGTGCTAGGATAGGATGATATCAATGATCAGGATTTTCAATCAAAAGTTTTTTGTTTGAAGAGCCTACGTTTCGATACAAACATGTGGATATTCATCAGGGCTAAAATGAATGCATATATATGTCATTACTAGAAGATAAGATTGATTACAGATGGTAACAATAAGTAGTTACAAGATCCAGCTGATGATATGTTTACCATGGCATTTTAGCACTGTTGAAAATCGACATGTTTGGATCGAAACGCAGGCTTTCCAAATAAAAAACTTTTGAATGAAAATCCTAAAAATTTATCATCCTAACTTAAAGAAAACTGTTTACATTACTCACCTCTGAAGTTATTTATCTATATTTCGCCTGTATTCCTGATGCTCATTCGCGTATTCTGTGGCAAACTTTAAATTGTGTTGTACTATTTGCTGAAAAGTCAAAGGGTACTTTGATATTATTTTCGTTCTCCTGGAGGATAGGTTTTATCTATCCTCAGACGTTCCTGACTTTTATTTTGAAGTAAAAAACTTTCTTTGGTTTTTTCTTTTGTTGTTGCAAAATTATCCTTTTTTCGTAAAGACTAAACTCCGGCAGACGTTTCTCCATGTCTTTTTGATTTAATTTATTTATATAATTTGTAAAATTTTGTATAATATTTTTCAAATAAACTTATTATTATTCATTTACTTTTCAGATGATTTATGTGACTCGAAACCCGAAAGACGTCGCGGTCTCCTACTACCATCACCACAGGCTATGGAACGGTTACACGGGTCTCTATCAGCTCTTTATGCAAGCCTTCATTGAGGACAAGCGTAAGATATTATTTTTTTTATTTTTTTTTTATTTTAAACATTATCTGTTGTTCTTTCATTTTTAATAGGAATAAAATAATAACACATATATATTTAATCTTTATACTGAACACTGCATTTAAGAGATAGGAGCTGTCTGTACACAAAAGGATTATTTTTACAAAAATCTGGTGCGTGCGCGCAACACACAACTTTCACTTACCAACTTGCTTAGATTAGAAATTGAGTTAATGCCACTTCTCAAAGTTACACATTTTTCCGCATTCATTCTTTATTTTTGTTTTCATTTGCTCTATAACAAACACTAATATCTTTTATTATTAAATAAAAGGTTTTACTTGAGATGATTCGGCAATGCAAGCATAATATTCCAAGTCGTCTGATTTATAATTCTTTATGTACTTGTTGAAAATTTCATTTAGTTACAGTCATGATGAAATTTTTACAGTCATATCTCGGTCATATTAAAACATCAAATACCCAGTTTGATCAAAATTGTTAAAGCCGTTTTTGAGTAAATAAAAATCTGGTGCGTGCACGCAACACACAACTCACTTACCAAGTTACTTAGATTAGACTTTTGATTGGACTTTTTACTTAGACTGTACTTTTTTTTTTTTTATTGGTCCTCCCCTTCTTCGCCTGTTAGGCTATACGGGGTTTCCCGGGCCAGGGGAGAGGGTGGGGGATAATGCTGAGTATTATTAAATTCCTCCTCGCTCCGGGTATTGAACTTGCTATCTTTCGGTTCTCAATCATGCGTTGCAATTTCGTATTTGGACTTTCTATTCGCTGTTGACGGGCTTCTCGAAAATCGGCGGCAAGTTATTCTTTCTCGAAATTTTTAATGCACAGTAATTTTGATTGAACTGAAATGTGCAACGAATTGGATACGGTAGCTTGAAAGCGCATGTACATCATAATTTATGATCTGATAACCTTATAAAACAATAAATTGTTCTCCCGGTACAATTTATATATCCAAGTATAACTAAAAAAAAAAAAAAATTAAAAATAAAAAAATAATAGGATATTAATTTTATATAATTAATAGAAAAAGACATGAAGTCAAATGTGCAAAAACTATTAGATTTTATGCGTTTTTTAATACAGAAGTTCATAATCGGTCATATGACCGCTTATGGTAGTGGAAATTAGTAATAGAAGGAACTACACTTTCTCATAAAGAGGGAGCTTAACTAAGTTAGGTTTCATTTAGAATAGCTGAAAATAGTCGCAACTCTGAAATAATTTACAATTTGTTACGCTTTTATGCTTTAGCGAGAATGTAATTTTTTTTTTTTTTTTTTGTCAAGATTTGTTTTTAAATCGTATACAACCAGATTCAGAACCGTTGGCTTCTATTAAGCCAAGATACTTCTTAGTGTTCCCATGATTTGTCCAGAGCCTCGTTATTTTTCCTAACGGCGTATTTTGGGCTGAATTTGATAATAATATCTGCCCTTTGATTGTGACTCCAGTAGAATGTACACATGTGTGTGACACAAACATATTAATGATCTGCTCCTAATTATATCCTTTAAATTATGTATTAATTTTGATTGTTCTTTTGTAAAGAATACATAAGCATTAACATGTTAATTATTGTTTTCCAGTTGTATACAGTCCTTTCTGGGATCACGTGGTCGAATACAAGAAATTAGAGCACCTTCCAAACCTCCTCATCAATTCTTTTGAGGAGATGAAACAGGTAAGAACTATTTTAAAATATATTATTGTTATTTTTTTTTTTTTTTACAAATACGAATATGCTACATTGCAAGGGATGTATATGTAACAATATTATATTATATTATCTATGCCCAAAGCGAATAACAAAAAAAAAAATTATGATTTATACACATTTGGTTCTTTTCAGAAGACTTCGGTACCCTATGAAGAACTTGCTAACTCCGCAGTAATCATGAATGCGACATAAACATTTAGAGCTGTGAATTATCGACTCCTGTATAATGTGCCGAAGTCTTCTTAAATGATGCCAATATACATAACTCGTGTGGAATATTATCCGAAATTACCTAGTTATTCTCTGTGGCGAGAGATATAATGTAATGATAGCACATGCCAATAAGGAAGCTTCCACATGGAAATAGACCAATATTTTAGGGGTTTTCGGATGCGCTGAATACAAACAAGGCAACGCTTAGCTCATGTTTTAAAGATTTATCAAGTAAGAACTGTTTTATCAAATGGATAATGTTTAAACCCAGCTATGTTGTTTTAAGAATGTTATCCTCTCGAGTAAGAACATTTTTTTTTTCTTAACAAAATCTTCGCTTTTTGTAAAAGCAAAGAAGGGGGATCATCGATTCAGCAATTTTTCATCGAATTTTCGAAATTATTATTGAAATTTAAATAACAGGATTTCATCGAATTAATGCTATAGTGGTCATTTACTTCGTGTATAGTTCGTGTCGTTTTAATTATTAATAATGAAGTTTGAGGCGATTTAGTGATTTTCGTGAAGTTAAATTAAGTTTTCATGGACGCTGATTTCCGAATTGAAAATCAGATTTTTGATCGTGTATGCGCAATTCGATTTATTGTTGCATTTTAAATTTTGTGCATAGCGCTATCGAATCAAAGCCAAATGTGATTTTTTTGTCATTTTCAATAGTTTTTTTTTTTTATTTCTATCACAAAAAAATAACTTATTTTACTTGAAATATGTTATTTCAAATACATACTTCGAACATAAAAAATATAGTGACCCGAGTTGATAAAATTGTTAGTATAAGCCATTAGATAAAACAGATCTTTACATGCAATACTATCAAACAAGAGCAAAGCGAGAGAAAATTCTGCCAGATTCGGAATCAACATACCCGAAAATTTACAAAACGATGGTCCACTTCTGGTTCGAAATTTTGTTGTTGACCAGCATTTTTAAGATTATGATAAATACTTCTTTTTTTTTTATTTTACTACAAAATATGAGTGTCGTGGTATGATAAGCCATCTTCTTTTTTTTTTTCAATTCTGTTTCCAATATAAAATGACTGGCAGGTTGATATGAGGTTAAGGGTGGGAATGGCTCGATCTGCCTGTTATCAACAAACGTGAGAATACAAAATTTCCTTGGGTGTGCGAAAAATATGTCGTTAAAAGATTAATTAAAGAGAGAATAAAGCTTTTGTTTATAAAAAGAATTTTGCAGTCATTATTTTCAGCGATGTAATATCCTGGGAAGTAATTTATAATGCACAATAAAACCCAGTCCTCTTAAAGTTCAAAGATCGTATCACAACAGCTTTAAGAAATTGAGGATCATTAGTATAATCTGACGGATAACCTATTGTATACATTAAAGAGTTTGCTCTATGCCTATTTGGTTTTGGCTTTACTCCATTTCCCGATAAAAATGTATTACGAAGATAACCTTGGTTGATAAAAAAAGTTAAAAAATCACCCAAGGCAAAAATGGGATGCCAGTTTTGCGGAAAATTCTTTCATCCATGATGAAAAGGATCCGAGTTCGTTTTCAGGGTAATTGGAGGTGAATTCCCTCTGGCAAACCAGCCGACAGGGCGTTCACACCAGAATAGCTTCTTTTAAAAATTAGAAAATAATTCTTGTTATTTAATGTTTTTAAATAATTATTATTTTTTATTATAAGGAAATAAAATATTACATTAAGTATTAGTGGAATATATAGGTATCGTCGGGTGCAAGGTAAACTAGCGAATCTGAAAAAATAAAAAATCTTGACTTTTCAGGATAGCCAAAAATCAATTTGTATACCTACTTCAGTGTTTGCGATTCATAACAAAAATCAAAGAAATCCTTTGGTAATAGTTGTAATAATAACTTGGTAATAGCTGTAATAATGTCATGGTTTTCAGATCCCTGTAAGATTATCAAAATATGTAGTTATTCGAAAAGGAAATTCTTTTTTTAAGTAAGAAGGGATAAAGATTGAATCTTTAAAATTTTACAGATTCTAATACACATCAAATATAGTTTATATTACAAATTGCTGAAAACCGAATTTTTTCCGGTTTTGAGGAGGAACCTCAATAGAAACGTGTTTGTATTACCGATGATATAAACCATTCTTGAGGTTAAATTAACGATGTATAATTTTGCTAAAATTGATTATTCAAAAAACTATTATATGCATTGGCAACAATAATAAAATAAACAATAAAAAATACTAGCCTACTAGTTATGTTTATAATACGGTATTAATTATAATCGTTATTAGAAAATAAATGTTTATAAGTATATGAATATAAAATATAAATAATTATGTATTAATAAATATAAAAATAAATGAATTTACGTTAAATTTTCATTATTTTAATTTTCAGCTATATAGAAATTATTTCTACTTTCTCAACACTTTGTCTGCCATATTACCTGAAATCGAGTAACTGTTCTCTTGTAAGAGAATACAATATAAGAGCGTGATTCTCAGGTATTCTTTTTCGGCAGTCAAAGTGTTAAAGATCTAATTATTTGCCAGAGGCGGCATTCTAGTGTGAGCTACCGGTGGTACACGCCGCCCGATGAGGCAGTCAAGTGTGAGCCACCGGTGGTACACGCCGGCGTGAACGTGTTAAACAATTAATCAGTATCGAGCATTTGTTTCTAAACATGTATAAATAGCAAACCTAGAAATCATCATCAGTTAATGATCATTCCAAGATAAAAAAAATAAAAAATAAAAAATGGCCGTTTAAACAGGACTATTAGGTCGCCCTGACCGTCAAATGAGGAAAAAACGTTTTGTTCCAAAAAATTATTTGTGTAAAAAGGATTTAAAGCCAACGAATGAACTTTAAAAATCAAAAGAGTTTGGAAAGGACATTTGTTGTCTAAAGTTGACCACGTGTTTAAAATGTTGGTTGGAACAAAGCTTTATATGACTTGAACTTCTCCCAGATTATCTCCTTCCTGGAATATGTTCGACCATCGGCATACTTAATGCTAAAGTCGTTTTATTATCAGGGTTATATTTTATAAGTTATTAAGTATGCCTTATTTAAATACAACTAAATCTATGTAAAATTATTCGCAGGACTTGCCAGGAGTTATAAGGAAAACTGCGGCATTTCTCGGGAAGACCTTGAGCGAGAGCGAAGTCGAACGGCTTAGCGAACACCTGAGCTTCAAGAGCATGAAGGACAACGGAGCCATCAACGGCGAAGAAGTGATCAAGGAGGTGAAGCAGCGCCACGGCCTGGACCCATCCGACCCCCAGCTCGCCTTCATCAGGAAGGGAGAGATCGGTTCCTGGAAGACCGAGATGTCCCCGGACATCGCCAAGCAGTTCGACGACTGGACCGCCAAGAAGTTGAAGGGTACCATACTCGAGAACCATCAAGTCTGAGGAGTCGCTTTGTCCTAAATGTCTTCTAATAATGGGGTTGTAAATATTATATTGAATATTATTGATTAAAAACAGCGCAGAATATCATCTATGTCATAACAATAATTTTTAATGGAAGATAAAAATAGAAGAAATATTAAATATTTACTGGGGAAAAGGTTTATTTATAAATATTTAAGCACTGATAAATTTCTATTTAATGTATTTATGTATTTATTATTGTTGTGATTTTAAATATAACATATTTTTAATTGCATTTTTGTGAAATCCTTTTTCATATTTTTAACAAGATAATATTATTTTATCATTTTACTCACAAGAATTGAAAAAATTCTGGTGCGATGCGCGCAACTTTCACTTACGACTTCACACATTTTTCCATATTTAAGTAAATGCTTATATTTGTATAGCTTCATAAGTTATAGAGTACCTATATTGCAAAACTTCAAAGTTCTCAGTACTTGTCTATTCATTATTACTTATTACTCATGAAATCTGAGCTTAATAAATTTAAAGCCGCTTTTTTTAGATATTCGAAAAAAAAGATGAAATTTGGAAAAAAAGTTATGAAATAAAGAGCCCCCTCCAATTGATCAATTTTGATGAAATGTTGGCTATCACATCTTTGGCATATACATCCATCAAATACCCAGTTTGATCAAAATCGTTAAAGCTGTTTTTGAGTAAATAAAAAAAACACGTGAAAATGATACAAAATTTATTAAGTAAAGTGCCCCAATAACCATCCCTCCGTTTAACCAATTTTGATGAAATTTTGGCTGTCGCATTGCGGTCATATACATACATCAAATACCAAGTTTGATCAAAATCGTTAAAGCCGTTCTTGAGTAAATAAAAAAAAAACACGTGAAAATGGGACAACATTTATTAAGTAAAGTGCCCACTCTAATTAATCAATTTTAATGAAATTTTGACTGTCACATCGCGGGCATATACATACACCGAATATCAAGTTTAATCAAAATCGTTAGAGCCGTTTTTGAGATAACGTAAAAAGTAGACAAAATTCATTAGGTAAAGTACCCCCTCCGTTCGACCAATTTTGATGAAATTTTTGCTGTCCCATCGCGGGCATATACACACACCAAATACCCAAATTTAACAGATTCTTACGCTTTATAGTTTTCGAGCTGGTCTGTTCACGCACAGACCATTTCAGGTGATTTGATTATTTGGACTCAGGGGACCCCTTAACGTGTATTTCCGTTGAAAACCGGTCGATATTTTTCACGATCACAATACTTTTCCCTACTATATAATCATATATAGGCAAGTGAAAGTAAAAATCTTAAAAAACAGTAAGTATTTATGTATGCTTAATAGCTAACGAGAACCACAGCTCATGTATTGTCTTTAATTCATATTATCTACGAAAATACTGTTTCTTGGTCAGGGGGTCGTGCAAGGAGGTGATTTGATCCTGATCACGCTTAACCACCAGGTTTTCTCCCCCTAATTTTTCAATTAAAGTTACCCATTTTATACAGGCTGGGTTTGCCCCTGGAGGGTCACTAGGCCACAGAGACAATCTGTGTCAGATTTGTCGTGGAATCTTTTGTAGTGGGTTCGTCTGTGTTACATACCAGGGTGTTTTTGTAATTGTTCTAAATGTTTTTGCCTGCAAGATATTTAACGTGGGGTTTTATGGCGATACTGTATATCTGTCATGCATAGGTCCAAAATGGTTTCAGTAAGTATGTGTAGGGGGGTTCGATTTCTGTTTTATTTTTAGTTTTGAATGCTTTGAAAGAAGTGAGTAAAGAAGTTTTAGTCTTTGGTTGAGAGTTTTTCTTTTTTTTACTTTCACTTACCTATATATGAAATATATAGTAAGTGGAAGTATTGCGATCGTGAAAAATTTCGACTTCCGGTTTTCAACGGAAATACACGTTTTGGGACCCCCTGAGTCGAAATAACCAAGTCCCGCGAAATGGTCTCTGTGTGTGTGTGTGTGTGTGTCTGTGTGTGTGTGTGTGTGTGTGTGAACAGACTAGCTCAAAAACTATAAACCGTGGGAACCTGAAATTGGGAATTTGGTGTAGGTATATGCCCGCGATGTGACAGCAAAAATTTCATCAAAATTGCTCAAAGGGAGGGGGTACTTTATTTAATAACTTTTTACGTTTTTTTCGATTTTCTCAAAAACGGCTCTAACGATTTTGATTAAACTGAGTATTTGATCTATTTATATGCCCGAGATATGACTGTAAAAATTTCATCAAAATGGATTAACCGGAGGGGGGACTTTACATAATAAAGTTTGTATCATTTTCACGTGTTTTTTTTTATTTACTCAAGAACGGCTTTAACGATTTTGATCAAACTGGGTATATGATGTATGTATAGGCCCGAGATACGACTGTAAAAAATTCATCAAAATTGATCAACCGGAGGGGTGACTTTACTTAATAAATTTTGTATCATTTTCACGTGTTTTTTATATTTACTCAAAAACGGTTTTAACGATTTTGATCAAACTGGGTATTTCATTTATGTATATGCCAAAGATGTGATTGCCAACATTTCATCAAAATTGATCAACCGGAGGGGGGACTTTATTTCAAGACTTTTTTTCAAATTTTTACCTTTTTTTCGATTATCTCAATAACGGCTTTAACGATTTTTATCAAATTCGTCATGTTTAATGAAAATTAGGTTTTCTTTAATATCAGGTAAGCTTTATCATTATTAAAATGTTCTGAGAGGGCTTTTTTTTGGGGGGGGGGCTTTTTTGTTTGTTTCTTTCTTTCTTATAAAGTACTATTGTTTTTGTTTACATGGAGAAATTAACTGTCTCTCACTACGCCTAAAAATAAGAAATGGCTAAAAATGAGATATGATAAAAATAAAGAAAACATAAAGAGGAGAAAAAAAGAAAAACATTCAGTCAACTTATACCACCTATAAATATAATAATAATAGATATTTACACCTATAATAGATAGATTACCTATTAATTATAGACTATTGTTCATAATTAATGCCGTTCTGTTCATTTGAGAAGTGGCAATAAACAAAACGCATTCATTTTTAATCTAAGTAAGTTGGTAAGTGAAAGTTGTGTGTTGCGAGCACGCACCAGATTTTCTTAATATGTGGACGCCTTGTCATTCTTCGCTCAAATGTCAAACCAAGGCAGTGGAATGTGTATGTCTGTGGTATCTGTTTAAAAGGAAAACAGGAGGACACGTTTCTCGTCGAATGGTAAAAGTTATGTTCGTTGTTTTACCTTACGCTAAATTTTGAGATGTGTAAAGGCCTATTTTCCTTGCTCCCAGCTGTTACGGAAAGTATTTATTTTTCAATCCGAGTGATGAAAAAACATTAACAATATAAATCAAACACACAAAAAGTTAATAATTAATTTATTTGATTATATGATAAAGTATTAACAATTAAATATTAGTTTAAACCATTTATATCTTTTTATTTGTAAAAAAAAAAAGTTGCTGAACTTTAAAGGTCAGAATAGTTCACCATCGGTTAGATAAATTACTTTTCAGCGGAAGTCTTTGTTTTTCTTCTGTCTGAGGAATCTTTTTTTTACTTTGTTCTTTGTGTTTTCACTTGTTTCTTTTTGTGTAGTTTGAAACCTTTAACTTTTCATTTCACGGTATTTTCCTTAGTACATTTCTATTTTTAATGGTTTCTTCTTTAATTGTTAGTTCTTTAATACCCCTTTGTCTAAACTTGTATTTTGTCTTTGTTTTTCTATTGTTGAAGAAATAAAATAAATATGTCAGCCTATAGCTGAAATTTTAATTTATTTAATTAGTCCATTAACTCTTCTACTGTAATTCTATAATTTTAGATGTAGGGAAAGCTCTTATGAAGGCAGATTAAAAATAAGGAGTCTTTTGTTTCCCTGAGAACTACTGATGGGAAATTTAATTCCTCCTCCGACCATGGTCGTACCAAGCGGGGGCCGGCTGCCCCCCCCCCCCCTGGAAGGCTGGATGCAACAATTTTTTAAGATTTTAAGGCGGGAAGAGGTAACAGAATAATTTTTTCAAGCAAATAATTGAAATAACTTAGTTGATAAAGCACTGATATAATTATAATAAATATAATTTCGGTTTCATTCACCTCTTCCGCGGTGAGATGTTACAACCTGAACGACCGTAGCTTGCCCCCTCTAGTTTTGATCCTGGGTACGCCCTTGCCTCCAACGATGTATTTAAAAGGAATTTATAAAACTTGTCAATTTATGTCTCAGAGTGTAGGAGTTGCCCCCTCCAAAGATATTGGGGGGGCGTCCCCCTGTACGACATGGCAGTGACGTCCATGACAAAATGTATTATATAACTGAAACTAAAGCTAAAACTAAAACATTAAACAATGTAAACTAATAAAATGTCCTGAGTGTATAGCCTATATTTGAGTAAGAATCATTCGGTCATTTCCGCTTAAACTCGGACTGTTTCGGTATTGACTGCCGCCGCTTCTGTGAAGGTTACTGTAAGGTTTCTGATGTTTTGTTGAATATCTAATCCTGAAGTAAGTTTTATATTAATTAATAACAGTTAAAGTTATGTATTTATTAATTAATTTCATGATGATTGAATTTATCATAATTGATAATCTTTCTTTTATATTTGCTTTAGAATGAATCGAAAAGAACCTTTAACTCAATTCATCCAACAGATCCATGGAAGACCTGTGGTTGTTAAATTGAATAGTGGTGTGGATTACAGAGGTTAGTTAATTTATAGTAGATTTTTTGTCAAGACTCCTTGATAAATTTTATTTATTCTATGAGTTTAAGGTGTTCCGTAACAAGCATAGAAATTCCTCAAATTGCTGATTTGCTTTGATAATTTTGAAACTAAGAAAGTGGTTGTTTGAAATCTCATAAAAATATTCCTTTGAGAGTAGTTTTATCTTAGAGGTTTCCTCACTTTCTCAGGTTTTCATCAGAGAAAAGTTTAGTCAATTTTACCTGCAGATTTCTGAAAAACTTGTATTATATGTTATTCATTCATTATTAGGTGTTTAAATAATTTATTATAGAAAACAAAAAAAAAACATTTGCCCAGAAGACTAACTTAGCATTGCTTTTTTAGGAGTTTTAGCTTGCTTAGATGGATATATGAACATAGCTCTTGAGCAAACTGAAGAATATGTTAACGGTCAACTAAAAGAAAAATATGGGGATGCCTTTTTGAGAGGAAATAATGTTTTGTACATTAGCAGTCAGAAACGTCGCTATAATTAAGTTTCACAACCTGTGATTTATTGTATATTCTGTAATATATGATTTTTTACCAATAAAAACCTATAAAATATTATCACTGCATATATATTGTTTTTCCTTTATTGTATTTTTTGTCTATAAGTTAAATCGTTAATGTTTAGTTTTGCCTTTTTTCAGTGAAGTGTTAAAATTATTGATATCTACGATTATATATAAATAAAATAACATTTCAAATCTGTGAATTAGTTGAGATTATTCAAAATATATATTCTACTTTGATTATAGGATCATAGAATCAACAAAAGAATAAATCGAACAGGAATTGGTTGGGGGTGTGGTATTTTATTCTAGCCAACGTTTTGACCCAAATTTTAGGTCATCATCAGGGCTAAATGAGAAAAAACCCAAAAAAACAACCAATCAGATAATTTATATGAACAGATACAAATGATGTATGAAACATTAAACAAAATTAAACAAGTTAGATAAAATAAGCATAAACATATTTTTGTAGAATTTAAAAAACTCTTAAAGTAAGGCCATGATGAAAATAATAAATGAAAACGAGACAAAACTTAAAATGTGATATCTGAGGTAATATAGAGAAATATATTTTGTTTAATGTTACACACACATTTGTATCTGTTTGTATAAATTATCTGATTGGTTGTTTTTTTTCTCATTTAGCCTAAAATTTGGGTTGAAACGTTGGCTAGAATGAAATATGTAAATATCACATAGTTGTACTTATTATTATGACCACACCCCCAACTAATTCCTGTTCATTATATCTACAGTCAACTATCTTCCACCATCATAAAAGAATAAATCATTTGTTCTATTCAATTTCTCATGACTCAGTTTCTATTTTATCTTCTTGTTTCAAACTGAAATTGGTATTATTACTCTTAGTGTAAAAAATTTGTTTTATTTGAAATTGATATCGTGGTTTGACACTTGAATATCAAATAGTTTTGGAAAGGTTTATTTTATTTGTTTCAATATTATCAATTAGATATCTTTTCAAAATATTTTTACCTTTTGCAATTTTTATTTTTCGAACAATTGCTTCATAGTATTTTGTATTGTATTAGTAATATTTTGATATTTCAGTTTTCCAATACTAACTGTTTTTTATTAAAGTTCAAATCGTTAATTTACTTTAAACCTTTATAGATTCTTATATTTTTATAAGTGTTATTGAGAAAAGTTCATGTATTTTTGTTTATTATAATTTTTTTTTAATATCTATTACTTCTTCCTATTTTCCTGTACAGATGAGAATGTAACCCAATAAGCATTTAAGTTGTTATTAATTTAGTGATTTTGTTTCATATTTTTTAGTATGTTTTATCATAAATTATATCATAATGATTACTTTACAAATCTGGGCCCAATTTAAAATTATTTTGACATATGCTTTATAAAGGTTATTGTTAAAACTCATTAGAAGCTGTCATAACTTTTAACAAAGCAATCAGATAAAAGACAAAAATTATTGCCAAAAATTTAATTGAAAGATTTCCCCTGTGATTAAAAACTTTATAGCTATTGCAGTTCCACCTTCTCTCCAATGTTCTTACAATTATTCTTTTGAACCAAGGATAATAATAATAATAATAATAATAATAATGCTTTATTATTGTAAAAAAAGAAAATACAAAATTTCATTTAAGCATTTACGGCTTGGGACGTACCCGTCAGCCGGTTTTGAACCAAGGATCGACAATTGATAGTGAAATGAAAGAGTTAAAAGGCTACAAAGAAACACATAATTAGATGATGGTCCTCCTTTTCTATCAGTACTATTTCTTGTAAAATACGACTAATAGAAGCAGCTAATATTCCAAATAATAAGGAACTTATTCAATACCTAAATTTCAATGGAGCATCAAAGGGGGTCCATTTCAAAAGCGTTGCGAATGTGTATTTGTTGAGCTTAATTTATATTAATCAACATTATTTATCGAGTTTATTTTGATGTCTCACTTCGCATGAAAGTCAAGTGACATTTTTGGCAAAAATGAATAAAGCTCACCATGACTTTTAAAGTTTTGTTTTCTATAAGTGTAATTAAGTGATTTAAGTGAAATGTAAAATCTGTTGAGATAGTAGGATATTCACAATAGGCATGTGTTCCTTATTTTTGTATATCCTGCACGGAAGTGTTACGTTTACATAATTCTTTTGCACCCAACAATAGTACCTTAATAGTGAAATCTCATAGTTTCTTAACTCTTGTGACTAGTTGGTAAATATTGTAGGGAAATATCTCAAAAAGAGAGAACTTTAAATTTTATTTTTTCTAAAGTTAGTTTCCATGTACTTATCATCTCTGTGAAGTAAGTCATTGATTTATTCACCTCAATAAATTAATAAGTTATATACAAAGTAAATTATCCTCTTATGTGGTTAAAAAACAATTTTTTCTGTTATTGTTTCACTTAATTTACTACAAAACATTAGAATAAGTTAATAAAAACATCTAAGTATTTTAATTTTTACCACTTCAAGACAACAGGTGCCCAAGTATGATGATGTAACTCCCCCCTCCCCCCTCCCAACATATAAAATGGCACTAAAACCACAACTGCGGTTTTAACAACATAAAACCTTGGCCTTCACAAGAAATAAACTCAGCTGTTCTCTATCCAAAGCTATGGTCCACTAGTCCGAAACACCAGTGCGCACAGCATCCCTTTCCACCCGTTCTTCCTCTTCGGCATTGTTCTCTGGAACGGTGTTGCGAAATTCTTTATTCGTACTAAGTGCCTTGCCCATCTAGGACTATTGATTCTTATCGAAGATGTAATCGAAAGCTGTCCGTATAATTTATAAATTTGCTTTTAAGCCTTATTTGATTTAATTTGTATTTTTCAAAGTTTCCGAAAATTCTCCTACAATTTTCTTTGAATACATTTAAGGAATAAATATTCCTTTTGTTAATAACCCATCATTCGCTTCCGCATGTTAACACTGGTATTATTAATGTCTTGTCTAGCTGCAAATTCATATTTTTTAACTAAGTTTGGACTTAAACAAATTTTATTATTCTGGATAAAAATGAGTCCCCACCTTAAATATAAACCCCTGCTTTAGAACACTGAGGATTTCACTTTAACTTTTCGCTCAAATTGTAAATATATCACCTAACTGTGAAGTATGAATTTTTATTTTTAGGGGAATATTTCATATAGATAACATAGGCTTACCTATAATAAAATAAAATTGATACAGATTGACAATATTAGTTCTAACTCTATTAAGACCAAATTAGTTTTTATTTTTGAATGTTAATATCGATTGAAATCTCCAAAAATGTGTTAGACGTTAGTTTGATTTAAACTCGAGTGATGAGTATTGATGTGATTATTATGAAGAGATTTCATCAATACCTTTTATTTTTTTTCCAGGGTGAACTAAATTACCTCACTCAGAGATCTTATTCTATTAAAAGAAACTTTTATAATAATAACTGCTTAAATGTTGAATTATCAATGTTTACTGGAATAAACAGCTAAAAATACCATTTATTGTATTACATAATATTATTTCTCTACTAAAAATATTTAATAATACATTCCTTTTCAAGTTATTGAATTTTTATTTAAATATATAGTGTCACTTTATTTTTTCTAAAATCTTGTATATCATAAACTGCTATCATATTTAAGTTCAACATGTCAAGTTAATTTTAACAAATGCCCTATAACTAAAAAAATCTGGTGCGTGCGCGCAACACACAACTTTCACTTACCAACTTACTTAGATAAGAAATTGACGTGTTTTGTTAAATATCATTTCCCAAAGTCACACATTTTTCTACATTCATATCTTATTTTTATTAATAGTTAAAGCCGTTTTTGAGTAAATAAAAAACCCCGTGAAAATGATACAAAATTTATTAAGTAAAGTCCCCACTTCGGTTGATCAATTTTGATGAAATGTTGGCTATCACATATTTGGCATATACATACATCAAATACCCAGTTTGGTCACAATCGTGAAAGCCGTTTTTGAGTAAATAAAAAAAGCACGTAAAAATGATACAAAATTTATTAAGTAAAGTGCCCCCTGCGGTTGATCAATTTTGATGAAATTTTTACAGACATATCTCGGGCATATAAATAGATCAAATACTAAGTTTAATCAAAGTCGTTAGAGCCGTTTTTGAGAAAATAAAAAAAACACGTGAAAATGTTACAAAATTTATTAAGTAAAGTCCCCCCTCCGGTTAATCAATTTTGATGAAATTGTTACAGTCATATCTCGGGCATATATATACATCAAATACCCAGTTTGATCAAAATCGTTAAAGCCGATTTAGAGTAAATAAAAAAACACGTGAAAATGTTACAAAATTTATTAAGTAAAGTCCCCCCTCCGGTTAATCAATTTTGATGAAATTTTTACAGTCATATCTCGGGCATATAAATAGATGAAATACTCAGTTTAATCAAAATTGTTAGAGCCGTTTTTGAGAAAATCGAAAAAAACCTAAAAAGTTATTAAGTAAAGTACCCCCTCCCTTTAAGTAATTTTGATGAAATTTATGCTGTCACATCGCGGGCATATACCTACACTAAATACCCAATTTCAGGATCGCACGGTTCATAGTTTTTGAGCTAGTCTGTTCACATACACACACACACACACACACACACACACACACACACACACACACACACACACACACACACACACACACACACACACACACACACACACACACACACACAGACACACACACACACAGACCATTTCGCGGGACTTGGTTATTTCGACTCAGGGGACCCCAAAACGTGTATTTCCACTGAAAACCGGAAGTCGAAATTTTTCACGATCGCAATACTTCCACTTACTATATATTTCATATATAGGTAAGTGAAAGTAAAAATTATTTAATCATCACACAATCTAAATTAAATATATGCATCTTTTGAGGGTTCCTTTTTAGACTTTAAGTTAATACATATAATTGAAAAATCTTAAAATTACATTAAAACCCTAATTAAAACTAATTGTGGAGGAAATGGTTGGTGGTGTCACGAAATAGTGACCTAATGTGTAAATATTTTTGTGTTCTATATTCACATATCGCTGCATTACTTCTGTGATGTATCCATTCCCTCCACATTACGTCTTACAGTCAAACAATCTTCAACCACTTCTTACATTAAAACTAGTAATAGTTCCTTAGTGATTGAGAATTTAATGCATCATCAATTAGGAATCATTATTGGACAACTTACTTTATTCTTCTGTTCTGTGATTATAAAATAAATCTTGTTATTCGCTTGTACTATTAATCACAGAGTTGTTAAAAATGTATCACAATTCCTTGTTATGTTTAAATATCTTACAAGTATATGAGATGAAATAAAGTATATTATGATTAGTTACACTTTTCTTCTTCTTTCTCTACCTCCAGGACGCCACTAAGCGTCGAGATTTAGCCTCGGTCCACCGTTTCCACTTGTCGCAATATTTCGCCCTATTTTTCATTTCTGGTAGAGAGCAGCCAGTTTCTCTTCCTATCCTTGTAATATTATCTGTGTGCTTCTTTCTAGGCTGACCCCGTGGGCGCTTTCCTTCTGGTCAGGCCTCCATCAACCTCTTGATCTTTTGGTCACCCCCCCCCCCCATTCTGCTCACGTGCCCAAACCATTTCAGCTGGCGCTGCTCCACTATCTCTCCAACTGGCGAGTCCCCAACGCTTTCCCGGATTCTTTCATTGTGTATTAGGTCCCTACGGGTTTTCATCTACAACCTTCTCAGGAACCTCACCTCTGATGCTGCAACTTTGCTTGCATGCTGATCCAGGACCGTCCAACTCTCTACTTCATACAGCAAAACTGGAAGGAACACTGTTTTGAATAGGAGAAGCTTTGTCTGTAGGCTAATTTCCTTCCTTCCTCTAATAGCAGCTGAGAATATACTCCGTTTCCTTTTTTGACTCTATTGAGTACCTCATCGTCTACTTTCCTGTCTCTGCAAATAATTGCTCCCAGGTACTCTCCCAGGTAGTTGGCATCCACAGATTGATAAAGATTATTTTCAAATTTTTGATAAAATATAATGCCTCGGTGTATAACTTGTGCATAAGTAGAAATCTAGAAGTAGAGTAAGTAGAAAGCTTTGAAAAAATAGATGGCATTTGGATTTTGAATTGGAAGAGCCTGATTTTAGTCAGAATACCACCTAGCAAAAGTTAACCCACATCAATTCTTTTTTAAGTATAGAACCCATTGCTCTTAATTGTTTGTTTGGTTTCTGCTCTGTGGTCTAAGTTGACTTTATATATATTAGGTAAAGAGATACCCATTAATAGATATCTTCGTCGGTATTCATAATTTGCTATTATACATGAGTACTGGAAATAATGTGTTTTTATGGAAAAACTTTTCCATTTTGTCCACCCATTCATGCCCATTTAGGTAAGATACAAAATATCTAAAATCACTTAAGAGGTATAGGTACATATTACCATACCACTCAAAAATTCCTATTTTATCGCATTGTCGTTTTATCTTTCTTTTGTAATAAACTGTTTTTATAAGTTTAGTTAAAAGTTTATTATTTCGTTGTTATCTATAGTTTTATCATCAAGTTCAATATTTTTTGTTTTTTTTAAGCTCCCCTAGAAGTACAGTTAGCCTTAATTTAAAGTCCTTACGTATTAATCAATAGAAGCTGGGAGCTAATCATACTCCAATTTCTGACTGCCTGGAAAAAGGTCCTATTTCTCCCACCCACAAGGTTCTGTATCCTTTCATGGTATCTGATTTCAGGCTCATTACCCTCCTATCAAATTTATCAAAGCCCTAAAAACATTTAGTCTATTCTTTACTCAATTCCTTCTATAATAAGAATGGACCCCTAAATACTCTCCAATTGGTTTTCTGTTTTATTTATTTCATCCACTTTTGCATTGATAAAAATAATTCAAGATTTTCATACCTCTGCAGATCACGAGAAAATTAAAATCCTCCTTCTCTTTGATTTTTCAAAAACATTTTATTCTATTGTGGAGTGGGGGTAGAATCAAGTGGGAATCCTACATTGAAATATTAAGTGGAAAAAAATCTAGCATGTTGAGTGTGTTCAAGATCAAATCACCGCCTTGCATGACCCTGATTAAGAAATAATATTTCCTTTATGGGTTGTAATGGTAACATTGTAACATTTCTATATTCAGAGAAAAACAAGGCAATTCTAATTGGGTCAAAAACTTCCTGCACTATCCATTACTGTAATCAACAGCGTTCCAATACAGTTGCAAGACTCAGTGAAAATAATTGGAATATTCCTTCAATCAGAACCTCATCAGAAATTATTAGGTAACTCAAATCACCGGAAAATCAATCTCAGTACTGAAACAGCCATAAAGATTATGAAATTCATTTCTCCGAAGTACTCGTCATATTCTAGTTCCATCTCCTTATGTTTCCCTAGTTTGATTAGGAATGTTTTTGGTAGAGAAGGTAGATGTCTGGTTAGCAAGTTTTATAAATAAAATGTTTAATGGAGCGTTTCATAAGACTTTTGATCTACCTTCATCTTCTAGGCAGAATTTGAGGTATTTCTACTTAACTTTTCTTCATTTTCATGCGGATGCATCAAAATCTGGAAACTATGGTTTACGGTTATAACCGAAACTGAAGACATCCCCTAAAAGTTTTCAGGAGCTTGCTTTAAGCTATATAAAAGCTGTATTGTACAATAACTCATCCCATAGTCAAAAACTTGGAATCGTAACAGATTCAATGAGTGTTTCGAATGTAATTAAAAACCTAAGAATTGTCATCCTGTATAGGAATGGATGGATAAAATAAACAATAAGTGCTCATATGGATGCGGTATTTGTGGCAATGAGAAAGCCGATACTCCTGCAAACTCTCTAGAATGTATAATCACTCAATATTCAAAAATAAGCCTCATAAATAACTGGAGCCTAGTGCACTCCCCCTTTAGGTACAATGTATGAAGTACTGACGAAAATTTTTTTTGGCATGTTTGAAAAAATTATGTGAGTTCGCTTTCCAATGACACTTGGGCCTTTTTTTTTTTTTTTTTTTTTTTTTAAATTTTTTTAAAGGAATAAGGGTAGTAAGTGAAAGATGGTTAGTGGGCGCCTTGCTCAAGATTTTGAATTTTTCCTGCAGATCTTGCATTGGAGTTCAAATTTTTAACAAAATATATGATATTGTAGAGTTTTTAAAGTTGAGAATAATTTTTGGAAAGGCGTTGGAATATTAGCTCTTCGTAAACTCCATTAGCAGCCTATCTCCCCTTTTTAAATTAGCACTTGGGCCTAAAAGCTTTTCTGTCCATTCACTCTTAGAATCCTCCACGAGCAACAGAAATACTTGCATTATGCCTAACAAGGGGAGGATACGAACGTAGGGACACCGATTTCAATAAAACTATTTTGGTTGAGACAAGCTCGAAAAAAAGGGGTCCTAAAAAATATTTTGTCTTTCTTCTAATCGGGTATTTTTGGTTTGTTAAATATCATTCGATTGGTTTTTTATTTAAAAAATAAAATAATATTTTCGATAGTATTAATTTATAAGAACTCACGAAAACCAAAAGCGGCTTCAAGTGGAGTAGGCCAGCATTGTTGGCTGAAAAAGCGAATCAGATAATCTTTGAGCGTCGACTGAGGTCCTCACAGTTAAAATCTGTTAAATCTTTTCGCCTAAACCGATTGTCAATGTAGCCACTTCAGCCGAAAAATTAATTACGCTATTGTTCCAAAGCCTGCAATTTGAAGAGGGCTGCTCCAACATCTAGTTTAAATGAAAAATGTTTTAGATAAAAGTTGCAGAAAATCGAATTTAGTTTAAAATAAGCTCCGTAAAAACAACATTAGCTAAATCCTGGGGAAATACAAAAAAAAAATCTGGTGCGTGCGCGCAACATACAACTTTCACTTACCAACTTACTTAGATTAGAAATTGACGTGTTTTGCTAAATATCATTTCCCAAAGTCACACATTTTTCTACATTCATATCTTATTTTTGTTAATCGTTAAAGCCGTTTTTGAGTAAATAAAAAACCCCGTGAAAATGATACAAAATTTATTAAGTAAAATCCCCCCTTCGGTTGATCAATTTTGATGAAATGTTGGCTATCATATATTTGGCATATACATACATCAAATACCCAGTTTGATCAAAATCTTTAAAGCCGTTTTTGAGTAAATAAAAAAAACACGTGAAAATGACACAAAATTTATTAAGTAAAGTCCCCCCTCCGGTTAATCAATTTTGATAAAAATTTTACAGTCATATCTCGGTAATATACATACATCAAATACCCAATTTGATCAAAATCGTAAAAGCCAATTTAGAGTAAATAAAAAACCCAGTGAAAATGATACAAAATTTATTAAGTAAAGTCCCCCCTCCGGTTGATCAATTTTGATGAAATGTTGGCTATCACATATCTGGCATATACATACATCAAATACCCAGTTTGATCAAAATCGTTAAAGCCGTTTTTGAGTAAATAAAAAAAAACCGTGAAAATTATATAAAATTTATTAAGTAAAGTCCCCCCTACGGTTGATCAATTTTGATGAATTTTTTACAGTCATATCTTGGGTATATAAATAGATCAAATACTCAGTTTAATCAAAATCTTTGGAGCCGTTTTTGAGAAAATCGAAAAAAACGTCAAAAGTTATTAAATAAAGTACCCCCTCCCTTTGAGCAATTTTGATGAAATTTTTGCTGTCACATCGCGGGTATATACATACACTAAATACCCAATTTCAGGTTCGCACGGTTTATAGTTTTTGAGCTAGTCTGTTCACACACACACACAGACCATTTCGCGGGACTTGGTTAATTGGACTCAGGGGACCCCAAAACGTGTATTTCCGTTGAAAACCGGAAGTCGAAATTTTTCACGATCGCAATACTTTCACTTACTGTATATTTCATATATAGGTAAGTGAAAGTAAAAAAACATTGAAGTATTCGTAGTGCTTAATTCCTGCTAAAACCGGTTTTTGAAGTATTAACCATTTTGAACTCATCCATCTGTAAAATAAAAGATAAATTTTGACCTGTGTAAGTAGTTATTCTTATGAATATTTTATCAAATTCCCTGGTACTTTAAAAACCAAAGTCTTAGCAGGAAGTAAGCACTATGATCTATGATACAGATGGGGCCTAAATGGAAAAGGAAAATTTTCTTCTTATACTGGATCTTTGGTTTTTCTTTTATTTTTTTATGGAATAATTAAATGGAAAAATCTTCTTGGAAAATTTTATGTCCAGTAACAAGAAATGGCTAAATATGAAATAATTTGGTAAACATATTGTAACGTAAAAAAAAAAAAAAAAAAAAATATGGTTTAAAAGTCCCAGACCTTTTGTTGCAACGAACTAACAGTCGGAACAAACCTTCAAAGCACTTGTTTGGGAGTAGATTGTTCGAGCCCAATCCACGCTGTTCCACCAGGTTCTATGACGTTCTGGATCCTCCTTACGGCTGGCTATACATAAGGAGCGATTGAATGGACAGTCTTTGTCTTTGTCTTGATTGTGAAGCTCAAGCCGTATGATTATTGGTGTTACAAAGTTATAATTTTTGTAAACTACATTAATATTTGTGTTTTTATAATTCGTGTGACAATGACTATTGTTATATTTTCGTTGGATAAATATTGTTAATCAACAAAAGTGTTACATTAAATTGGAGAAAAGTTTTCCGAAGATGAAATTTTCAATTTATTTTCGGATCTGACCCAACTGTCCTATGTATATATGCTATGTGACCTAAAACCGCCGTAGTAGATAGAGGTTTAGTCTTTTTCTTTTTCTTTTTATTGCCACTCAGCTCTACTCGCAACAAAGCTGATTGGACTTCTTTCAAGATCTAATCCTTCTCGGGAAAAAGCTACTTAAAGCTAGGTACTTCCTAAATCCAATATTCTTTGTGACTTAGTTTACGCTTGACCATTTTTACCCTCCCTTTGACAAAGACTCCTCTATTTTCTGAGGTTTCCTTTGAGCTTCACTTTATTGTTTTATCTATGATAAGTTATTGTATAAGCGCTCGTAGCAAGGTGTAAACAACTAAAACAAGACCCGGGGCCCTATTTCACGGTTCGAGAGTTCTCTTGATAACTTTAAGAGCAAGTAGAACTCCCTTAATATTATTAGAATTATAAGGAAAATTAAATAATGGCAAAGAAGCTTAAGGGGAACTTGAGAAATGCTCATTGCTCCATCTCCATTTTGTAGTCTTAGTAATAAGAAAAGCGTTCCGACGGAGCTAGGCAAAGAGTCCAATAATTCATTTATTCAAGGCGGCAACGCCATTAGTATTAAATGCTCGAATCTGAACAAAGTCCATCTTTTCTAAATTCAAAGAAGTAAGGAGATAGGAAATCCGATCTCGACACTTTAAATTCAATTCACTAAATTCCTTGCTGAGAATTATCATTTATTTAAATTGTATATTTTATTCACTGAGGGAATTCTCAGGTTAAGTTTATTTCGCTTCGTCAAAGGGAAATTACGGTATTGGATATTAAAAGAAATAACAGTTTAGAAAACTTTCTTTCAGTCAGGATAAATAAAATAAAGCATGAACTTTAGTGGTTTTATTCATATCTTGAAGGATTTTCATTTTTACTTTCACTTACCTATTTTTTTTTTTTTTCGGTTGGCTCACAGACCTTGAAGATCTTTAGCCCCCTCAACTAGCCTATTTCACCTCTGTCTATCTTGGGCGATGGCTTTCCAGTTCACCACTCGATGTTCGGTGGCTTCTTTCTTGATTATATCAGCCCAACTCGTTCTGGGTCTCCCTCGCGGTCGGGTACCGACTACTGTTGCATTCATCGTTATGTTGAGGGGGCCTGATGGGTTGCTTCTTGCTACGTGTCCCGCCCATTTTAACCTCTTAGCTTTCATATCGTGCGCTATCGATTGTTGGGTTTCCCCTATAATTTCTTCTTTAGTCTTTCTTCTCCAGAGTCCCAGCTCATTATCCCACTTCGGGCCTACAATTGTCCTTAGCACCTTCCTTTCGAATCTTTCGATTCTTGCTTGTAAGGTGCTGGTCAATGTCCAAGTTTCACACCCATACATTAGCACGGGTTTGATTATTGTGTTGTAGACCCTAATTTTCAGTGAGCGGCAGATTTTCTTAGATCTGAGGACTCTAGAAACCGAGAAGAACGCACGATTGGCACTGGCTATTCGTTGATCGACCTCTGTTAGTTGGTCGTTTATGGAGGTTACTGTAGATCCGAGGTATTTGAAGTTATCTACTTTAGGGAAGGTATAGCTTCCTACACTTATATCGTCGATTACGTGTAGGTTCCGGCTTACTACCATGTACTTCGCCTTATTTTGATTAACTTGTAAGCCGATGTCTCTCGCTGAAGTGATCAGGGAACCGGCGAGTGACTGAATGTCTTCTTTCTTACTTCCTAGCACCGTCACGTCATCCGCATAGGCGAGGAACTTATGCATTTTCCCCACGTGCACTCCCCCGCTTGCCTTGGTACATTCTCGGATAACTTTTTCCAAGGCCAGGTTGAACAGCATCGGGGATAGGCAATCGCCTTATCTTAATCCTGATTTCACGTCAAAGCTTTCAGTCATTTCTCCTTGTACCAGGACTCGGCATCGGGATCCATTAATATACGCCCGTGTCAATCGTACCAATTTCCCTGGGAAACCCAGTTCCGTCAGTATTTTCCAAAGACAGCTCCTGTCGACCGAGTCGTAGGCTGCTTTGAAGTCGATTAATAAGGCGTGCACATCTTCATTTTTTCCCCAACGTTTCTCGAGTATCTGTTTTAGGATGAAGATCTGATCGGTCGTGCTTCTTCCTCTTCTGAAACCTGCTTGGTAGTCGCCAATAGACTTTTCATAGTACGGGTTAATTCTGTTTAGAATTATATCGGTCAGGATTTTGTATGCGACAGGGAGTAGTGCTATTCCTCTGTAGTTTTCGCACTCGTATGGTACATGGATCCCTTTTTCAGAATTGGGCATGTGAGACCTGTGTTCCATACGTCAGGGATCTTTTCCTCTCTCCATATTTTCAGGATGAGCTGGTGTAGATGGCTCGTCAGTGACTCACCCCCTTCCTTGAATAGCTCACCAGGTAAGCTATCTATTCCAGGTGCTTTTCGCCGCTTTACCTTCTCAATCGCCATCTGTACATCCAGTAGATCCGGCTCCTCTATTACATCGCTGGGATGGTCCTCAGCGTGGTCCATGTCCTCATCCTCTGAGGGATCTTCACTGTTCAGCAGCTGCTCAAAGTGATCCTCCCAGATTCCGAGCACTTCGTCTTTGATTGATGTCAGTTTGCCTTGTTTGTTTTTCATTTGAGTGCTCCTACCCATGTATCCGTTTCTTTCTTTCCTGATGTCAGCATAGAATTCACATATTTTACCGCCCTGCCAGTTATCTTCAATCTCCTTGAGTTTTCGAGACAAGAGCTCTATTTGGAATCGTGATTGGGTCTCCGGATCCTTTAGTCTTTGGATTTCATATCTTATTCGTTTCAGGTCGCTATCTGTCTTCTGGATTCGTCTAAGCCTTTGGTTAAACTTGACTATCACCAAGGCATGGTCCGAACCACAGTCGGCTCCCCTAAAGCTCCTCACATCTTGAATGGAGTTTTGGTGTCGCTTGTCGATCAGCACGTGGTCGATCTGGTTCCTCCACCTGTCCCCAGGACTTGTCCATGTATACTTATGAATCTCCTTATGCGGGAACTTGGTGCTGCTGACTACCAGATTCTTAGCAGCTGCGAAACTTACACATCTTATTCCACTTTCACTGCACGTTTCATGAAGACTGTGCGATCCAATTGTTGGCCGAAACTGACGCTCCCTTCCGTTCTTGGCATTGAAATCCCCAATGACTAATTTTACGTCATACCGTTGAATACCATCGTACACTTGCTCAAGTTGCTCATAGAAATCGTTTATGATGGAGATGTTAAACCATCTTCCTTTACATCTAAGCGCACTTATCCGATCGCTAATAGAGACGAAGCTTAGGATTGATTTCCGAGCCTTGGGGCATACTATAAAGGCAGTTCCTCCGGTAAAGTTTTGTTTGTTCCTTCCACTGTAGAATATCGTGTACCCATCGATAGTGAGTTCACCATCCTCGGGCCACCTAACTTCTTGTACGGCTATTATGTCAGTAGCGTACCTTTTAGCTTCCTCCATTACTGTTTGGGCGGCTCCAGATCTGTAAAGGCTCCGAACATTCCACGAGGCAAGACGGAGTCCCTTATACAAAGTCGGGGTCGTTACCAGTTTTAGACTATCAGTTCCGAGGCTAGTTTTTGGTTTCGTAAAAATCAGATAGATTTTTACACAGTCGGGTGATTGACCCAACACATAACCCCCGTTGACCTTGGAGGACCTGTAATGAGACGTCTCCAGTAGACTGGCGGGCCTCATCACGCCCGGGGGGAGGGGGAGTTTGGACTTCGTGGCTTTCATCGGCGGGTGGTCACCCAACTGGGGCGGTCACCCATCCAAGT
Organism: Aelia acuminata; assembly: GCA_911387785.2. Taxonomy (NCBI): domain Eukaryota; kingdom Metazoa; phylum Arthropoda; class Insecta; order Hemiptera; family Pentatomidae; genus Aelia; species Aelia acuminata. Next base: position 215,675,167 of record OU426978.1, on the reverse strand, counting down.
ACTAAACACGCTCGACGTTGCTTAACTTTCAATTACTTATACTATATGAAATATGTAGTAAGGGAAAGTATTGAGATCGTGAAAAATATTGACTTCCGGTTTTCAACGGAAAAACACATTTTGGGTCCCCTGAGTCCAAATAACCAAGTCCTGCGAAATGGTCTGGGTGTGAACAGATTATCTTAAAAACTATAAACTGTACGAACCTGGAATTGGGTATTTGGTGTATGCATATGCCCGCGATGAGACAGCGAAAATTTCATCAAAATTGATCAAACGGAGGGGGCACTTTATTTCATAACTTTGTTTCCCATATTTACGTTACATCTATTTTTTCAAAAACGGTTTTAAAGATTTCCATCAAACTCGTCAAGTTTAATGAGAATTAAGTATTCTTTAATATCAGGTAAGCCTTTTCATTATTAAAATTGTCTGAGAGGGCTTAAATGGGAAGGGACCTTTTTTTGTTTTCCTATACAATGTTTTTGATTTTGATTATATTAAGAAATTAACTGTCTCACGTTTCGCCTAAAAATAAGAAATGGCTATATGGGTGATTCACATTTTAGGGGCAAGTTTTAGTCCATTACAACTTTTACTTAAATGGTTAAGCCTAACCTGATTTTTTTTCCATTGCTCTACGGCGAAGGTATATTTCTTCATAATAAAATATTAAAAATGATAATATTAATGATTAATATGATTTTATAATTACTTAAGTTACTAAAATGTCATTACCACGCACTGTCCCACTCTTGTTCGGAGCCGGCCTCCGCGCATGTGCATCGTAAAAAAAGTCACATACTTTTTTTTTTTGTCATTACCACTACTTGTATTAACACGCTTTCTTTTTAAGTTATTTCATTCTTTATATCATATTTTTTTTACAATCGTGTGTCTAAGTCAGTTGGCAAAAAAAAATTATCTCAATTAGTTACACAGCGGTTTGGCCGAATAAAATACTTGGAAATGTCATTACCAAGTTGAAAACTAATGTCATTACCACGCCCGAATATTAGCTCGGTAATGACACAAATTGTGCCATAAATGTTTTTATGAAAATTGCCCATAATCTGAGAATCACCTATAAATTGATTAGGTGAATCGGGGGAAGTTTTTTGCTTAGATTATTTTTCGAAGCATTTTAAAATATATAAATATGATTTTATGTTTCAGAATTTTTTTCCCGTAATGAAAAATTATTACGGCAATGCTTATGGTATCATCCGATTCTGCATTAAATGTGGAATAAACTAAACAATAAATGCAATTAAGGCAGTTTTACAATTAGTCATTGACGTGAGTAACTGAAATCATTGGCAATGGAATTATAGATTGAGTTATCATAATTTCAATCAATCATGAACTGCTATTATGCTAGATTTGCTGTGGATGGGTCTAAATACATGTACATTTTTTTTTATTTTAACCACACTAAAAAAGTTCTAAAATAAAATATAAAAATTGCCCGTAGTTTGAAAATCACCCATATATGAAATATGAAAAAATTAAGTGAGCATATACAGCCCACGCATGCGCAGTACGCCTTTAATGACAGAACATTGTTTATAAGACGTTCTGTTCATATAATGGAAATTATTTGTTTTATGGTAACTAAATGGTAAATAAGATCAGACGCGATGGAGTATTATGCTTGCATTGCCGAATTATCCCAAGTAAAAACTTTTATTTAATAATAAAATAATTTAGTGTACTTTAGAGGGAGCAAACAGAAACAAAAATGAATGAGGAATGGCATTTAACAAAACACGTCAATTTCTAATCTAAGTAAGTTGGTGAGTGAAAGTTGTGTGTTGTGCGCATCGCACCAGATTTTTATTTCTATATGCATTATCTCCTATATCAGGATATTCTCGGTTGAGGTGCAATTTATTTATTCTTTTTGTATTCTCTTCTTTAGAGTTATTTTGATGTACTAACACTATAACTATTTAGATATTTATTTCACAAAGTAGAAAGTGACGAGGAATAGGCTAAGGCTTCCCGATGGACAAGGAATTACCTAAGGAAAATTGATTTGAGAACATTTTTTCCAGAATAAAATTGGGTTTTTTTTTTTGTTTTTTTTTTTGTTATTTCTTGTAAATGTATAATTTTAGCCATAAAAATATAAATCACTGATATAAATGGAAGTATTTTGTTTCTTTTTCTCTATTTTTATAGCCCCCCTGAAAAGGAAAACGTTCAAATATGTTTTTTCAAATCTTTTTTTTTTTTACAACCTGGATTTTTCTCCTTTATCCTTCAATTAGAATCAATTGAATGCTGCTTAGGTCATGATTTTTTTCTCTAATGGTATATTTGTTGTCTATTCGCTTGAATGTCATATCCTTGGTGCTGGTGCCAGCTTTGCTGTCACTGCCTAGTGACATTTCGTTGAACTTTCACTGCACATTATTCACATTTGCTTTTCCATCTTCCCTTCAGAGTTTTCGGTGACGGGCCTGTAAACTAGCTGAGGAATGTTATATTCAAATATGTAACTAATTAGCGAATACAGAACATGCACACAGCTAAGATAATTTAAACAACATCTCATAAATATTAATAGATGAATTCGTTTGAAAATTTTATTGTTACTGAATAAGGAAGAGATAATATAAGGAAAATCATACTTGAACTTATAACATGTCTGACCGAACGAATAGCATGTGGATCATACGATTCGTTTTTAATAGATAAATTTTATTTTGTGATATTAGCAAGTCCCTTTCCGATCGCACCAAAGCAACTCTTCTCACGTCCCCTCTTGATTTTTCGCTGAGACCAACGAGCTAAAACTAATCAAATAAATAAATTTAATGTTACACGTGTCTAGATCCTTCCCCCTATAGGTAACCATTTTCAGAGACAAAACTATTAAGATAATTAGAATATAGTAAGGGAGTGTGGTCTAGCTTGCCGCAGTGAAGTTGCTCGAGCTATTGGTATCCAGTTGAGGCCTGCGGAGTTTTTGAAAACATCTCTCCATTTTGTTGGCTGCCTTCCTCTGCATCTTTTCCAGTTGTACAGTGTCCAGTCAGTGAGTCAACTTGACCACCTCACATCTGTTGAACGCATTAGGTAACCTGCCCATTTCCATTTTTGCTTTTGTATAGATAAGTTCGTTTTTCTTCTTAATTCGTTGCTTTAGCTTTGACAATTTTGATCAAACTGGGAATTTGATGTTTGTATATGCCAAAGATGTGACAGCCAACATTTCATCAAAATTGGTCAAACGGAGGAGGCACTTTATTCCATAACTTTGTTTCCCATATTTAAGTTTTTATCTATTTTCTCAAAAACGGTTTAAAAGATTTTTATCAAACTTGTCATGTTTAATGAGAATCAAGTATTATTTAATATCAGGTAAGCTTTTCCATTATTGAAATTTTCTGAGTGGGCTTAAATGGGGAAGGGGCCTTTTTTATTTTTCTATAAAGTATACCTTTGTTTTTGTTTATATGGAAATATTGTCTGTCTCTAGTTTCGCCTAAAAATAAGAAATGGCTAAATAGAGACAAATATCAGCACATAAATTTAGAAAAGTGTGGCGTTTACATATTATCGAAACACGTCGATTTCCAATTTAAGTTAGTTCGTAGGTGAAAGTTATGTGTAGCGCACATCGCACCAGATTTTTTTTTTTTTTTTAAATTCACAATTCATTAATAATAATAATGAAGGCTTAACGAACCCGAAGATTCGATGCCGACAACACAACTCGCTCACTGCACACCTCCATCGACCGTCTTCCAGACCCATCTTCGATAGATCCGCCCTAACACAATCCTCCCACCTCCGTCTCGGCCAGCCCCTCTGACGTTTCCCATTCGGCACCGCGCTTATTAATCTTTTCGGAATTCGTTCATTACTAAGTTTCACAAATTATACGCCCATTTTATTCGTCTTGCTGCTATCACATAAATTATATTTATAATTCATTGAGTTCGGCGTTGTGTAAGCTTCTAACTTCTCCGGTCAGTTCATCCCTCTTCGGTCCAAATATTCTACGCAGTAGGGGAGAGCGGTGTTGGTTGGCATAAGGGGTAGGTTGGCCATTGGCTTATAGTTTCCGTCACACCTGTGGTGAAGGCCCCACCATTGTACCATGTGACCCGCTCGACCTCCGGAGTCTTGTCCTGAGTTTTCAATCTGATGCTAACAGTATAGAGAAGAGTGTACTTCATTGATTGATTTTACAACATGTAAGTAAATTTTTATATTTTCAGTAAATTTGGTTTAAAGGCATGGCAAAACATTTCACTACGATTCTGTTCACATAGCTCCAAACTCCTTTGAAAAACCTAACCTTTCGACTAACCAGTTTCTTGTTTGATTGTTCTCCCCTGTCCTGGCAGCCATCTTTCATATGATCTCTCTTTTGGGGTTAGTTGGCTCTCTTCAAGTGGGATTAGTTGGCGCTGTAGCAATTCACAAAAGCAAGGTAAACATAAACAAAAGTGAAACTACCAAATGTCTTTAGTTCCAGCGAGGAGGATGAGAACAATATTTCCTATGCAGAAAGTGACGACATTCTAAACTTCTATCTTCTATTGTCATTCTATTTTCTCTTAAAAGCTGTTAAAAACCGATTGAAAATTATACCTTTATAGTGCAGCTTTTAATAACAATAATATGTGTCAAGCAGTACTTGAATGAGATGGCTAAACAACCCCACCATCTAGGCCAACCTGCCCTACTTAGGGGGTTAAATGGCATACTCTGGATTGACGAATTCTTCAATTTCCTATGATCTTAGTATTAAATATTATTTGTTGAAAAAAATACTTACAGATGTATCAGCCCTATTGGGATTATATTAACAGGAACGACTCAACAATCAAAAAAGTGAAAACTATTGCCAACCTACCCCGTTCTCCCCTACTATATTTTCAAAAACTCTTAACCGTTGCTCATTCTTCAACGTCAGCGGCCACGTTTCGCATCCGTAAAGCACCGTTGCAAGAATAATAGTTTTGTAAGTCATAATTTTTAGGTTTCGGGACAGAAGGCGCGAGCTAAGCAATTTCCCATGTGAAAAGTAGCACCGGCTTTTAATCTAGCCTTAATTTCCTCATCGATTTCGTTTTTTTTACCTCATCATTCATTATATATAAGATATTTAACTAATTTACACTTTCAAAAATTGTGTCTTCAGATACATCAAAGATAAAAAAAAAAATAAAAAAACCATTCATGTTTTAAATTTATTATCATTGCCTTTATAAAATTATGGTTTCACAATTTTAAATTATATACGTGAGCCCACAAGCGGTGTTTTTTGTTTTTTCTCTCAACTATTTTTTCTGTATATAAAATGTTACAGAAAAATTTCAGTTCATAGTTACAGTAATCTTGAATGTTTTTCTGACAACTACTTATTTTTTTTATTCAATAATTTAAGTGCAAAACTGGGTGGACAAATATTAATGGTCTCAAAGAGTCCCTCCCAAGTGGTAATCGTATGGTTAATCCCCAACAAAATCACGTCCTCTTTAAAATATAAGAGCATACAATTTCGCGTTGAATGAATTGATTCAATTACAATCGGTAAGCCGTTTAGGAAAAATCGGCTTATAGTTAGAGTTATTACTATTTTGACGGATATATGAATAAAAACCCTTTTTCAATGCCTGCAACTCGAAAGCATCTCCTACAGTTGAAATTTTACAAAAAAAATAGCTCAAGAAATTCAAAATAGTTTACTCTCTCATAGTGCTCTTATAATCGTAGTGCTTACTAACTGCTAAGATTTTTTTTTAAACCTTCATCTGGGTGTGCGCGCGGTAGTTTACCGTCATATATAAAAAATCTCATGTAGGTTTTATCAGGCAAGTCAGAGTAGGCGAGGGGGGGGGGGGGGCGTGTATTCTCGAATTGGCCATCTTCTACATAATATGTGTAAGGTACAGAAGACAACTGATCATTTATTCATTTAATTATTTTTCTCCTATTTTATTTCCTTTCGAAGTTCGTGATTTTTCGTTCCTAGTTTTTGTGATGCTACATTTTCTCTTCCTAAAAATATGTCTTAATTGATAATTTCTTTCTAAGTTAATTTTCATGACGAAGTTTAAATGTTATGATAGCAAGTTAAATTTCTATTTTATATAGTAATTTCTAACTTTTAAATTTTTTGTTGCTTCCTTTTTTCTTCAATGTCCTAAATATACAGTTTTGTTACAAATGATATTTGCAGTTAGCATGTTTTATTAAAATTTTGAATTTTAAAAAGAAAGAGTTTCAATTTTGTTCAAGTCTTTTCTTCTTTAAATTACATTACTTTATAGGTCAATTTGTTTTTTAAAAAACGAATGTACAGAAATTTGAATATTTTTGGCAAAGAGTTGAGGAAAAAGGCGTAAAACTGGTGATGCGGTAAATGACAGTCATGCCCCTGCTTACGCTACGTTAGCAGGTGTGCCCGGAAGGTTAATAAAAAATCTGGTGCGTGCGCGCAACACACAACTTTCACTTACCAACTTACTTAGATTAGAAATTGACGTGTTTTGCTAAATATCATTTCCCAAAGTCACATATTTTTCTACAATCGTTTTTGAGTAAATAAAAAAAAACACGTGAAAATGATACAAAATTTATTAAATAAAGTCCCCCCTCCGGTTGATCAATTGTGATGAAATGTTGGTTATCACATCTTTGGCATATAAATACATCAAATACCAAGTTTGATCAAAATCGCTAAAACCGTTTTTGAGTAAATAAAAAAAACATGTGAAAATAATACAAAATTTATTAAGTAAAGTCCCCCCTCCGGTTGATCAATTATGATGAAATTTTTACAGTCATATTTCAGATCAAATACTCAGTTTAATCAAAATCGTTACAGCCGTTTTTGAGAAAATCGAAAAAAACTTAAAAAGTTATTAAATAGAGTACCCCCTCCCTTTGAGCAAATTTGATGAAATTTTTGCTGTCACATCGCGGGCTTATACATACTCTAAATACCCAATTTCATGATCGCACGATTTATAGTTTTTGAGCTAGTCTGTTCACACACACACACACACACACACACACACACACACACACACACACACACACACACACACACACACACACACACACACACACACACACACACACACACACACACACACACACACACACACACACACACACACACACACACACACACACACACACACACACACACACACACACACACACACACACACACACACACACACACACACACACACACACACACACACACACACACACACACACACACACACACACACACACACACACACACACACACACACACACACACACACACACACACACACACACACACACACACACACACACACACACACACACACACACACACACACACACACACACACACACACACACACACACACACACACACACACACACACACACACACACACACACACACACACACACACACACACACACACACACACACACACACACACACACACACACACACACACACACACACACACACACACACACACACACACACACACACACACACACACACACACACACACACACACACACACACACACACACACACACACACACACACACACACACACACACACACACACACACACACACACACACACACACACACACACACACACACACACACACACACACACACACACACACACACACACACACACACACACACACACACACACACACACACACACACACACACACACACACACACACACACACACACACACACACACACACACACACACACACACACACACACACACACACACACACACACACACACACACACACACACACACACACACACACACACACACACACACACACACACACACACACACACACACACACACACACACACACACACACACACACACACACACACACACACACACACACACACACACACACACACACACACACACACACACACACACACACACACACACACACACACACACACACACACACACACACACACACACACACACACACACAGACCATTTCGGGACTTGGTTATTTTGATTCAGGGGACCCCAAAACGTGTATTTCCGTTGAAAACCGGAAGTCGAAAATTTTCACGATCGCAATACTTCCACTTACTATATATTTCATATATAGTATATAGTATTCATATATATATTTCATATATATAAGTAAGTGAAAGTAATAAAATTACTCTTTAACTAAAAATCGTCTACATTCTTTACATTTAAAAACAATTTGGATAACTATATTTTTGTCCTTATTTATTTTATTCGCATGTTCTTCTTCTTCATAAACTGAATTTCTCTGAGCCAAATTCCTCCCTCAATCTCCTCCATTCTTCCAGCTCATCGCTTTTCCCTTTGTCAGCGCCTGACACGCAGGACTTCTCACTTTCTCCTTCCATCGACATCTCCCACTCGAATGTCACGTTAGGGATTCCTTCATTATTCATTTTTTTTTTTAAATCGAATATATACCTACTTTTTAAATATCCATACCTTTTCTAATAACCTAATTTATTATTACTATAATAACGCTTGCTGACCGCCTTTAAAAATTCATCTAAAAAATTTTCTTTTAGTAATGCAGGTAGGTAAATCTATTATGAACGGGGGGGGGGGGGGAGGTGAAGGCCGAGTTATATAAGACTATGCATGGCTCAATTAGTTTTTATATAAAACATTGATATTTGAAAATTAAAATATTTGCTTATATTATAACATTTCTGTGGGTTAACAAATATTTATTCAACAAAAACATAGAATTATCAATGCCACACGAATTATAACAAAATAAATATTCGAGCAGGTTACAAAAATTATAACTTTATAGCACACAAATCATATGGCATGAGCTTCAGGGTCAAGACAAAGACTAAGACTAACTCGTCTAGTCACTCGCTCCTTATATATAGTCGTAAAAGGACTGGCCTGGAAGGTTCTAGATTGAGCGTGAAAAATCTAGTCCTTTACACGTGCTTTGACGGTTTTTTCCAACCACTGGTTCGTTTAAACAAAATGTCTGGGGTTTTAAACCATGTGTTTTTACTTTCACTTACCTATATATGAAATATATAGTAAGTGGAAGTATTGCGATCGTGAAAAATTTCGACTTCCGGTTTTCAACGGAAATACACGTTTTGGGGTCCCCTGAGTCGAAATAACCAAGTCCCGCGAAATGGTATGTGTGTGTGTGTATGTGTGTGTGTGTGTGTGTGAACAGACTAGCTCAAAAACTATAAACCGTGGAAACCTGAAATTGGGTATTTAGTGTATGTATATGCCCGCGATGTGACAGCAAAAATTTCATCAAAATTGCTCAAAGGGAGGGGGTACTTTATTTAATAACTTTTTACGTTTTTTTCGATTTTCTCAAAAACGGCTCTAACAATTTTGATCAAACTGAGTATTTGATCTATTTATATGCCCCAGATATGACTGTAAAAATTTCATCAAAATTGATCAACCGGAGTGGGGACTTTACTTAATAAATTTTGTATCATTTTCACGTGTTTTTTTTATTTACTCAAAAACGGCTTTAACGATTTTGATCAAACTGGGTATATGATCTATGTATATGCCCGAGATACGACTGTAAAAATTTCATCAAAATTGATCAACCGGAGGGGGGACTTTACTTAATAAATTTTATATAATTTTCACGTGTTTTTTTTATTTACTCAAAAACGGCTCTAACGATTTTGATTAAACTGAGTATTTGATGTTTTAATATAACCGAGATATGACTGTTAAAATTTCATCAAAATTGATTAACCGGAGGGGGGACTTTACTTAATAAATTTTGTATCACTTTCACGTGTTTTTTTTATTTACTCAAAATCGGCTTTAACGATTTTGATCAAACTGGGTATTTGATGTATGTATATGCACGAGATATGACCGTAAAAATTTCATCAAAATTGATCAACCGGAGGGGGGACCTTATTTCATAACTTTTTTCCAATTTTTTTGATTATCTCAAAAACGGCCTTAACGATTTTCATCAAATTCGTCGTGTTTAATGAAAATTAGGTGTTCTTTAATATCAGACAAGCTTTATCATTATTAAAATGATTAAGTACATAGAGAATTATAAAATCAGTCGACTTGGAGTATTATGCTTGCATTGCCGATTTATCTCAGGTAAAAACTTTTATTTTATAATAAAAAAATAAAAGAAATTAGTGTTTTATAAAGGGCAAATCAAAACAAAAATAAGAAATGAATGTGGAAAAATTTGTAACATTGAGAAGTGGCATTAACAAAACGCATTAATTTCGAATCTAAGTAAGTTGGTAAGTGAAAGTTGTGTGTTGCGCGCACGCGCCAGATTTTTTGATTTTTATTTACTGATTTCACTTTACAATATAATCACTATGTTATAAAGTAAAGTGTACAACGTGCGTGCCAATAAAACTCAATAGCTACCCCATACAAGTAAGTTATATGGTTTTATAGCCCACTACCCCTATCCATGAAGGTTTCCGTTTTATCTTAAGGGTGTGATGTTGAAGAGAAAAAGACTGGAATTTTATGCCTCTTGCAATATGTATTTAGTCCATCTGTGCATGACGGTGGATGAAAAGATTTAGTTTGACTACGGGAAGCCAGAAAGCGCATAGTTTAGTTTATTTTTTCTGCAATATTATATTTAAAAGTTTAGTCTTTTATTCAAACAATCACACGACTCCCTGAGCGAATCCAGGTAGCGCAACTACAACTTAATAAAAATAGTAAATGAATACGTATTTATTTATTTGTATTTTTTCCCCAAATATTTTCCAGGGGAAGCAGCCTTCTTGCGGACGTACATGGAGGAGGACAAGATTTTACGTTTATCTTTTGTTGTGAAGTAGTATTAGAACTTATGCCGGCCCAATTTATAATCAACAATTTAGGAAAATTTCAATCGCGCTTTCCACTAAATAGATCGTCATCAGGTTTACTGACAACTTACTTGCCCATAACAATCCACCAATATACAGTGAGTTTAGATTAGGCCGGTATTTTTTTACTTTCACTTACCTATATAAATACATATGAATATAGCTATATATACAGGTATATTCATATATATATAACCTATATGAATATACCTTTAGTGTATATTAAGGGAAAGTATTGCTGTCGTGAAAAATTTCGACTTCCGGTTTTCAACGGAATTACACGTTTTGGGGTCCCCTGAGTCCAAATAACCAAGTCCCGCGAAATGGTCTGTGTGTGTGTGTGTGTGTGTGTGAACAGACTAGCTCTAAAGCTATATACCGTGCAAAACTGAAATTGGGTATTTAGTGTATGCATATGCCCGCGATGTGATTATTTAATAACTTTTTATGTTTTTTCGATTTTCTCAAAAAGGCTCTAACGATTTTGATTAAACTGAGTATTTGATGTATTAATATGCCTGAGATATGACTGCAAAAATTTCATCAAAATTGATCAATTATAGGTACTTAATAAATTTTGTCACATTTTCACGTGTGTTTTTTTGCTTTCACTTACCTATATATGTAATATATAGTAAGGGAAGTATTGCGACCGTGAAAAATTTCGACTTCCGGTTTTGTATGTGACCGCGATGTGACAGCGAAAAATTCATCAAAATTGATCAAATGTAGGGGGAACTTTATTTCATAACTTTTTACGTTTTTTTAGATTTTCTCATAAGCGGCTCCAACGATTTTGATAAAACTGGGTATTTGATGTATGTATATGCCCGCGATATGAGCAAAAAATTCATCAAAATTGATCAAATGTAGGGGGAACTTTGTTTCATAACTTTTTACGTTTTTTTAGATTTTCTCATAAGCGGCTCCAACGATTTTGATAAAACTGGGTATTTGATGTATGTATATGCCCGCGATATGAGCAAAAAATTCATCAAAATTGATCAAATGTAGGGGGCAATTTATTTCATAACTTTTTTCCACATTTTCAGTTTTTTTTCGATTTTCTCTAAAATAGCTTCAACGATTTTTATTAAACTCGTCATGTTTTATGGGAGTCAAGATTCTTCAATATAAGGTAAGTTTTATCATTATTAAAATGTTCAGGGGGGGAATAAATGGGGAAGGGGCCTATTTCGTTTTCCTATAAAGTACATTTGACTTTTTGTTTTTTTTGTATGGGGAAATTATCTGTCTCTTGTTTCGCCTAAACATAAGAAATGGCTAAATATGAAATATGAAAAAAAAAATCAAGTAAACATATACAGGAGATACAGATACAGGAGAGGTCAACTCATAAAAAACGTTGAGCCCACGCATGCGCATGCGCAGTATACCTTAGTTTTAATGGAAATATTTGTTTCATGGTAACTATATGAAGTTTTTAACAACCACATAGAGAATTATGAAATCAGATGTCTTGGAGTATTATGCATGTTATGCCGAATTATCACAAGTAAAAACCTTTATTTAATAACTAGCTGACCCGGCAAACGTTGTTTTGCCATATAAATTATTTCTAGTGTAGAAAAGAAATCACTAACTTATTGCAAGTATATAAGGATGTGATTTATCGGAGCTCTTTGAACGATGAGGGGAATATAAAAAGAACAAAACACCAAACATTAATTTTCTTAATTTATTCCTTAAAATTATATATATCGTAATAACACTGCTGTCAATATGTAAATGTAATTCATAATTTTTGAATGAGCTGTTCTACCTCCATCCAATAAAGTTGCCGCAATGCCTGATGATGCAACGGCCAATGCGATACTATTATTTGATCGGAATTTGGCGAGAATCAGCGAAATTAGGAATGTTTTGCCAGTTCCACCTGGTGCATCCAAAAAAGAAGAACACACCTTGTCCAGCTGAAAACTGCGAGCATACTGCGGTCGTAAATGATTCTTTGTTCCTCATTCATTAGTGTGATATTGCGAGGAACAATCGCCGCCATTTTCACTGTTGTACTGCAGTTCACGATTCACTTCAGCATTATTTAAATCAGATGCATTTCGATTTGGCGAATTCATGCCGAAATGACTTGAACGTAAGTTGGCAGTGATAATGCAAAGATCTTCAATAGGAATCAATGCTTCAATGGACATAGCGTCGCTGAATGTTATCGTTAGATCGTTGCACCGTGTACGATGTTGATGCAATATATCATCAGTCATTGAATTTTTGTGATTATCCCACAATATCTCTGGTCGGGCTGGGAAACATCTAGTCAACACTCGAGCGAATAGTAGACGAATTTGTATTGCTGTACAGTTCAATGCTGCTTCAGCAAGCATACATTCCCACTGGCAGTCGCCTTCCAGCAAGGCATGCATCTTTATACGTTGGATACTGTTACCCATTCACTTTACGTATATCTAGAAATGACAATAGGCCAGTAACATTAACCAACAACAGTCGAAGATAAAAGCACTCAGTCAGCCTTGGATTGACTGTAAATACTCGCCACAAGGTGTTTGATTTGAATAAATTGAGACATTTATCAATGCAGCTTGCGGTGAGCCTTGCTTGCGGAGCATCCATTTTTTTATTTGAGCCCATGTGAAATAGCTTGGTACTTGTGAATAGAGTAATTTTCGTGCAAATGCACCAAAATCATCCGCATGATTACACAATTCAAAAGATTCAGTGAGTGTAGTTTTTGATGGATTTATAGCACGATCAATCGCTGTATCGCTCGTGAAAAATACACACTGACCGTTTTCAAGATGGACGGCTAACTGAACAACTGCTGGATCCCGTTCATGAATTGGAAAAACAAAGATATGCCAAGCAGCTTCATTGAAGTTGATGACCGACCGATTTAGTAGAGCGTTATTTCATCGTTTTTATTCACTGGAGGAGCATTACTTTATGGACATACTTGCAAATGTATTTGATGCTCTTCACAGAACTGCAGAACTCAACATTAATATGAACATTGTATGTCTTGCTCAGCAGAGACGAATATGGCACCACCCAACTATTGTCAATGTCAATGTCTGTGTTGCTGATGTTTTTAATAAATGATCAATCGCCATTACCGGGATTTCTTCGACGATATATTGGATATCCGTCGACATTTGTGATCGTATCATTAGTGAAATCTTTAGTGCATTTTCCATCTGCCATGCAAGGCGATGAACGATTAAGAATACCGCATGGGCCATGAATCAAGTTTGCTGTAACAATATCAAACAGCAATCGGTCAGTAGACGGATCTGGAATTTCCGCAGAAATTATATTATCGATTTCTTCAGGACGGATTTTGTCAATTAACCAAAGCAAAATGTGTGCATGAGGTAATCCTCGCTTTTGCCACTCATCCGAATACAGCCAGCAACGTGTGTGGGTGTGGGACCGAATTCATGTAATTTAGTAATGAAACTCATTAAAGACTTCAACTTTTGTCTGAACACACGTGCTGTAGTGTCATGAGGATGTATTGGTATAAAACTCTTCTGGTAAACTAACCTGTAAAGCTCGTCATCGCAAGTAAACATTGCTGTTTTTTGCCTAAAAGATCTTGCTGCTCCTTTTGTTTTTCTTCAAACTTACTCATCATAGTATATAGTAAATTCTGCACATCACTGTATATAGTTTTATTCGTTTTACATGATAAACTCCGTTATAAGCATATACGAATTGTTTACAATTTGTCTTGACGGGTGACAAAATGACATTGATAGAATGTTACCATGTAAATGTTTCAATTAAATGTTAGGCTCAACTGGCGGGGATAACTTACCAAGTGATAATTGATCAGTTATCGAGCAGGATGAAGAATGATTAACACCTTGAGTGCCATGGAAAAGGTGATGTATTTTTGCATAGGGCCGAAGCATTTTTTCCTAATTTATAAACTTTAATATGATTAGAATGATACATAAATTGCAAAATAAATAAATAATTTAATTTTGGTCATTAAAAATAATTTTGAGTGCGGTACGTACGTACCGCCCGTCCCCAGGGTAATAGCCCGCTACCTGAAGTAGTAGCCCCCTGGGGATGTCCGGTTATGACAGCCACGTCAATCCCTTCATACTTCTCCTGTCCCTTCTCAGCTCCATCCCTCAGTTTTGCTCATGGCTACTTGGCACTCAGACCTCTTCTTCTTCTCCTTGCACCCCCAATTAAAAAAAAACGGCCAATTGAATTGGCGAATTGTTCGGGGCCGGAGTGGTCCCATACGCCTTGAAATCACCCTCGGCGGGCGGGCCCCTAGCCGAGAACAACCTTTTAGCTTCCGGGAGCAGGCGGTACCTGGGGACCTCCTCGGCTCCAGCCAATAGTCCAACAGCGATACGATCGTACCGCTTGGCGCTCAACGTATTACTAAAATGACTATAAAAAAATAGGGGTTGGTGATAGAAGGGTGAAAATTTAGGGTTGTGTGTATTTTTTTATGCCAGATCATAAAAAAATTAATAAAAAAAAATTGTCCAAAAAATAAAAAAAAATGTTAGGGGTGGACAACCCTTATTACTTAGGGGTATGAAAAATAGATAGTAGCCGATTCTCAGACCTACTGAATATGCATTTGAAATTTTATAAAAATCGGTCTAGCCGTTTCGGAGGAGTATGGTAACTAACATTGTGACACGAGAATTTTATATATAAGATAAAAACATTTAGTACTTTTAAGAGCAAACACAAACCAAAATAATCAAATGAATGTGAAAAAAATGTGTGGCTTTGAGAAATGGCATTTAACAGAACACGTCAATTTTTAATCAAAGTAAGCTGGTAAGTGAAAGTTGTGTGTTGCTCGCATCGCACCAGATTTTGTTCTTTCAATTCTGCATAATTTCCCCCCATATAAAGCATAAACCCATAAAGAACACTAGAGTCGTAGAGAATCTGAAGAAGAAAAAAAACATTTTTTGGCTGTTGCTTCATAATATTTCTTCGGCGTGTCTTAGATTGGCACCTTGAATGCAGATTTACATTCAGCATTCCTAACGCAATATGGAAATAAAAGCTACGCAATACGCTAATTTACCACTAACGGCTATTTTAATACAATTTTAAATTTTCTTTGATTTGACATTTGGATTGGACTGGCTTTCTTCGGTATGATCTTAGCAGCTGATGCGGTTGAGCGAACGTGAGGTGTTTCCCTAGTCAGGGCATTTCAGGAGCCAATGTTCCTCGCTAACCATTGTCCTCAGGAGCGAGGAAGGAATGATGAAGGATGATAGATGGTGTGAAGGCTCTAGCATCACGGAGTCACGTACGCTAGGTATAGAGTTCCGTAAATCAATGGCTTTCATACACCTCTATTGTAGTAGAACTTTAGGTGTAGTTATATAGCAGAACTTTAGTCACAGATAAAAAAATTTTGATGTGTGCGTTTGCGAATGGTTATTAACTCATCAGTGAGTTAGGCTTGTGGGAAACATTACCTTAGTAAGTCCTAGAAAAAATATCAGTAAAGATAAATATTATGTTACTATTGATTATTTATTTAAACAATTAATAATGGTGCCTTGAAGAAATCAGAATCCAGCCGGTTGTTAAGGGGGGCTGCTGCCCCAAAGTCCTTCCCCTGGACCTATCAATCCGCTTTTTTACCTTTATTTTCCTTTCCCACAACGAAAATTCTACTTGTTTATTACTTTCAGATAAGTTGACTTCAAATATATTTTTTTTTAAATAACCACCTTTTCAAATAATCACAAATTTATTGTTCATTTTATCGTGAATCGTTTTTTTATCAATTAAGTAAATATTACACTATGTTGAGAAGTAAGAGAATTTTATAGATAATTTAATGGTTCTGGACATTTAATGGCTCTGGACGATATATATTTCGGGAAAAGAGACGGTCCCCACAAGCGAACGATGAGATTATTACCTTTATTTTCCTTTCCCACAACGAAAGTTCTACTTGTTTATTACTTTCAGATAAGTTGACTTCAAATATATTTTTTTTTAAATAACCACCTTTAAGTTGACTTCAAATATATTTTTTTTTAAATAACCACCAGGGCGGGCCGCCGGTCCCCAGTAGCTAATGACGATATATCTCGCAACCGGTTTCTCACTTATTTAACGTCCCCAGCTTCACAAGAGATAACTTGTCGTGACTGAAGCACACCCTAACGGATCCTCGGAGACTTAATAAGTACATTTCGGGTCTGCTAGGTTGCAGAGGTGTCTCTATTGGGGAAATATTTGTTGTATACGCTTTGGGCGAAAGTCCTCTGCTTTTATCCCTCTATTATTTGGCGATATTCACTGTTTTATTTCGCTGGTTTTAGTGTTGCTTTCGTCATGTTTACTTAGCCGTAATAAAATTATTATAATCTCGTTCATTATTACCTTCATAAATCACGGAACTTTACTTAATAAATTTTGTATCATTTTCACGTATATTTTTTATTTACTCAAAAAAGGCTTTAACGATTTTTATCAAATTCGTCATGTTAAATGAGAATTAGGTGTTCTTTAATATCAGGTAAGCTTTATCTTTATTAAAATGTTCTGAGGGGGCTTTTTTTGGGGGGTTGGGTTGGGTTTTTTTTGTTTGTTCCTTAATAAAGTACCTTTGTTTTAGTTTATATGGAGAAGTTAACTGTCTCTCGTTACGCCTAAAAATAAGAAATGGCTAAATATGAGATATTATAAAAATAAAGAAAACATAAAGAGGAGAAAAAAATAAAAATATTCAGTCAACTCATAAAACTCGTTGAGCGCATGCGAATTACGCCTTTAATGACAGACCATTGTTCATAATTAAAGCCGTTCTGTTTATTTGAGAAGTGACAATTAACAAAACGCATTAATTGCTAATCTAAGTAAGTTTGTAAGTGAAAGTTGTGTGTTGCGCGCACGCACCAGATTTTTTAAATTATTTTAAATAATTTATTTTTTAAGAGAATAGATTTGACTCCGCCGAGAATCGAACCCGGTTATTCCGAATGACATGCGCGGTATGCTATCCTTTACACCACGGAGTCGCTTCCAAACGGTGCCAAATTATTTAAAATAATTTTATTTATGAATAAATATAAATATAAGAAAAAAACTGGTGATGAAAAGTGATTATACGAAATCGATTATAAGTGTTAAATTTCATTTATTACAGAAAAATAAAACCCTTGTCCCAAAAGCTGAAAACTCTTGATTGAAATACCATGGATACAGGTATGATGAAAGCAGGCTTATCACTTTAGCCATCACATCACTCGATTGTGTGCTGGAATTTAATAAGCGTCAGTGTTCGGTATCCCTCATAAAACTATAATGTCGGGAACAACTTCGTTTCCAAAAAAAAAAAAAAAAAAAAAAAAAAAAAAAAAAAAAAAAAAAAAAAAAAGCGCTTTTAAAACGACACTAGAGATAATTTATTTAAACAAGTTCAATAAATTAGTTCTTAAAATGTTATCCTTATAAATAATTATCTAGTGCAAGAATGGGAAATCAACATCGGTCAGAAAAGGTTACAACTCAACAAGCAATAAGAGCTATAATCCAGATTATTTTGCAGAGGATCTAGATTATCTTGAACTAACAGACTTACCATACTAAATTATACCTTTGTAATACGCGGTTAATAATTTTATCTTAGTTATTAATCAAAACTTTAAAGTAAACATTGAATTCTTTACATTGTTTGTAATTTCATTAGGAAAGGTTTAAGTGTAAGTGAATCCAGATAATTCAAGTTGATGAAAACTTTTTCACAGTAGCCTCTTTATTATATAGCCGCTGGTAAGTAATTTAATCTTAGCTATTTGGTGTAAAATAAAAGCATTTTAAAATAATGAATAGATTAATTTTTATAAAATTTGCATGTTCCTGTAATTTTTTATTTTGAATTATGTTATATATTCATGTTTATATATATAATCTATGCAATCAGACTTTCAATACAGAAGAATTTATCGAACTTTTTGAAGAAGCCATAAAACAGATAAAAGATGATTTTTCCCGGAAATACATAGTGATAGGAGGGGACTGGAACGGAAGATTTGGCCTACTGAATCAATCCGCAGAGAACAATCTTTTTGAAGGTACAATGTTAAAAGAGAATAGGAAATCACAGGACAGAGTCTTAAACTTCAGAGGAAAGAAGATGGTAAACCTTCTAGAGGAAAATGAATTCCTAATGATTGACGGTAGGACCTCCAGTGATGAGTTAGGAAATTTCACTTGTCATACTTATAACGGCAGTTCGGTAGCAGACACAATCTGGGTTAACTGGAACACGATGGCACACGTTCATGATATGAAAGTTGAGCAAACTCCAGAAATATCCACTCATTTGCCTCTTCTTCTCGAACTTAACCTGCCTCTAGATTTGGTCAACCCTCGCAATCAAGATAACTATCCCCGTAAAATAAGAAAATTCAGATGGGAGGAAAGCGATGTTGAAATGTTTATCAATTTATTAAAACAGTCACCTAATATATATTACAACTCCGTAGAGGTAACTAACTTTTACGAAAATTTCAAAGAAACACTTACTCACATAGGAATTAATTCAGGCGTCTCAAAATCCGCTGTAATAAGACCAAATAGATTCAAAAACGGTAATTACTGGTTCGACGAAAAGTGTAAGAGGAAAAAAGAAGAAGTCCGTAAAATGTACAAAATATTTAAGAAACAACCGTCTTCAACAGATAATTTACGTGCTTACTTAAAAGAATAGAAAATCTATAAACAGTTAATAAAGGAAAATAAAAAAGAACATTATATGTCGATTTGCGAAAAAATCTCAAGGACAAGAAATAGCAGGGTTTTCGGAAAAATAGAGGATGTAGAGACAGTATTTTTGTTCTCAGCTCAATTATAAATATCACTCATAGGCTTAAAGGCCGCTATGTATTTGGAATATTTATTGACTTTCAGAAAGCATTTGACTCCTTGAATCACGAAAAGCTTTGGCATAAATTAAATAAAATAGGAGTAAGTTCTAAAATAATCAACATATTCCAAATATTGTATAAAAACATGGAAGCAATAATTGAGATTAATGGGGAGGTTTCAAATCCGATTAAAAGGGTGTTCTCCAAGGCGACTCAGCAAGCCCACTACTCTTCGCACTATACATATCAGACATAGTAAAGTACTTCCAAGACCACCAAGCAAGAGGTATATCTATAAACGGCTCTAAAGAGGTATTAATGCTATTATTTGCGGACGACATAGTGATCCTAGCAGACTCCTGGACAGATTGCCAGAAAAAGCTTAACATATTATACCACTATTGTGAAGAAAATATGCTCCTTCTGAATACAGAAAAAACGAAAATAGTGCCATTTCACAAGGGCGGAGGGAGGACGAAAAAACTTAAACCGCTTTTTTATGGTGAAAACAACAACAAGGAATACAGTTTACCTCGTCCGGAAAATTCCTTCTAGCCGCAAATACAGCTATCAAAAAAACAAAAACCGCAATTGCCACAACCTTGGCCATACTACAAGAAACAAGATCAAGAGATTGGGACTCGAAACACACCTTATATAAGTCCATCATCCGATCCACCCTTCTGTTTTGTTCGGAAATATGGGCTCCACAATATTGTAATAACCTCGAAACAATCACAACAAAATACGTAAAGCAGATTTATCATTGGCCGAAACACACTCCAAATTATATCGTCCGTTTGGAGACGGGAATCAAAAGCATGGAAGTAGAAGTAGTCAAAAGAATGCTGGGATGGTAGATCACCTTACTGAAAATGCAAGAAGATAGACTACCTAGGATTTGCTACATCAGATTAAAAGAGTTGGATGGAAATAACAAAACTTCTTTTAACTGGTATACAGAATTAAAAATTAAACTAGCAAAAGTAGGTTCGTCAATTATTCTAGAACGCAACGATCCTAGCCCAGAAGCTGTCCAACTACACCTTAAAGATATAATAAACAGAGTCGAAAATCACTCCATCAGTTCCGACATAAACTCAGTCCTCAACTCTAAGTACAACGAAGAATATCGAAATATTAGCAGTTTAAGCCGGCCAGAACTATATTTAAACTTAAGAACAAACATAAATAAACAGAGAATCGTCAGTCAGCTTAGAGTAGCTAAATTGAATAAACCTACATTTTATTTCAAAGGAACCTTATACAAATTAGAAGGAGAAGAAAATTGTACTATTTGCAACCTTCAAAAACCCGAAAATTTGTACCATTTTTTAATAGAATGCCCAATGTATAAAGAATTAAGAAGCCGTTACATAGCTAAATATATTAATTTACAAAGTAATTCAATTTTAGGAAACCTACTTTCAATACAAAATCAACAAAAGCTCAACGACATTTTCTACTACCCAGTAGGCTGCTTAAAAATTAGATCTTGTATAATAAACGAGTGAATGAAAAAAACAAAAACAATGTGTATATTTGTATATATACATATGTCTCTGTGTGTGTGTGGCTGTATTCAGTATATATATGTATTGTGTATCTATGTATATATAGACTTATAGTAGGCATATTTACTATTTTCCTCACTGAGCCACTGTGGTATTAAGTGTCGTTGTCCTGTTGACTGGATAATATACGCAGGTGTCGAGGAATACCTTTAAATTAAATGTTTTAAATTAACTGAATTTTACACCTTATAATAGTTTATTGTATAATTAAAATAGTTTATCTATCTATTTACTTATTATTCTTAATATTAATAAAGATGTTTTGTTTGAAACACAGACTTAATCACAGTATTTGCTATTGTGTCAGAGTATGCTATCAAATTAGTATCATTATAAACTCACCTTTATCATACAACCATAATATTGAATTGTCATGATTATTATTAATTGTGTTATTGTTAAATCCGTCAAATTACTACCATTGTTTTTGAATTGTCGAATGGGATTAATATTGTATTAAATTATATGTGATATATTTTAATATCTTATCACTTTTTAATTAATATGTTTTGTGAAAATTATTACATACTTTGTTACTAACATATATAAAAAAAAAAAAATAATGAAAGCCTTACTAACACCAATTGGGCCGGACTCCTGGATAAAAGAATGTATTCTAAGAGCCAATAAAGTTATTATTATTATTATATTATTATTATATATAATCTATGCATGTTATATATTTTGATTTTTTTTTATATATAATATATATATTTATATGTAAATCAATTGTTTAATGCACATTGTTGTTTTTTTTTTATTTCTATATTATCATTAATAGGTAATCAATACCCGACTTTTCTTTACCTACAATGAATTCGTATCCCATATTTTACCATCAATTATAAATGAAAACTATTTCAATAACTTCTAGGTTTTTATTTATGTATTTATTTAATTAATGAGCGGTCACACCAAATAAAAATAATCACATGGAAAATATAATGTATCTACATGAAAGATTATTTCAGTATTAAGAAAAAAAAAAAAAACTACACCAACCCGAAGTCTCATGTTCGTGAATAATGGTTGGGTTTGTGGAGATAAAATCTCAATTGTAAAATCAGAATTTAAAATAATGGAAAATATTAATCTTTTTCACATTAAAGGCATTCCGAAAAATTGTAGTATTTAAAGGTAATTCAATACATCTAGCCTGAGTACTTTAAAGAGGAAACACAAAAAAAAAAATTAAATTAATGTGGAAAAATGTGCGACTTTGAGAAATGGCATTTAATAAACACGTGAATCTCTAATACGTCGAAGTAAGTTGGTAAGTGAAAGTTGTGTTTTGCGCGCATCGCACCACATTTTCTTTTCTCCAGTATTCAACATCAATCCTCCTCTATGACTGTAATATTCGTGAAGTTTTGATTTGTTATTCTTAAGGGACTTTGTCATAGAATGAATTTATTTCCTATTCTATTCTATATATATTTATGATAGGTTTAATGATGGTCAGGATTTTCAGTTTACAATGATTTTATTATGGTAAGCCAACGTTTCGATCCAACTTGTGGATCTTCATCAGGGCAAAAAGAAAACAAATATATGAATATCTATGCTAGAGGGTGACAATAAATGGATACATTACAGAACTGATAATAATATAAAAGATGGTGTATACATGAATATTAAAATAAGAGGCTGGTTAACGATAAAATAGAATCTGATATTTACCTACTGAGTCCAGGTGGATACTAAGACTAAAGGTAAAAATAATGTGAGAGGTAGTGGTAGGGGGTTAGTTTGCCGACTTCAAAGGTTTATGACGGGGAAATCCAACGCTTTTGAAGTGAAGGCACATGACAACTGAGTGAACAAAAATATTTAAAATCTAACAAAATAGATGGTACTGTATACAAACGTTGGCTTACCATAATAAAATCATTGTAAACTGAAAATCCTGACCATCATTAAACCTATCGTAATTGAAGAACAGTTGACCATCTCTCTACTATATATACCTCTACTATATATATTTATATTTATATAATTTATATTATATAATACTACTAATACTATATTAGTTTATGATAGGTTAAATAATGGTCAGGATTTTCAGTTTACAATGATATTTATTATGGTAAGCCAACGTTTCGATCCAGCTTGTGGATCTTCATCAGGGCTAAAAGAAAACAAATATATGAGTATCTATGCTAGAGGGTGACAATAAATGGATACATTACAGAACTAATAATAATATAAAAGATGGTATACATAAATATTAAAATAAGAGGCTGGTTAACAAGATAAAATAGAATCTGATATTTACCTACTGAGTCCAGGTGGATACTAAGACTAAAGGTAAAAATAAGGTGAGAGGTAGTGGTAGGGGGTTAGTTTGCCGACTTCAAAGGTTTATGACGGGGAAATCCAACGCTTTTGAAGTGAAGGCACATGACAACTGAGTGAACAAAAATATTTAAAAACTAACAAAATAGATGGTACTGTATGCAAACGTTGGCTTACCATAATAAAATCATTGTAAACTGAAAATCCTGACCATCATTAAACCTATCGTAATTGAAGAACAGTTGACCATCTCTCTACTATATATACCTCTACTATATATATTTATATTTATATAATTTATATTATATAATACTACTAATACTATATTAGTTTATATAGTTTATTTTTTTTTTAATTACACTGATTCCGATTTGAATGAATATTGTGGGGAAAGAGCTTACCGATTATGCTAGAGATGAAGATATATGACAAATTCAATATCACTAGCGGTGAAAGCCTTCCGAGTCTACTGCTTTCCGCAACCATCGGAAGTTGGAACTTGCCCTAGCGTTGTATTATTAAAAAACTGTCATCCTCGCCTGACAACACCGCTATTCCTATTGCTTTTCGGTTTGACATATTTTTGAACAATTTCTTCAATATTTCCCAACTATCAATAAAATCATATTAATCCTGACTTCCCCAATGCCTGTTGGTGACGACAAGATTCCTCATTGATATTGTGAATTTCTTATAGATAATTGTGTAGTCAACAGTGTACATAAGTTTTAGGCCACCCTACACCACAATCAGTCATTATTAAAAGTTCTATATCTCCATCGAAGAATATTCAAAATTCAAAAGCCGTTCCCTAGTACGTATCAATAAGACATTTAAAACAAACAAGTCCCCTTCCAACAAAAAATGAATAAATAAACTTTGAGAGTAGAACTTTTTACGATAAAAAAACTTTAGTTCTCTCAATTTACAAAAGATTAGCTAGATAAAAAATAAAAATGGAAAATGATTATTTGTCTCTTCAATAAGATAAAGCAACAAAATCCATTTTAATCGAGTCATCCATAATCCATTTTAATAAAAATTAATAAGAATTTTTCTTTTCAGTCTAAAGGTCGCAGGTTCGCGCCCAATGGTGGCCATAGGATTTTTTAATGGAAGTAAAAAATCCTTAGCCATGCCGTCCTTCGGATAGGACGTAAAATGGAGGTCCCGAGCCTGTACGATGTTGGTTACACGTTAAAGATCCCTATCCTAATTATACCTGGATAGGCAAAATTTAGGACTCCCACTGTAGCATCGTCCGATCAGCCTTAGTGGCATAAAGTGACGTTAAAACAAACAACTTCTTTTCAGTTAGATCATTATACACAAAAATAAAAAAAAATGTCCTAATAAAATAAAATAAAAAGTTTGCTGTTAAATGTAGAATGAGTATTAGAAAAAGAAAAAAAAAATGTAGTAATAAAGTTTGTGAACTATTAGGTATATTCTTATAACGAAAAAAATCTGGTGCGTGCGCGCAACACACAACTTTCACTTACCAACTTACTTAGATTAGAAATTGACGTGTTTTGCTAAATATCATTTCCTGAAGTCACACATTTTTCTACATTCATATCTTATTTTTGTTAATCGTTAAAGCCGTTTTTGAGTAAATAAAAAAAACCCGTGAAAATGATACAAAATTTATTAAGAAAAGTCCCCCCTCCCGTTGATCAATTTTGATGAAATTTTTACAGTCATATCTCGGGCATATAAATACATCCAATACCAAGTTTGATCAAAATCGTTAAAACCGTTTTTGAGTAAATAAAAAAAAACATGTGAAAATGATACAAAATTTACTAAGTAAAGTCCCCCCTCCGGTTGATCAATTTTGATGAAATTTTTACAGTCATATTTCAGGCATATAAATAGATCAAATACTCAGTTTAATCAAAATCGTTAGAGCCGTTCTTGAGAAAATCGAAAAAAAATTAAAAAGTTATTAAATAAAGTAATTTTGAGCAATTTTGATGAAATTTTTGCTGTCACATCGCGGGCTTATACATACTCTAAATACAGAATTTCAGGTTTGCACGGCTAATAGTTTTTGAGCTAGTCTGTTCACACATATACACAGACACACAGA
The DNA here is from genome assembly GCA_911387785.2 of Aelia acuminata. Classification (NCBI taxonomy): domain Eukaryota; kingdom Metazoa; phylum Arthropoda; class Insecta; order Hemiptera; family Pentatomidae; genus Aelia; species Aelia acuminata. The sequence continues at coordinate 215,649,433 of OU426978.1, read as the reverse complement.
CCATTTCGCGGGACTTGGTTATTTCGACTCAGGGGACCCCAAAACGTGTATTTCCGTTGAAAACCGGAAGTCGAAAATTTTCACGATCGCAATACCTCCACTTACTATATATTTCATATATAGGTAAGTGAAAGTAATAATATACGCACAACTAATACTAAATTATTACACAACAATTTCATTAAATAAAATCTCAGTAAACATGAATGAGGGGTAATAGAAAATGGGTGGCATTTAGAAGATATGGACCAATATGCATAACACATGTTTTGGTTAAAGCTCTATTAAAAATTAGTAGCCTTGGGAAATCTGGAACCTTGAAACAAAAATCATCATATATATTATTGCTCAAGGCCTTTTATTTGTCGGTACGCTATAAATACCATAATACTTCATACTACATTAATTAGGCATCTTTTAAAAGCTTTCCTTAAACGCTACACCGGAAATATATACAAATCACTCATTTCACCTCATTCGACTGCGAGTTGCAAGCAACCGTGGTTTTTGCGAGAAAATCGAAATGGTCGTAGAGGTTTCTAAATGGTCAAGGAGAAAGTTTTTGGTCCTATACATTTTTTCGATTAACCCCTTCGTTTGCGAGTTGTAAGCGAATTGTAATGCAATTCTCAGGGAGAATGGTCGCGAGGCTTATTCGAAGGTGTTATTTTTTTCAGTTTGTCGAGACTGAAACATTTTTGGTTATATACGCTTTTCCGATTGTCACCGTCGTTAGCGAGTTACAAGCAAAACATGAGATTTCAGTCAATAGAATCAGCGCACTCTCTTTCCGTGAAACTGTGTATTTAAGAATGTAGATGTGTATTTAAGTATGTTTTATGTCTGTGTAAAACAAACCCACCAATAAACAATCACAGATGACCATAGCGTAACTTCAAACATAGTGTTCAAAGAGGTATTGTAAAAACAATGTAAAAACAATGATGAACTATGTAAATACCTTAAACTTATGTTTCAAAAAATTAATAATCTACAATTCAAACATTTCTATTCTTTACTTCAACCCTCACCTATATTGCTTCGCACGGATCATCTAGTGATTATTTATTTTTTAAATTAACCCAATCAATCAAATAGTAGCTGGATTTTTTTTAATAAAGGAAATCTATATTTGGTTCAATTCAACTTAAATTTTATACTGGAGATATTTTAATTAATCGACTATATATTCCATAGGGGTCTTAACTTTGATTGGGTAAATAATATGATATAAAGCGATTATGATGATCAAACAAACCATTAGCGTCAATGCTTGTTAATAGCAATTAATTACCTGTCATGGGCTAATCCTAAATACTAACTGGCTGCGTGATTTGCTCGATCTGATTAACTCGGGCTCACGAGGATTAGTAGCTTGCTTTAGCAACCTAATTAATTACCAATTATCCCAACTAACCATATAAATAAATCAATATTCGAGATAATATAAGAATGATATTATTAATCGAATCTATTGTTATATGAAATTACTACCTACAAATGATCATTTCACTTAGGTGTTTTGGCATTAATATCGAAATCGAAATAGCCTTGATTTGTTTGAAATTTCTTTAGTACCAACCTATACATTGTTGTATATCATATGAAATGGCATGGAATGCGCTGTTAAACGACACCAATCTCATAGTCCTAGTCAAATTCGGAAAACATCTACAGCTTTTTTCAATCATGATTTTTTCCGTTTCTGGACTTATTTTTAAATGATTTAGAGACCAATACTTCAAAAACGGGTAGACATATTTAAGTAATATTTTACAATTGTTCTAGTAGATACAAGTAGTACACAGAATACCCAATTTCAACAAAATCTGAGATGGTGAGGTTCAAAATGATATATTTTTGAGTTGATTAGTTTTTGTGCCCTAGCTTTGTTCAAAATAGAAAGTTAACTCCTGCAGTCGTTTAACGACGCATTGTTGTCCTGCAATTTCTGTTTTTAACTGTTGGACTGATGAACCCGTGCGAAGGAGTTATAAGTTCTTTTCTTGGTCTTCTGAAGCATTTTCGATATTAGAATCACCAGGGTGACGAGAAACCAAAGTTAGAGTCGGAGTTGGGTGTGTCTTGAGAGTCCCGGACATGGTGCCCTGTCAACCAATAATCGGTCAGTTCGTTAGCTAATCCTAAGGGCCGAGGCTCTTTCCAGAACTTGACGCTAATACTTCATCCTCACCTCTAGTAGGGAGGAAAAACGTGTAGCCGTAGGAGATTCGGAAGAGGAGGGAAAAAAATCCGTCAATTCCTCCATCCGAATTATTTTCTATTAATCCACTTTTGCTTCTCATAACTAGACATAACTAGATGTATTATCTATCTGAAATCAAAGGTAATTTATAGAAAGAAATACTCCCCACCCCAAAGAGCAAACATTGAAAAAATTACCCATCAGAACAGAGATATGATCCAAAAATGATGAAAAAATCTATCTGGTAATAAAGAATACTAGATTCTCATTAAATATGCTGAGGTTAAACGAAATCGGTGGAGCCGTTATTTAGAAAATCGTAGAACACCTAAAAATGTGATAACATTTATGAACAAAGTGCTCCTCAACAAACTCAAGTTGGCGGAATTTTTTAAGTCACCTCACGAGCATATTCTCTGAATAGGATATTTCCCTGAGTGCAAATTATGATTAAACAATAAAAATATGAGCTCAAATCATCATCGGAACTTCAAAAGTTCAAATGAGTATAATTCTGAAATTTCTTCTTGGAACTGGTTAAAATTCGGCATTTTTACTTATTTGAGTATGTACTTAAATTGTAAATTTTTTAATCAAAATTTGAGGTGGGATGGTATAATATATTGAACGGGATGATATACCGTGGAATGGCCCAGTAACTTTATCCACCGACAAATACATTTGTTTTTGTGGAGTGTCCAAAATAAATATTAACTAATTAAATATTATTATTAAATAGTTTAAAATTAATATTTTATTCATTGTCCAGTAAGAACCCGGGCATGATTTTATCAAAATATATGGGGGGGGGTATAAATATTTATATATTTATTATATTAATAATGCTTTATATTTGAAACTGGTGGTGGAAGCCTCTATTTATAATTCAAAATATGAGGTGATAGGTATAGATAGAAATGAAGTTCAGGCGCCCTTTCGAAATATTAATAAAGTTCTGTCATACTTTCTTAACGATTTCAAGGGATTGAATAGAGCTATAAATTATTAAATGCTTTATAATGAAATTTTTCACTCAAGATTCTCCCTTTTATCACTCTTTATGAAATTTAACTCGTGGGATAACGAGTTTGGTACGAGTTGAAATTAAATAATTTGCCATTGTAATAATCTCGAGCTGTTCTGAGGTTTCTCAACTTCTTCCTTTAACTTGTTTCATAACGTGGCCTTTTCCATAACGTTCTGACTGAAGTTAGGAAAGATGTATTGCCTTATGTAATCTTAATTGCCATGCTTCATGCCCTAAATTACATGGCAATTCCTTATTTATCCGATCCTCGGCTGAAATTATAGAATTTTCGTTCGAGTGTTTAATGGGTTTTATTATTCAGATACCGAGATCTTCTTACTGAGTCTAGTATAGTATAACCTTCCTTAGACGGAACGTTTGGGGACTGCAACATTTTTCCGTTGAACAGAGGTTTCCGTTAGAAGGAGGTACATAAAAAAGGTAAGAAAATCTGGTGCGTGCGCGCAACACACAACTTTCAATTACCAACTTACTTAGATTAGAAATTAATGCGTTTTGTTAATCGCCACTACTCAAATGAACAGAACGGCTTTAATTATGAACAATGGTCTGTCATTAATGGCGTACTCCGCATGCGTGGGCTCAACGAGTTTTATGAGTTGACTGAATAATTTTTTTTTTTTCTCCTCTTTATGTTTTCTTTATTTTTATCATATCTCATATTTAGCCATTTCTTATTTTTAGGCGTAACGAGAGACAGTTAATTTCTCTATATAAACAAAAACAAAGGTACTTTATAGGAAACAAACAAACAAAAAAGATCCCCCCCCCAAAAAAAGCCCCCTCAGAACATTTTAATAATGATAAACCTTACCTGATATTAAAGAACACCTAATTCTCATTTAACATGACGAATTTGATAAAAATCGTTATTGCCTTTTTTGAGTTAATAAAAAAAACACGGGAAAATGATACAAAATTTATTAAGTCAAGTCCCCCCTCCGGTTGATCAAATTTGATGTAATGTTGGCTATCGCATCTTTGGCATATACATATATCAAATACCCAGTTTGATCAAAATCGTCAAAACCGTTTTTGAGTAAATAAAAAAAAAAAAAAAAAACACGTGAAAATGATACAAAATTTATTAAGTAAAGTCCCCCCTCCGGTCGATCAATTTTGATGTAATGTTGGCTATCGCATCTTTGGCATATACATACATGAAATACCCAGTTTGATCAAAATCGTCAAAACCGCTTTTGAGTAAATAAAAAAAAACACACTCACACAAAAAACACACAAAAAATGATACACAATTTATTAAGTAAAGTCCCCCCTCCGGTTGATCAATTTTGATGAATTTTTTACAGTCATATGTCGGGCATATAAATAGGTCAAATACTCAGTTTAATCAAAATCGTTAGAGCCGTTTTTGAGAAAATCGAAAAAAACTTAAAAAGTTATTAAGTAAAGTACCCCCTCCCTTTGAGCAATTATGATGAAATTTTTGCTGTCACATCGCGGGTATATACATACACCAAATACCTAATTTCAGTTTTGTACGGCCTATAGTTTTTGAGCTAGTCTGTTCACACACACACACACACACACACACACACACACACACACACACAGACCATTTCGCGGGACTTGGTTATTTGGACTCAGGGGACCCGAAAACGTGTATTTCCATTGAAAACCGGAAGTCGAAATTTTTCACGATCGCAATACTTTCCTTACTATATATTTCATATATAGGTAAGTGAAAGTAAAAAAATAAGTGATTGAATGGAGGTTTAAGGAAAAAATTCGCATCAAATATTAATGAACGCATTAAAAGAAATGAACATAACCTAATTAAAAAAAAAACTATACATTTTTTTAGGTTTTCTCAGTTAAGCAACCACATTCTAGCACAACAGGAAAATAAGCTTATGGTTCGCTTTCTTCCGTCTTTTACACTATTCTCCCTTCAGTTCACTAATGACTTTGTACTTACTTACTTGGTACTTTGTTTAATAACTTTATACGTTTTTTTCGATTTTCCCCAAAACGGCTCTAACGGATTTTGATGAAACTTGGTTGAATTTGACTACAAGATTTTCATCAAAATTGATCAACCGGAGGGGGCACTTTATTTCCTAACTTTTTTTCGCATTTTTACGTTTTTTTCATATATCTCAAAAATAGCTTTAACCATTTTAATTAAAACCGTCATGTTTAATGAGAATTAAGCTTTCTTAATTATCAGGTAAGCTTAATCATCATTAAAATGTTTTGAGGGGGCATAAATGAGGAAGGGGCCTTTTTTGTTATCCTATAAAGTACCTTTGTTTTTTGTTTATATGGAGAAATTATGTGTCTCTCGTTTCGCCTAAAAATAATAAGCAAGTAAACATATAGAGAAGAAAATAAGAAAAATATTCCATGAACTCATAAAACACGTTGAACTCACGCAGTACGCCTTTAATGACAGACCAATGTTCATAATTAAAGCCGTTCTGTTCATTAAATGGAAATTATTTGTTTCATGATAACTAAATGAAATTTTAGACAAGTACATACAGAATTATAAGATCAGACGACTTAGAGTATTATGCTTGCATTGCCGAATTATCACAAGTAAATACTTTTAATTAATAATAAAAAAATTAGTCTACTGTAAAGAGCAAACACAAACGAAAAATGTGGCTATGAGAAATGGCATTTAAAAAAACACGTCAATTTCCAATCAAAGTAAGTTGGTAAGTGAAAGTTGTGTGTTACGCGCATCGCACCAGATTTTTTTAAATTTTGGATTGGGTTATGGTGATTGATTGAGAACTTTGGTGTTTAATTTTTCCTCCTGAAATCTATATATTAACATCATTTTTCTGCTAATAATAATTTTAATAATAAAAAAAAATCTGACATATTATATCGCCATAAAAAGTAAAAAATAGTGGGGAAAAGTATTTGCTCATTTTTCGAATCTAACCTGCATAATTGTAATTTTCTTCGAAAGTTATTTCCTTCTACATCAACTGTTTTATCAACAGACAGAATTTATTTTTTGCGTATATTTGTTTGTTTATTTAACGTCACATTATGGCTAATCGGACGATGCAAAAAAAAAAAAAAAAAATTAGTGTTCTTTAAAGAGCAAATACAAACAAAAATAACTAAATGAATGTGGAAAAATGTGTGAATTTGAGAAATGACATTTAACAAAACACGTCAATTCCTAATCAAAGTAAGTTGGTAAGTGAAAGTTGTGTGTTGCGCGCATCGCACCAGATTTTTTTTATCTAGTCAGTAGTAATTTCTTTTTCAAAGTCTTTTCCTTTACCACTAATCTGTTTCTAAACAATAATCTGACGCTTTTAAATTAACATAGCCAATTAATAATATAGTTCCTTTTATTTTTCCAGAAAATTTTAACGCTTCAGTTTGCAAAATCGCTCCTCAAAATTTTTTGATCGCGCGCTAACTAACCTTATATACAGAAAGTTGTAAATTTTCTTCAAAATGAGAGGCATTGTTTCTGTTTACTAAGAATATTTTGCACTTTAAATTTGAGATTTGCGCATTTAAATTTCGATATGTTATCCCTAATCTCGAAACAGTTCAATTCAGTTACCTTATATGACAGTGTTAACATACTGCACATCATTTTAACTGAAGATACTTCAATGCATTTACTCAGGGTTGCTAAAGAGCTAATGGTCTGATAGTAAGTGGTATTTTATTTTCCATCTGTGAAAATCACCAGAAACGGTAACTATTCTCAGAAAATTATATCAAGCTTTGGATTAAAACAACATAGCACAATGATCCAAGGATTCGCAGATCTGGAGAAATATTTTTTCCGGTATAGAAAGGGGCTCAGCCCATTTATTTTGTACAAAACTTCTCGTTTCCGCTAATTAGAGTTTCCGGGTATGGGAAGTGAAATCCGCTTAACCGAACTTTCCGTTATGATGAGGTTCCGCTAATTAAAACGAGGTTATACTGTATTAGGAAATTCATCACAAACTGCCTTTTTTATTTTCATTTTATATCCCACTGACAGAACGTTTAAAGATTGCCGGTGATACTAAAATTGGTTGGAGCAGCGGTCAAAAGAAACAAACAAAAATTATGTATGGAAATAAATTTTTGTTTGTGTGGGAATAAATTTTAACATCTTAGTTTTACCAAGGGGTGGGCTTTCTTAACTTGTAGCTTTCTTTTATTGTAAATTAATTCTAAATAACTTTCATAAAATTTATTTCATGAGATTACAATATTTACATTTTTATACTGTTGTGGATGTAACAAAAGTTATAGAGGAAAATGAAAGTAATTTGTCAAGATAATTAGAAATGTCATTTCCATGTTTTCTAAAATTCATCATTCATGATATATAAGATATTTAACAATTTACACTTTAGAAATTTACTTTAATGTACGTTTTCAGGTACATTACAGAAAAAAATCTGGTGCGTGCGCGCAACACACAATTTTCACTTACTAACTTATTTAGATTAGATATTAATGCGTTTTGTTAATGCCACTTCTCAAAGTTCCACATTTTTCCACATTCATTTTTTATTTTTGTTTTCATTTGCTTTATAAAAAAACACTTATTTCTTTTATATTAAATAAAAGTTTTTACTTGTAATAATTCGGCAATGCAAGCATAATACTCCAAGTCGTCTGATTTTATAATTCTCTATGTACTTATTGAAAATTTCATTTAGTTACCATGAAACAAATAATATCCATTAAATGAACAGAACGGCTTTAATAATGATAAAGCTTACATGATATTAATGAACACCTAACTTTTATTAAACATGACGAATTTGATCAAAATTATTAAAGCCGTTTTGAGATTAAAAAAAAAAATGGTAAAAATTGGAAAACAAGTTATGAAATAAAGCCCCCTCCCCCCGTTTGAGCAATTTTGATGAAATGTTGGCTATCATATCTTTGGCATATACATACATCAAATACCCAGTTTGATCAAAATCGTTAAAGCTGTTTTTGAGAAAATAAAAAAAACACGTGAAAATTATATACAATTTATTAAGTAAAAGTCCCCTCTCAGGTTGATATATTTTGATGAAATTTTTACAGTCATATTTCGGGCATATTATTACGTCAAATACTCAATTTAATCAAAATCGTTTTAGCCATTTTAGAGAAAATCGAAAAAAAAATAAAAAGTTATTAAATGCAATTTTGATGAAATTTTTGCTGTTACATCGCGGGCATATACAAACACTAAATACCCAATTTCAGGTTCGTACGGTTTATAGTTTTTGAGCTAGTCTGTTCACACACACAGACCATTTCGCGGGACTTGGTTATTTGGTCTCAGAGGACCCCAAAACATGTATTTCCGTTGAAAACCGGAAGTCGAAATTTTTCACGATCGCAATACTTCCCCTTACTAAATATTTCATATATAGGTAAGTTAAAGTAAAAAACATTAATTGTTTGAAAATTATTATCAATGCCTTCATATAATTATACTTTATTTATTCAACGTCCCTTTATGAAACTAAGGCAAATTGCACCATGCTGCAGTGGGAGTCACAAATTTCACCTCTCCAGGTATAATTAGGATAGGGACCTTTAACGAGTACTAGACATCGCACAGGTTCATTTTACGTCCTATCTGAATGACGGTACTCTTCCTAGGGCCACCTGATGGAATGCGAATCCGCGATATTTGCTATGATAATCTGCTATGCTAGCCAACACACCACAGTTGACTTTCTTCATTTCTGGTTTTCTTACATCTACTATAAGTTATTTGCATAGCACAGTTACCAATGTCAGTGGGGTCTGTGTGTGGTGGTTAGCATAGCAACATACATTATTAAAGGTCGTGGGTTCTCGTCCCAAAGGGAGTAAAAATTCCTTGGCTATGCCGTCCCTCGGATAGGACTTAAAATAGAGGTCCCGAGCCTGTATGATACCTTAAAGACCACTATCCTAATTATACTTGTATAGACCAAATTTAGGACTCCCGCTCTAGCATCGTTCGATTATCCTTAGTAAAGGCTTAGCGATTAGCATAAAGTGACGTTAAACGAACAAAAAACATCAGCTTTATATGATAACTTATACTAAATAATCTTATTTTCTTGTGCTTCTTGGTTTGTAATCATGAATGTATTTCGGAACAAGAACCCGAGATAGAACCCTAACAAGAACCCTTCCTAACAAGAACCCTATATTGCATTAAAGGAAAACTGAGCCTTTGCAATCTACCTCTCCATCTTACCTGTCCTGTCGGTTTTCCTCAAGACTATGACCTTTAGAGTGACAAGCGGTGTAGCTTCCGATTTATTGTCTCTAGACCACCTTTGATGACTATACCTAATGTATTTAGATACACTGTGTGTATGTATGGTAATATATGGATACCTAACTAAGGATAATATGAAACGTCCACGTATTTTCTAATTTTGAATGTTTCTAAATTGAACACAAATGTAACCTCACTTACCTTCTTTTGTTTATTAAAACATAAAAATATTGACATTTTCATCCCTTCCGAAAATAGATGCTTCTCCTTTCCTTTCTATGAAATTTTAATGATTCTCCGAAAAAGAAAAAGAAAAAGAAGAAGAATGAAAGGAACATTGCTGAAATTGTAGTTTATGTAGAATTAAATTGCTTGGTATTTTCTATATTTATAACCATGCAGACTGTATTCAACGTTCTCCACCCACTCCCCCCGAAAAGTAACTACAAAAAAGAAAAATATAAGTTTCCTCTCAGAAATTCATAGCCCCATAAAATGCTTGATAAAAGGCCCTTCGGGTTCACCACTTTTTTACGATGATATTGGAAAAATTACAAAATAAAACTTCAGGTATCTGGAACACCGGGTAAATAATTTAGCAGTCAACTATTCAGCTCCTTTATTGTGAAATGAAATACCGTAATATTATTATTATTAAAGGATTTAAAAAAAAAAAAAAACTAGTTTTATTTAATATTTTCATACATTATTTTTTAAAAGGGCTGTGGAAAAAAACGCAAAGTTGTCACATTTTAAAGTGCAAATCTTAAGGCCTAACTAAGAACCAAAAGTAGCTTCAATTTTTTACCTACACGGGCGATCAAAATGGAATGAATAGATCTATTTAACTGGTTAAGAAATGAACTAAATCATTTTAACCCAAGATAAGGATCAAAAAACTTAAAAATGTAAACAGGCCTTTAGGCTCTTTAATAAGCATAGTGCTTTACCACCTAGTAGCAAATAATTGTTAATAATTAAGATTCTCGTTTAGTACAGTACTGCAACACTTCTGTGGATTTAAATAATTTTTATTAAATAAAAATAATAATTTAAAATGCCACAAGGTTTATTATAAAAAGTATAAACTTGCAACAAAACAGTAACACAAAAAATAACCTTATGATTTGAATTTCAGAACAATACTAACTTTCCAGCCCGCCGCTCCTTATATTTAGTCTGAATCAAAACATTCTAGAACGTTCCAGAAGAGTGTAGAAGGTACTCGAACAGTCACGAGCATGTACTAGAAAAGCCACAGTTTTCATTCAAAAGTTCAAAGTTCATAAAATCTTATTTTCGTTCAATACAAATGATTTCAACCCTCAAGTTGCTTAATAGTGTAAAGTTAAATCGTTAAATAAAAAAAAAAAAAAAACGTATGATTTCAAATCCCAGACCGTTGTTGGAACGAAATAAGCTGTTGGAACGAACTGTTTGGGTCCAGATCGTTCGAGCCTGTTCCACGAAGACGTAGAACTGTCCACATTGTTCTGGAACATTCCAGACCTGACCATTTACGATTATGTATAAGGAGCGAGTGGCTGAAAGAGTTAGGATAAGTCTGTGTCTTGACTGTGTAGCTCAAGTCATATGATTGTGTGTTATAACATTATCATTTTTGTAACATGCTCACGTTTTATTAATTCTTTGGCATTGATAACTATATATTTCTGTTGAATAAATATCTGTTACTCACATAAGTGTTACAATATGATTTGAGTACGTAAGGATGATTCATGTTAGTTTTTACTTTCACTTACCTATACATGAAATATATAGTAAGTGGAAGTATTGCGATCGTGAAAAATTTCGACTTCCGGTTTTCAACGGAAATACACGTTTTGGGGTCCCCTGAGTCCAAATGACCAGGTCCCGCGAAATGGTCTGTGTGTGTGTGTGTTTGTGAACAGACTAGCTCAAAAACAATAAACCGTGCGAACCTGAAATTTGGTATTTAGGTATGTATATGCCCGCAATGTGACAGCGAAAATTTCATCAAAATTGCTCAAAGGGAGGGGGTACTTTATTTAATAACGTTTTAAGTCTTTTTCGATTTTCTCAAAAACGGCTCTAACGATTTTGATTAAACTGAGTATTTAATCTATTTATATGCCCCAGATATGACTGTAAAAATTTCATCAAAATTTATCAACCGGAGGGGGGACTTTACTTGATAAATCTTATATCATTTTCACATGTTTTTTTTATTTACTCAAAAACGGTTTTAACGATTTTGATCAAACTTGGTATTTGATGTATTTATATGCCCGGGATATGACTGTAAGAATTTCATCAAAATTGATCAACAGGAGGGGTGACTTTACTTAATAAATTTTGTCCATTTTTTACTTTTTGATCGATTATCTCAAAAACGGCTTTAACGATTTTTATCGAATTCGTTATGTTAATGAAAATTAGTTTTTATTTAATATCAGGTAAGCTTTATCATTAATAAAATGTTCTGAGGAGGCTTTAATGGGGCAGGGGCTTTTTTTGTTTTTCTATAAAGTACCTTTGTTTTAGTTTATATTGAGAAATTAACTGTCTCTCATCACGCTTAAAAATAAGAAATGGCTAAATATGATATATGAAGAAAATCAAGTAAACATATACAGGAGAAAAAAAGAAAAATATTCCGTCAACTCATAAAACACCTTGAGCTCACGCATGCGCCGTACGCCTTTAATGACAAACCAATGCGTTATAATTAAACTGTTCTGTTCATTTGAGAAGTGGCAATTAACAAAACGCATTAATTTCTAATCTAAGTAAGTTGGTAAGTGAAAGTTGTGTGTTGCGCGCACGCAACAGATTTTTTACTATTTTTATCGTATTCTGCGTCAAATTTTCTATCGAAAACGCTTTTAAAAACGATGGAGAATATATTTTTACTGTAAGAAAAAAATTAATTAATTTAGCGCGGTACGTCACATCGACACGTGGGTCACATTTTACGGCTCATATTCTTGTTTTACACCGTTTATCTCTTAAATACAAATAATTGTTTCATTTTTTTAATTAAAAAACATATTTTATTAGCCAAGAAGATGGGAAAAAATAGAAAAAATACATAAATAAAAAACATTGTTGAAAACGAAATTTTTTTATTGAGGTTTCGATAATGCATTAGTTAATAAGAACAATATTTGGAATATAATAATAAATACAATATTTAAAAATAAGACAATGTTTACATTTTCTGTTTAAAAATTTTTACAATATCCTTTTTTTCGCAAGATGAAAACCGTTTTGCTTCCAATTGCTGTAAAGAAATCGGATTAATACAATGATATTTTAAAGTTCCTTTTATTGTTAAAGCTTTTTGGAAACTTTCGGACAATTGTTTTTCTTCTAATTTGTATTCATATGCTAAATTAATTAATTTTTTTCTTACAGTAAAAATAACTTCTCCATCGTTTTTAAAAGCGTTTTCGATAGAAAATTTGACGTAGAATACGATAAAAATAGGAAAAAGTTGATTCATGGGTGGCGCCACTGTTAAAAACCGATTTAAACATTGAAATTGTTAATAACAATTTTAATTTTTCGACAATTTGTTTTGAAAGTATTTTTTTCTTAAAGCTTGTCTTTTAACCTTCAAAATAAAAAAAAAATAGATTTTTTAGCTTAAACAGAACCGGAGTTATGAATTTTTGAAAAATAGGCTACTACCGATAAATCATTAAATTCACGAATTTTCGATCTTGTTTATTTTTCAAAATATCGTAAATAAAAAAAAATCCTCTTACATGTATCTCTTTTTTTCGATATAGAACCCGTAAAAAAAGTTTCAGTTAAATCTAAAATGTGTCGGTCAATTTTTGTCAAAATCTGTTCGGTTTGTAAAAGAATGTCCCATATTTCTGTTGAATAAATATCTGTTACCCACCTAAGTGTTACAATATGATTTGAGTACGTAAGGATGATTCATGTTAGTTTTTTTTTCCTGTGAAGAACCCAAGAAACGTAATTGATATATAGTAGTAATTTGTCGGCGATTGCTTTGAATACTAGCAGGTGCAGTCACTCCTAAAATGTAGTTTTATTACAACAAACAAATAAAATAAAATAAATAAAATTACTCACTGCGGCATTTGAAGCTGGAGTTGTGCTTGATCTCCCGCTGGAGCCCCTTCCAGAGCTTGCTGACGATGAGGGAGTAGGCCAGGCTCATGATGATGAGAGGTACCAAGAGCAGTACCATGTCCAAGAATAAGTTGTAGAACAGTCTCGTGCTCGGGTTCGGCCATTCCTCTCTGCACTTGTGTCTTCCTGCAATGGTAACACTTTTATGACGTGAAATAAAAACAGATGATTTATTCAAATTAATTTGAATAAAAAATGATTTAACTCTAAATTTTCTAGGGGTTTTGAATAAGATTGGATATTAGAGTTGACTGTAGGATATTGCTGTTTGCGAAATAAAGCAGCATTAATATGGAGCTCGTAATAATTGGTAAATTTTCGATGAAAATTCTTTGAATCTTTCTGGTTATTGCCAAGAATGAAAATAGAGTAGGGGAGAGCGGGGTTGGTTGGCATAGGGGGTAGGTTGGCCATTGTCTTATAGTTTCCGTCACACCTATTGTGAGGGCCCCACCATTGTACCATGTGACCCGCTCGACCTCGGGAGTCTTGTCCTGAGTTTTCAATCCGATAACAGTGTAAAGAAGAGTGTGCTTCATTGATTGATTTTACAACATGTAAGTAAATTTTTATATTTTCAGTAAATTTGGTTTAAAGGCATAGCAAAACATTTGACTCTGATTCTGTTCACTTAGCCCCAAACTCCTTTGAAAAACCTAACCTTTCGACTAACCAGTTTCTTGTTTGATAGTTCTCCCCTGTCCTGGCAACCATCTTTCATCTAATCTCCTGTGGGGTTAGTTTGCTCTCTTCAACTGGGGTTGGTTTGCGCGGTAGCAATTCACAAAAGCAAGGTAAACATAAACAAAGGTGAAATTACCAATTGTCTTTAGTTCCAGCAAGGAGGATGAGAGCAATTTTTCTTATGCAGAAAGTGACGACAGTCTAAACTTCTATCTTCTTTTATTGTCATTATATTTCACTTAAAAGCTGTTAAAAAACGATTCATTATTATTATACCATTATAGTGCAGCTTTTAATAACAATAATATCTGTCAGGCAGTACTTGACTGAGATGGCTAAACAACCCCACCTTCTAGGCCAACCTGCCCAACACAGGGGGTTAATTGGCATACTCTAGATTGAGGAATTCTTCAATTTTGTATGATCTTAGTATTAAATATTATATGGTGAAAAAAATACATGAAGTACTCTAATACTTGGAGTTTACAGTGGTATCAGCCCTATTGGGATTATATTAACAGGAACGACTCAACAATCCAAAAAGTGAAAACTATTGCCAACCAACCCCGCTCTCCCCTACTGCTTAATTTATGCAAACGTGGATTCAATAAAGATTATTACTGCGTTCCTAGAGGAGTCTTTAATATAAGTTAAGAACCCAAGAGCAGTGTGGTATAAATATTGAAAAAATAGAGATAGTTGGAAAAATAGAAGTAGCATTTGCTGGTGTACCATATTACTTTAGTTCCACATATTTATGTCCGGCTCATATTCAGGAGATATTCAAGAAACAAAAGACATGACAGTGGTTCCCGTTGAGTGATGGTCCATACGATAAAATTTAGCAAAATATGATGGTCTCGTTATCTAATGTACTCAAACAAAAGGAAGTTAAAGCCTTCTATATAAACCAAAAGAGGCGCTTATTTATCAAGATTTGACCACGGAAATGAAGTTAGGGCCTAGGACATCCACCAGTTACGCAATTTTCTAAGTTAAAATAATGTATGGCCTGTGACAATAGAATATTACTTGACAAAATAAATTCGAAAAACCTATTCGATTCGATTCATTTTAAAATGTTGATTTAATCATTATTCAACACTATCACACATTTATTTACACTTACTTAGTACACCTAAAATACAGTGCACAGACATAACACTGTACTTGAAACATCAAACAATGACACTGGCCTCGGTGTACTGCCCGAAAAGATACGTCCTGACATCTTCGATGTTTTCCAAAGCTTAGGGCGCTGCTTCATAGCCGGAGGGGACTTCAACGCGGAGCATCAAAGCTGGGGGTCACGGCTAAGCACACCCAGAGGGAGAAATTTGAAGGCTGCTATCCACGAGCTTTCATTTGACACTATAATACCCCACACACCGACTCACTGGCCTGATTCCCCGGACCTTTTGGACTTAAAGGACTTAGAACTGTAATAAGTAATACTTCAAAACTAGGAATACTATAAAAATTAGATACATATTTATACTTACTACCAATATGGACTTACTCTTCACAGATATACGGTACAGCCAAAAAGACCCACTTACAAAGAATTCAGATCTTTCAATAAAAAATATTAAGACTCATGGTAAAAGCATGTACGTGACCAACAATACCCTACATTTTGATTTACAAATGCAAACAGCAGACCAACATATAAAGACACATTACAAACGTTTCCATGCACACTTACACGGTCATTTAAACCAACTGATTAGAGATATGGCAACGGCTGATATGCCCATATTTAGGAGATTGAAAAAGCGCTAGATGAGAGATCTCCTTCGTTAAAAATCCAGATTACCTGAAACAAGCCAGACAAGAGGTACTGTTTTGTGCCATCCTTCCCCATGACTAACATGCATTATTTAAATTAGCACAGCTCACATTTGCTGATTGTGGAAGTTTATTGACAGGCGCAAATTAAAATTATGAAGCCAAAAAAAGTCATTATTCCGTTCCGTCCAGACTGACTAAAGGTTGGAACCGTTACATAACCTTTTTAGTACGTAATCGCATGTTCTAGTTATGCCAGGAATGTTCTATCCCCTTCTGGGGTGTTCCATTGCTGACTAAAAATAGGAAGCAATTGACAAGGGGCTAAGTCTTGCTTTGGAAATCGAAGCGTATAGATAATTTTGATAGAGTTGGAGTTTGTTTGTTTGACATGGGCGATCAACAGCGGAGTCATTATGCCCTTTTTCTACTCTATAATATTGTTTGAGATATTCCAAAATGCTCTATTTTATTTTTGTGATATATATCATTCATTAACATGCACTACTATATACTTGTATTTATTATTTATTATTATATCTTTGCAAAGATGGAAATCTCCTTTAGCAGTTTTACAATGCTATCTGCAGCTTTGTGTGAATCCTTCAATGCCTCCAAGATGTTACGTGGTATACTCAGCCTTGTGAATTCTCCTTCATATCTACTGCAATCTTCTATGATATGCTTAATTGTAAGAGGGGCTTTGCAGGTTTCACACTCTAGCTGGCGTTCCCTAGTAATGAGATGAACATGAGTGAGGTTCGAATGACCTATCCGAAGCCTTGTCAGTGCTACCTCTTCTCTTCGGTTTCCTCTAAGGGAGCTAATCCATTCTTTCGTTGTAGGTTTAATGGATCTGAGCTTATTTGTTAGAGGGACTTGAGACCACATGGACTCCCAATTGCTCCTTACTCTCTTCTTTAACCATGCTTTCACGTCTTTCGGTTCATATATTTGCAGTGTTGGGCCCGTCATCATTGCTGCTTCCTTTGCTGTCTTGTCTGCTGCTTCATTACCTGGGATTCCTGTATGTGATGGCACCCACAAAAAGCTCACTGATTTGTTGATGTCATATAAAATTTCAAGATAATTATTGATTTTTTTGATGGTGTGACCGACTCCATTATGTTTTTGAATAGCGTATAGGGCTGATAAAGAATCTGAACATATTAAAATATTGTTTTTGTTACTGTCAATAGAAAGATTAAGAGCAGTTGCAATTGCCTGCATTTCTGCAGTAAATATTGATGTAAAAGGTGGTAATTTGTATTTTTTTATTCTAGATGTTTGAACTACTGCGTAGCCAACATTCTCATTACTTTTAGAGCCATCTGTATACAAAATTTCATACTGTTTATATTTTTCCATGATAAGAGAATCAAGGCTCCGTGTACGCGGATGAATATTTCTTAAAGAAAGGTCAAATTTTGGTGGAGGGTTTCTCCAGATCGGCTTGTGCACATCGTAGTCCCTAAGATCTATAGATATACTGTGAATTTCACTAATTATTTCTCTGAATCTAACTGCCAGTGGAGAAGGGTTTCTTGGTTTTGAATTATATAACTGGATATGTTGGGGAGAAAAAATGTGGTTATATACTGGATTGTTTGGCTGGAGTCTTAATTTGGCAAGATACGAAGTGATAAGCTCCTGACGGCGAAAAACAAGGGGTGGCATGGAAGCTTCTACGCAGAGGCTAATTATGGGACTAGTCCGAAATGCGCCAGTGGCGAGTCTTATTCCCGTATGATGAACTGAATCGAGGAGTTTTAGATGGTTTGCCTTCGCTGATGAATAAACTGCGCTACCATAATCGATCTTTGACCGGACGAGGCTTGCATATACCATAAGCATACTTTTGCGGTCGGCACCCCAGGATGTCTTAGCGAGCACCTTCATTAATCTAAGCCGGCTGAATTTTGATAGAAGTTTTTCTGCTTGAAGTTTTTCAAGGTTTGATCGCAGATTTACACGAACCATGTCAAATGTGACGTATATTTCAAATTTTATTTTGCATATTTTTGCATTATTGGGGATAAATGCATATATTTGCATATTTGAATAAAAATCGTAATTTGGGAAATTTTTCTTATTTTATAGATTACGTTTTCAAAAACTTTAATATTGCAGTGATATTTGTCAAAACAAAAAAGCAAGGGCTTTTCTTTTCTTAGTATCTGGTGAGTTGTTGATCTTTTGATGGAAGACTTGGAAGTTCTAGGAAACCTCTTCCTACAGTATATATTTGATTATCCTTCTACATTGAAAACCAACAAACAGTACAGTACAGTTTCCGTTAAGCCTAGGCGAAACGTCGTTATTACCATGCCAAAAGTTTCATATTCTTTGAAGCAAAAATTAAGTGAATGGATCGCACCTTTTAACTCCGAAAAGCAAGTGTTCACGTCAGACGGAAAAATTGTGTTTTATAACGCTCGTGGAAAGCAAATTATGTGTGAAAAAATTTCAAATAGTTCAGGATGCTAATTATTTCTTTTTTTAAATTTAATTCGTCATTCTAAAAAATATTAATTAATCTGAATGGGGTTTCAGGTTCCCATGTAAATGTTGTAAAGTCAAAATTTTCTACTCAAATTTTATTGCCGGCTACTTCTAAACCCACAAAAGATACTTTTTTTGAAGATTTGTGTTTCGCAATGGTCTCATCTTTTAATAATTTAAATCACCTGCCTTTTAAACGCTCTTTGGAAAAATACACTTCACGTCAAATTCCCGACGTTATTTTATTGTGTTAAAGAAAAATTACTGATTTTTTTAATTCCAATAAATGTTTACAACAAAATTCCTTTTCTATTTTATGAATTACCTTTTTCGTAGTTATAATGTACAGAAAAACTTATTCTTATTAATTATACTTGAAATTAAAAGAAATTTATTTGCATATTTTGTTGCATATTTCCCACTTTTTTCTTGCATATTATATGGCATATTTGAGGAGTTTTTAATGCATATAAATCCGGGGTCTAGTGACAACTTACTATATTTTTTAAAGCATTATATAAACAGATAGCTTATAAACTTTTAAATGCCAATAAGTTTTATTTGAGAAATTAATAAAATAGAGCCTGTACCATTACAACCATCAAGGGTTTTAGGTTTACTACAAAACTTCATTTTCTTTTGATATTTAGGGTTGGTAAGCACCCAGTAGCCAAATCGATTTTTTCTAGCTTGTGCTAGGAAAATCCATGGACTAGGAAAAAATGTTTTTCACACGGGAAATTATGTGTCGCCTTTTCACGTGTGGGGGAATCATTGAATCTATTTGTTTTAGCACAAGTGAGGTTAACCAAAATCATTGTCCATCTATTAGCACTACAATAAATAGGGATTGATGATGAAAAATGAATGGACCATGAATACTTACTACATATACTCAAATGTGAGATGTAAAAAATAAAAACTTTAACCATTTAAAATTTTGCCATTTATAAACATATAAAATGCCATTTATAAACAGAGTTGGGCGTAATCGAATAATTTTTTATTCGTTATCTTTGACTTTAATAACGACCGATGATCAAATATCCGTTATACGATATACCTTAAATCTATTTTTTATTCGTCATTTGATTGTTCGTTATTTTTTATTCGATATCCGTATTGAGATATTAAAAAAGGTAAAACAT
Organism: Aelia acuminata; assembly: GCA_911387785.2. Taxonomy (NCBI): domain Eukaryota; kingdom Metazoa; phylum Arthropoda; class Insecta; order Hemiptera; family Pentatomidae; genus Aelia; species Aelia acuminata. Next base: position 215,629,688 of record OU426978.1, on the reverse strand, counting down.
TTAGAATTCGTCATTTTTTCTTATTTGAGATGAAATAAAAAATGTTTTTGTTCAATTTCGAAGGGATAAACTGAGGGAAGGTTAGCAGTAAAAGCGATTTTTTAATCCGCACGGATATGAATACAAATTTTTTAACGAAATGAATAGCGATTATTCTTAAGAAACTTGTAATAATTTTATTGTACCGAATATTTGAAGTGATTCAGCTTCCGAGTCATCCAGTGTTCAAGAAAAAAAGAAAATAAATGTCTTATCTTATTTTCTCAATATCGTTTTTACTTTCACTTACCTATATATGAAATATATAGTAAGGAAAGTATTGCGATCGTGAAAAATTTCGACTTCCGGTTTTCAACGGAAATACACGTATTGGGGTCCCCTGAGTCCAATTAACCAAGTCCCACGAAATGGTCTGTGTGTGTGTGTGTCTGTGTGTGTGAATGTGAACAGACTAGCTCAAAAACTATAAACGGCACAGACCTGAAATTGGGTATTTGGTGTATGTATATGCCCGCGACTTGACAGCAAGAATTTCATCAAAATTGGTCAAACGGAGGAGGGACTTTATTTCAAGAATTTTGTCTAATTTTTAGGTTTTTTGATTTTCTCAAAAATGGCTCTAACGATTTTGATTAAACTCGGTATTTGGTGTATGTATATGCCCGCGACGCGACAGTAAAAATTTCATCAAAATTGGTTAAACGGAGGGGGCACTTTACTTAATAAATGTTGTCTCATTATCACGTGTTTTTTTTTTTTTTACTCAAAAACGGCTGTAACGAATTTTACCATACTCGGTATTTAGTGTAAACTTTCATTTAAAAAGTCAAAATTTCATCAAAATTGATCAATTGGAGGGGGCACTTTACTTAATAAATTTTGTCTCACTTTCACGCATTTTTTTATTTACTCAAAAACGGCTTTAATGATTTTGATGAAACTGGAAATTTGATTTATGTATATGCCCGCGATGCGACAGCCGAAATTGCATCAAAATTGGGGCAACGGAGAGGGTACTTTATTTGATAAACTTTTTCTTATGTTCGCGTGTTTTTTTTATTTACTCAACAACGGCTGTAATGATTTTGATCAGACTGGATATTTAGTGTATGTATATGCTCACGATGTGGCAGCCAAAATTTCATCAAAATTGGTCAAACGCAGGGGACTTTGTTTCAGACTTTATTCCATAACTTTTTTCCAATTTTTACATATTTTCGAATATCTCAAAAACGGCTTTAATGATTTTGATTAAATTAATCATTTTTAATCAAAATAAAGTCATCTTTTTTATATTATTTATAGAAATTGCAATTAAAAAAAATGTCAATTTCTATTCTAAGTAAGTTGGTAAGTGAAAGTTGTGTGTTGCGCGCATCGCACCAGATTTTTTTTATTGCAATGGACATAAACGAAAATAGGCAAAGCAGTGTTAGAACGCCTCCATACAAAAAAAAAAAAAAAAATTATCTCTTGAATAAAAAATCATCCCATCGATATAAATTTTAACTTTTTAACCGAAAACAAATCTGGTGCGGTGAGCTAATCATATAACTTTCACATACCCCCTTATTTTTTTAATAAAAATGGCCATTTTTTTTTGGAGATGACATACTTAAGTGCTACCAGAGAGAGAACAATAGGTACGCTTTATTTATTTATCAATGAAATTTGTTTTTTTATTGGAAAGTGGGATCAGTAATTCATACAATGTATTACCAAGAATGAAATTGGTCCCGTTTACTCGTACACTCCAAACCTTCCTGCGGTTCGCAAATCGATTTTTAGACTGAACGATCATATTTTTCGATGATATATCGTAAATAAGGATCGATAGAAAGAATTCATAAAAACGGCCGATAATAAATTGGAAATAAATTTTCTATTTGGAGTACCTTACTATTGAGATTTAGCGGCCAAAAATCTTTACCTCCTTATCAAATGACGATAATTAAACAATCCTTTTTTCATTAATGAGCTTGGCATTTCTTTTAATAGTGAGAATAAAAAAAAATATAAATATCATCTCTCGGGGTATTTCAAATTAATTTTAAACTGAATCCTTTCTTCACTTTAATTTAAATAAAATAGTTTATTAGGTTCATGTTAACACATAGAGGATGAAATGAGTCAGTATTGTTATCTATTGACCTTTCTGCTTATATACATGTCTTTTTTCTGGTATTTGTTCCTTTTAATAGATTTTTAAATAATTATTGTCTGAACACGAAAAAATCCAAAAAAATAAATTAAAAATATCCTATTTTTTACAACTTTTAAGGAAAAAAATATTATCAAATAATTAAAGTTGAATTATATTTGAGGATTTAGTCCAATTCGAGGCCGAAAATATATTCAAAGTTAAAATATATGGCTTTAAATCTTGAAATTGATATATCGCTAAACGATCGCATTTGATCACTCCAATTCTATTATGGCATTTTAGTACTCTAAATCCTCTATCACTGTGAAAAAAATCAGAACCAATTATTGTCAATAAAAAATTTTACGTTATTTTGAATATTTTTGTTTTATACTGATATAATTAACATGCTCGTAATTATATTAGATTTGTATTCAATATTTTTACAGGCATTTTCCATGTTTAATTAGTTTATTAGGTGCAATAAAATGAAAAATGAAGGCTAATATAAAAAAATATATATATTTTCATATTTATTTCAATCTAATTTTAAGTACATGGAAATTACAAATTTTAAGTGTCTATTTCGATTACCTATTCAAAAATATCCCTGATATCTTTTGGAAAATCTTCATTGATTACATTACTTTTTTTACCCAATCTCAAAGATGATATCAGAGGATCCGAGGAGACAAGCATAATTCGGAAAAGGTCCTCGTTCAGTCGCTGCCTTGATATCTTACAGGTGTTGGTAAGTCTTAACCTTCTGTATTCCTTATGATTAGCTTCTTGAGCTTCTTTCGATAGTTCTCCAATAGGCAAATTATGAAAACTGTGTACATATTCACCGTGAAAGAGAATTTTATGAACAGTTGGTGTTAAATCTCTCTACCCGTAAGATTTTTTATAAACTTCTAAAGTAGAGCTAACATATTGCCCAAACCTTTGAGGGTTTAACTTCAATCCACTATTTAACATATTTAATATATTTTTAAACCGATATATCATTTCTTCTTCTATGTTTAACATTTTTTCAGATTTACATCATCATATTAAAATTTCGTTACCCAGTGTACCAATCTTTTAACTTGGTTTTAATAAGGTTTTTATTGGCTTCACAAAAAAATAAAATAAATGAATGTCATTAGGCTTTATTTTTCATTTTATTGTACCTAATAAACTAATTAAACATGGAAAATGCCTGTAAAAATATTGAATAGCAATCTAATATAATTACGAGCATGTTAATTATATCAGTATAAAACAAAAATATTCAAAATAACGTAAAATTTTTTATTGACAATAATTGGTTCTGATTTTTTTCACAGTGATTGAGGATTTAGAGTACTAAAATGCCATAATAGAATTGGAGTGATCAAATGCGATCGTTTAGCGATATATCAATTTCAAGATTTAAAGCCATATATTTTAACTTTGAATATATTTTCGGCCTCGAATTGGACTAAATCCTCAAATATACTTCTACTTTAATTATTTGATAATATTTTTTTCCTTAAAAGTTGTAAAAAATAGGATATTTTTAATTTATTTTATTTTGGATTTTTTCGTGTTCAGACAATAATTATTTAAAAATCTATTAAAAGGAGCAAATGCCAGAAAAAAGACATGTATATAAGCAGAAAGGTCAATAGATAACAATACTGACTCATTTCATCCTCTATGTATTAACATGAACCTAATAAACTATTTTATTTAAATTTAAGTGAAGAAAGGATTCAGTTTAAAATTAATTTGAAATACCCCGAGTGATGATATTTATATTTTTTTTATTCTCACTATTAAAAGAAATGACAAGCTCATTAATGAAAAAAGAATTAGCAAGAAGCAGTTTATTATAAAATTAATTTAATGCAAAAAAGTATAAATTCCAAATCAGAGGATTGATTGAATATAAAGGAACGCGAATTGTGATCAATCACTGAATATAAATCTAAAATAGAGTATGTCAAGTGCACTAAGTTCATTTATCAATAAAAAGTGTTTTTATTAATAATAAAATGTCAAAACGAAAACATTGTTCATAATCGCACATCTGCAAAATTAAAATTTTTACTTTAATTTAATTTAATTATTTTACTTTGATTTAATTATTTGATTAATTGATGGACATAAAATAGTTATTTATTATACAAGTGAGGAAAGTAGATCATTTTACAACTCGAGTGAAACGCTTACCTACACGAGCGAAGCGAGTGTGATAATTTCACGAGAGTTGTAAATTCTACTTTTTTCACGAGTGTAATATTAAATTTTTTCTGTAATCGTGTAATACATGATCAGATCTAACCAGAATATGAACAAAATTAGGATGTTGTGAAGATTATGGTATGTTGTTGGTAGGTTATAAGCATGGTTGTGAAAGGTTATAAGCATAGTTATAAAACAACTAGTATTAATTTATTTTAACATTTTATTTATTATATATATTTATAGTTACATTACATTATACTATATTTATGTATAAATTGAAAATGTTTAATTGAATAAAAAATAATATAATAATAATAATAATATTTAATCAAACAGTGTTTTTTGAAGTTTTTTAGTAATATCAAAGATGTCTGTTTAAATTAAAATGATTGTGAAGTAGTGCAGTTATAAACAAGTGCAGGTTATAAACAAGGAAGGCAATTATTATAATATTTAAATTTTAAAATATTGTAACACTTATGTGGGTAACAAATATTTATTTAACTGAAATATACAGTTATCACAATGCCAACGAATTATTACAACTTAAACAATTGAGCAGGTTACAAAATTGATAACTTTATCACGCACAATCATATGACTTAAGCAACACAGTCAAGACACAGACTTCAACTAACTCATTCAGTCTCTGCCCCTTATATATATCGTAATTAGTGGGGCCTGGAATCTTCTAGAACAATGTCGGCAATTCTCCGTCATTCCGGAATGATCTAGACAAAAACAGTTCGTTCCAACCGGTTATTTTGTTCCAACATGCGGTCCGGGAGGTTACGCCATATGTTTTTTTTATTTGCTTATCGATTTAACGTTACACTGCCCCCTCCTTAGAGACATTCCTCCTGGATGTCTTGTTTTCCATGCTTCTGCTCCCTAGGTCAAACGAAAGGCCTCTTCCGTAATCCGCTGCACCTGTTCTTCGTCGTGGTTCCTTGCATATGGCGCCAAGCGATTATAATGGACGATTATAGGCCTTCCTTTGGGATACTTGGAGACCCTGTAGATCACATCGTTGATGCGCTTCTTTATCACGTAGGGTCCCTCCCAGTTCTTCTGCAACTTTGGCAGAATCCTCGCTTTCTTCTTGGGTTATAGAGCCAAGCAAGTTCTCCTTCTTCGAATCCACCCTGGTTGGCCCTGCTCCCACTTTGTCTCCTCATCCGATCTCTGGCGACGTGTCTCTTATTGACAGCGATAGGGTGATTTCGATTTTCTTCTCGAGGCAATGACGGATCGACGCCTTCAATCACCCTGTCCTGCTGCTTGTATTTCGGCTCGCTCTTCGTAGTCGCCTGCCGAACCAACGAGGTAATCGACACTGAAGTCTCAACCTTAGTGCCTTCAGCATCATGTGCCTCTTGCCGTTGAAGCTGCCATCCACATATGCGCTGTCGCCTCGGTGTCCCAAGGAGGTTACCATTATTGGTGAAGCACCTTGGTGACTGCCCCGGGAAGCTTTTAACCTCCGGTTATTGGCGTGTCCTATTTTTTCTGTGTCAGGAGCCACCTTTCCTTTGCAGGATCTCCTAATGTGTCCGAGCTCCCCACAGCTCCAGCACCGTACGGGTCTCCTTTTGTCGGCAATTCTCCGTCATTCCGGAATGATCTAGACAAAAACAGTTCGTTCCAACCGGTTATTTTGTTCCAACATGCGGTCCGGGAGGTTACGCCATATGTTTTTTTTATTTGCTTATCGATTTAACGTTACAATATATTGATTATTTCCACCAATAATTCATCCACATTTCAATTTATTTTGTTAAAATAAATTCTTACAATGTTAAGAAACATTTAAAAGCATTTAATTTCCAACTTCAAATAATTTTTTAATTTATAATTATTACTAATTAAGAAGGCAATTCACTTTCTTCACTTGTGAATAAAGTAATCACTTTCTTCACTCTATTGCAAAATGTTTCACTTTCTTCACTCATTTCAGTTTAATAATGTTACCATTATTCAACGATTACAGAAAAATGTATTTTTTATTTATTTTCTTGGGGTCACCAGAACCTTAGTGGCTACTAATCTACATATTGTAACACTTTTGTGGGTTAAAGAATTTAAGAACCCACAAGTAAGTTAGTAGCAAGTAAGGTTAGCGCACCAAAAAGATTTTTCTGGCCTAGCCCCGAAAAGTACTACTTCACGGACCAAAACCGAGTATTGAAAACATGTTTTTTTGATGCAGTATGATGAAACTTTTTTTCGCTTGCGCGTTAATAACGAACAGTTGGTAAAATGGTGGTTAGGGATGGTTTCACTGGGATGCTTCAATAGGAATAGATATGATAACTTTAATCGAAATCGTTAGTGCCGTTTTTGAGAAATCTTAAAAAAAAAAAAAATTGACGTTGGTATAAAGTGCCCTCTAATAAAGTAGCAGCCAATTTCCCATTGTCAAAGGTTATATCGAAATAACTCTTAATTCTTTTTAAATAAGTTTAAGATATTAATGATAATAAACATTTTTTTTTTTTTGACCTAACAACTGAATTAGGCGTGTGTTACTTTTAAATTTTAAAGAATTTTCATTTTCATAATAGAGGGTAGAAAAAAAAGTAGGTCGCATGTTACTGAGGAAGACGCGAAATTCGATATTATATATGAATGAATATAGCAAGGAACTAAAAGCATTGGAGATGTAGGAAAATAGCCTTAAAATATTCACCACCGTCGTCGGGTGGAGTCTCCAAAAAGAATAAATATGTAAGTGAATTTACTCATCTTTTTAATACCATTATATTTCATAAATTTTCAAATGTTATATTAAACTAGGGCACCCGGCTTCGCTAATGCACTGGATGTGCTATGCTTGGAATAAAAGGATGAACTTTGAAATATGAGAAGTAAAAAAAAAAAAAAAAAAAAAAAAAAAATTGAAAACATAATCTAACTATTTCTATTCTTATATAACTATGTATATAGAGAAAAATTTTCATTTTTCTACCTGGGTTATAATTCCTGTTGAAATTGTACAATGTCACAATCCCAAATATTGCAATTTTTTAAAAATAAGCAAAAGAAAAATAATTCCGATTTGCCATAATATAATGGATCATATTTTCAATTCCGAATTGAAATTCCAGAATTTCAATTCCGTTAGTAGACTTTTGCCGATTTAAGCACAGGAAGTTTGTTTGTTTAATTTTAACTTTCTTCACTTTATGCCGCAATGGCTAATCGGGTGATGCTACAGTTAGAGTCCTAAATTTTACCTATCCAGGTATAATTAGGATGAGGATGTTTAACGACTACCTGACATCGTACAGGCTCCGGACCTCATTTTACGTCCTATCCGAGGGACGGCATAGCCAACTTAAGAATTTTTCTCTATATACATAGTTATATAAGAATAGAAATAGTTAGATTATGTTTTCAATTTTTTTTTTTTTTTTTTTTTTTTTTTTTACTTCTCATATTTCAAAGTTCATCCTTTTATTCCAAGCATAGCACATCCAGTGCATTAGCGAAGCCGGGTGCCCTAGTTTAATATAACATTTGAAAATTTATGAAATATAATGGTATTAAAAAGATGAGTAAATTCACTTACATATTTATTCTTTTTGGAGACTCCACCCGACGACGGTGGTGAATATTTTAAGGCTATTTTCCTACATCTCCAATGCTTTTAGTTCCTTGCTATATTCATTCATATATAATATCGAATTTCGCGTCTTCCTCAGTAACATGCGACCTACTTTTTTTTCTACCCTCTATTATGAAAATGAAAATTCTTTAAAATTTAAAAGTAACACACGCCTAATTCAGTTGTTAGGTCAAAAAAAAAAAAATGTTTATTATCATTAATATCTTAAACTTATTTAAAAAGAATTAAGAGTTATTTCGATATAACCTTTGACAATGGGAAATTGGCTGCTACTTTATTAGAGGGCACTTTATACCAACGTCAATTTTTTTTTTTTTTAAGATTTCTCAAAAACGGCACTAACGATTTCGATTAAAGTTATCATATCTATTCCTATTGAAGCATCCCAGTGAAACCATCCCTAACCACCATTTTACCAACTGTTCGTTATTAACGCGCAAGCGAAAAAAAGTTTCATCATACTGCATCAAAAAAACATGTTTTCAATACTCGGTTTTGGTCCGTGAAGTAGTACTTTTCGGGGCTAGGCCAGAAAAATCTTTTTGGTGCGCTAACCTTACTTGCTACTAACTTACTTGTGGGTTCTTAAATTCTTTAACCCACAAAAGTGTTACAATATGTAGATTAGTAGCCACTAAGGTTCTGGTGACCCCAAGAAAATAAATAAAAAATACATTTTTCTGTAATCGTTGAATAATGGTAACATTATTAAACTGAAATGAGTGAAGAAAGTGAAACATTTTGCAATAGAGTGAAGAAAGTGATTACTTTATTCACAAGTGAAGAAAGTGAATTGCCTTCTTAATTAGTAATAATTATAAATTAAAAAATTATTTGAAGTTGGAAATTAAATGCTTTTAAATGTTTCTTAACATTGTAAGAATTTATTTTAACAAAATAAATTGAAATGTGGATGAATTATTGGTGGAAATAATCAATATATTGTAACGTTAAATCGATAAGCAAATAAAAAAAACATATGGCGTAACCTCCCGGACCGCATGTTGGAACAAAATAACCGGTTGGAACGAACTGTTTTTGTCTAGATCATTCCGGAATGACGGAGAATTGCCGACAAAAGGAGACCCGTACGGTGCTGGAGCTGTGGGGAGCTCGGACACATTAGGAGATCCTGCAAAGGAAAGGTGGCTCCTGACACAGAAAAAATAGGACACGCCAATAACCGGAGGTTAAAAGCTTCCCGGGGCAGTCACCAAGGTGCTTCACCAATAATGGTAACCTCCTTGGGACACCGAGGCGACAGCGCATATGTGGATGGCAGCTTCAACGGCAAGAGGCACATGATGCTGAAGGCACTAAGGTTGAGACTTCAGTGTCGATTACCTCGTTGGTTCGGCAGGCGACTACGAAGAGCGAGCCGAAATACAAGCAGCAGGACAGGGTGATTGAAGGCGTCGATCCGTCATTGCCTCGAGAAGAAAATCGAAATCACCCTATCGCTGTCAATAAGAGACACGTCGCCAGAGATCGGATGAGGAGACAAAGTGGGAGCAGGGCCAACCAGGGTGGATTCGAAGAAGGAGAACTTGCTTGGCTCTATAACCCAAGAAGAAAGCGAGGATTCTGCCAAAGTTGCAGAAGAACTGGGAGGGACCCTACGTGATAAAGAAGCGCATCAACGATGTGATCTACAGGGTCTCCAAGTATCCCAAAGGAAGGCCTATAATCGTCCATTATAATCGCTTGGCGCCATATGCAAGGAACCACGACGAAGAACAGGTGCAGCGGATTACGGAAGAGGCCTTTCGTTTGACCTAGGGAGCAGAAGCATGGAAAACAAGACATCCAGGAGGAATGTCTCTAAGGAGGGGGCAGTGTAACGTTAAATCGATAAGCAAATAAAAAAAACATATGGCGTAACCTCCCGGACCGCATGTTGGAACAAAATAACCGGTTGGAACGAACTGTTTTTGTCTAGATCATTCCGGAATGACGGAGAATTGCCGACATTGTTCTAGAAGATTCCAGGCCCCACTAATTACGATATATATAAGGGGCAGAGACTGAATGAGTTAGTTGAAGTCTGTGTCTTGACTGTGTTGCTTAAGTCATATGATTGTGCGTGATAAAGTTATCAATTTTGTAACCTGCTCAATTGTTTAAGTTGTAATAATTCGTTGGCATTGTGATAACTGTATATTTCAGTTAAATAAATATTTGTTACCCACATAAGTGTTACAATATTTTAAAATTTAAATATTATAATAATTGCCTTCCTTGTTTATAACCTGCACTTGTTTATAACTGCACTACTTCACAATCATTTTAATTTAAACAGACATCTTTGATATTACTAAAAAACTTCAAAAAACACTGTTTGATTAAATATTATTATTATTATTATATTATTTTTTATTCAATTAAACATTTTCAATTTATACATAAATATAGTATAATGTAATGTAACTATAAATATATATAATAAATAAAATGTTAAAATAAATTAATACTAGTTGTTTTATAACTATGCTTATAACCTTTCACAACCATGCTTATAACCTACCAACAACATACCATAATCTTCACAACATCCTAATTTTGTTCATATTCTGGTTAGATCTGATCATGTATTACACGATTACAGAAAAAATTTAATATTACACTCGTGAAAAAAGTAGAATTTACAACTCTCGTGAAATTATCACACTCGCTTCGCTCGTGTAGGTAAGCGTTTCACTCGAGTTGTAAAATGATCTACTTTCCTCACTTGTATAATAAATAACTATTTTATGTCCATCAATTAATCAAATAATTAAATCAAAGTAAAATAATTAAATTAAATTAAAGTAAAAATTTTAATTTTGCAGATGTGCGATTATGAACAATGTTTTCGTTTTGACATTTTATTATTAATAAAAACACTTTTTATTGATAAATGAACTTAGTGCACTTGACATACTCTATTTTAGATTTATATTCAGTGATTGATCACAATTCGCGTTCCTTTATATTCAATCAATCCTCTGATTTGGAATTTATACTTTTTTGCATTAAATTAATTTTATAATAAACTGCTTCTTGCTAATTCTTTTTTCATTAATGAGCTTGTCATTTCTTTTAATAGTGAGAATAAAAAAAATATAAATATCATCACTCGGGGTATTTCAAATTAATTTTAAACTGAATCCTTTCTTCACTTAAATTTAAATAAAATAGTTTATTAGGTTCATGTTAATACATAGAGGATGAAATGAGTCAGTATTGTTATCTATTGACCTTTCTGCTTATATACATGTCTTTTTTCTGGTATTTGCTCCTTTTAATAGATTTTTAAATAATTATTGTCTGAACACGAAAAAATCCAAAATAAAATAAATTAAAAATATCCTATTTTTTACAACTTTTAAGGAAAAAAATATTATCAAATAATTAAAGTAGAAGTATATTTGAGGATTTAGTCCAATTCGAGGCCGAAAATATATTCAAAGTTAAAATATATGGCTTTAAATCTTGAAATTGATATATCGCTAAACGATCGCATTTGATCACTCCAATTCTATTATGGCATTTTAGTACTCTAAATCCTCAATCACTGTGAAAAAAATCAGAACCAATTATTGTCAATAAAAAATTTTACGTTATTTTGAATATTTTTGTTTTATACTGATATAATTAACATGCTCGTAATTATATTAGATTGCTATTCAATATTTTTACAGGCATTTTCCATGTTTAATTAGTTTATTAGGTACAATAAAATGAAAAATAAAGCCTAATGACATTCATTTATTTTATTTTTTTGTGAAGCCAATAAAAACCTTATTAAAACCAAGTTAAAAGATTGGTACACTGGGTAACGAAATTTTAATATGATGATGTAAATCTGAAAAAATGTTAAACATAGAAGAAGAAATGATATATCGGTTTAAAAATATATTAAATATGTTAAATAGTGGATTGAAGTTAAACCCTCAAAGGTTTGGGCAATATGTTAGCTCTACTTTAGAAGTTTATAAAAAATCTTACGGGTAGAGAGATTTAACACCAACTGTTCATAAAATTCTCTTTCACGGTGAATATGTACACAGTTTTCATAATTTGCCTATTGGAGAACTATCGAAAGAAGCTCAAGAAGCTAATCATAAGGAATACAGAAGGTTAAGACTTACCAACACCTGTAAGATATCAAGGCAGCGACTGAACGAGGACCTTTTCCGAATTATGCTTGTCTCCTCGGATCCTCTGATATCATCTTTGAGATTGGGTAAAAAAAGTAATGTAATCAATGAAGATTTTCCAAAAGATATCAGGGATATTTTTGAATAGGTAATCGAAATAGACACTTAAAATTTGTAATTTCCATGTACTTAAAATTAGATTGAAATAAATATGAAAATATATATATTTTTTTATATTAGCCTTCATTTTTCATTTTATTGCACCTAATAAACTAATTAAACATGGAAAATGCCTGTAAAAATATTGAATACAAATCTAATATAATTACGAGCATGTTAATTATATCAGTATAAAACAAAAATATTCAAAATAACGTAAAATTTTTTATTGACAATAATTGGTTCTGATTTTTTTCACAGTGATAGAGGATTTAGAGTACTAAAATGCCATAATAGAATTGGAGTGATCAAATGCGATCGTTTAGCGATATATCAATTTCAAGATTTAAAGCCATATATTTTAACTTTGAATATATTTTCGGCCTCGAATTGGACTAAATCCTCAAATATAATTCAACTTTAATTATTTGATAATATTTTTTTCCTTAAAAGTTGTAAAAAATAGGATATTTTTAATTTATTTTTTTGGATTTTTTCGTGTTCAGACAATAATTATTTAAAAATCTATTAAAAGGAACAAATACCAGAAAAAAGACATGTATATAAGCAGAAAGGTCAATAGATAACAATACTGACTCATTTCATCCTCTATGTGTTAACATGAACCTAATAAACTATTTTATTTAAATTAAAGTGAAGAAAGGATTCAGTTTAAAATTAATTTGAAATACCCCGAGAGATGATATTTATATTTTTTTTTATTCTCACTATTAAAAGAAATGCCAAGCTCATTAATGAAAAAAGGATTGTTTAATTATCGTCATTTGATAAGGAGGTAAAGATTTTTGGCCGCTAAATCTCAATAGTAAGGTACTCCAAATAGAAAATTTATTTCCAATTTATTATCGGCCGTTTTTATGAATTCTTTCTATCGATCCTTATTTACGATATATCATCGAAAAATATGATCGTTCAGTCTAAAAATCGATTTGCGAACCGCAGGAAGGTTTGGAGTGTACGAGTAAACGGGACCAATTTCATTCTTGGTAATACATTGTATGAATTACTGATCCCACTTTCCAATAAAAAAACAAATTTCATTGATAAATAAATAAAGTGTACCTATTGTTCTCTCTCTGGTAGCACTTAAGTATGTCATCTCCAAAAAAAAATGGCCATTTTTATTAAAAAAATAAGGGGGTATGTGAAAGTTATATGATTAGCTCACCGTACCAGATTTGTTTTCGGTTAAAAAGTTAAAATTTATATCGATGGGATGATTTTTTATTCAAGAGATAATTTTTTTTTTTTTTTTTGTATGGAGGCGTTCTAACACTGCTTTGCCTATTTTCGTTTATGTCCATTGCAATAAAAAAAATCTGGTGCGATGCGCGCAACACACAACTTTCACTTACCAACTTACTTAGAATAGAAATTGACATTTTTTTTAATTGCAATTTCTATAAATAATATAAAAAAGATGACTTTATTTTGATTAAAAATGATTAATTTAATCAAAATCATTAAAGCCGTTTTTGAGATATTCGAAAATATGTAAAAATTGGAAAAAAGTTATGGAATAAAGTCTGAAACAAAGTCCCCTGCGTTTGACCAATTTCGATGAAATTTTGGCTGCCACATCGTGAGCATATACATACACTAAATATCCAGTCTGATCAAAATCATTACAGCCGTTGTTGAGTAAATAAAAAAAACACGTGAACATAAGAAAAAGTTTATCAAATAAAGTACCCTCTCCGTTGCCCCAATTTTGATGCAATTTCGGCTGTCGCATCGCGGGCATATACATAAATCAAATTTCCAGTTTCATCAAAATCATTAAAGCCGTTTTTGAGTAAATAAAAAAATGCGTGAAAGTGAGACAGAATTTATTAAGTAAAGTGCCCCCTCCAATTGATCAATTTTGATGAAATTTTGACTTTCACATCCCGGGCATATACATACACTAAATACCGAGTATGGTAAAATTCGTTACAGCCGTTTTTGAGTAAATAAAAAAAACACGTGATAATGTGACAACATTTATTAAGTAAAGTCCCCCCTCCGGTTGATCAATTTTGAAGAAATTTTCACAGTCATATCTCGAGCATATAAATACATCAAATACCCAGTTTGATCAAATTCTTTAATGCCGTTTTTGAGTAAATAAAAAAAACACGTGAAAATGATACAAAATTTATTAAGTAAAGTCCCCCCCCCGGTTAATGAATTTTGATGAAATTTTTACAGTCATATTTCAGGCATATAAATAGATCAAATACTCAGTTTAATCAAAATCGTTAGAGCCGTTTTAGAGAAAATCGAAAAAAACCTAAAAAGTTATTAAATAAAGTACCCCCTCCCTTTGAGCAAATTTGATGAAATTTTTGCTGTCACATCGCGGGCATATACATACACCAAATACCCAATTTCAGGTTCGCACGGTTTTTAGTTTTTGAGGTAGTCTGTTCACACACACACACACACACACACACACACACACACACACACACACACAGACCATTTCGCGGGACTTGGTTATTTTGACTCAGGGGACCCCAAAACGTGTATTTCCGTTGAAAACTGGAAGTCGAAAATTTTCACGATCGCAATACTTCCACTTACTATATATTTCATATATAGGTAAGTGAAAGTAAAAAAAATTGTTTCTTTTTTCATTAAATTAGCACAAAGATACTGTAAAATGAAACACAAAACATATGATCGTAAAGAGTTTTAGACTTTCATTGGAACAGTTAAAAACATTTACGCTCGTCGGGAACCATCTTGACTGCTCTAATCTAAGGAGCGATGGACTGGAGAGTTAGTTAATTACAGAGATTACAATTTCTCAGAATTTGGAGATAAGAAGTTGGTAATCCTAGGTAAGTAGGCCAAAACTCTAAAGTTTCTAAGGTGGGGATTTCGGTGTGATAATCCTACTTCCGAAATCGTGGAAACTCTTCTTGTGTTCAATCTGCTGTAATGAATATACATGTATCATTGATCGAATGCCAATTATGTATTTCGATCGACAATAATTTTGAAAATAAAAACTTTATTTAGTTCAAAAATTACAATTAAAGCAATAATAAAACTATAAATTTACCGTACTGGCTGTAAACAATATTACTAAAAAGAATAAAATTTGCTGGAATTTCGGCAGGAGAATTTATAAAAAAGTAAATATCGCCACAGATTTACATGGAGATCTAAGCCGGTCCATATGCTGTGATCTGCAGGCGGTCACTTAGTTTATGGAAGATCTATTTCTTTAAGAATTAATGTTTTGATCAATTAGGCTAGCCTTTATAGTTCTGCAGTACACCATTAATATCCAAGGTGGTATATATAAAATATAATTTTTCCGTCAAAATCTACGTTAAGGTTTATATACATATATATCCGTTCTTTTTCAATTATTTCCAAATAGACAGCGCTAACTTTTTCCCCTAGAATCCCAGTGGATCAATCGGATTACACCGTGTAAAAGTTTTAAGGGAGGAAAACTTTATTTCCTTGGTTTCCTGAGATCATTACCTGGCAGCCTTAGTATCTAGCTCTGGTTTTCTCCTAGCATTTTATGTTTCGATGTTCTCTACTGCAAATTGCAACGGTAGTACATGCAACACTGACCTACCAGAAATTTTCTTTCTTTCTCAATACCTTGTAAATCCCTTTTAGATAACTTTAACAAAAAGTAATAATTTACTTAATTTAAGGTATTTAGACCCATGATAGTTCCAAAAAAAATAAAGAATGAAATAAAGTAAGTGCCATTTTATAACAAATCATCCAACATAAGTTCAATTTGGCAATATCAATTTCTCTCTTAGATTCTATTTGAATTTAGCACATATTCAGTAATAATCAAAATACGAAAAAATACCAAATTCACATTTTAAAGTTTTTTTTTCTTTAACAATTCTTTTTTTTTTTTTTTTTTTTATACAATTACAAATAAACCTCTTTTCAAACGACAATATCACACATATCATTATGTCTCACCTGCTAGAAATCACCGACAATCAGCGAATGTGATGACTACGACGAATTAATTAATGTGTAAAAGCACCTTGGTACTCGACTAATCAAATCTTACATACTGACTTCCACACGCCAACAGTCGACCAACACATCAAGACTCTTTACAAACGCTTCCACACTAACCTACACGGACATATAAACCTACGAATAAGAGATATGGCCACAGATGAAATGTCCATGAATGCGAGGAGGAGATTAAAAAGGCGTTGGATGGGAGATCTCCTTCTTTAACCGCCCTGAAAAACTGAATCAAGAGGAAAGGGAAGAATTACTGTTGGGTGCCATTCTTCCCCAAGCCTGACATCAGCAGACTGCTGATTGTCTATATGTTGTTGACAGGCGCAAAAATACAAATGAAGTTAAAAAAAAAAAAAATTTAGATGGCATAATCACCGAACAGGGAATAATCACACAGGGGTTCCCTAATCACTGAACTTGATTAGCAGCACATTACTTATCTAAAATATTTTTACTAAAAAGCTTGATTTTTGAGATATTCGAGGTGTGGGCGTTTTATTTGGGACACCCTATTCACATTTCTGGATGGCTAAAAGAGTAAAAGTGAGCGTTCGTGGAACTCTCATATAGTTTCAGATTCATGGAAACTTGGAGGAAATATGGAAGGGAAAATCTTTGAAACAAATATTTCTTTGTCAAAAAGTTATTCAAGGTGCAGAGACCGTGAACAAGAATTGACTAATTCACCCTTTTGTGGTTCCATGTTAGCAACAGTGAAAATTCACAAAACCAAGAAAATTCAAAAAAGATCTTATTGAGGATGAAAATAAAGATATAGGTACGTAAGTATGATTAAAACGCATTTTTTTTATTTTAATAGGAGAGCATTAAAATATATAAACACATGAATAATCTTCATATAACATAAAAGGAAAAAATAAATAAGTGGGGAAAAAAAATCCGAAGATTCGTTATGGATGAATAACTTATATTTTTATTATTTTGGGAATTTTACTGAGTGGAAATTATCTAACTTATTTTAACCTTCTTTTGGGTTGTAATACTACTTCTGCTAGATGTAAATATTTACTTAGATCGATCAAATGCGATCGATCGGCGATATATGAAGAGTCCACGGAAGAAAGGGGAGATGTCATTTGGAGTGCTTTCCGAGAAAATCCAGTTTTTAGGTTTGGATCTTTAATTACTTAAGTATCTTTTATTATTTTTCTTCAATTTTTTTGTATGTCATTTTCCTTTTTGTTTTGCGTGTGAAAATAATAAATTTGCCCGAAACAGACATAACACGCTATAAAAATGTCTAAAAAAAATCTGGTGCGTGTGCGCAACACACAACTTTCACTTACCAACTTATTTAGATTAGAAATTGACGTATTTTGTTAATTGCCACTTCACAAAATCACAAATTTCTCCACGTTCATTTCTTTTTTTTGCCGTTTATGAGTAAATGAAAAACACACGTGAAAATGATACAAAATTTATTAAGTAAAGTACCCCCTCTATTTGATCAATTTTGATGAAATTTTTACTGTCACATCGCGGGCACATACATATACTAAATACCAAGTTTGATCAAAATCGTTATACCCGTTTTTGGGTAAATAAAAAAAACACGTAAAAGTGGGACACAATTTATTAAGTAAAGTACCCCCTCAGGTTGATCAATTTTGATGAAATTTTCGTAGTCCAATTTCGGGCATATTAATGCATCAGATACTCAGTTTAATCAAAATCGTTAAAGCCGTTTTCGAGAAAATCGATAAAAACGTAAAAAGTTATTAAATAAACTACCTCCTCCGTTTGACCAATTTCGATGAAATTTTTGCTGTCACATCGCGGGCGTATACATACACTAAATATCCAATTTCAGATTCGCATGGCTTATAGTTTTTGAGCTAGTCTGTTCACACACACACACACATACACACACACACACACACACACAGACACACACACACACACACACAGACACACACACACACACACACACACACACACACACACACACAAACACACACACACACACACACACACACACACACACACAGACACACACACACACACACACACACACACACACACACACACACACACACACACACACACACACACACACACACACACACACACAGACAGTCACACACACACACACACACACACACAGACACACACACAGACCATTTCGCGGGACTTGGTTATTTGGACTCAGGGGACCCCAAAACGTGTATTTCCGTTGAAAACCGGAAGTCGAAATTTTTCACGATCGCAATACTTCCACTTACTATATATTTCATATATAGGTAAGTGAAAGTAAAAATGTTTCACACACACACACACACACAGACCATTTCGCGGGACTTGGTTATTTGGACTCAGGGGACCCCAAAACGTGTATTTCCGTTGAAAACCGGAAGTCGAAATTTTTCACGATCGCAATACTTCCACTTATATATATTTTATATATAGGTAAGTGAAAGTAAAAATGTTTTAGTAAAAAAAAAACAATTTAAACATAAAAGAAAGGGGGATAGTCCTGGACGCTCCCCCTTTCTTCCCTGTTTTATTGATGAAATGGTGATATTAATAGACAATCCATATAACTTCATTGCAGTCCAATCTCGGGCATATTAATGCATCAGATACTCAGTTTAATCAAAATCGTTAAAGCCGTTTTCGAGAAAATCGATAAAAACGTAAAAAGTTATTAAATAAACTACCTCCTCCGTTTGACCAATTTCGATGAAATTTTTGCTGTCACATCGCGGGCATATACATACACTAAATATCTAATTTCAGATTCGCACGGCTTATAGTTTTTGAGCTAGTCTGTTCACACACACACACATACACACACACACACACACACACACACACACACACACACACACACACACACACACAGAAAATTTCGCGGGACTTGGTTATTTGGACTCAGGGGACCCCAAAACGTGTATTTCCGTTGAAAACCGGAAGTCGAAATTTTTCACGATCGCAATACTTCCACTTACTATATATTTCATATATAGGTAAGTGAAAGTAAAAATGTTTCACACACACACACACACACACACACACACAGACCATTTCGCGGGACTTGGTTATTTGGACTCAGGGGACCCCAAAACGTGTATTTCCGTTGAAAACCGGAAGTCGAAATTTTTCACGATCGCAATACTTCCACTTATATATATTTCATATATAGGTAAGTGAAAGTAAAAATGTTTTAGTAAAAAAAAAACAATTTAAACATAAAAGGAAGGAGGATAGTCCTGGACGCTCCCCCTTTCTTCCCTGTTTTATTGATGAAATGGTGATATTAATAGACAATCCATATAACTTCTAACATGACTCTCCCCCATTCTAGGCTTTTCGTGAGGACCTTCCCCCTTTCTTCCGAGTACGTGGTTCTTTTCATCGCTTGTAACCAATCGACTGTCATTTTTTCTGACTATTTATTTTCACCAACATATTCTACTCAACTAGACGAACAATTATATATATATAACTACAATTCGAAAAAAATTGACTCTCCCCCTTTCTTCCGTGGACTCTTCATATCGATTTTAAGATTTAAATCCCTATATTTGAACTTTCAATATATTTTCGGCCTCGAATTAGACTAAATCATAAAACATAAGTACTTATCGTTGAATTATAGTACAATATTTTTTCCGTTAAAATTCCTAAAAAATATGTCATTTTTAATTTGATTTTTTTTTTTTTCTTATTTAGACAATAATTATTTTTAAATCTTTGAAACGAAGCATGTGCCTGAAAAAGATATGTATTTAAGCAGAAAGCTTAATAGATAATAATCCTGACTCATTTAATTTCCTATGCAAAAACCTGTACCGAATAAACTATTATATTTAAATTTAAGTGAAGAAAGGATTCATTTAAAAATTAATTTAAAATACTTTGAGTGATGGTATTTTTTTTATTCTCACTGATAATGGGAATGCCATGCTCTTTAATAAAAAAAGAATTCTTCGATTATTTAATCAGGAGTTATAGATTTTTGGCCGCTAAATGACAAAATTTTCCCACTGTGCGTCGGTATCAACTAGCTTCCTACAGAGCCTACAATTTAAGTCCTACATCCAATCCCGCCTAACCGGATCCTGTACGTCTGATCTTTATCTTCTACCAATGATTGAACACCCCTTTGAACCAATAATTTCGAAAAATCCTCATTACTACAAACCATCTCCTTTTAGACTATTTCTTCCAGCAACCGACACGCTCGGTCAAATTTCTTTTTCAAATCTCTCTTCGACTTCCAATCTCATTGCTCAACATTACATATGTGACTCTTGAAGTACCTTCGGTAATTTTTTTTTGTTAGATAGATAGATCGAAACTTTATTACTTTTAAGATTTTACATCTTGTAGCTAGGAAATCTCAACGCCTAAACTGTTTACATAAAAAAACGAAAATATATAAATATACGTAAATATATCATAATTACATTTTACATCGGTGGGAGATAACAGAATAATATTGCAGAACATTCCCTTAGTAATATTTGAGAAATAATACATTTATAAGCATGATAACAAACAAAATTATATACAAATAGGTAATGAAATAAACATGAATCTTCTTTGACAAGTTGCCGATCATTAGGAAATCAATACCTACGTTTATATTATACCAGATAGAATTTTATATCCTCCTTTCAATAATATAATTTATAATTAGTAAAATTCAATTTAAATTTTTCATGTCTGAGTGTGATAAAAGCCACTGAAGACACACATTCACGTATATAGTGTAACGTTAAACAAGAACAAAAAACACACGCTTTAGAATTATTGTAACGAACCGGCAGTTGGAAGAAACCAGAGTTGGGCATATTTAAATAAAAATGTAATCATGATTATGACTAATAATAAAAAAAATGTGAATTATGATTGTAATAACAAATCATTCTTTAGCGAGGAATCATTAATCATGAATTATATTAATCACTGGTCGTGGAGTATTCATGAATATAATGTATTCAACAATCATGAATGACCATTATTCATTATTAAATGTTAGTCTGTAATCATGATTAAGAAGAATTCATTATTCTTGATTACTCATTACTCATGACTAATGGGAATTCACCACTCATGATTACAGATTATTCATTATTCATGAATAATAGAATTAGAATTTATTTGCTTATTACAACTTAGCCATGGAGTCTGGCCCAATCAGTGTTAGTTTAAGTTATTTAATATTAACATGTTTAATACAAAAAAAAAAAATAAATAAAATAAAAAAAGTAATAGCATTATAAAACAACAGAAATTAAATACTAGTGTGGCAGTTGCATGTTTACACAATATAAATCATTGAGAAAAATAAAATAAACTTTCGATAAAGAAAACAAAATAAAAACATAAAAAAATACTAAATACTAGTTCTTTTATTATTATAAATATAGATACGAAGCAAAAAATATAATATTAAATAAAATAAAGTAAAACTTTTCAAGAGCCTTTAATATTGAACTGTACCACGAATATGAAACTTTCTCCAAATTACTAAGGCGATGCTTGCTGATTGCTTTTTATTATTTTTTATTGCCATGCTTTTTATTTATTTTTTTCCCCTTTCCTTATCATTTTTTCCCTTCCATTTGTTAAAAACTGAAGCTATGTGGTAGAATATAAATTATCGGAATCAAAAACAAACATAATGTAATGGAACAGATCATCAAGGTGTTCCTGGTTTTTAATATCTAAAATGTTCTCCAATAATATATCCTCTGTGCCAAAGTCAGTATATTTATTGAGGTATCTCTTCCTATGTATCTCCATAGTTGAACACTCTAGAATAAGATGCCTCAAACAATCAGCTATAAGTCGGCCGCACCACTTGCAAACTTCTCCAGCCTTTAGAGTAAGAGTTACGTTTTTATGATACAATTTTAAATTCTCCTTACTCGAAACTCTCAATCGGCTTACCATCCGTAGCTTTCGTAAAGAGGCCATTAATTTCAGATAACCTTCCGGCTCGGCGTTATTGTAACTGCAGATACGTCTGTATATGGGGCTGTAGTTGGAGTTAAAGGCACGTAAAATATCTTTAGAGTATAAATTATTGTATACACTAGTTAATATTGCATTTTTGTTTCGAATTAATATTTCCGGGTTTGTGAATTCAAAATATTCCTCAACATAATTCGAAGCGGATATCTTTTTAATTTGTGAAACCTAGTTAAAGTCAGGTAATCATGAATAATATAAATTCATTAATCATGATTACAAAAAAAAAATCACAATTCTGAGTCTTACTAGTAATGAATGATGAATATGATTAATATGAATATTCATATTAATCCTAACTCATGAAAATATTTTATTCATGAATAATGACTAACTGAATTTGTCATTATTCGTTAATCATGAATAACTGAATTCCAATTATTCATCATTCATTTCAAATGAATACCATAAACACTCAATAATCATTAAAAAATACTCCTTACTGATTATGAATAATGGTTATTCATTATTTATGTACTCACTCATCATTTATGTATTTATCTTTCATCACTTTATCATTCATCATTTATGTATATACACTCTCCCTTATTTATGTATAAGTGAATATTTATATTCACTATATTTATTCTAAATATATTTATAAGCATAACGAAAAGCAGAATTATAAACCAAATTGTAATTTAATCAGGAGTTATAGATTTTTGGCCGGTAAATGACATTTTCCCACTGTGCGACGGCGGTATGAAGTGTAGAGCCACTTCAACGCGGTGTAGTACTTGATTATATGCTTATCTCTTAAGATCCCAAGGACAAAACGTATTGAGCAATTCATTAGAAGTTTAAGTTTGGGTTCGAGTTCCCCGCAGAGTGCCGCAGACCTTACAGCCGCAGTCAAAGTGGGGAAAGATAAGGGTGGAGACCAGGAGTTGGCGGGTTATGAATGACGATTTAACTGTTTCGTGGAGGAGATAGGAAGATTTGGGAGATGTGAGGGTTACTAAGAAAAGGTATTATCAAAGATAACGCCGAGATCTTTGTCAGTATAAAGGGACTTAATCCTTTGAAGAAGTTAATACTTCAGCCCTATTCTCAACGAACTCTCTCATTAAGTATAAGTTAAATATCATTAAAAAAAAAAAAAAAAAATAACAGCCCCACAGACACCGTGAGGATATTTTTTTTTCACTCTTACTGATAAAGCACACCCTATGCTATCAAAATAAAATAATGAATATTGCTTGAAAGTGTGAAGAATTATAAAATTTTGGCCGCAATTTAACTGTACCTTTATTGGCTAAACTGAGTGTAAGTTAAATGTAAGATAAATAAACCTAGGAATGGCACTTTTTTTGAGTGCATTTTATAATTAATCCAAGAGAAATGTTTCCCAATTAGGTACGGTAAATATATTTTTCTATTAAATACAAATATTTTAGGGGTGTAGGGTAACCACCATAAGTTGACAGTGCTCCAATAGTTGACATTTCGTACAAAAAGTGTGAATAGTAAGATACAGGATTCATTATTTTGGTTCAAAATTTGGCGATAATGTGCCAAGTTATACTAAACTGCTCACAAATTGAAGTGGACCACTCATAAAAAGTTAGGTAACTCCCTTTTTTAACCATACTTCTGGATATTTTTTTGTGTATTTGTGCTTACAGTACCTCACTTATCGATTGTTAATGGTTTTTGTTTAACAAAAATAGATACACCAAACAAAATTCAAGAAAGAACTATTTTTTTAAATTAAATATAAAAATCGTACAAAATAAACATTTAAATTTTTACAAATATTGGTTTTCATTTCAATTCAAACTTTTTCAGTTGGGTGTTGGACCCCCTCTACTTTGAATTAATGCTTCACATCGACGATTCATACTCCTTATTAAGCTCAATTTGTAATCTTGAGGTAAATAAGCCCATTCCTCAATTAAGGCAGCAGCAAGCTCATCCAAGTTATCTGGACAAGGTGAAAAGATGTGTAATTGCTGTTGGAGTTTATCCCAAACATTTTCAATTGGATTCATGTGTGGTGAACAAGCAGGCCAGTTCATGCGCATTATTTGTTGTTCAGCTGAACAACGTTGAATCATCCTTGCCCTATGAGGACGAGCATTATCATCAACAAGAATGAAGTTCTCGCCCGTTTCTTGGGATAAAGGTACAATTACAGGTCTGATGACATTGCTCAGGTAGGTTTGTGATGTTACATGTTCATTTCTAAACAATACAAGCTGAGTTTTTCGATCGCTCATTGTCCATCCCCACACCATTATTGAGCCTCCTCCATAAGAGCGAACTGCTTCAGCCATACCTGGGCTAAATCGCTGGTATGTCTCTCGCCACACTCTAAAACGTCGATTTCGAATCGTCAGTAAATAAACAATGGTCCTAGTCCTCTTCAGTCCAATCAACATGTTGACGAGCCCCTAGGAGTCATGCTGCCTTTTGTTGTCTGGTTAAATAAACCCTCCCTCGGTCTTCTTGCCCTCAAACCAAATTCATGTAGGCAATTTCTAACCGTCTGAGTTGAAATGCGGACTCCCGTTGCTTGTTGAAAAGAACTTTGCAGCTGTTGAGCTGTTAAACCTCGTTGCCTAGTGGTTTGGATTATGAGATATCGGTCTTGCTGAGGGCTGGTTTTTCGAACTCGGCTTCCTCCATGTATGTACTGAGAGTACTGGTTGCCTGGTATCGAGACCATGCTCGTCCAATGACTGTGTGAGAGCACTGAAGCCTACTACCGACATCAAATTGAGAATGACCTAACTCTAAAAGTGCTAATGCCCTACCGAGTTCTTCAGCACTAAGTCGTCGTAAAGATATTGTTAAACACTGTCTAGTGAACTGGTTGGAGTAATACTGACGATAAAAGGGAAATAATTTTTACAAAACACTAGTGGAAACTAACAAACATGACCTTATGGACCAAGTCCAATAAGCAGCTCACCTCTAAGTAGTGATACTAAGACTTTTTTTTTGTTTTTATCTTTCTCAACACCATGAAAGGGCTGATATAATAGGTTTTTTAAAATGGAGGAAAACCTCAAATCAATTAAGTTAACTAAATTATAAAATATCTTTATTTTCATAAGTGGTCCACTTCATTTTGTGAGCAGTTTAGTTAGCTGTGCTGCCATCGACATTAGTTTGATGAAAACTCGAGCTTATTTGTGAGAGGTTATAACGTCGAATTTTCTAGTGGCCTGAAAACTTGGTTTCTGCTACCCTGATTCATTAGGGTGGAAGTCAAATTAAATAGGCTTTTAGTTGGTTTTATTGAGTTCAATTATGTTTAAATTACTTTTATGGCATTCATTAAGTTCATGAGAAGCATTTGATATCCTTTGAAATATATTTATACAATTTTTAGGTCTTAAATGTTGGTGTCAATATTAGAACAGAATTTCATCCAGTTAGTGTTCTATCTGGTGGTTTATGGAAGTCAGAGTCTGGCTTTATAAGAGGTGTCTTATTTTATGAATTTATAGTTAGTGTGATGAATTTTGTCTACCCATGGATCATTGAGAGCGAAATTGCATTGTCAATAATTCTATTCCTGAAGGAACACGCGTCTGATCTGACTCTCCACACTTCCCAATTCTGCAAAGAACATGGGATACTTGCTATTAGTCGCACTCTGTCAAAATGCTACACATTTCATCCAACCAATGCACTAGAAGAGTGAAGTTCATCGTTGGAGAGTCTAAAATTGTGCAAAATCAACATTAAAAAAATGAAACTTCCGGCCGTTACTAAAATTTATTTATCATACTTACTTAACTGGATGATCTCATTTTTCGTTTAAATATGTTTGTTTATTTTTTGTGTCATTTAAGCTTTTTGTGTATAAAATAATTGAATTGTGGAAATTTTATTGTGTTTCCATTAAATTAAGCATTTGTCAACTTTAAAACCATACATGTCAACTTTCCAAACCTTTTAATTTTGATGTGTCAAATATTGGTTTATTTTAGAAGTTTCTTAGTAATCATTTTTTATAAAAACCGTAAATGTAGACAATAGGATATTGTATTCATAGTTTTCTAGTGGTTTTGGCCTTACTAAATTCATAACAAAGATTATCCTAACATCAATATATTGGTAAACAGTGTCAATAATATCATTTTCTTTTCTTAAACTGTCAACTATTTGTATAGTTACCCTACTATATAAAAATTAATTTACATTTTATGTAAAAAGGACTAGGTTAGGATGAAAAGTTCTGAAATAAAGACAGAATTGTTTGAGTTTATTTTAAAATAAATAAATAGTTGTATCATCGGTAAAGTTGGTGTTGTTCCGCTTAAGAAGACAGATGTTACGTTTCCCATTTCTCTAAATGTAATGTATTTATCTCTATATTGTAAATTTATATAATATATTTTTACTCTGTATAAATCAATATATCAACTATCTTTATAATTCTATTACTGTTTTTAGAACTTTCATCATTAATTCCCACCTGTCAGGAAGGTGATAACAATCAGCTAATGAGGAAATAATGACATGTCAGTATAATCTTAGTGACCAAAAAAGTAAAACAGTTACGCAAAATATTAGATTGCAGGTTTAAAACTAAATCCGAAGTTATCATAAAAAAAAAACTAAGTGGTCGCATTACATATCAGGCGCAGATAAACAAGTGGAGAAACAAAAAATAGGTTTTACTCAAAGTTAATATGATATTATAACTATAATTTATAATATTTATATAACGATAACTATCATAATCATATCGCTATGATATTTATATAACTATCATTTAACTAAGTTAAGTATTGATGACTAATTGCGGCAACAACGTTTGAAAAAATTTTGAGACTTGCGTTTTTACCACAATATCTTCTGAGGTTGGAATTTTCTTTTCTAATTCACTTGAAAGTAATTGAACATGGGCACATTTCCCCTTTACTTCCATTATACAGATTGAACTTTGTCTTAGCATGGTTTGCACAGCAACTCTTGCTAAAAATGAAAAGTTATCGAAGATACACTGTAAATAATGTTTAAGCCATTATTAGTTATTATTTTTTATATATCGTCTTCATCGTAAAAAAAATCTGGTGCGTGCTCGCAACACACAACTTTCACTTACCAACTTACTTAGATTAGAAATTAATGCGTTTTGTTAATTGCCACTTCTCAAATGGACAGAACGGCTCTAATTATGAACAATGGTCTGTAATTAAAGGCGTACTCCGCATGCGTGGGCTCAACGAGTTTTATGAGTTGACTGAATATTTTTCTTTTTTTCTCCTCTTTATGTTTTCTTTATTTTTATCATATCTCATATTTAGCCATTTCTTATTTTTAGGCGTAACGAGAGACAGTTAATTGCTCCATGTAAACAAAAACAAAGGTACTTTATAAGAAAGAAACAAACAAACAAAAAAGGCCCCCCCCCCCCCAAAAAAAAAGCCCCCTCAGAACATTTTAATAATGATAAAGCTTACCTGATATTAGAGCCGTTTTTGAGATAATCGAAAAAACGGTAAAAATTGGAAAAAAAGTCATGAAATAAAGTGCCCCCTCAGTTGGACCAATTTTGATGAAATGTTGGCTTTTACATATTTGGTATATACATATATCAAATACCCAGTTTGTTCAAAATCGTTAAAGCCTTTTTTGAGTAAATAAAAAATATGTACACGCGAAATTTTGATTGGTTGGTCAATATTGATGAAATTTTTACAGTCGTATCTCGGGCATCGTATCTCGGCCAGTTTGATCAAAATCGTTTAAGCCGTTTTTGAGTAAATAAATAAAACAAGTGAAAATGATACAAAATTGATTAAGTAAAGTCTCCCCCTCCGATTAATCAGTTTTGATGAAATTTTTACGATCATATCTCAGGCATATAAATAGATCAAATCACTTTAATCAAAATCGTTAGAGCCGTTTTTGAGAAAATCGAAAAAAACGTAAAAAGTTATTAAATAAAGTACCCCCTCCCTTTGAGCAATTTTGATGAAATTTTCGCTGTCACATCGCGGGCATATACCTACACTAAATACCCAATTTCAGGTTCCCACGGTTTATAGTTTTTGAGCTAGTCTGTTCACACACACACACACACACACACACACACACACACACACACACACACACACACACACACACACATACACACACACACACACACACACACACACACACACACACACACACACACACACACACACACACAGACTATTTCGCGGGGCTTGGTTATTTCGACTCAGGGGGTCCCAAAACGTGTATTTCCGTTGAAAACCGGAAGTCGAAATTTTTCACGATCGCAATACTTCCACTTACTATATATTTCGTATATAGGTAAGTGAAAGTAAAAGGGGGGAAATAGTTTTAGTCGAGTTATAATAATATTCGAGAATTTTACCTTGAACTTATACTTAATAATTTAATGTGGACTTGTTGGTAAGACCAAATTTAATACTTGTAATGAGCAACATGTTTTAAAATGATTTGTTTATCTTTCCATTTATTTATTTATTTTTATACTAACAAATATTTAAAAAAAATTAAGCGTTTTAATAATTCAACTAATAAGTCAAAAGAATGAATGATTAGTTTTCCCATTTTCTGGAGGATATTCTATTTTTGTCATTAAATAAATGTGCGCCGTCCTTGAAGGGTAAGGTTATGCCTGTGACACCAAACAGCTTTGCGGGTTTACCATACAACCTGAATTTTAGGCGTCTTAGAGTTTTTTGGTTTTGCTTTGCTGTTAATTAGGCTGATATCAAATGCATAACCGAGAGATATCGCCTAATGGCTTTGCCCTTATTAGGATAGAAAAATAGTTTATATTCATAATTACATATTGTACCTTTATATAAGATTGAAATCGTCCTCCGTCGTCTTCATAACCAAATTTAATACTTACCAACATTATACGCAGAACGTTATTCGAATGTTATAAGATAGAAACTGAAAATTTGGGGGTTTTCTGAAAAAGGGAACCCAACTATATTAACATATATTGAATAGGTATCAATGAATATTCGATTCTTTTCCAGAGGTGACATTTTTAACATTTTTATTTATTTTAAGAAACCTGTGGCATGGGGTGAATTTTTTTTTGGATTTTTTTCATTCACGAATAAAGAAACAATGAATTGAATTCTGGCCATACTTAATTTTATTTACAAATAATGTAAATCATAAATATCCCCTTCTAGTAAAAACTATCCATATAAATTAGTGAAATAAAACGACACATAGATGCTGAATGCTGACTGGCACTAACTTGTCGAATTGTCTACCACGCAATATTAAAAGTAGTCCTATATATTAACCCTTTGCACCTTCATTACCTACCGGCATCTCGACGCAACTTATTCTCAACTTATTCCCTGAAAACGTAATTTTATACAGCAAAATTTTAGAACCAAGTAAGGAATTGTAATGAAATTTAGGTTACATGTACATATTTGTGAATCTTTAAGAACACATAGCTACAAAAACAAATTAATTTTTTTTAAATTTTATATATTTTTTTTTATATAATAGTTTTATTATATCTATTTATTGTGTAAAATTTTCGATAATTAAGAGAACCGGAGCGGATAACGAGGGAAATCCCTTAGATTTCACAATCGTTTTGCCGTTCCATATATATAAAAGCATAAAAAATCTAATTGGAGAAGTAAAAACAGTTAAAAAATTACGAGATGGGACCCTTTTATTTGAATTTTTCTCAGATGTCTAATCAAAAAAGCTCCTAAAATGTGAAAATCTACTTAATAACTTTCCGGTTAAAGTAGAAGCACATGGGAAACTAAACCAAAGTAAAGGGATAATTTGGTGCCCCGAACTTAATTATTGTACGATAGGTTAAATAATGGTCAGGATTTTCAGTTTACAATGATATTTATTATGGTAAGCCAACGTTTCGATCCAGCTTGTGGATCTTCATCAGGGCTAAAAGAAAACAAATATATGAGTATCTATGCTAGAGGGTGACAATAAATAGATACATTACAGAACTGATAATAATATAAAAGATGGTATACATAAATATTAAAATAAGAGGCTGGTTAACAAGATAAAATAGAATCTGATATTTACCTACTGAGTCCAGGTGGAAACTAAGACTAAAGGTAAAAATAAGGTGAGAGGTAGTGGTAGGGGGTAGGTTTGCCGACTTCAAAGGTTTATGGCGGGGAAATCCAAAGCTTTTGAAGTGAAGGCACATGACAACTGAGTGAACAAAATATTTAAAAACTAACAAAATATATGGTACAGTATACAAATAGTTGTGTCTGGACTGAATAATAACATAAAAATGAGATAATACATAATGTAACAATGCATACAAATTTGGAAAATATATAGAAAGAAGCATACAATACAAAAAATAATAATAGTATTTTTGTATTGTATGCTTTTTTCTATATATTTTCCAAATTTGTATGCATTGTTACATTATGTATTATCTCATTTTTATGTTATTATTCAGTCCAGACACAACTATTTGTATACTGTACCATATATTTTGTTAGTTTTTAAATATTTTGTTCACTCAGTTGTCATGTGCCTTCACTTCAAAAGCTTTGGATTTCCCCGCCATAAACCTTTGAAGTCGGCAAACCTACCCCCTACCACTACCTCTCACCTTATTTTTACCTTTAGTCTTAGTTTCCACCTGGACTCAGTAGGTAAATATCAGATTCTATTTTATCTTGTTAACCAGCCTCTTATTTTAATATTTATGTATACCATCTTTTATATTATTATCAGTTCTGTAATGTATCCATTTATTGTCACCCTCTAGCATAGATACTCATATATTTGTTTTCTTTTAGCCCTGATGAAGATCCACAAGCTGGATCGAAACGTTGGCTTACCATAATAAATATCATTGTAAACTGAAAAATCCTGACCATTATTTAACCTATCGTAATTGAAGAACAGTTGACCATCTCTCATCTCTATTAATTATTGTACAATTAAGGAAATAAAAGATTAATTAAAACGACAAAATATAGCCGATGTTAAAAGATTAACGTACCATAAAAATAATGAAAAACACCGCGAGCCGCGACCGTCATTTATCACCAAATGCGAATTATCCTATAAATAGATTTTACGATTTGTTTATGTCCGTATATGTTAAAAACTGAAAATTATTTGCATTGTCTCCGTACCGGAGTTTGAAGACAAATTTTAAATGGCTCCGCTCCGGAGACCTCGAGTGCAAAAGGTTAAACTACAACTTATCAGGTCGGCCGTCTGTGGATCATTCTGATGAATCTGTGGTGTAGATCAATTTCTGCCTCTTTCCGAGACTAATCAACGCATCTTCTCTCAGCTTTTTTTTTTTTTTTTTTTTTTTTGGTTCCTCCCCTTGCTTGCCTTGTAGGCTATACGGGGTTTCCCGGGCCAGGGGAGAGGGTGGGGGATTGATGCCGAGATTAATTAAATTTTCCCCTGGCTCCGGGTTTATCTTAATGTTTCCAAACAGACGTTGCCATGGCAACACGTATTTTCTAACGCGTTTGCCCACTCGGCCATCCCGCCACCCAAAATTTTAGTCAAGATTGATTTTTTTTTCTTGGTCCACCCCTTCCTCGCCTGTTAGGCTATACTGGGTTTCCCGTGCCAGGGGTGAGGGTGGGGAAATGATGCCGAATATTATTTCCGGGTTTTGAACTTGCTATGTTTCAGTTCCCAATCATATGTTGCCATGGGCAACGCGTATTTTCTGACGCGTTTGCCCACTCGGCCATCTCGCCACTCTTCTCTCAGCTTTGTCTGTACCCCTGGAGTACTGCCTCTTCCTGTATCTCTGCCCGAACTCTCTTCTCCATCTCTGCACTCCTCTCCAGGCACATCCTCCAACTTCTCGTCTTCTATCCTTTCTTACTCTAAATAAATCTTCTTTCCCTTACTCTCTTCAGACTTCCTGTAATGTAAGGTTCCTGAAATTCCCATTCCATGCTATTCACTTCTCGTGTTTTTCGTCGGTACAATTGCCGGGGCAAAACCGGGGTTTACGGCGCCAAATTTCTCCAACGCAGGTAACAATCTTTCTGGGTATTTCTCTTGGTGTTATGTCGGCAGCTTTATTAAGTTATTTTAAATTTCTAACACTGCGTTCATGACCACAATAACTTCCAAGGCGGTATTCTCAAGACCTTGCCGCCTTCAGGTAAAACTGATCAACGGGTTTGAGCATATACAGTACTTTTCATATAATTTTAAATTATTTATACAATTTACTTGCCCAATCCTGGCAGCATCTACAATGCATAGCAGTATATAATAAGTTAAAATTAACCTTTTAAGCCTCTTAAACAAGAACATTTACTGATTATTTTGCCTTGTATATCTTCAATGGCGCCCGGGAGTGTGATTGACTTAACTTGGTTTTGTTCTATTCATCGCTTTAACATTCTATGATGACAACTACAACTTATCTGGTGGGCCATCTGTGGATCATTCTGATGAATCTGTGGTGTGAATCAATCTCTGCCTCTCTCTGAGACTAATCTCTTCTCTCAGCTCTGTCTGGACCCCTGGACTACTGCCTCTTCCAGTATCTCCGCCCGAACTCTCTTCTCCTCTGCACTCCTCTCCAGGCACATCCTCCAACTTCTCCCCTTCTATCCTTTCTTCCTCCAAATAAATCTTCTTTCCCCCACTCTCTTCAAAATTCCTCTGATTGGTTGGCCGTCTTGAAATTCCCATTCCATGCTATACACTCGTGTTTTTCGCTAGTATCTTTGCCGAGGCAAAACCGGGGTTTGCGCCTCCAAATTTCTCTAACGCAGATAACAATCTTTCTGGGTATTTCTCTTGGTGTTTGTTGGCAGCTTTATTAACTTATTTTAAATTTCTAACAATACGTTCATGACCACAATAACTTCCAAGGCGGTATTCCCAAGACCTTGCCGCCTTCAGGTAAAACTGACCAACGGGTTTGAGCATATACAGTACTTTTCATATCATTTTAAATTATTTATACAATTTACTTGTCCTATCCTGGCAGCATCTACAATGCATAGCAGCATATAATAAGTTAAAATTAACCTTTTAAGCCTTTTAAACATGAACATTTACTAATTATTTTGCTTTGTATATCTTCAATGGCGCCCGGGAGTGTGATTGACTTAACTCGGTTTTGTTCTATTCATTGCTTTAACATTTTGTGATGGGAAGAGAGACCAGTATCGCCTTTTGTCGTAGGCGGCAGTTTGACGCGGTAGTCCCTAATTAGCTTGGGCCGCTCTCTATGTGCTTCTACCGCTCACATTGTTCCTCCTAATTAATTCCCCGGATTATATTAGCTCTATGAAGTCAAAGTGGTCGGATGAACCACAAATTCGGATGAGGAAATAACTTTCACCGCCTCTCCTGGTTAATTATATAGTAATTTAGAAGCAGTTGTAACAGGAAATAGGCAGAGAAATCTAGCCGGCTTTCCTGTAGCAAGTTTTTGATGTCACTGATTACTGTGTTTCAAAACGCTAACGTCATAATATCTTATGACAGTGAAAGAAAGAATTAGATCCTCCCTCGCTTTCCTTTAATGTTTTAGTCGTTCTAATTTGACTAGAGTTTACGATTACTCCTATTATACATCAAATT
Organism: Aelia acuminata; assembly: GCA_911387785.2. Classification (NCBI taxonomy): domain Eukaryota; kingdom Metazoa; phylum Arthropoda; class Insecta; order Hemiptera; family Pentatomidae; genus Aelia; species Aelia acuminata. The sequence continues at coordinate 215,595,826 of OU426978.1, read as the reverse complement.
AATTTACCTTTTATAAACAAAGAAATTGAAGAGTCTACGGAAGAAAGGGGGGATGTCATTTGGAGTGCTTTCCGAGAAAATCGAGTTTTTAGGTTTGGATCTTTAATTACTTACGTATCTTTTATCATTTTTCTTCAATTTTTTTTATATGTCCTTTTCCTTTTTGTTTTGCGTCTCAAAATAATAAATTTGCCCGAAACAGACATATCACGCTCTAAAAAAGAATGTTTTAGTAAAAAAGCAAAACAATTTAAACATAACAGAAAGAGGGATAGTCATGGACGCTCCCCCTTTCTTCCCTGTTTTATTGATGAAATGGTGATATAATTAAACAATCCATATAACTTCTAACATGACTCCCCCCATTCTAGGTTTTTCCGCGACGACATTCCCCCTTTCTTCCGAGTACATGGTTCTTTCCATCCCTTGTAACCAACCGACTGTCATTTTTTCTGACTATTTCTTTTCGCCAACATATTCTACACATCTAGACGAACAATTATATGTATATAACTAAAATTCGGAAAAAATTGACTCTCCCCCTTTCTTCCGTGGACTCTTCAATTATCATAATAATTTTGGATAAAATCAAAATTCACTCCAAACATTTAGTTAAACCCTCGAGAGCCCGCGCCGGCGGCATTTACACCGCACTTCTGATAAAAAGCTTTATAACTTGCTTTAGCGCGGCATCACTTGAACAGGATTTTAGGGATTCCTAGAACGGACACTTGGGATCGTACTGCCTTTTGTTTGGAGCAAATCCGCGCATTTGTTCAGTTGCAATCCTGCCATCTTTATTGAAAGTCACATTTGCGGCATTTACACCGCTACCCAGCAGTCATGTAAGTAATCGTTTTTAGGATTTTTTGGGATTCGTTTTCAATTTTTTTAAAAACTATTGGGATACCATTAAGTATAAGATTGTTATTAGTTGTTAGTTAATGAATGTTATTTACTCATCAAATTTATTTTATTTAGCCTTCTACTATAGTAACTAACTATCTACTATAGCTCTGTGCACATGTGTGGTTTTACAATTATCTAATCTATATAAATAAAGTTGAAATTCTGTTTGTTTGTTTGTTTATTTGTTCTTTATAGAAATCCATACCGTTTGTCCTAAATTCTCCAAATTTCGCTCAGTGGTTCTTTCATACCAGGTGCGAACAGCTGTCCACATTAAAATTGCATAACTTCAGCCGATCTTCAGCTGATATTCTTTATTCTCCAAATTTCGCTAAGTGGTTCTTTCAGACCAGGTGCGAACACCTGTCCACATTAAAATTGCATAGCTTCAGCCGATATTTAGCTGATATTCTTTACTCTCCAAATTTCGCTCAGTGGTTCTTTCAGACCAGGTGCGTACACCTGTTTATATTAAAATTGCATAACTTCAGCCGATCTCCAGCTGATATTCTTTATTGTTATAAAAATCATAATGATCTCACTTTAAAATCTTTTTTTTTTTTACGAAATCAACCGTTTCTTTAGAAAAATGAAATTCCCCGTGTGGAACCGGGATATACAGCTATAATCTATGCATATAAAGGTGGAATTCTGTTTGTTATATACAGAAATCCATTCCGTTTGTCCTAAATTCTCCAAATTTCGCTCAGTGGTTCTTTCATACCAGGTGCGAACACCTGTCCACATTAAAATTGCATAACTTCAGCCGATCTTCAGCTGATATTCTTTATTCTCCAAATTTCGCTCAGTGGTTCTTCCAGACCAGGTGCGAACACCTGTTTATATTAAAATTGCATAACTTCAGCCGATCTCCAGCTGATATTCTTTATTGTTATAAAAATCATAATGATCTCACTTTACAATGTTTTTTTTTTCTAAATCAACCGTTTCTTTAGAAAAATGAAATTCGCCGTGTGGAACCGGGATATACAGCTATAATCTATGCATATAAAGGTGAAATTCTGTTTGTTCTTTATAGAAATCCATACCGCTTGTCCTAAATTCTCCAAATTTCGCTCAGTGGTTCTTTCAGACCAGGTGCGAACACCTGTCCATATTAAAATTCCATAACTTCAGCCGTTCTCTGGGTATATTCTTTATTGTTGTAATAATCGTTTTGATCTCGCTTTACATTGGTTTTTACAAAATCGACCGTTTGAGTCGATAAAAGTCTAAGTTTATAGATTTTATAGATTTAAAAATTTAAATTCTCCGGGTGAAACCGGGATATACACGTAGTATAATATATATTAGATAATTATGAAATATTAATTACTCCAATTAAAAATATTTATGTAGCAAATAAAAATTTCCACAGCTACAAAAGAAAGCAAAACTGATTTTTTTTACAACCTCAAGTTTTCTCAAATATAAATGAAATTATCCCATTTACAAAACTGTTTGGTTGTTTATAGCAGCAATCAATTATAATAATAATATACAATTTATAATATTAATATAGATTCGTTATCGTTATAATAATCCTTATAATTGTTGTTGCATTATTTAAATTCATTTATAAGGACATAAGATTTGTAATTTGTAGGAATATATTCTTGAACGTATAAAAATGATCCTGAGAAAGACACTTTCTAAAAAAATACCACTACAGAACTGTTAGTGACGGATATATTAAAGTAAATACGTAGAAATGTGAGAGTGCGGCACAAACACCGCGCGCGGGTACTGATGTGACTCCTCTTGGCACCTAAAGTAACCTATTCTGCTTAATTCAGTAACTTATAATGCTTTCGGTTGATCCGCGCATTAACCCGGCATTGGTCGCTAGACCAACTTTAACATGGATGGTGGCACGTGAGAAATTCTCTCACAACAATCACCACTTTTTTTTTTTCATTTTTATCATACTTTCGTTTAAATTTTAACAATAAAGCTGTACTTACCAAAGGGCCAATAATTAGTACAAATTATGAAATCTAGAAACTATAATCATTCAAAACTACTGTTTAACATTTTTTAAAAAGAGAAAAAAATTAAATACATAAAGAAAAAGTATTTTTTTTTTTTTTTTTTTTTTGGCTTCATAACTTTAATTTGCGCCTGTCAATAAACATCAACAATCAGCAAATGTGAGGTGTGCTAATTTGAATAAGGGCATGTTAGGCATGGGGAAGGATAGCACCCAGCGGTACCTCTTGTTTGGCTTGTTTCAGGTAACCTGGATTTTTAACGAAGGAGATCTCTCATCCAGCGCCTTTTTAATCTCTCTAGGCATGGGCATATCAGCTGTTGCCATGCCTCTAATCAGTTCATTGAAATGACCGTGTAAGTGTGTATGGAAACGTTTGTAGAGTGTCTTAATATGTTGGTTTACTGTTTGCATTTGTAAGTCAGTAGGTATTGTAATGTTGTTCACGTACCATGGTGCTTTAACTATGAGTCTTAATATTTTTGATTGAAAGGTCTGAATTCTTTGTAAGTGGGTCTTTTTGGCTGTACCGTATATCTGTGAAGAGTAAGTCGATAATGGTTTCAGTAAGTATAAATATGTATTTAATTTTTGTCGTAGTCCTAGTTTTGAGGTTTCAGAAAAAAGGGAGTAAAGTAGGGCGAGTCGTTTGTTAAGTGTTTTTCGTTTCATCTTAACATGCGGGCCCCAGGTCATCCTTCTGTCAAGAGTAAGAACAAGGTAATGTACGGTGTCAGTTTGAGAAATTTGGACATTGTCGATATAAATTGGAGGGCAGGTATTTTTTCGAAGAGTGAACGTAATTAAGGGTAAGAAAAAGTATAATCTTAAAACCAAATTAATACTACAAGCATTTAGTTTAATTAACAATAGTGATTCAATTAGAAATACAATGTATATTGGAACTTCCAAGTTCGAATATAAAGTAGATAGAAAATTCTACTAGAAAACTCTTCTTTAGTGTAGTCATTGAGTCCTTTTTCACACTCAGTTGTATATAACAATGACAGTCGCGCATGAGAAAAACTCTCAATAAAATATATCATTGACAGTCGCGCGCGAGGGAATCTCTCATGAGATCGGATTGAGCGGAGTAGAAGGAAGCTGGAGTAGGTATAAGGTTTGGTATTGGAGCGGGGAGAGTTCAGGGGGGGCCGTGAGTCTGTGAACTACAGTACGGAGGGGGGGGGGGTTTCAGAAGCACTAAGAGCTGTTTCCCGCCAAAAAAACAAAATATGTGAGAGAAATTCTTACGCAACGACCAATGACGGGTTAAGAAGTAAGTTTTGTCTGTTCTTAGCTATAAGATTGATAATTGCAATAAATTTGGGTGTAGATTCAGTAGCTCAGTATTTTCTTTTAGTATTATTAGGATAGACCAGTTCTACGTGTTAGATAATAATACATTGCCGCCTGCGACAACATTTACGTATAACAAATTATGGAAATCATAAATGGACTTTTTTTGGTTAATTTGTTTCTATTTTAAAATAAAAACAACAATAATAATGTAACACATTCAAGGTTTTAAATAATTGAAGAGTCCACGGAAGAAAGGGGGGATGTCATTTGGAGTGCTTTTCGAGAAAATCCAGTTTTTAGGTTTGGATCTTTAATTACTTAAGTATATTTCATCATTTTTCTTCAATTTTTTTATATTTCCTTTTCCTTTTGGTTTTGCGTGTCAAAATAATAAAATTTGCCCGAAACAGACATAACACGCTCTAAAAAAAAAATGTTTAATAAAAAAAACTATCTAAACATAAAAGAAAGGAGGATAGTCCTGGACGCTCCCCCTTTCTTCCCTGTTTTATTGATGAAATGGTGATATTAATACACAATACATATAACTTCTAACATGATTCTCCCCCATTCTAGGTTTTCCGCGAGGACATTTCCCCTTTCCTCCGAGTACGTGGTTCTTTTCATCGCTTGTAACCAACCAAGTGTCATTTTTTCTGACTATTTCTTTTCACCAACATATTCTACTCAACTAGACGAATAATTATATATATATATATAACTACAAATCGGAAAAAAATTGACTCTCCCCCTTTCTTCCGTGGACTCTTCAATTGTTATTAAGAGAAAAATTAAAACTCAATGTCAAACGAACAATAGAAACTGAAATAATCAACAAGGTTATGTTAGAAGTATTAACTTCTATACTACTATACTAATATAACAACTATACATTAACATGAAAATAACCATATGATTTTAGCTTCAGAAAAAGACTAACCCTTTAGTGTATTGCTTCTAATATTTAGTCTGACTTAGACTTAGAACAGTCTAGAAGGTCCCGGACAAGCGTAGAAGATTCTCGAACAGTCACAAACTTGTACTAGAACAGTTTGTTCCAACAACTAGTCTGTTTCACGTTACAGTAATGATGTTTAGAATTGATCATTTTGTATGTTTTAATAATTGGCAGATGTGAAGGAATAAAAGTAAGAACGAAATGCGAATTCGTAATATAGACTACTGACATTGAAGTTTACCTGTAGTTCCTATTCAAGATCATTCGAAAGAAAATGATCTTTCTCAATCTGTTATTATAGACGTTAAAATTTAATTTACACTGGGTCCGCAAAAGTGAAGCATAGAAATTTTAAAATATAATATAGTACAAATAATATGAAATATGACATAATAAAAATATAAAATAATAGGTATAATATAATATAAAAGGAACATAAGGAAATGAGATTTTGTTAAATTAAGCATACATCAAGATTAATTATCTTGTAACTAGATTTATACGTTTAAAATAAAACAGCACCAATTTTCGCTGCGAATAACTTAATAGGAGTTAAAATCGGTTCAGTGTATACGCCGAAATCTGTTATGAAAAATGGGAAATTTTTGTTATTTTTGAGGAAAACGGATCAAAAAAAATGCAATAACAATATTTATCAGATAAAGCAGATTTGTTTGTCGTGGCTTCTCAATCAATCAATGCTCACTTTTCCTCTCGAAGATAAACCCCCAACTTAAAAATAATTGTGCGAAATTCTTCTAAGGTAAAAAACAAACAATATTCATTATGATTTCGTAGGTTTTGAAAATATAATTTGCCCCTTTTTCATGGAAGAAAACTGATGATTTAATTAAGGGAGGATGGAGGAAATTTCATGCTCTATGCTCCTGTCTTATCTAGCTACCCCAGTTACCTTATCCGTTACCAGTTGGAAGTGAAGAGCACTGCATTTGACAGTGTCAAATTTCGTCTCACTGAATTCTAGTCCTAGCAGAAGATAATTATATAGAAGATAATTGTATTAATAGTTTAAAGAATAAATAAATATTAACCCCAGGATTATCATGGGGTATCTGACTTCTTAGTTTTACCAAACCCATAACTTTCTTTTATTGTCAATTAACTCTTGATAATATTTTTTAAAATTTATTCCATGAGATTACAATATTTACATATTTATAAAACTGTGGATGGAAAAACAAATTATAGAGGGAAATTAAAGTCATTTTTCTAGATAATTAGAAATGTCATTTCCATGATTTCTGAAATTCATCATTCATGATATTTAAGATTTTTTAATACGGTAGGTTAAATGATTATCAGGATTTTCAGTTTAAACTTTTTTATTTTGGAAAGCCAACGTTTCGATGCAACTTGTGGATCTTCATCAGGGCTAAAAGAAAACAAATGTATGAGTATCTATGGTAGAGGATGACAATAAGTGAATACTTTACAAAACTGATAATAATATCAAAGATGGTAAGCATTATACATGATTATTTAAATAAGGCTAAAGATGGCTAGTTAGCAAGATAAAATAAAATCTGATATTTACCTTCTGAGAGTGGTACAAAGACTGAAGGTAAAATAAGGTGAGAGGTAGTGGTAGGGGGTTAGTTTGCTGACTTCAAAGGTTTATTACGGGGAAACCAAACGCTTTTGAAGTGAAAGGCTATATGACAATTACAAAATAGATGGTACTGTATGGTAAAGCCCCAGTACCAATACTAGACAAATATAATGTAGTTTATCGTATCCATTGGTCCGCGCTTAATTGCAACAGTTGCTATATCGGTAAAACCAAAAATTATTTACAAAAACGGATTTACCAACATAAATACAGTATTTCCACGCGTAATTCGTCAACGTCTATATTAGCAGAATATGCCATTGCCCACAACCATCCCTTTGACTTTGAGAACCCCTCCATATTAGCTACTGTACCAAACCACGATAAACGACTTCTCTCAGAATCCGTATTCATCCATTTGGAAAAAAAACCTATAAATTATAAAACAGATAAAGAGATAATTTCATCCACTTACTCTAACATCTTCCGCATACTCAAATCCTAGTTTTGATTTCATAAGTTCCTGCAATTATCGATGTACCTCTATATTATTATTGTCTTTAATATTGTATAACTTCCTCCTGTATATTTTTCAATTTTTTATGCATTTTACCTTATGTATTATCTCAGTTTTGTTGTTATTGAGTCCAGACATAACAATTTGTATACAGTACCATCTATTTTGTTAATTTTTAATATTTTATTTTTCGCTTAGTTGTCATGTAGGTTTTCAATTCAAAAGCTTTTGGTTTCCCCGCAATAAAACTTCGAAGTCGACAAACTAACCCCCTACCACTACCCCTCACCCTATTTTACCTTCAGTATTTGTATCACTCTGGACTCGTTTTATTTTACTATCCAGCCGCTTATTTAAATATTCATGTACAATGCTAACCATCTATTATTGTCAATTTTCTAAAGTATTCATTTATTGTTATCCTCTTGCATAGATACTCATATATTTGTTTTCTTTGGCTCTGATGAAGATCCACAAGTTGGATCGAAACGGTGGCTTTCCAAAATAAAAAAGTTTTGACTGAAAATCATGATAATCATTTAACCTATTTACATTTTTATAAAACTGTGGATGAAAAAACAAATTGTAGAGGGAAATTAAAGTCATTTTTCTAGATAATGAGAAATGTCATTTCCATGATTTCTGAAATTCATCATTCATGATATTTAAGATATTTTAACTAATTCACACTTTCGAAAAATGTGTTTTCAGGCACTTACATTAAAGAAAAAAAGACATTAATTGTTTGAAATTTATTATGAGTGCCTTAATAAAATTATAGTTTAGTAATTTAATATTAGTTTAATAAAAATATTCATGGATAGAAGAAATAGTTCAAAATGATAATAGCACAAGGAAATTTCTAGGAAAACTACCTCTTGTACAAGGTAGTTAGTAGGATTTTCCAGTCTCTTAAATCTATATGGGGGCGTGTTTTCCTGAAATTCCTAATTGTTAAAACTGGTAAACAAGATAAAACAAACAAAAAAAAAAAAGGTCTTCGAGATGTTTATTTCATTGTAAACTATGCCCAGCAAAACCATTCTCGTAAAAATCCAATCCTCCTCGATCCTATGCTACTCAAAATAATAAAAGTTATCTTTAGGGATGTTCGGACCCATTCCTGTCAAGTATATGGATATTCACGTCAAAAGAGCTCAAAGATATGAATGAACCAAGGATATTATTATGGATATTCACGTCCAAAGAGCTCAAAGATATGGATGAACCAAGGATATTATTATGGATATTCACGTCCAATGAGTTCAAAGATATGGATGAACCAAGGATAACAGCTTATTTACAAAAAAACTTGTTCTCGCTTAAAATAGGAACCTTTCCGATTGTGGAGGAGAAGGGCAAAGTAGCGAAGAAGAAGAAAATTAATAAATTGTATTTTTTGTTAAATATCTCGTGAAAAATAAATGCCAACATTCAGTTTAATTTTTTTGTCGGTACACCATAACTTCCTTAATACTTCCTCAAATTTCATGAATGAGGCATCATTTTAAAACTTTCCTTAACCACTACACCGGAAAAATATACAAATCACTCATTTCGATTGCATGTTATAAGCGCAAAACCAAACCTGGGCATTATTTTAAATAAAAGTATTTTAAATACAAATGAAAATACTTTTTTTTTATTTTAGTATTTTAGAATTAAAATAAAATAAATCACATGTTTATTTTCATTTTAATTCTAAAATACTCAAATAAAAAAAGTATTTTGATTTTAATACTTTGTCGGTGAGTCAGGTGTTATAGTGTCTAATGAAAGCTTTTGGATAGCAGCCTTCAAATTCCTTCCTCTAGGTGTGCATAGCCGTGACCCCCAACATTGATGCTTTGCGTTGAAGTCACCTCCTGCAATAAAGCATCGACCTAGGCTTTCGAAATAGTTGCAAAACATCGAGGGTGTTAGTACATATCTAGGGGGACAATACACCGAAGCTATTGTTATTGTGTGGTGTTTAGTGTTTAGTATTAAGCCTGTGGTTTGGATATCAGGTGTAGAGGGTAGATATAAAGGGTTGTGTGACAGTGACGTCTTTATTAGTATAGCCGTACCGCCGTGAGCTGTGTTGTCCGGGTGGTCTGTTCTGTATATCATGTAACCTGAAATGTGAAGTTTAGAACGTGGTGTAAGGTGTGTTTCTGTAATCAGTGCGATGTCTATACGTTTTTCGTGTAAGTATAAGTCCAATTCAGTCCTATGTTGCTGAAGTCCGTTTGCGTTCCAAAGAAGGATGGACAAGGAGCCAACAGTCAGCTGCTTATGGGCCATTTTGAGGGCACATGACTTGGGTAACCTGTGCGAGTTGTTGGAGGAGACTAAAAAGGGGCTGAATGAGAGAGTTCAGACCGGTTATTAGCTGGAACAGTTCTGATGGAACGTTGTTATCAGCTGAAGACGGCTGCTGGGCAATATCCCTCCTTATACCAGCTGAAGACTGAGCCGGTATATGCGTTCCTGTTTATTGTACTGGCTGTTGAGGTAGCTGCTGACTGCGCAACTGCGGCTGAATAGGTTTCTGATGGTGAGGTTTCCGACCCTCTGTTGGAGGGAATTGTTGCTGAGTTCGCACTTCATTTTGCGCAGGAAGTTGCTGTCGAGTTGGCTTCTGCTGCTGCACTGAATGGAAGTTTCTTCGTGGCAGATGCGGAAAATTTTCAAGATTATTAGAAGGGACGCTTACAGAGAATTTCTGGATACACAACTATGCATCCCAGGTTCACTGAAAACTGAGATGGAACTAGAAGAAGCAGTCGAAAAATTTACTAAAAGTGTGCAGACAGCTGCATGGACTTCTTCCATTCCAAAACCTTCAAGAATGGAAAACTTGCCGAACTATCCTCAGTATATTAGGGACCTGATCACAGCAAAGAGAAGAGCTCGTAAGGTGTGGCAGACTAACAGACTACCATCCGACAGACGAACATTCAACAGACTTAACAATGAACTTAAACGAATGATCCAAAAATTCAATAGATCAAACTATGATGCTTACCTTACCACTCTATCGACTGACGATGGAAGCTTGTGGAAGCATACTAAGAAGTTGTTAAAACATCGAGAGGTGTCAGTACCCCTGCAAAAAGAAGATGGTACATGGGTCGTGTCAGATAAAGAAAAATGTGAATTATTTGCTGACCACCTTTCTTCAGTATTTACACCACTCACAGACTTAACAGACACAGAGCACGAATCCTTAGTACTTAATACTCTGGACATACCATTACAATTGACTCCACCCCCTCTCTCATTTACTCCTACACAAGTCGCACAACACATCAAACAATTACCTAAAAGAAAAGCCCCAGGTTATGACTTAATAACAGCCGAGGCGCTCCAGCAAATGCCTAGAAAAGCTTTAGTGTTTCTTACGACAATATATAACTGTATACTTAGGACAACAAAATTCCCTATTCAATGGAAATATTCGTACATCAAAATGATACACAAACAAGACAAAAGTGAATACAATCCTTCCTCTTACAGACCTATCAGCCTCCTTCCAATTTGCTCAAAACTTTTCGAAAAATTAATTTACAAAAGGCTTATAGACATACTGACTGACCAAAACATAATTCCTGACCATCAATTCGGTTTTCGTACTTCACACTCAACAACACAACAATTACACCGAGTTACCGACTACATTGCTGGAGCACTAGAGGAGAAAAAATACGCTACTGGTGTATTTTTGGATGTCGCCCAAGCATTTGATAAAGTCTGGCACCAGGGGCTTCTCTTCAAACTCAAAAACGTACTACCCCACACATACTATCTCATACTCCAATCTTACCTCTCCGACCGATTTTTCTCTATCCGGCAGGGCTCAGAGATTTCTTCAGTCCGACCAATCTTAGCAGGAGTTCCGCAGGGGTCAATACTCGCTCCCTTACTATACATTATATATACACATGACGTTCCTACACACCCCGAAACATTAACTGCAACGTACGCAGACGATACAACAATTTTAACAAAACACCATGACCCTAGACTGGCATCATTAAACTTACAAAACCACCTAATACATTTAAAAAACTATTTCTCACTTTGGAAAATGAAATTAAACCATGACAAATCACAACACATAACATTCACACTCCGACGAGATACATGCCCTCCTGTTTATATCGGCGACCACCAAATTCCTCAAACAGACAACGTACGGTACCTTGGACTAATATTTGACAGAAGGATGACTTGGGGCCCTCATGTCAAGATGAAAAGACAGACTTTAAACAAACGACTTAAAATACTTTACTCACTATTCTCCAAATCATCAAAATTGAAAATCAGACAGAAGCTCAATACATACACATACTTACTGAAACCCATTTGGACATACGCCTCACAAATTTATGGATCAGCAAAAAAGACGCACTTACAAAAACTACAAACCTTCCAAACCAAAATTTTACGACTAGTAACGAACGCACCTTTGTACGTTAGTAACAAAACACTACATACAGACTTACAACTACCAACTATTGACGAACAAATAAGGACTCTCTATTCTGGCTTCCATATCAAATTGTACGGACATAACAACAGACTTATTAATGACATGGCCACAACTGACATGCCTTTTATGAGGCGACTAAAAAGGAGTTGGATGAGAGACCTCCTCTCCTAAAACAAGACCGGGATGATGTGCTGCTGGGCACTATCTTCCCCCATGCCTTAAAATGCCAACTTACAGAAATTTTCATCACATTTGCTGATTGTCGCTTATTATTTGTGACAGGTGCAAATAAAAGTATTTAGTGAAAAAAAAAAAAAAAAAAAAAAAAAAAAAAAAAAAAAAAAAAAAAAAAAAAAAAAATACTAAAATAAAAAAAAAAAGTATTTTCATTTGTATTTTAAATAATAGAATAAAATAAATCTTAAGTAGGTTGTTTGAAGTTAAGCAATTTTCGTAATAGTATAGTGTAGTCTTTTGCACTAGAGCTCCCACTCCTAAATATTGCGCAAGTACATTTATTTCAGTTTGTGTTTCTGTTTTGTTTTGTTTTTTATGGGGGGGGGCGCAATTATAACCTTCGCACTGCTTCATCCGATTTCAACAAATTTTGTCACATTGGTGTTTTTGATTATCTAAATAGACGTCTAATGATTTAATTTCTCATACTTGGTTTTATGCATAGATTTTGGGGAGGAGGGTGAAATATTAACTTTTAACCGCCATATTTAATTGTCACGAAATATGAAACAAAGATTGTTCATAAGTTAAATAACAAGGCCAATTCCTCATAATTTTTTCAATAAATAGGTTTTTTATAGGGAGGCTAATTATAGACTTTTTACCGGTATATTCGTTAGTGAAAAATCAAAAACTATATTAGAGCCATACACGAAGGCATAAACAGAATCCCAATCTGGAGACAACACCAAAAGAGTTAGTAAACTTAGTTGAAATGTGTATGACTTCATTCAATAAAGTTATAATCGGTCATTGCGTTAGGGCTGATTTGCCGAAATTCCTAATGGACGGAGGTCTTTGGATGGTGTATGGGTAGCGAATAGTCTAATGGGTAGCCCAATTATTTTAAATAGGTTCCGAATCAGATTGGATCTGTAGAAAAAGAAATTTAATTTATTAATTTCGACAAAACGACAGTGAAGATGATCTGAGTACCAGATACATTTCACCAAGCAAAGACAACCGAAAAAATTTAAATAAAAACTGTCGATTTATCAATCAATTGCAATATTTAAAAAAATATTTATTTATTAATCAATTGCCATGCATTAGCTAATATGTTTTAAAAGTATTTTGTATTTTCATTTTTATTTAAAATACAAAATACTTTTTTTATTTTGCATTTAAAATAATTTTATCGAAAAGTATTTTAAATGATTTGAGGTTAAAATACATTTTATTCAAATTTATTTTAAATACTTGCTATTTAAAATAAAGTATTATAAAATAAAAATTAAAATACTTTTTGCCCAGGTGTGCGCAAAACCACGGTTTTGGTAATACAGGCTTGGTAGTAGAGGTTTTTAAATGGTGTCAATCTTTTCAGGTTTTCAAGGACAACATTTTCGGTTATAAACATTATTTCGATTAAACCCTTCGTTGGTGAGTTGTAAGTAAAAAACTGCAATGCTCAGGGTGTCATTTTTTTTTTTTTTAATTTGTCAAGGCGAACATTATAGATATATACAAATACTACGTAGATACCTTAAACTTATGTTTCAAAAAATAAATAATCTACAATTTAAACACATCTATTCTTTACTTCAACCCTCAACTTTGCTCATGACGCAGTAAATCCGCACTATACGATACTGAATTTACAGTATGTACTTCAATTAAGTGGAATATAAGTAGGTTTGAGTGCGAATTTGAAGAAGAAAAACTTTCTTTTTTTGTTTTTGAAGGGGAAATGGTTGGGGGTAAGGTCAAAATAAATAGCGCTAATATGTAGGAATCACATATTTTATTTTTGCCAGCATTACGCCCCGAATTGCAGGTCCTTATCAGGGTTTTTTGGCTGATGGTGTCAAAGTCGAAAAATTGAGGGTAGAGAGGGAAGAAACGCACCATTACTGAGAGAACATCTTCATCCAATTAGATCCAAAACCCGTTAATCTGAAGACCTACTAAAAAAACATCCTAACCATATTCCCAAATCTTGAGTGCATTAAAACATCCATAACTCCCCCTCACTTTTACAGGGTGTTCCAGACATAGCGTAAAAAAATATGGGTAATATTGCATGCTAAACGGTAGAATGAAGCAGCAACAAATTTCCTATCTCAATCTGTTAAGGAGATAGAATTTTTTTTTTTTTAATTTTAAAATCTTACTTTTTTCTGAAAATGGCAGTTTTCTCTAATTTGGTTTAGCGTAGAAACAGAAACGATATTTTCTTAATCAGCATTAAATTTTCTAAATGATGAGATTGGTCTAGTTGGATGGGGGGGGGGGGGGAGTGACCCAAATACCGGCTGATTACCTAATGTTACATAAACATACTTTTTTCTTTTTTTTCATACTTTTAAAAAATAAAAATTTAGGATTATTTGAAGAAATTAAATACACCAACAGAAAAATAACACTCATTCAGAACGTGACATCATAGTCCGGGCTAATGATAGCAGGGCACACTGAATTGTCATTCTGACCTGCTTTCGGTAAAAACTTTGGCAAAATTAAAATATGAGATTATTATATATTAGCGCTATTTAGTTTGACCGCACCTTATACCATTCTCTTCATTATATCTTTATATTAATATCAATTTTTAGAAAAAGTTTGATTAAGATACAATTTTTTTTTTTTTAATTTATTAATTTTGTCCACTATGTTCTTGCATTTGATGCGCGCTCATGGACAATATACCCCAGCCTCCCATACGAATTAACGAAGCTCGACACGGAGAAAGTGGGATGTTTATTTTTATAACAATTGTTGTATTACACATTTTTTTTTATATTCTTTGTAAACAAAAAATATATTATATCTAAATATCAGATTTGAATTTCATCTAAGCAATTTGTGAACCATTTATTGTAATATTGGGGCAATAATTTTGGCCTAATTTAGGCAAATAAATGTTGAAATAAAACACAATTAGATATCCTTAACCTGATGAAATAGCAAAGGTCCTTGGTCCATGGATAGCCATTTAGCCGAGCTGCTCTCGTTTCGTGCTTGAGAGTTCATTAACAGCCTCGGGTCGTGGATTGGAGAGCGTGGCCTTAATTTGTCGGTTAATTAATTTTCGGCCCACTCACTGGGCGGCCTGACCCGCGTCACTCTAATCAGCGACCGTAATCATCCAACTTAGGATGGCGGCGTTTAAACCAATCTAAGGCGGTAAACTAAGCTATATAGTAAAACAGAAGGAAACTATAATTCTAGTGTATAACTACCATTGTTATAAAAAAAGATTATCCAGGTTTGAAAAAAATAAATAAATATTTCATAAAAATTATACTCACTACCACCTAATTACCCGGACTGTTGCATTGTTGTAGTAATTTTCCTGTATCCTTCGGAGTCCTGGCTCAATTTTATTTTGCATCCTGACAGTTTGCTGATAATACTGGTGCCTGATTTTTTAGAATTATTGTTACTGAAAAGGGTTTAATTCTTTTTCAAAGTACATGACCGCTACTTTGTGACAGGGTAGGGATTGACAAAAAGAGCATTATTATTGATTTTAGTGAATGTCATCCTGTCTTTAGGCGCTTGACAATTTGACAGCAGTGTTCTTTAACAATGAGGTAATAAATAGCAAAAAAACTTCTAAAAATCCTTCTGACGGTTGTCCATTTATCACGTGACACATATGCCACCATAATTTCTGAATCACCCATATTTTTATTTATTATTGTAAATTATTCTATTCTGCTCTATTCTACTCTTCTATTCTAGTAAATGATTTTTATGAAGATAATTTATTTCTTGAAAAAGTTAAATGAAGATAATTTCGCCTATACTTTTTGTTTCTTTATATATTTATATTCCGCCTTTCAACGAACCTAGACAATCAGCTAACGTTCAAGATTGCATGCTGATCTAATAATGACATGCCAGGCATGGGGAATGATGGCACCTAGCAGTACCTCTCCTCTGACTTACTTTTTCAAGTAATCTGATTTTTTAAGAAACGAGATCTTACATCCAATTCCTTTTTAATCTCCCCATCTTCATGGGCATTTCAACTTCTCTCGAATATTGGAACACGTTAAAATGTCCGCTTAATTTAGTATAGAAACGTTTGTAAGGATTCTTTATTTGGTGGTCAACTTTGGGAATATGCGATTCATTATGTACGGATTTTTTAGCCACGTTCCATGGTGCTTTAGTTATGAGAAAAAGTTTTAATGAAAGGTTTGAAGTCTCGGTGAGGCGGGTTGTTCGTGCGAACTCTCATCGATTGTTTTTTAAACAAGCTTGGAGCTCGAGTTACAGTCGCTATATACCTTGACCATAGCACTCATTTCAAGAACGTCATATATAAAAAAAACATGATTTTTCAGGATAGTGAATCTAAAGTTTGAAAGTAGAATGAATAATTTTATGAGTTACATATCATGACACATGTTATGGAGAAAGAGCATTAAACGGCCAATATCATCTAATCTATAAACAATTATCTTTTAATATTGATTATATTCATTATAACTTATCTATATCTGATATTAGTATAATATTTAAAGCTAGAGGTGAACTTCTTAACTTGAATTACAAACCAATTATTCAGGGGAAGAATTACAATTGTTCTATGTGCAACATTGGAGAGAAGGAAGATGTATTCCATTATTTAGGTAAATGTAAAATCTTAGGCGATGAGGCGATGAGGAAAAAATATTTTGGAGCAGTCACCATGACCGAAGGTGAAATGGTCTAATATTTAAATTGGGCAGCACTAGTGGGATACTTAAAGGAAGCCTACATCTATCGTTCCTTTCCAATGAAAAATTTTAATTATTAATACA
Source organism: Aelia acuminata (assembly GCA_911387785.2). NCBI lineage: Eukaryota > Metazoa > Arthropoda > Insecta > Hemiptera > Pentatomidae > Aelia > Aelia acuminata. The sequence goes on along the minus strand of OU426978.1, from coordinate 215,579,112 downwards.
TTATTTAAATAACTTAATAAGTGTTGAGCCATTGTTAAGCACTCCTGACAGACAGCCGTAGCTATGTCAGTAATTACTATTGTAAATATAAAATTTTGTAATTTGTAATTAGTATCAATAAAAGTATTTTCTATCTATCTATCTATCTAATTTTATGAGAAAGTTTAGCGTGATATTAGGCTTCTGAAGACTTCTTCACTGTGCAGCAATTAATATTATCAAATTTGTACCCCGGAGTTTGGCTGGTTGGTTCGTCTTAGAGACCTAAAACCCTAGAAAAAGGAACCATTCTCATAGTCTTAGAAAAGATAATGGGGTTCATCTTTCTTTAATTTAATAGCTCTTAATATATTGTGGGTCTTTGGAAGGTCCGCGTAGGGCTTTGCGATTCTATTGCATTATCCTGGAGGTAAACAACACGGTGTAAATTTGGATTATTAAATTAATTAATTAATTTAATTATGGATTTAAATAGAAAGAAAAAGAAAAGGAAAGAAAGAAAGTAATTTTATTCTGTGATCTCTAGTCCCCTAAAAATAATAAACATGAATAGATAATGAGCCATTTGTCTGGGTAGCTGAAAAAAAATGTCAAAAGATTAAAAATTAAAATATAAAGTAAACTTAAAAAAAGCAAGAAAAAACAAACAACTAAGGACAGAATATTAAAACGACGAATAACCATTAGGATATTGAGTACAAAAATTTGATCAGCTTATAAACTTTTGAGCTTAAATCAATGGTTTCACTATTTTACATATTTAAGGAAGCTCCATGATGGTGGAGAAATGATCGGTTTTAATTTAATTTAATTTTCATTTCAGACGGCTTCAATTCCCTCTTTGTTTTAAATTTACCTTCATATTTTTCAATGGTTTTTAATGGCTGCGGAAATCATCCCATCCACTTAGACATCTGGTATAATCATTTCATAATTGAGCAAAAGTGTGACAAGTATTAAAAACTTTTGAATGCGATCCACTTGCTATTAACTTAATACCGAATCTAAGCCGTTCACGAGCGAATGCCTTCTCTGATTTGATTTCCCTGGACACGAATCGGAATCGGATTGAAACCAGATGAAACCTGTTCGGTGCTGTAATCTTACAATCCGCACCGAATCTGCATCGAATTTTTAACGTGTTGTCATTTTATACGCAAACGGAAGAGACGTTAAAGAACCGAACGGAGTGACATCGTATACATTTGAAACTAGCCTGTGCTGAAATCGTAATATTTAAAATATATTGAACATATTTGAAAGTACCTACCATCATTTAAAAATATCATCCAAGAAGTATGACACATAAAGTGATGAACGGAGTCACAGCTAATATAATAGTACAAAGAATCTTATTAAACTATGCTTATTTATAAGACAATATATGTAAGCTTGTAAATGTTTTGTATAGTAATTTCCAAACATGGTTTGTAACAATAGTTTGTCTTCCATAATCAAGATAAACCCTACATGTCCAAAAAAAAAACATTTATTTTTTCAGACCTATCGAATAAACCGAATTAATGAATGAATCCTATGACCCTATGAATATCCTATAACATATGAATGAATGATTCGAATTAATGTATCAAAACATGAAAAATGTGTTCTAAGTAGGAATATGTGACCCAGAAAATAATTTAAGTTAAGGAAATCTCTTAATGCAAAAGTAGAAAAGTTTTTTTTTTTCAATTTTCTTATACACACATGATTTGAATTTGTATACATGTGGGGTTTTACGAACGACCGATTAAATTATGTTAATAAAATAAGAGTTATTGCTAATTGATCTCAGATAATATGAGGACAAACATTGTGCATTACATTATTCACAGCTTAGTTTAGGTTTCAAAAGATAATTATTTAATGGATTTTCTGTGGGGGTCATGATATGGTGGGAAAGAAAAACAAGATGCGAACGATATAAAATATTTACAAGGCCACTTAAACTGATCGCTAAGCACGTCTTCTTCCGGCTTTTAAAAATTATTTGTTCGGCAAGTTGTTTAGACATGGCACTTTATTTTGCCAGTAGTGTAACGTAAATATCAGCTATCGCACTCTATTAATATGTAATGTTGCATTGATACATTTTTATCGTTATGCAAACCAAAATGTTATTGTAATTTTATTTATTATTTTTTAATATTATATTTTACTAGCTAGGGTGCCGGCTTCGCTCTGGTAGTTTTAATACCAGAAAAACTTTAAAATTAAAGGGAATAGGGAACAAAATTAGCACCTTCTTGAAAATTCGGTTTTAACTTGGTATCAACATTCTGCAGACTTGAGATCTGCAGAGTCCGCCCAAATAAGGAACCCTTTATAGTTTACAGGGGGTTGAAAATGGCAAATGAAACAACTAACTGAAAATAAACAATTAACTTTGTCGAGTTATGCATCGTTTTTGATGGTTTCTGTGATTCTGAATCCTATAAGCCCATTCCAAGTAGTCAGCAGATAATAAGTTATTAGGTTATAGTTGAAAAATCTGGTATTTCAGTTAAAAAAATTATATTTCGAGTAAAACTTAAGCGCCGACTACTATGATGGTCCTATTTGATCAAGAAGTATAGAAACTACCGAAGATTCATAAAAACTTTTTTTAAGACCTATCTTCCATTTCAACCTTCCTTAAAATATCCCCCCGTAATTTGAACGGTTTCTGCATATCTCGAATCATACTACTATTACAAAGTGAAAACCAAAATTTCTTGAAGGCACAATTTTTTCTTCATATATCTTTTTATCTTGAACTATGAGGGATGATAAAATCTTGAATACTATTATTGGAGTTAGTTGTTTTGTCAACTGGATTGCTCATCATACATAGTAATCAATCCAAATTCTTTTTCATAAATACAATAAGAACACTTCAACCTTTTTATTTTCGATTTATGTTCAGTCAATTCATCTCTTTTTTTTTTTATGTCTTATTTTGTTCGCTCATTGTATTACTAAGAAATGTTCACTCATATTGCATTATATTTACTCACGTATATATTATACATCGATTAAATGTAATGTACTGATCATATATTAGCCTTCTTATGAGAAAACTATTTTTTTAAGGAATCCAGTTGGTTTTCTAATTGATTGCAGAGATGTAAAATCATTATTTTATTTTGAAAGCAAAGGAGAAACTAATTATTTTCGTTTAATTTTTTAGTAATTTAAAAAGAACAGCTGAACAAATATATAACCTTTACAACAACTGAACTGGATGAATGAACAATAAACATTGAGTGAAACACACCCTAGCGCTTCCTGGTAGTCTGGAGCTCGAACTAAATTTTTCATTCATAAACTCGTATCTCAATCTCAGAGAGGCTAAAGAAACGGTGCGAGAGGCTTAAAATTCCAGTCCTTTTCTCTTCAATTTTACACCCTTAAAAGAAAACCGGAAACCTTTTTCTCCGTTAGGGGTTATTTGGCTACAAGACAACATAACTTTCTTAATCCTACGTGGAATCGTTTTTGAGCCTTTTCGGCACGCACATTGTACACTTTTCTTTATAATATATATTGATTAGGGATTGCTCCAGAGCTAGGCCGAAATTGGGTAGGGGAGGTTGGGGAACAATGAAACAAAACAGTTTCTTTTACCCATAGCACTCCACCTGATACTTTATTTGATATTTTTTTACATGTTACATTAGGATCTAATCTATATAAGAAATGTGTTAAACATTATTTTATGGATCATGTGTGAAAGCGAGCGGTTATTTTCCAAAAAATGAATTTTTTTTTCATTTGCTCCAGGCCCGAGGTAAAATTAAACAGCGGGAGGGGTACAGAGAGTAGCACTTTAAAACAACAGAAAAAACCACACCATAATTAACGAAAAAACTTTATTCCGCTTCCGGTCGGTTTTTCATTCTCCTGCTTTGGGATATCCACGAACTTCTTCAGGAGAGAGGAAACTTTGACTTGAGTGTCAGAGAGGAAACTTGTCATAAGTTAATAGAAAAAAAAAACGACTGCTTATTGCACACATGGGACACGATGAAATACTCGTTGGGCCCATAAAACATTGCATTATGAACCGAACGCCCCTGTTTCAAGGAACCATACACGAGCCATTTTGATGTCTTTCACTTCGAACGATGAACGTGAAAGGGTAGGAAAGCCAAAATCAGGCAAAATCTTAAGAGATACAGTCATGATGAAATGAGCAGTGCAATGTTGTATGAGCAGATTGAATAAAATAATTACTCTTACCTAGAGATGAAAATCCATTCGACAATTTTTTTAGTTTTGCCACTCAAAACCGCACTTCAGCACGTGGAGTCTGTCACGAAACAAGTCGAAAGGGAACAATATGCTGACTTAGTTTGGAGTCACTCTTACCGCTTGCTGTCTAGAATAGACCTTTTGGTTGGCCCAGTGCACCGACTGTTTCATTGTGCCCCACTCTCCCCTGCCTATATAGTACTATACTGGTAAATGTAATACATTGTAAATGAAATATTACTTCATGATACTCAGTACGTTTTTTAATATTACCAGTTTATATTCCCAACATATTGACTCTGCAATCTCCAATTTTTCAATCATTATTAAGCTTTTCACATTACGCTATTCATGAAATATGATGTTCATATAGTCTTTACCTGCATTGCTGGGTCGAAAAGTAGGGTAGAAAGAAAATAGTTTCAAACTGTTCAACAATATAAGAATGATCGAAGCAATAAAGAAAATTCAAGGAAGATATGATAAATCATAGCTGTGAGGTAGTTATAAAGATTTCATTCTTTAGATCTAACAATTTCAGAAGCCTATTCAACTTTCTAGAGCTTGAAAGTTGGTTAGAAAAGTGATAATAAATTGGAAAAGGTCCAACTAAAAGTCTCACTGGTGCAGAGAAACTTTCAAACTTCTGGATCAGTTAGAGTTTCAGAAGAAGTAGAAATAGCGACACCTTCAAGATATCTCTTAGCTTCCGCTGAGTCGTAAACAACTAAAGAAGAATTTGATTTACGAAGTCTCAATGGAATTTCATGATTTTTTTTATTAAGTGAATCTTAATTTTGCATATTTTTACTTTCACTTACCTATTATTTTATCGTAAGTGGAAGTATTGCGATCGTGAAAAATTTCGACTTCCGGTTTTTAACGGAAATACACGTTTTGGGGCCCCCTGAGTCGAAATAACTAAGTCCCGCGAAATGGTGTGTGTGAACAGCCTAGCTCAAAAACTATAGGCCGTAAAAAACTGAAATTGGGTATTTGGTGTATTTATATGCCCGCGATGTGACAGCAAAAATTTCATCCAAATTGCTCAAAGGGAGAGGGTACTTTATTTATTAACTTTTTAAGTTTTTTTCGATTTTCTCAAAAACAGCTCAAACGATTTTGATTAAACTGAGTATTTGATCTATTTATATTCCCGAGATATGACTGTTAAAATTTCATCGAAATTGATCAACCGGAGGGGGGACTTTACTTAATAAATTTTGTATCATTTTCACGGTTTTTTTTTATTTACTCAAAAACGGTTTCAACGATTTTGATCAAACTGGGTATTTGATGTATGTGTATGCCAAAGTTGTGATAGCCAACATTTCATGAAAATTGATCAACCGGAGGGGGCACTTTATTTCATAACTTGTTTTCCAATTTATACCTTTCTTTCGACTATCTCAAAAACGGCTTTAATGATTTTGATCAAATTCGCCAAGTTTAATGAAAATAAGGTGTTCTTTAATATCAGGTAAGCTTTATCGTTATTAAAATGTTCTGAGGGGGCTTAAATGGGGAAGGGGTCTTTTTTGTTTTCCTGTAAAGTACACTTGTTTTTGTTTATATGAAAAAATTAACTTTTTCTCATTACGCCTAAAAATAAGAAATGGCTAAATATGAGATATGATAAAAATAAAGAAAACACAAAGAGGAGAAAAAAAGAAAAATATTCAGTCAACTCATAAAAATCGTTGAGCCCTTGTATGCGGAGTACGCCTTTAATGACAGACCATAGTTCATAATTAAAGCCGTTCTGTTTATTTGAGAAGTGGCAATTAACAAAACGCATTAATGTCTAATCTAAGTAAGTTGGTAAGTGAAAGTGGTGTGTTGCGTGCACGCACCAGATTTTTCTTTTTAGCTTACGAATGGGCATTTTTATATTAGTGCATGTGTTTTTGCCTCTGTGTATGAGTGTATGTGAAATTTCATTATAAAATTTAATCGATAAAATGGATCGATTAGCTTTATATAGATCAGAAAAGGTTACCGATAATTTTTAAACATTTCATCGGGCATTGGGATACCTTCACCACCAATCTCTCCCTTTCCAATACCAACTCCAGAAGATCAGTCTTCACCGAATCCTCCCACCTTCGCCTTGGCCTACCCCTCGGACGTTTGCCAGTCATCAATTTCACTAATATCAATCTTTTAGGTATTCGTTCGCGGCAAAGACTCGCAATTTTGCACGACCACTTTAACCGACGCGCAGTTATAACTTCGATTACATTCACCGTAAAGTTCAAACGATTCTGCATTTTTAACTGTCTAAATTCTCCAGTTGAATCATCCTTCTTTAGCCCAAATATTCTACGCAGTACTTTATTTTCAAAGACTTAAGGCTTTGCTAATCTTTGGACTGTAAGCGGCCATGTTTCACAAATGTAAAGAACCGTCGCACAGTGGGAAAATTTTGTCATTTAGCGGCCAAAAATCTTCAACTCCTGATTAAATGACGATAATCGAATAATTCTTTTTTCATTAAAGAGCATGGGATTTCCTTTGTCAGTGGGAATAAAAAAAATAAAAATACGATCGCTCAAAGTATTTCAAATTAATTTTAAATGAATTCTTTCTTCACATAAATTTAAATAAAATTGTTTATTCGGTACAGGGTTAGACATAGGGAATGAAATGAGTCAGGATTAGTATCTATTGAGCTTTCTGCTTCTATACATATCTTTTTCAGGCATTAGCTCCTTTAGAAAGATTTTTAAATAATTATTGTCTAAATAAGAAAAAATCCAAACAATAAATTAAAAATACCATACTTTTTAGGAATTTTAAGGGAATAAAATAAATTCATATAATTTAACGAAAAATATATTTTATGATTTAGTCCAATTCGAGGCCGAAAATATAATAAAGGTCCAAATATAGCGATTTAAATCTTAAAATCGATATATCGCCGATCGAACGCATTTGATCGATCTAATTCTATTATGGTATTTTAGCACCCTTCACCCTCTACCACTGTGAAAAAAATCAGAACCAACTATTGCCAATAATAGAAGTTATATAAATTTAAATACTTTCTTTTCATAAATTACATAGTTAACGTGGATAAAATTAAAATGCATTTTTATCCAATAATTTTACAGCCATTCTTCTTATTTATAAAATATGTTTGGTGCATTAATACAGAAAGTAAAGCTTAATAGGGAAAAATTGAATTTATTTTAAGCAAAATATATGCTCATCTCTCTGACATTATTATTTTTTCCGTATTAAGCTTTACTGTCTGTATTAATGTACCAAACATCTTTTATAAATTAGAAGAATAGCTGTAAAATTATTGGATAAAAATGCGTTTTAATTTTATCCACGTTAACTATGTAATTTATGAAATTCTATTATTGGCAATAGTTGGTTCTGATTTTTTTCACAGTGCTAGAGGCTGAAGGGTGCTAAAATACCATAATCATAATTAGATCAAATGCGATCGATCGGCGATATATCGATTTTAAGATTTAAATCGCTATATTTGAACCTTTATTATATTATCGGCCTCGAATTGGACTAAATCATAAAATTTATTTTTTGTTGAATTATATGAATTTATTTTATTCCATTAAAATTCCTAAAAAGTATGGTATTTTTAATTTATTGTTTGGATTTTTTCTTATTTAGACAATAATTATTTTAAAATCTTTCAAAAGGAGCTAATGCCTGAAAAAGATATGTATAGAAGCTGAAAGCTCAATAGATACTAATCCTGACTCATTTCATTCCCTATGTTTTACCCTGTACCGAATAAACAATTTTATTTAAATTTGTGTGAAGAAAGAATTCATTTAAAAATTAATTTCGAATAATTTGAGCGATCTTATTTTTATTTTTTTTATTCTCACTGATAAAGGGAATCCCAAGCTCATTAATGAAAAAAGAATTATTCGATTATCGTCGTTCGGTCAGGAGTTATAAATTTTTGGCCGCTAAATGACAAAATTTTCCCACTGTGCGTCGGAAGAAGAAAATAGTTTCAAACTGTAACAAAATTATAGTTTTATAAATTCTAATTTTTAAATTTCGGGACAGAAGGCTTGAGCTTAGCTATTTCGCAACCGAAAAAGAACAAGAACTTTTAGCCTAGACTTAATTCCTTTTGATTTTTTTTTTCTACTACCATTCTATAACATTTGCTATATTTTTAGGATTCCTGGACTATTAATTTTGGCATAAACTTAAATATTTCCGATTGGATGTTTTTTTTTTATTTTCAAATAAGAATGATTTATAATCTTTTGTCGTAGTAAATCCTTGAGAATGCCGAATAAATACGTGTAGTTATCGAAGGATAACTACAATATACTTCATATAGATGCTTCTATACCTAAAAAAATAGGCATTATATTTGGAATAATGTGAAGAATGAATGCAGCTATAAATTTTCTCTGAAGGCATATGTATACAATTATTAATTCTCACTATTAGTTATCTTTTTAAATAATTAAAAAGATTCTTTTATTGTCATTCAATAAAGAATCAGGTGTGTAATTTCTGGTATGAAATCAAAAACGTTTACTACCGTGGTCAAATGTGGGCCAAATTCAATAGGTTCCACCAGTTGGCTTTGACATAAACAACACCTGCCTAGTTCTGGACAGCAGCCTTTACCTTAGTTCAGACATCTGTTGTTTTAATGTCTCATTTTTGAGAAACCCTCTTCTTTATATTTTCTTTTATTATTTTTTTAATTTAATATTTTTTTTTAGTTTTAGTTATAAAACTAGGATTACCAAGGAGTAGTTTAACCGATACGAACTCTACGAACCCATAGCTATATTTTATTGTTAATTGGCTCTAAATCATTTTTATTTAATTTATTTCAAGAGAGTGCAATATTTATTTATGTATAAAACAGTAAATGCAAAGAAAAAAATATAAAAGTTAATATGTTCAGTCTCAAGGTAGTTTGTTTAAATTCAAATATATTGAAATTCCCGCTCATCTCATGCTTCCAACTTACCACATGTAAAAATGGTTAAGTTCCTCATGTACGAGTGTGATTCAGTGGCAGTGGAAAATATAGGAGGCTACGAACATCTGATTTATTTCCTGCTCTAACCCCACCACAGACCCGATCCACGAGGTTTCACTCTCCTTTTGGCAGCCGTTGTGTGCGCTTCTCTCTAGCAGCCAGGAGTCACTATTAATGCCAGATCTCCTTATTTACGAGTTGTATGGTGATGTTACAATCTTCCTTTTGAGTAAGGCTAAGGCTTACCGCCCGCAGTGAGTAAAGACCTTATTGTTATTAGTTCGCCTAAAATTGCTATTCACCTGGAGACTCAGTTCGTCGAGAAATGACTTGTGAAGACGTTCATTCATCATTAAAATTATTAGTGACTAGTTCGCCGACAATTCAATTAATATTATTAACCATGGTAAATTGAAAGTAATGTGTTTCGATTTAATGGATTGCAGCATTTTATGTTTTTGTAACAGAGCTCTTTTATAATTTATTATAAAAACTTTTTTATAATAATTAAAACCTTTGTTATTCTTAAGATATACATAAGATTGTTATTTTCAATTGTGGTTCAGTTTCAACTTATTTACTTTATTACATCATTTCATTCTCGTATGATTCACATGCAATTCATGTTTAATTTTAATAAATGTATGTTCTTTTGGTATTATCAGTTATTGAAGTGTTATTCTTACTACATTATTTTCCTTTTATTATAACCTTCATTCATTTACTTTGAATTATATAATAGATGCAACATAGTGTATAAGAATTGAAGTTAATATAAGAATTTTAAAAAAATTAATCCCTCACCTTTTCCCCTGGCCAGGGAAACCCCGTATAGCCTAAAAGGCGAGGTAGGGGAGGACATAAGGAAGGCATATTCGCTAAAAAAAAAATTATTGAATAAATTTCGAAAATATTCCCTATTCCATTGAACGTATAGAACTTATCACGTCTCATTATTGTTATAAATTATATTATTTCTGTAAGTAATTGAACCGTAAGCGTCTGCTCAATCAAACTAAATTGCTTCCAATTAATTGTAATTGTTAAATGAATCGTATTGTCTGTTCAATCATCTCTAATGTATACATATATAAGTATATAGGAATGGTTGGATGCGGTATTCGCTTGTCGGACACAGAGACAATCAATTATCTCTTGTAAGTGAATTAATTTGCTCATCCGAATGGGAAAAATACTGCCAAATTATACTTTTCACTAAATGAGGAAAATGGTTTATTAAAATCGCTTACGAATTCCCATCACTTCAATGATTTATGTTATGCATTCAACATAAATTTTTGCTATTTTTTAAAAATATTATTTGTTATACAGAAACTGATCTAAGTTCCATCTTACATCCAATAACCAATTAAACTTTTAATCAAGAATGAGATGAAAAGTCAAATATTACTTTTAAAGTGTAATGCATTAAACACAATTTCCAAACAGAAATTAAATATATGTAAATAAAAACAGGAGGTTCATTGATTTTTTTAAATTGGGGCATAAGATCAGAAACTGCATAAAATTATTGATATTGGTCAATTTATATATTAAAAATTAATATTTTCTATAGATTTAAGTGTATAAATGTATGTAATTCTAACGGCTTATTGTTGTTAAAGCGAATTGGTTTTCAAGCAAGCGTTGAGTGCCTGATTTCGTTTGGAAAAAAAAATTGTCAAAGTCAAAGTCGCAGGTTATCGATCTTTATAGATTTTTATTCTAAATTAGTTAGACTACAAATATTAAAAAAATGAAAGGGGTGTTTTGCGGACATTTTATAATATTTGAATCAAAGTTCGATAAAAAATCGAATGAGTCAAAATATTTTTTTACCCTTGGCCATATTTTCCAAAATCATTTCGACTTTCACTTAAAATAAAGTTCACAGTCCCTTCTAAACTAATACGAGTATGTAAGTGTTCGCAAATACTGTTTTTTTCGAAACATTTCTTAATTTTAATAGCGATTGATAGATATAAATAGATGTAAATATTATAATTAATGATCACTTACATCTTTTGGAAAATTTTAAATGTAAATGCAAGAAAAAAAAAATCTGGTGCGATGCGCGCAACACACAACTTTCACTTACCAACTTACTTACATTAGAAATCGGCATGTTTTTTAATTGCCATTTTTATAAATAATATAAAAAAGATGACTTGATTTTGATTAAAAATGATTAATTTAATCAAAATCATTAAAACCGTTTTTGAGATATTCCAAAAAATGTAAAAATTGGAAAAAAAAGTTATGAAATAAAGAGCCCCCTGCATTTGACCAATTTTGATGAAATGTTGTCTGTCACATTGTGAGCATATACATACACCAAATATCCAGTCTGATAAAAATCATTACAGCCGCTGTTGAGTAAATAAAAAAAACACGTTAACATAAGAAAAAGTTTATTAAATGAAGTACCCCCTCCGTTTCACCAATATTGATGAAATTTCAGCTGTCGCATCGCGGGCATATACATACATCAAATACCCAGTTTCATCAAAATCATCATAGCCGTTTTTGAGAAAATAAAAAAAAAGTAAACATTAGATAAAATTCTTCAAGTAAAGTCCCCCCTCCGGTTAATCAATTTTGATGAAATTTTTACAGTCGTATCTCGGGCATATACGTACATCATATACCCAGTTTGATCAAAATCGTTAAAGCCGTTTTTGAGTAAATAAAAAAAAGACGTGAAAATGATACAAAATTTATTAAGTAAAGTCCCCCCTCCGGTTAATCAATTTTGATGAAATTTTTACAGTCATATCTCGGGCATATAAATAGATCAAATATTCAGTTTAATCAAAATCGTTAGAGCCGTTTTTGAGAAAATCGAAAAAAAACCTAAAAAGTTATTAAATAAACTACCCCCTCCCTTTGAGCAATTTTAATGAAATTTTCGCTGTCACATCGCGGGCATATACATACACTAAATATCCAATTTCAGGTTCCCACGGTTTATAGTTTTTGAGCTAGTCTGTTCACACACACACACACAGACACACACACACACACACACACACACAGACCATTTCGCGGGACTTGGTTATTTCGACTCAGGGGGTCCCAAAACGTGTATTTCCGTTGAAAACCGGAAGTCGAAAATTTTCACGATCGCAATACTTCCACTTACTATATATTTCATATATAGGTAAGTGAAAGTAATAAAAACTTGATTTTTTGAATTTCGTTGATCTAAGCACTGTGCGCCGTCGTGTACCACCGGTGGCTCACACAAGACTGTTATTAGTAACATAATACATTTTAGATAGTACAAAACTTTCCCCAAAGATGTATAACCAGGTAAGATTGTATTGTTTATTTTATTATTAATCTAGGGTTGTCATTACTGCATAATACCTTAAATAACTCCCATCCGATAGAGTCTGTATGGCCGCATGTTCGGGGATATCGCTAGTGTAGCCTTGGAGTTTAGTAAAGATTATCTTCTATACCTCTTTTAGCATTTTTCTGACGTTACTTATATACATAAAAATTTAGATCAAAACCATTTTTTTAAATCTCAAACAAATTAGCCAAGTGCAATATTTGCCTTAAGCCTTCAAAATTTACTATTAAGTTAACATGGATGTTTTAACTAAAGCAAAGAATTTTTTTAAATCGATGTTTTAGAAATTCAAAAAAATTTTTAACGTCGATGTTTTAGTAACAACAGAGATTTTATTTTAAATCGATGCTTGTATCCTACCGAAATTTTCAGTTCTATTTATATATTTTTTCATCCGTTTCAAAAGTCAACAACTCGAAAACGGATATTCTAAATAAAATCGTTAAACATAAGACTTTTTTTTTGGCCCTGCCCTTCCTCGCCGTTTAGGTAATACGGGTTTTCCGGGGCTAAGGGAGAGGGTGGTGGATTAATGCCGACTAATATCAACACGCTAGGTGCAACATCGGTCCCCGGGGTCCGATGTCTTACATTCCCATCTTAACAGCCGATTATCACATGACAATGTCCGAAAAGCCGAACACCTCAAAGACTCAATTTAGTCGATTTTTAATGAGATTATTGCATTTTAGTGCAGCAAAAGTTGCTAAATGATGAAATTCTGTTGTTTTTTAGAATCGGACTCCGGGGACCGAAACAGGACATCAGTAATAAAACAAGTCCAGTGGACGGCATCACACTTCCGCCTCCGATACTGAAATGAATGAAATCGAAATCGGCACATGAAGTAATCCAAAATTTAAAATCTATCTTCTCCAAGTTCGGCATTCCGGAGGTAATGGTCTGTGACAATGTACCATTTGCTTCGACAGAATTACAAGTCTTCGCTGATGATTACTGCTTCGATATTGTCACTCGAAGCCACAATCATGCGCAGTCTAACTCGTTCGCAGAAAAAGGTGTAGGGATCATTAAGAGCATCCTGAAGAAGACCGCAGATGGAAAGGAAGATTTATATCTAGCTCTCCTTGAGTATAGGAATACTCCACTGAAGCATTTGCAGTTGTCCCCAGCTCAGTTGTTGATGAATCGAGTGTGCCGCACTAAGCTACCGTCCACGGCAGATACGTTGATGCCTCAAGTGAATACTGACGTACCTGCTAAGCTAGAAAAGAAGCAATCAATTGCTAAGAACTATTATGATCGGAGCGCTAAGGAGCTCGAGGAATTGAGACCTGGGGATCGTGTATCTATTCAATATACAAAAGAGGACAAGTGGCATCGAAGGAGAATTCTTCAAAAAAACGGAACACCACGATCATACATAGTAGAGGACCTCGATACCGGCAGAGTAGTCAGGCGGAATAGAGTTCATCTTCGCCCAGCTTCGTTCAATGAAGATGGAGCTAAATCATCAACGAACTTGGTCCCACCAGCGTCAAGACCTCAACGGTCCAGGAGGGTGCCAGTTAGACTAAAATATTGAAAAGAGGAAAGATGTTATATGTGGCTACACTGTTCGAGATGAAAGGTTATAAAAAAAAAAAAAGACATACATATGTTAGTTAATGTTATAAATTGATATGTTCTTAATCTCGTGTGAGAGGATAATAAAAAGTTTGCATTAATGAATACTGTTGTTTTTTAAGTTTGTTGTTACAATACTAAAACAGTTACCTTTAATACTTCTAACTAAGTCTGTAATTATAAATAAAACACTGATATTTGCTTTATTTATTTTATATAAATTCATTTCTTTAAAAAGAATTTTTTTTTATTTAGTATTTAGTATTTAGTTGTAAAGCAATAAAAGACTCCTAAAAATTGTTTTAGCATTGCAAAAATTATCAAAATGGATGGTATTTCCAAATTCCAGCAGTTTAATGCTATTTTCGATAAAGTAAGGTGTAAATCCTGTATCGGACCTTGGGGGCATGTCCTGCGCCTGTTATGTCTACGTCTAATCCTTACCAAGAGATAATGCCCTTGAGAAGCTCATTTAATTCACTTTTCAGTAAAAAAATAACACTTTCGTCAGAGCATTCCCATCGGCCCGATATCGTCTGCGGCTCATCCCAGCAGTCGGACCCCGGGGACCGATACCGTCTAATTCAGGATACTCCCTAAAATACGCCGCCGCATCTAACGTGTTAAATCTCCCCTTACTCCGGGTTTTAAACTGTCTACCTTTGGGTTTCCAATCATATTGTGTCAGGGGAACGCCTATTTCCAAACGCGTTTACTAGATAACACTTGTAGGGAATAAAACAAAGTGTCGAACGACTTACGCTAAGTTAAAATTGGTTTGATCTTTTAGTCAAAATCCAACACCAATTTTTACCATATAGGTCGGAAATGAATTTGACTCATATTCTACAGGTTGCATTAAAAAACTGCCATCTAAGAGTTGTAGAGCGTTAAAGTTTGTGTGGAATGTAGTAGTAGTAGGGGTTTTAGGGCGATAAATGTCAAGATTATTATGCCCTTAGCATTCTTTACCGATTATATAGTTTCTATTATTATTATTTGGTTATCTTAAGCGTGTTTTTTTTTGTGTTTTTTTTTAACCTGCCTTACATTACATTAATAATAAAATAATTCTATGTTAGAACAATATACATCAAAATTGTAGTTACAACAATACAATACAATACAATACAATAAGGCTTAACGGACCCGAAGGCCCGACGCCGACACCACCAATCGGTCCCTACATACCTCCATCCACCTACCACCGTCCAATCCCAAATTCACAAGTTCTGCCTTCACCGAATCTTCCCACCTTCGCCTAGGCCTACCCCTCGGCCGTTTTCCAGTCGGCAAAGCGTTTATCAATCTTTTAGGAATTCGTTCACTACTTAGACTCGTCATTTTGCATGCCCACTTTAGCCGACGCGCAGTTATAGACTCGATTACATTTGCCGGGTAAAGCTCACGCAATTCCGCATTGTGTAGCCGTCTAACTTCTCCTGTTGACTCATCTTTCTTCGGCCCGAATATTCTACGCAGCACTTTATTTTCAAACACCATAAGGCGTTTCTCATCCCTTACTGTAAGCGGCCATGTTTCACAACCGTAAAGAACAGTCGGAAGAATTATAGTTTTGTAAATCCTAATTTTTAAATTTCGGGATAAAAGGCGTGACCCAAGTAATTTTGCAACCGAGAAATAACAAGCATTTCCCGCCTTTAATCTAGCCTTAATTTTCTCTTCGATTTCGTTTTTTCTAGTTACAGTAGATCCTAAATATCTAAATTTCTCAACGGCTTCGAATATTTCCTCTTCTACTTCAATATCGCCAAAATTGTCACCGTTTCTACAACTAACCATATATTTTGTTTTTTCCGTATTTATTTCTAGCCCTACTTCTTTTCCGGCTTCCATCAATGCTTTTGTATTTAGTTCTATCTTTTCCACGTCGTCGCCAAGCAAAACCAAATCATCAGTGTAACCGAGTACGGATATATTTCCCCCCAGATTCAAACCCTTTCCGGTATTTATCACCTCCCTAATGACATATTCTAGAGCTAAATTAAATAAAACAGGGGATAGCGAATCCCCCTGTTTCAAACCAGAGTGAACCTCGAACTTCTCAGAAAAATAACGACCGATTCTTATTTTATTGAACGTTTCGGTCATACACATTTTTACTAAGTTTACTAACTTCTTCGGTATTCCTAGTTCAGTCAGGATGTTACACAGTTTATTGCGGTCTATTGAATCATAAGCCTTTTTAAAGTCGACATACAGTTGATGAACAATACCATTGTATTCTAATTTTTTCTCTAATATTTGACGGAGGGAGAATATTTGGTCTACGGTAGATCGGTTCCATCTGAAACCACATTGGTAATCTCTGATAATTTCCTCGGCATATTCGGTTATTCGGCAAGTCAGTATTGACGTAAATACTTTATAGCAGACCGGAAGTAGTGAGATCCCACGGTAGTTATTAGTGTCTGTCCGCGACCCCTTCTTGTGAATCGGTATAAGTATAGACTCTTTCCATTCTTCGGGTACTAGTAGTTACAACAATAATAACATTAACTTATAATAATAATACTATAATCAATTTTCAATGCAAAACAATTTCCGGAAACATTTTTAATATTATACTATATTCTAATATAAATTTTGATTTTTTTAAGGATTTCAATAATTGTGTCCAGAGTTCTTTTATCGTCAGCCAATTGGCTGGACTGCTGCCTGGGAAGGTCTTTCAAGCGGTAATCGGCTGCATATTTAGGGAACACTTCGATAATGTGTTTAATTGTGAGTGCGGTATACAGAATATACAGAAATACGAGTTTTGGGGTCCCCTGAGTCGAAATAACCAAGTCCCGCGAAATGGTCTAAGTGTGCGTCTCTGTGTGTGAACAGACTAGCTCGAAAACTATCAGCCGTACAAAACTAAAATTGGATATTTGGTGTATGTATATGCCAGCGATGTGACAGCCGAAATTTCATCAAAATTGGCCAAACGGAGGGGACACTTTACTTAATAAAAGTCTTCTCATTATCACTTTTTTTTTGTTTACCCAATAACGGCTTTATCGATTGCCAGCGATGTGACAGCCAAAATTTAATTAACCGTATTATGAAAATAAAAACTTTTATTTGTTAATAATGAAATTTATTTGACTTTAGAGAGTAAATACGTGATGCTCAAATTTTTTAATAATAAAAATAAATGTGAAAAATGTGTTGAGGAATGACGTTTACATATTATCGAAACACGTCGCACAGTGGTCCAACCTGGGAAAAAACCTCCTAAATGAAAGTAGCCCAAACCAATTTTTTTCTTGGTTTTCGAATACTTAGATACTTGTAGAACAATGGAAAGAATATATTTTTTTAACTAGTTCAAAATTAAAATGTGTTTGTACGAGGAAAATTGAACTTTTTACTTATTGAAAAAATCGTTCCTACCAACATAAAAAATGTTTTCTACTCTGTATAAGATTAACTATAAAATATTCCCCAATACATCAGGAGTGTGTCATATATATGTGCACTGTTATGGACTAAATATTTTTCAATAATATCAATAGCTAGAGAAGAAATTAATTTTCGAAATCGTTGCTGAAATAAGTATGATTTTTTGAATTTGTTGGTTTATAAAAAGTTTACGTTACGTTTCGTTATGGTCGCAATGGTTTAATATGTAACTGTAGGTAGTAGAGGAACTGTGGTAAAATTTTCAGCGCCAACTTCGGCCAACTTTGGGATTTAAAAGGATTTAAACCTTCAGCTACGGTTTGAGTGGCGAAGGCGGGTGACCTTGCGGAGGAACTATTAGTTAAGAAAAATCTTCCTATAGGCCTCTTAGGCTTAGAATTAAAATAAAATAAATCACACGCTATTTTCATTTTAATTCTACGATACTAAAATAAAATAAAATTATTTTAATTCTAAAACACTAAAAAAAAAAATGTTTTATTTTGTATTTTAAATAATCAAATAAACTACAACTAGTGTATTAACTACAACCTGACAAGTAGGTTGTTTGAAGTTGCACAGTTTGCTTATAGTGTATGGTGATCCTTTGCACTAGAGCTCTTACCCCTGAAAATTGAGTGTAAATAAATGTACTACATTTATTTCAGTTTGATGCTGTTATTGTTGCAAGGTTTTTGAAAATCCTTTATTAACCGCGCAAATTGCAGTGATAAATGAAGAATTAATTATGAGATTAAAAACAGTACTAGATGTGATTTGCTCTCTGTACCCGATTGATACTACAGCATTTCGCAAGTATACAGCGGAAACGGCTGAGATGGCAGTGACTCGGTACCCATGGTATTATCTCCCATCGACCGTCCACAAAATTCTTTTCCATGTAGCAGACATGATTGAGCACGCAGCTCTTTGTATCGGTTCCCTGTCAGAAGAGGCTCATGGAGAGTAGGAACAAATATTATAAGCAGTACATGGAACATCATTCCAGGAAGGTATCTCGAGTCGCAACAAATGAAGATGTTTTCCACCAATTATTTGTAACAAGCGACCCATATATTACGGATATAAGACCAGTATACAAGTTCTTTTTATACTTGTATAAGAGCTAACCGAGGAAGCATACAATTTATTTAAACAAGATTAAATAATAATATCCTATTTGTATTATTGGTCATAAAAATGTTAAAAAAAAAAAATAATCTATTCAAATTTTTATTTTCCACGTCAAATTTTAACTTGATCTGATGATTTAATTTCGTTGATATTGATTTTATTAGATTCGGCTCCTCAAAAAACATATAAGACTATATCAAACACTAATTTTTGATATTTTTGACTTTTTTACCTCAAATTTGGACTTGATCTGGTGGTCCCATGGCACTGATTTTGATTTCATTAGATTCGGCACCTCAAAAAATCAATACACGGGTGGTTCCAAGCCGCTAGAAAAGTAATTATAATAGATGTTAGGTTTTTTTCGATTTTCAGCTTTTTTGGACCACTGTGCGTCGCTTTCTAATCTAAATAAGTTCGTAAGTAAAAGTTGTGTGTTGCGCGCATCGCACCAGATTATTTTTTTTTCTTTTTGTATCTCTACTTTGCTTAGTTTATAATTTGGTCGTTTTACACGGAATACGTTGCTCTACAGCATCTCTCTGTAACTTTTTTTATTTGCAATAGTCGTTTACGATTTGGAAGCATTGGAACAATTCATGCTTCCGCCGAAATGGTAAAAATTGACAATCGATTTTGAAGAAAAGACTTAAACGATTCTAACTCGAAATAGGTATGTCATTAAAAGCTCGATTTGATGGTATATTAATATCAAAAAATACGAGTTATTAGCTAACAACTGAAAAGATCGTGGAGTTTTCCTCCTTCCCAGATACCCTGAGGAAATTTCGATCGAAATATTGACTATACTTGCTACCTGGTCCCTCAATTTTATTTAAAATGAATATTTGCAAGGTACACTCTATTTTAAAAGGGTCCCAGGCTGCAGGGTATCTATAACACCATTAGTCGACTGAAAGGAACTGCTGAGTGATCCTGCCTGCCTAAGTGCATGTCACATCATGACATGTCGCTGGGCCTTACGCTTCCCTATGCCTTTCTTGCCAACATCATCTCAATTTCAGTGAACTAATTTTTTATCTTTATTAATTATTCACTATGTGAATATTCGAATTACTGTGAATATTCGAAGAAAGGAAATTTAAATTTATTTTTTTCATATCCTCTTTAATACATTTATTGTGAATTAACAATACATGAAATATTTTATGTATATTAGTGCCTTTTACTGTAATAATGTTACATTTTAAGGCTATGTTGTGGTTGTGATAATGTTTCGTTGTTACATTTTTTTTTTTTAAGGTTGATTACCTCGGAGTGATGGAGCTCACCTATTTTTTGTGTTGAATAACTAATATAATACTTAATCTAATTGTCTTACAAACTAAAAATAACTTACTAGCTAACTTATGACCTAATTTAAAAAAAAAAAAAGCTACTTTGCCAGCGAACTGGAGCCGGTGCCGGAGTCAGTTTATTGAAGAGAGGGTTTGAAATGGCATGCAAAGAGTTTAGAAATTTGATATTTCTCTTCTTGATGAAATCGGCAGTCTTTTCTAGCTGAAGGATATCATGCAATTGTCTAGCTTTGGTTCTCTCTATTGAAGTCGATCGCTTGATTTTCTTCAACATGCTATCCTGGAATCGCTGTATGTGTTTCAATGTGCCCTCGGAGAGATGCGTGAAGAGAGGAGCTCCATACATTAGGGAAGGGCGTAGGATGCTTTGGTATACCATCAATATATAGTATTGTATCTACTCTTACCAAAAAATTTAAAACTATTGACAAAATTCCATAAACCCAGCATTTTACGATTAAAAGTAGCTGTAGATGTTTTCCAAATTTGAATAGGACTATGAGATTGGTATCGTTTAACAGAGTATTCCATGTCATTTCATAAGATATACAACAATGTATAGGTTGGTACTAAAGAAATCTTTTAAAACTCAATGTAAAATTTTAATTTCAAATTTCTCAAAAAGGACATTTTTTTTTTTTTTAAATAGGTCATACTGCTTATACCTATGCATTGTTGTATATCATATGAAACGGCATGGAATGCGCTGTTAAAAGACACCAATCTCATAGTCCTAGTCAAATTTGGAAAACATCTACAGCTACTTTTAATCTTAAAATGCTAGGGTAGATATAATACTATTTTTTTTTAAAAATATAAAAATTTTAAAAGAAGGGCTTCTTTAAATTTAATCTTTTAAAAACTCAATGTAAAATTTTAATTTCAATTTTCTCGAAAAGGGCTTCTTTTAAAATTTTTATATTTTTTAAAAAAATAGTATTATATCTACCCTAGCATTTTAAGATTAAAAATAGCTGTAGATGTTTTCCAAATTTGACTAGGACTATGAGATTGGTGTCTTTTAACAGCGCATTCCATTCCGTTTCATATGATATACAACAATGCATAGTTACAGGCAGTATGACCTATTTAAAAAAAAAAAAAATGTCCTTTTTGAGAAAATTGAAATTAAAATTTTACATTGAGTTTTTAAAAGATTCCTTTATTACCAACCTACAAATTGTTGTATATCTCATGAAATGGATGGAATGCGTTGTAAAACGACACCAATCTCACAGTCATGGTCAAATTTGGAAAATATCTACAGCTATTTTTAATCATGATTTTTTCTGTTTCTGGACCTATTTTTGAGGGGTTTAGAAATCTATAATTCAAAAACGGGTACATTTTCCAAATTTCAAGAAAATCTGAGATGGTGAGGTTCAAAATGATATATTTTTGTGTTGGTTAGACGCCGAATGGCCCTACTGTTTTTACCTCTACATTTTCTATTAGTTACCCTTCACCATTAAAAAAATTAAATATTATTGTTCCTTAAATTATAATCATATTGATGTAATATATTTTATGGTGTGGAAATTTAAAAGGGAGCGATTCTTTTCATTGCTGTTGGACACACCTTATAACAGCTAAAGTTATAGGAAACCAATTTCAAGTATCGAGCGATTTCCCGAAATTATTATTCTCCTGGCTTATTTCCAACACCCCCACTTTCTTTTGATTTATTATTTTCAATATAGAAGTAGGCGCTCTCACAACCACGTTCAAAAATAATTGGCTCCTTAAATGTTAGCTATTTTTACCTTTGATCGCTAAAAGAAGTGCAATTCAAAACATTTATTTTTTATTTTATCATATTTTATATCTGAAGGATAGTTTTCGGAATATAAAGAAAAAAAAATTACCAGTACCACAGTTGGGCATATTTGTATGTATAAATACAGAAACGAAATTATTCATATCGTGAATTTTATGTGAATATGAATATTAAGTATTATTGTTCATACTGTATTTTTTTTTTTTTTAACGAATAAAATTGTATTTAAACATTTTGCTGTAAATAAAAATTATTTACAGGGAATACTGTAGATATTCCCAAATATCTTAATTCTGATAGTAATGAATTACTAAGAACTATCCTGGATTAGATTTTAAATTATTTTAGACATGCGAAAATTCATTACAAATTTGTTGTTTGTTGTTGGATTGAACGTTTACGTTTTTAATTAATACAATCTTAAATTGTGGCTGACCACCAATTTTAAATAATTTTTAAATAATTTATTTTTTGAAGAGAAAAGATTTGGCTCCGCCGGGAGTCGAACCCGGGTCTCCTGCGTTACATGCGAGGATGCTAACCGCTACACCACAGAGCTCGGCTCAAGGCAGAGCAAATCCTTCCTCTTCACTGATACCTACTCCCCCTATCTCACAAGTTTTGCGAGTAGTAGCGGGAGGTGGACAATTTTTGTCCAATTTAAAGTATTTATTGACATAAGTCAATTTTTTAAATTATTTTAATTAATACAATCTTAAATTGTGGCTGACCACCAATTTTAAATTATTTTTAAATAATTTATTTTTTGAAGAGAAAAGATTTGGCTCCGCCGGGAGTCGAACCCGGGTCTCCTGCGTTACATGCGAGGATGCTAACCGCTACACCACAGAGCTCAGCTCAAGGCAGAGCAAATCCTTCCTCTTCACTGATACCTACTCCCCCTATCTCACAAGTTTTGCGAGTAGTAGCGGGAGGTGGACAATTTTTGTCCAATTTATAATATTTATTGACATAAGTCAATTTTTTAAATTATTTTAATTAATACAATCTTAAATTGTGGCTGACCACCAATTTTAAATTATTTTTAAATAATTTATTTTTTGAAGAGAAAAGATTTAAATATTAATAATTTAATATTTAATATTTAATATTTAATATTTAATATTTAATATTTAATAATTCGTTTTTGTGAATAATTACATTTTTTTCTTTGAATAGATTTTTTTATAGGAAAATTTTCGAATAACATTGTCAATAAAATAATGTAGTAAGGTAAACCATACAGTTATTGGCACCCCAACCTTAACTTAAAGAAATAGGTAAACAAGTCCTAATTTTATTACAAGATATACATGAGTCTAATGTTTGAAGGGTCCTCTAAGTCATCTATGAAATAAGACTTTAACAAACTAACCATAGATTTCACAATTAAATCCACAGGGTGCCAATAACTTGATTTGGCACTTTTAACAATTACTATTGCCATATTGTAAAACTATTGAACTTTTGACCCAAAAAAACCTCTTGAGTCTTTATAAGGATAGGTAAGGAGGAGTTATAGGAAGTTTCAATTAGATCCCTTCATAAGAAGTATTTTTTTTAATTTCACCTCTGAAATTTAGTCTTATGGGTGCCAGTACTGTTTACCCTATAAATTTATTTTGTATTCCTATTCACATCAAAATGAAGATATGAATAAATTCTTTCTTTATTTTTATTATTAAATAATTTGTAAGAAAAAAACTTAGTGCTATTTTTCATGAATAAAATAAATCAGTAAAGTATGTCCCCAGGCGCTCCCATGTCTCCAGTTGATATACTTAATTGAAGTGGCCCCACACAGTTTTTCCTAGGCAATATTTCCTAGGAGTATATCTTTTCCTAACGTTGAGAATTAAGAAGCCTCCTACATCTTGAATTTGTTTTGCACCCTGTTCCTCAAGTCATTCCCTAAACACCAGATCCCATACCTTAAACCTATACATCCCTTCCTACCGAACTGCCTCCTTTACGAAATCATTTATCACCCGTAGTGCCTCTTTTGGAATTCCTTGCCTGCTTTTAACCGTAAAGATTCATCCCTAACTTCTTTTAAAACCCAATTATTTCTCCACCTTCTTAATCTTCAAAGGCCCGCTTTCTCCAATATAGTTTAAACTTAGATTAACTTAAACCGGATTATCTTTAATCCGAGGTTTAAACTCTGATTCACTTTCTACAGCCTAGTTTAGTTATGCTCGGTTTAAACCTAATCATGTGAAGGTTATTATGTTTTTTAAAAGATTAGTACATATTTGTTTACATTTCCTTGTTGAAACTTCTATGGAAAGAGAAGGTAATGTAAGGGTTATAGACAGATTATTTATACATATTATTTTGTTTTTACCAAAAAAGTAAATAAGGTAAAGGTGTTCTATAAAAATGGGGCAAAAAGAAGTAAAAACTTTTCTCAGTGTGAAATTAATGTTCTTCTGGCTCTTGTGGAAGAAAAGAGAGACATTTTTGAAACCAAAAAAACAGATTTTGTCCCTGTCAAAGAGAAGGATGATGAATGGAAGAAATCGGCGAATAAATTCAATGAAACGAGCGGTGCTGTTTTCAGAGATTTAATTTGTATGTTAATAAAATGTTCGTTATAATATGATATTAGTATGCCTAATAATAACCTCTATTACATTTCATAAATTTTTTCAAATAATGTTGAACCTTTTTATTATTATTATCATTTTGTTTAAATAATAAATGATCTAAGTTGAGTGATATATAATTATTATAGCTTAATAATAATAAAATTACATCATTATGAGATATTGTGAAACATATTTTGCAACATAACCTTGATATTAATTATGAACCAATTACAATAAAAATAATGCACGTTAAGAAACATTTTTTTCTAATCTCAATTCTACTTCACTGATTTAACATATTCTGAAAATATTCTTGGATGAACTGATTGCGTCTATTGATGCGTCTCTTTGGTAACAAAAACACATCATAATCTTCTTCCATGTCATTTAAAATTTCAATTATGTACATATATTTTCCATTTTTGTATTCAGTCAAGTGCAAAACAATAATTCTTGAGTAACAAGAGCGAGTATGTTATCACTCAAAATGTTTGTTTATATTTTGCAGTTTAAACCTAATTCAGAGTTTAAACCGGGAAAAATGAAGGATTAACTTAATCTAAGTTTAAACCAAGTTTAGAGGTTAAACCGACTTGAAGAAACTCACATCTGGTTTAAACCAAGAGATAATCCGGATTAAATTTAAACTCGGTTTAAACTAACTTGGAGAAAGCGGCCCAAACTATTGTAAAAGGTAAAGTATGTTATGAATATTTTGTTTCTCATTTATTGTTTTAAATTCAAAAGGTTGGATACCCAGTCACCTAATATTCTGTGGCGGCAACACTGCTTAGGCGATATAGCCGGATAAAAATAGTGTAACCTCTCAGATGGTGATAAAATTTAATTAACATATTGTTGTAATGTCTGTTATCTATGTTAAATAAAGAATTATTTAACTTTATGTAGTAATATCACTACATATTGGTGACCCCGACGTGATCCCTTTTGAAACTGCTTCCACGTAAGTAAACACCCTTGCTTTTAAAAAATACTTAAAATACCTTCCCGCCAGAAGATGCCATCTGATATCGAAAAACAAGATTCTGTTATTAGACAGGAAGTTCATCGTTTATCAGTTAAAATACCACCTTTCTGGCGTAATAGGCCTGACTTGTGGTTCACTCAAATAGAAGCCAATTTCGCAATTGCCAATATAGTTAATGATCATACTAAATACAACTATGTCATTGCTAACCTCGAAAGTGATATTATGGAACAAGTCAGCGATATTATCAGTTCTCCACCAGACACCGATAGGTTTAACGCCATTAAAAATAAACTCATAGCAATTTACGCAGACAGTGAAGATCTCAAATTACGTAAACTTTTAAATGAAGTTGAGTTAGGTGATACCAAACCGTCTCAATTACTTAGAAATATGAGAAACCTTGCGCGCAATAAAATAACTGATGAAGTTTTGAAATCATTATGGTTTCAACGCTTACCTGTTCCCTGCCAAACCGTATTAGCAGTTAGTGATGAAGCATTAGATAAGTTAGCATTATTAGCGGATAGGATCATAGAAGTTAGTTCTAAACAACCAAATGAGAGCTACGGAGTTAATACTGTTTCTAACATAGAGTCTCAGATTAAAGATCTCACTGCAAGAGTTGAAAGGTTAGAAACATCTATTAAATACAACAAGTCTAGATCTCGATCCAAGAACCGTAGTGTCTCTAGAAACCCGGAATTCTGTTATTACCACAGCAGATATGCTGAAAAAGCTAAAAAATGTGAACAACCATGTAATTACCAACAATCAGGTTCGTCAAACTAGCTCCCCGGTCACAAATGGCGGAATGTGCTCGGGGCGCAACAAACCGCCTATTTATCGTTGATCCAACATCAAAAATAAAATTTCTCATTGACACTGGCGCTGATGTTTCTGTTTTACCGGCTAAACCTCCTGATAAAAAGATAGGTCCCTCAAAATATAACCTTTTTACCGCTAATGGAACACCAATACCTACATACGGTGAAAAGTTAATTTCATTATCACTGGGCCTTCGCAGAAATTTTCAATGGCCATTTATTTTGACCACAGTCACTCACCCTATTATAGGAGCAGACTTCCTTAAACATCATAATTTAATTGTTGATTTGCAGCGTAGGCGTCTTATTGACGGCAAAACAAACCTTGCTACCGCAGCACTGTCTCACTTCAACGCAGCAGGTACTTTAGGTGTACTGACACTTAATACAAACGTACCTGATCAATTCAAAAATTTACTCCAGCGATACCCAGAGCTAACTCGCCCACCTAATTTTCTCAAGAGCAGTATCCCACACAAGACTGTTCATGTCATAGAAACCTCAGGGCCTCCCGTTCATTGCCGTTTTCGTAGGTTGCCTCCAGAGAAGCTAAAGGTAGCCAAAAATGAATTTCAAGTAATGTTGGACCTAGGCATCTGCCGTCCATCTAAATCGTGTTGGGCTAGTCCCTTACATCTAACTAAGAAGAAAGACGGCGGGTGGCGCCCCTGCGGTGATTATCGTCAATTGAACGCAATTACCAAGCCCGACAGATACCCCTTACCACATTTACATGATTTTGGAAACTCCCTAGCAGGAAAGAAAATATTTTCTAAAATCGATCTGCTCCGAGCGTACAACCAGATACCCGTTGCCCCTCAAGATATTGAGAAAACAGCAATTATCACCCCGTTTGGTTTGTTCGAATTCACAGTAATGATGTTTGGCATGAGAAATGCTGGCCAAACATTCCAAAGATGGATGAATGAAATTTTAGGTGAGTTCGACTTCTGTTTCATTTACATTGACGATGTGTTGATAGCGTCTACATCAATGGAAGAACATCTGCGCCACCTAAACATCGT
This sequence comes from Aelia acuminata, assembly GCA_911387785.2. Classification (NCBI taxonomy): domain Eukaryota; kingdom Metazoa; phylum Arthropoda; class Insecta; order Hemiptera; family Pentatomidae; genus Aelia; species Aelia acuminata. The sequence goes on along the minus strand of OU426978.1, from coordinate 215,551,869 downwards.
ATTTCAGCGCCTTTCACAATATGGAATCAGCATTAACCTCGCTAAATGCGTTTTTGGAGCAACAGAATTAGATTTCTTAGGACATCGAATTAATTCTGCTGGTACAGCACCACTGCCGGATAGAGTTTTAGCTTTAACTACTGCTGAACGCCCGACAACGTACCGCGCCTTACGTCGTTTCCTTGGAGCTATAAATTACTATCGGCGATTCATGCCTCGTGCAGCCTGGCCTCAAGTTATCCTGAACAATGCATTGAAAATACGGGATAAAGAGGATAATACAATCCAATGGACTGCGGAACTAGCAGACGCCTACGAACGCTGTGTCACTTGTCTAAAAGAAGCAACCTTGCTCAACCACCCTCACCCAGATGCACCACTCTTACTTCAGGTAGATGCCTCTGATGTTGCCATCGGCGGAGTGTTACAGCAAATACAGGATGATGCACCCCAACCATTGGCGTTCTTTTCACGGAAATTAAGTGACACTGAAGCTCGCTACAGTACCTATGATCGAGAACTGTTGGCTATTTATTCAGCTGTTAAACATTTCCGTTATCTCGTTGAAGGTCGTGAAATTGTGGTTTATACAGATCACAAGCCTCTTGTTTACGCTTTTGCCCAAAAGCCTGAAAAAGCGTCACCAAGGCAATTAAGGCATCTGGATTTCATATCCCAATTTACAACGGACATCAGACATGTTCCTGGCAATGAGAACGTGATTGCCGACTACTTATCACGACTTGAAGAAATTTCCACTTTCGATTTAGCTGACGTCGCTCATCAGCAAACTACCGACCCAGAATTACAGGAAATTTTGCGAAACCCTGACAAATTTTCCATAAAACTTTCAGAAAAACCAGTTCCTGGACTTGGAATCATGATTTACTGTGATGACAGAAATCGCCCATTTGTTCCTTTAGCCAGCCGTCGAACAGTTTTTAATCTAATACATAACCTATCTCACCCTTCACCTAAAAGAACTGCAAAAATGGTCAAAGATCGTTTTGTTTGGCCTTCTGTAGATAAAGATATTCGTCAGTGGTCAAAGGAATGTACCAATTGTCAACTATCTAAAACTAGTAGACACACGCGTAGTCCACAAGGACAATTTCCACACACGGATAAGAGGTTTGACCAAGTGCACCTAGACATCATTGGACCATTTCCTGTTTCACAAGGTCAACGGTATTGCCTAACATTAATAGATCGCTTTAGCTCGTGGCCAGAAGCAATACCTATTGAAGACATCACCGCCGAAACTATAGCTAAAGTGTTTGTTAGAGACTGGATTTCACGATATGGTGTGCCTACCAGCGTTACCACTGATAGAGGTCGGCAGTTCGAATCGAATCTGTTTCGGGAATTGAATACCTTACTCGGCACAAAGCACTTCAGAACAACAGCTTACCACCCACAATCAAACGGCAAAATTGAGAGATGGCACCGCTCCTTAAAGACCTCGCTAAAATGTCACAATTCCGCTAATTGGGTTGCCACGTTACCTATTGTGTTGTTAGGTTTAAGGACTGTTGTCCCCGAAAATGGATATTCTGCAGCCGAACTTCTCTACGGTGTCAACATCCGTCTTCCCGGGGAATTCCTGGGGTCCACCGAAGAAACCAGTAATGATAAGTCATCGTTTATTACGCACCTAAGGTCAACGCTTCATAAATATAGACCAACTTATGTACAGAAATCAGATTCCCGCAAATTCTTCATCCATCACGACCTCCCAACTGCTTCTCATGTTTTCGTCAGAGATGACACTGTACGAAAACCACTGCAGCAGCCCTACCAAGGTCCTTTTCGAGTGATTGCAAGAAACACCAAATACTTCACCATTGACCGGCATGGAAAAGAAGACAATATATCAATCGATAGGCTAAAACCTGCGTTCTTAGTAAACCCCAAACTCGATTATATCCCAAACACCTACCCTTCTGCTGAGGACCAGCCAGTTTTACCAACAACTCGATGTGATCGAACAGTTCGCCTTCCAGCACGTTTTCATTAGGAGGGGGAGTATTGTGGCGGCAACACTGCTTAGGCGATATAGCCGGATAAAAATAGTGTAACCTCTCAGATGGTGATAAAATTTAATTAACATATTGTTGTAATGTCTGTTATCTATGTTAAATAAAGAATTATTTAACTTTATGTAGTAATATCACTACAATTCTAATTTATTTTATGTTGTTTGGTTTTTTGTCTTATGAGGCTAGCTTTTATTTTATTTCTATAATTTTTATCACAACTCTGCTTTACTAAGCCTGCCAGACAAAGGATTCTGGAAACGTGTACATGTATTGTTATTATTAGGGGACTAGATTTTCCGGAATAAAAATTAATTTCTTCTTCTTTCTTTCTTTTTCTTCTTCTTAAAATATACAAGGAAGGATTGTGGGAGACTCAACAATAAAGAAACATAATACAGAGGACACCATCTAGACGTGAAATAGACTGAAAAAAAAACTTCTACCTTAAGGAATTTCTTTCCAATCATTTTATTCACGATTGAAAGCTAAATGCATAGTCTCTGAAGATCAGATGTCTCCATTATTTACAGGTTATAGTTGATTCCACTCTAAAATCCATTCCCTACAGAAAGATAAAGCCCTTGTGTTCCAGGAAATTGCTGTGCACGTCGCCAAGACCTGGAATGCTTTTTAGATGGCAAATTACTTAGGAAAACCGGACTCTCTGTCATCATAGAGTGAGATTTCTTTCAGCTGGTAACCAGAATAACTACCTACGATTCGTTTGGAATCATAATTCCGAAGCAAACGAAGACAGGAAGTGACGCGCTTGCGTATAGGTTACCCAAATCTTATGACCCAAGGTCCTCCAACTGATATCCATCCTAGTGGATGTCCGCTAACTGTAGAACACATAACACGGAGTGTAGGGCATATCAAACAGACAGAGAACTATTTCAGATACCATATGACCTGCATACCATTTTACAGGACAACCCACAGGTAACGGAAAATCTTTTTAATATCCTCAAACATGCGAACAAAGGAATTTGTGTGAAACAAAATGCTTGAAAGCATAATATATGTATATGTTTTTATAAAATATATTTTATAATCAATATATATTATAAAGCAAAGTGTACAATGTGCGTGCCGATAAGGCTCAAAAACGACTCCACGTGGGGTTAAGGAAGTTAAGTCAGCGTGTTGCTACATAACCCCTAACGGAGTTAGGAAGAAGGTTTCTGTTTTTCTCTTAAGGGTGTAAAATTGAAGAGAAAAGGACTGGAATTTTAAGCCTCTCGCAACATTTAATTAGCATCTCTGAGATTGAGATACGAGTTTATGAATGAAAAATTTAGTTCGAGCTCCAGGCTACCAGGAAGCGCTAGGGTGCGTTTCACTCGATGTTTATTGTTCATTCATTCCGCTCAATTTGTAAAGGTTATGTATTTGTTCAGCTGTTCTTTTTAAATTACTAAAAAATTAAGCGAAAATAATTAGTTTCACCTTTTCTTTCAAAATAAATTAATGATTTTACATATCAATTAGAAAACCGACTGGATACCTTACAAAATTAATTTTCTCATAAGAAGGTTAATTGATTAACACATTATATTTAATCAATATATAATATATACGTAAGTAAATTTAATGCAATATGAGTGAACATTTTTTAGTAGTACAGTGAGCGAATAAAAACAGTCATAAAACAAAAAAGGAGAGCTGAATTGGCTGATTATAAATCGAAAATAAAATGTTTGAAGTGTTCTTATTGTATGTAATTATGAAAAATTGTTTTATTACTATGTATGATGAGCATTCCAGTTGACAAAATGACTAACTCCAATTACAGCATTTTTTCAATAGGATTTTATCACCCCTCATAGTTCAGGATAAAAAGAAATTTGATGAAAAAATTGTGCCCTCATGATATTTTGGTTTCACTTTGTAATAGTAGGTGCAGTGTCCGGCCAAATAACGAGGGGAGGGGGGATATCTTATGGGAGATTGAACTGGAAGAAAGGTCTTAAAAAAAAAGTTTCTATGAATCTTCGGTAGTTTCTAAACTTCTGGATCTAATAGGACCATCACAGTAGTCGGGGCTTAAGTTGTAATCGAAATATAGTTTTTTAGCTAATATATTTTTCAACCATAATCTAATAACATATTATCTGCTGACTGTTTGGAATGGGCTTATAGAATTCAGAATCAATTCAATTCAAAAACGATGCATGACTCGACAAAGTTGCACCAAAATTTATGATTCATTCACCATTTTCAACCCCCTTTAAAGTATATAGGGTTCCTTATTTGGCCGGACTCTGCAGATATCGAATCTTAATAATGATACCATGTTAAAAGTTTCAAGAAAGTGCTAATTTTGTTCTATATTTCCTTTAATTTTAAAGTTTTTCTGTTATTAAAACTACCGGAGCGAAGCCGGGCACCCTAGCTAGTTATATATATAATTAAAAAATTATAAACATAGATGATAATGGAGTTAATAAGTTACCTCGCTCCCTCATGGCCTTCAGCCTCGTGACGTAGAGGATTGGCGTGTTCCAGACGAGAGAGGACAGCCAGACCAGGCCGATCATCTTGTAGGCGTGGAACTGGGTCTGCCATCGCCGCGACTTGAGAGGCCTGCAGATGGCGAAGTACCTCTCCAGCGATATCGCCACCAGCGTCCAGACAGCCACGCTCACTGACACAGCTAAAACAAGCAGGGGTTCCTGAGGTGTTTATGTGAAAAACAAAGAAATGTCTGGTTTATTTATACTAATGTAAATAAATTACGAATGATCAGTCAACTTGGAATTACAGGTTTAAAAATAACCTTTCGCTTTCAGTAACAACTAGCTGACACGTGCGAGGAATCCACACTCTAACTTACTTAAATCCCTCTTAAAGTACCTACACACCGTATATACAGTATAATATAGTGCGTCATTGGCATAGTTGAGGGTTGAAGTAAAGAATAGATGTGTTGAAATTGTAGATCATTTATTTTTTAAACATAAGTTTAAGGTATTTACGGGGGTGATTCTCATATGAATTGTCCATTCAGTGTCCCTGAACTTAACATTCGTTTTTCAGATATTTTTTTATATCCAAATTTTTTTTTCGATATTTGTTTTTTTGCCTTCTGTTATAACAAAACGATGGTAACATTTGAATGAACCTAGGCATCATAAAAACAAAATATCTCAATTTGAAGTTTGAAAATGTCACGAGTGTTACAGTCCCCAAGCTGGTTTTGCTTAGTTCACCACACCCTGAAATGAACCCCTGATAATTGATTAAATTTGAACAATTAGGAATTTCATTGTAATACGGTGGTGTTTCAAATTATGAATGATATTTTTAGTTACCTCTAATACTTCGAATGTAAATCAGGAAAATGAATCAGTCCCCAAGGTTAGTAGAAAAATTCATGGCGAGTGTTGTCGGCTGTTCTGTGCAACACTGTTCTTTGAAAATGTTGGGAATGGCCATGATAACCTTTGTTTATAATACCGGCTACTTGTCGATGTGCAAACTTGGTGAAGAAAGTATCTAATATACAGTTATTTGATATCCAATGCAAAATAATGTATATCACAAAAATTAGTTGTCACGAGTGTTACGTTAATTGTATGTATCAACCTTCATTGAAAAATCCGAATGATACCGGCAAAAGATGTTGGTTAGGGACATTTATTCGAGTTCATCCTCTCGTATATGTCCGACTCTTGGTTTAGCTAAGGATAGAGATTTTTTGTGAAAATGTCACGAGTGTTACGTAACACTCGTGACGGAAAAACAATTCTGAGGAAGTGTTTTGTTATTGTTATGTTTAAATTCCTACATGATTCATTTCTTTTGTATAGCCATTTTAACAAGCTGTAGAAAGGAGCAATAGAGAAAAGAAAAAGACTTGGGACATAATGTAAAATATATTCTTAATAAAAAAGAGAAAGAGATAATAAGCAAACCGGCAACTTGTAAAAATATTCAGTCTACCCAACTTGTGAAAATACCTCTCAGGCTTTGAATTTGACCAACATTTAAAGCAGTGAACGAATTAATTATGGGTGAATCGTTGACACTGAACTTAGTAAAAACTGTGCAGCAAATATATTTCACAACGAGATGATCAATGAGCTGCAAATATCCGACGAAATACCTAAGCCTTGACAGAACGACTTATTCATAGGTCAACTAGCGAGAAAGTATAGGCTACTAAGCTTGGCAAGTAAAGGAGTAGGAATAGACGCCAGCCTAGTAATTATTGTACAACAAAAGAAAAACAAGATTCGATGCCTTACAAATGAGTTTTTACGCTGTGATATGGACTGACGAGAGTGAGCGAGAATAGAAAAAAAAAACATTACAAAAATGAATAAACAAAAATACAGAAACGCTCCTCAAAAAACTCATTTTTGAGTAGAAAAAATAATAAAACCTACTAATACTGAACGAACTGACAAACAGTGTTCACCTTTGTTTTCTTGAAGATCTTATTGATGATATTCAGATCAAGTTTTATTCATAAGTTGAATTTTTTTTAACCCAAAATTCAATTTCTAAAAAAGTTAAATGGTCAAATTAAATGAGAATCACCCACGGGTTTACATAACCTCTTTGAATGATTGAATGAAATTTTTGAAGTTACGATATGGTCATCTGTGATTGTTTGTTGGTGGGTTTGTTTCACACAGATATACAGTACCGGTCAATAGTTTAGACTCAATTGTATTTAATTCACAATCTTCAAGATTAAAACATTCTGTTTTTTTTTTTTTTTTTTTTGTTCTTTATAGAAATACATACCGTTTGTCTTAAATTCTCCGAATTTCGCTTAGTGGTTCTTTCATACCAGGTGCGAACACCTGTCCATTGCCAAAATTGCATAACGGCCAATCTCTGGGTATATTCTTTATTGTTATAAAAATCGTTATGATCTCGTTTTACATTAGATATTTACGAAATCAACCGTTGGAGTAAAAAACAATCTGGCGCGTGCTCGCAACACACAACTTTCACTTACCAACTTACTTAGATAAGAAATTAATGCGTTTTGTTAATTGCCACTTCTCAAATGAATAGAACGGCTTTAATTATGAACAATGGCCTGTCATTAAAGGCGTCCTCCGCATGCATGGGCTCAAGGAGTTTTATGAGTTGACTGAATATTTTTCTTTTTTTCTCCTCTTTATGTTTTCTTTATTTTTATCATATCTCATATTTAGCCATTTCCTATTTTTATGCGTAACGAGAGACAGTTTATTTCTCCATGTAAACAAAACACAGGTACTTTATAAGAAAGAAAGAAACAAACAAAAAAGGGCGCCCCCCCCCAAAAAAAAACCACTCAGAACATTTCAATAACGATAAAGCTTACCCGATATTAAAGAAACTCAAATTTTCATTAAACATGACGAATTTGATAAAAATCGTTAAAGCCGTTTTTGAGATAATCGAAAAAAAGTTAAAAATTGGAAACAAAGTCATAAAATAAAGTGCCCCCTGTTACCGTAAAAATTGGTTTAAGCTAAGAAATATATAGCTTGCAATTCTCAGAACAAATACAATAATGATTTATTTTAACAATACACCTGAATGATGCCACATGACAATATAACTATAAATAATGAAACATAATTTAGACAATATGAGCCAAAACCAGGAATTTAGAATAAATAATACCATAAACATCCTCCCTCCCTTAGTAGCGGCAGCTACCAGCCAGAAGGCAGGAGAGGAAGAAGCTTGGTAACCGGACGCCTGATGATCCCTTCGCTGGTCTTCACATCCACGACTCGCGTCCTACCGTCGGCTCCAGGAGATACCGCCACAATCCTTCCAGGCTTCCATACACGTCGTCGCTCTTTGGGTTCTGCTAGATAGATCAGCTGATTGATCTTGATCTCTTCAGTCTTCCCGAACCAACGTGATGACTTTATTAGGCTCGGTAGGTATTCTTTCAGCCATCTGCGCCAGAAGTTGTCGGCTAATTGCTGTGCTAACTGCCATCTTTTACGCAGGTCAAAGTTCTCATTATTGAGGGCCCATCGAGGCAAGCCATTGCTAGATCCAAGGAGGAAATGGTTTGTTGTCAAAGCCTCAGGATCTTCTGGATCATCTGATACCGTTGTTATTGGTCTACTGTTTATCTTTAATTTGTCTACTGTTTCAATTTCTTGAAACCAATCCTCCCATCTCACTCCGATTTTTTCACTAACCTCGTCATCCCAATCGATTTTAGATCTCCAAATATCCTGAAGTAATAATTTAGCCTTAATGGTCCACCAAGATAGGAAACCCAAGGGGTCAAAAATGGACATCAAAATTTTTAAAATTTCACGTTTCGTGATTCGTCTAACATGAGATATGATTTCGGGAGGAATACGCTTTCGGTCAAATTTAAATACGAAGCAATCGTGTTGGGGAATATAACGGAGCCCAAGAACCTTTTCAATGCTTCTTGGGTCTAGATGAACGTCTTCAGCACTCTTTAATATGATTTTCAAAGATTCAAGAACGTTAGTGGAATTGGAAAACCAACTGATCATCTTGAAACCCCCACTAGCATGAATTAAGATTACTTCTTTGATTAACTTTATCGCTTCCTCCTCAGTATCAACGCTGTCCAGGTAGTCGTCCATGTAATGAGCCTTATGGACGGCCTGAACTGCTTGGGGATACGATTCGGAAAATCGGTTAGCGTTTAAGTTCCTAACAAACTGCGCCTGGAAAGGGGAACAAATAGCTCCGAACAACAATACCTGCATGACATATTCATCAGGTTTATGATCCGAATCTTCGCGCCACAAAAATCTTTGCGCAATTTGATCCTCTTCCCTTATCCTTATCTTGAGGAACATATCCCTGATATCTCCCCCAAATCCTATTTTTCCCTTACGGAAACGCAATATAATCCCTGGGATTGAGTTATAAAGGTCAGGCCCTCTGAGCAGTTGATCGTTTAAACTCACGCCACTAGTTTTCGCCGACGCGTCAAACACAACTCGTATCTTACCGGGTTTGTTCTGATTGAATACAGCTAGATGTGGAAGGTACCATATTCTTCCAGATAGACGACCCTTTTCAATTCCGTTTAATTTTCGCGCGTAACCTTTCGAAATATAGTCTGCCATTTTATTTTTATACTGTTTTGCGAAATTCGCGTCTTTAGACATTTTATTTTCGACGCAATAAAGCCGTCGAAGTGCGCTCGCACGACTATCAACCGCCAGATTTTGCTCATACTTCCACAATAAGCCTACTTCCCATTGTCCACCTACGAATTTGGCCGTATTATTCAAAATTGCTACAGCTTTTTTATCGTCCATCGATAAAGATTTATTAAAATTATCCTCGATCTCATAACAGCTATCAATATTGAAATTTTCGGCTACTAGCTGCTGTAAGTTTTCGTCGGATTTTTGAACCTGGCATAAATGCAGGGGGTGACAAATGACCGATTGCGTACGATTGTCAGCCCTTCCGTGAAGGACCCAACCCAATCTTGTCTTGCAAAGCCCGAGACCATTCCAAGACTTTCGCCGACTTTTACAGGTTTCTATAATGCTCCAGTGGTCTTGGCCAATTAATAATTTTGGAGCTTCATCACGAAAATTAAGGGGAATATATTTTATTAGAGGCCACGAATTTTTTAATTTTTTCAGGTTAATTTGTTGTCTTGACAATGATAAATTATTAACACTCCGAACACCTGTGAGGTTATAAACCTTACTTTTATTATTTATTCCCCCAATTGACAAATCAACCTCCTCCGAATCATTTTCCGATCTTGTTTCCCCTTGTATCCACTGAATACATAAAGGAGACCTTTTCCCCTTTAACCCTAAAGACTTTGCCAGCTTGCTGTCTATTAAGGTACAATCAGCACCTTCGTCAAGCAAGGCTGTTACAACTGTACTACCCAAGGGACCCTTTACACGAACTGGGAGTATCTTCAATAACGTGGAGGCCGAATTGCCTGTGCTGTAGGCAACTACACTGTTAGAACCTGTGCCAGTAGCATTACCTTCTGTTTCAAGATGGAGTAACGAGTGGTGAGAAGCTTTGCAATCTCCCACTCCGCAGCGATTCTTTGTTCTACATTTGGCTGCTCGGTGGAATTTGCCCATGCATAAAAAACATAACCTTTTCTCACCAACCCATTTACGTCTATCGGATACAGAAAGTAATAAAAATCTTTCACAGTTTATAATCTTATTATTTCCTTTACAATAATTGCACCTTTCATCTACACGCTTATCTTCAACCTCTGTTATTGCATGAATTTTACGAGAATTTATTTTCCATGGTGAAGTAGATGAAGCGTGATTAACAGCGACTGCCTTATTATAAAGAAAATCATTAAGATCCCTAAGATCAGCCCTTTTTCCTAACCTAACAACGGTTTCTCCCCATTGTAATTTTATATTAGCATTTAGCTTATTTACGATTTCGTCTATAAGCTGAGGGTTAGTAAAAAACTGATATTCCTCTAGACCTTCGATCGCTACAGTCAGATTGTATACTTTAGTAGTTAAATCCAAAAGGCTATGCAAATTATCCTCTGCTAATCTAGGAAACCTTTTAACTTCCTCAATAAGGTTATTTATTATAATGATTGGACGACCATATTGTAGCTCTAAAATTTGTATAATTTTGTTAACCGAATTGGGAACACATAATAGGGACCTCACAGATTCTTTTGCCCTACCTGTAAGAGCTTTACTAATTCGCTGTAAATTTTCTGCCTCAGAAAATTTACATATGTTCGTTGAATTACGAAAACTAGTAATAAAATGTAGCCACTCCGAGGGGTCACCGCTAAATGATGGAAGGGCTTTTCCTACAGATTTTCGCGCTAGATAAGTCTCCATAGAAAAATGGGGCTGTTGGCAGGGATTTAAACAAACAGGATTATTAATTGGAGGCTTAGGTTGTGATGGCTCTCTAGAATTATCAGTAAATTCAGGAGGAACCTCGCGTAATCCTTCTTCCTCACCTATTAGGTACTTGTGTTTGCTTACCCAATCCCTTACTTTGTTTTTGGTAGATTCCCTATAAGGACTAGGAACCGAGGAAGCTTGGCTAATGTTGCTAACTCCAGCAACGCTTCCGGCGGAACTAGCCTTTTCTACCGCTCTCCGCAGTCGCTCCAAACGGTACTCCTCCTCCAGCTCCTCCTTCATCCTCGCCAACTCCCGCGCTCGTTTCCTATAACGATAGGCTGCTTCAGCTTCCTCTAGTTGGGACTGTAGTTCTGTTCTTTTAGAGACGTTACTACCGTGCCTCGACATTACTTCTTCGCCTCGGATTTGTGAAGTCATGTCTTCGCCAACAGCTACCTGCGAACCAAAATTATTAGAGCCTCTCTGGCTACTACCAATGTTCATACCTTGGTGCTGTTGGACTTCAACATCGTCTTCCTGTCTCCGATTTAATGGGATGTCTCGGCTTCTAAGACGTCTCACCTCTTCATTGTCCATTCTGAATCAATATTATTCAGGCCCGGAGTAACCAAAAATGTTACCGTAAAAATTGGTTGAAGCTAAGAAATATATAGCTTGCAATTCTCAGAACAAATACAATAATGATTTATTTTAACAATACACCTGAATGATGCCACATGACAATATAACTATAAATAATGAAACATAATTTAGACAATATGAGCCAAAACCAGGAATTTAGAATAAATAATACCATAAACACCCCCTCAGTAGGACCAATATTGATGAAATGTTGGCTTTCACATCTTTGGCATATTCATTCATCAAATACCTAGTTTGATCAAAATCGTTAAAGCCGTTTTTGAGTAAATAAACAAAACACGTGAAAATGATACAAAATTTATTAAGTAAAGTCCCCCCTCCGGTTGATCAATTTTGATGAAATGTTTACAGTCGTATCTCCGGCATATACATACATCATATACCCAGTTTGATAAAAATCGTTATAGCCGTTTTTGAGTAAATAAAAAAAACACGTGAAAATGATACAAAGTTTATTAAGTAAAGTACCCCTTCCCTTTGAGCAATTTTGATGAAATTTTTGCTGTTACATCGCGGGCATACACCTACTCTAAATACCCAATTTCAGGTTCCTACGGTTTTTGAGCTAGTCTGTTCACACAGACACACACACAGACACACACACACACACACACACACACAGACACACACACACACACACACACACACACACACACACACACACACACACACACACACACACACACACACACACACACACACACACACACACAGACCATTTCGCGAGACTTGGTTATTTCGACTCAGGGGGTCCCAAAACGTGTATTTCCGTTGAAAACCGGAAGTCGAAATTTTTCATGATCGCAATACTTCCACTTACTATATATTTCATATATATGGTAGGTAAGTGAAAGTAAAAATCTCATTTATGTCCTAACGAACTTTTCTGGACCCACTGCTTTTTTCATTGTTTTCAAAATTCCGTGGGTGAAACCTGGATATTAAAGCTAGTTATAAATAAATTAAAAATAAAATTATAGTTGTTACGTTGTCCAATAAATAAAATGTTGTTACTTACTTATTTTAAAAAATCTAAGTGTGAGTCTAAACTTTTGACCGGTACTGTAGATGTCATTGAAAAAGCGCCAAATACACCGGAAAACGCCACATACTTATGTAAATACACATATCGGTTTTGAATGCGCTGATTCCAATGACTAAAATAGCATTTTTTCGCTCGTAACTTGCAAACGACGGCGACAATCGGAAAAGTTTATATAACCAAAAATGTTCCTCTCGACGAACTGATAAAAATGACACTTTCGAACAAGCCCTGCGACCATTTTTGCAAAACATTGCAGTTTTTCGCTTACAACCCGTAAAATGAAAGGGGTTAATCGAAAAATGTATATGATCGAAAATGTTTTCTTCCATAACCTGAAAATATTGTCACTCTTTTGAAACGTCTACGACCGTTTTTCTCGCAAAAACCGCGCTTATAACTCACAATCGAAGGCGAAATGAGTGATTTATATTTTTCCGATGTATTGGTTAAGGAAAACTTTAAAATGATGTCTCATTCATGAAATTTGATGAAATATTAAGGAAGTTATGGCGTACCGAAAAAAAAAAAATAATAATAAATAAAAAAAAATAAAAGCCACGGGAAATATCAATTGGGAAGAAAATTGTACTAAGTAAATCGAATTGGGCGCGACAACTCGTATGATGAATAACAATTTTTTTTTTTGCTTTTCCTATCGTATAATTTATATGTTTTATGTTTAGCTTAATTACAAAATTTATACGATCAGGAATGAAATAAAAGTAATAAAAACTGATCCCGAATAATATGGGTGAGTTAACTAATTTGTCAATTTAATGAGATATCATGACTAATGTCTTATCCAAAATCAGATAATTAAATGCTAAATAATAACGAGGTCACATGATCCCTTATGGTGCTAAAGCAGATTTGATGTTTATGAAAGTCAAATAATGCATAGCAACGCAAATTCCTATTTGCTTTGACACAGATGTAATTAAACACGGACGTATCATTAAAGGGTAACTGGGGGTCAGAACAGGTTACCGTTTACGTTACAGGGCAATATCCAATTACCTCACCTTGTAATAAGCAATTAGAAGTTTTGGATTTTTTCATGTTATCAATGAATATACGGAATCAGAATTCAACTAAGGAAGTAGGTGTTTCTGAATCATATGAATTAGAAATATTGTACAGGTGAGAGATACTCAACTGTTATTCTTTACGATGGTTTGAATGATTGTCAGGATTTTGAGTTAAAATATTTTTATTTTGGACAGCCAACGTTTCGATCCCACTTGTGGATCTTCATCAGGGCTAAAAAAAAACAAATATATGAGTTATATATATGCTAGAAGATGACAATAAAATGAATACATCACAAAACTGATAATAAAAATCTGGTGCGAGCGCGCAACACACAACTTTCACTTACCAACTTACTTAGATTAGAAATTGACGTGTTTTGCTAAATATCATTTCCCAAAGTCACACATTTTTCTACATTCATATCTTATTTTTGTTAATCGTTAAAGCCGTTTTTGAGTAAATAAAAAAAAACCCGTGAAAATGATACAAAATTTATTAAGTTAAGTCCCCCCTCCCGTAGATCAATTTTGATGAAATTTTTACAGTCATATCTCGGGCATATATATACATCAAATACCAAGTTTGATCAAAATCGTTAAAGCCTTTTTGAGTAAATAAAAAAAACACGTGAAAATGATACAAAATTTATTAAGTAAAGTCCCCCCTCCGGTTGATCAGTTGTGATGAAATGTTGGTTATCACATCTTTGGCATATAAATACATCAAATACCAAGTTTGATCAAAATCGTTAAAACCGTTTTTGAGTAAATAAAAAAAACATGTGAAAATGATACAAAATTTATTAAGTAAAGTCCCTCCTCCGGTTCATCAATTTTGATGAAATTTTTACAGTCATATTTCAGGCATATAAATAGATCAAATACTCAGTTTAATCAAAATCGTTAGAGCCGTTTTTGAGAAAATCGAAAAAAACTTAAAAAGTTATTCAATAAAGTACCCCCTCCCTTTGAGCAAATTTGATTAAATTCTTGCTGTCACATCGCGGGCTTATACTTACTCTAAATACCCAATATCAGGTTCGCAAGGTTTATAGTTTTTGATCTAGTCTGTTCACACACACACAGACACACACACACACACACACACACAGACCATTTCGCGGGACTTGGTTATTTTGACTCAGGGGACCCCAAAACGTGTATTTCCGTTGAAAACCGGAAGTCGAAAATTTTCACGATCGCAATACTTCCACTAACTATATATTTCATATATAAGTAAGTGAAAGTAAAAAGGACCCAGTACCACTCCCAGACAAATGTAATGTAGTCTACCTTATCCAGTGCTCCACGCTTAATTGAAGGTAAAATAAGGTAAGAGGTAGTGGTAGGGGCTAGTTTGCCGACTTCAAAGGTTTATTATGGGGAAACCAAACGCTTTTGAAGTGAAAGACAATATGACAATTACAAAATAGAAGGTACTGTATGGTTAAGACCCAGTACCAATCCTAGACCAATGTAATGTAGTTTATCGTATCCAGTGCCCCACGCTTAATTGCAACAGTTGCTATATCGGTGAAACCAAAACTTATTTTTAAAAACGGATTTACCAACATAAATACAATATTTATACGCGTAATTTGTTAACGTCTAAATTAGCAGTACATGCCATTGCCCATAACCATTCCTTTGACTTTGAGCACCTCTCCGTATTAGCCACTGTACCAAACCATGATAAACGTCTCCTCTCAGAATCCATATTCATCCATCTGGAAAAAAATCACCCTGTAAATCATAAAGTAGATAAAGAGGTAATTTCATCCACTTACTCTAACATCTTCCACATCCTCATATCCTAGTTTTGATTTCATAGGTATCCGCAACTATCGATTTACCTCTGTATTATTATTATCTTTATTATTTTATAACTTCCTTATTTATATTTTTCGATTTTTATACATTGTTACCTTGTATATAATCTCACCTTTTGTCTTGTTATTGGGTTCCTACATAACAGTTTGTAACCACTTAAAAGTACTATCTACTTTCTTAGTTTTTAATATCTTATTTTCACTTAGTTGTTATGTAGTCTGTCACTTCTAACGCGTTTCCCCGTAATAAACCTTCGAAGTCGGCAAACTAACTCCCTACCACTACCTCTCATCTTATTTTATCTTCAGTCTTTGTATTAGTCTGGACTCAGAAGGTAAATAACCGATTCGTCCCACTTTGGTCCAAATATTCTATAGGCAGTACCTTATTTTCAAAAACCCTCAGCCTTTGCTCATCGCTCAATGTCAGCTGCCATGTTTTGCATCCATAAAGGACAAGGAAGAGTAATAGTTTCGTAAATCTTTTTACTTTCACTTACCTATATATGAAATATATAGTAAGTGGAAGTATTGCGATCATGAAAAAATTCGACTTCCGGTTTTCAACGGAAATACACGTTTTGGGGTCCCCTGAGTCGAAATGACCAAGTCCCGCGAAATGGTCTGTGTATGTGTGTGTCTGTGTGTGTGTCTGTGTGTGTGTGTGTGTGTGTGTGTGTGTGAACAGACTAGCTCAAAAACTATAAACCGTGCGATACTGAAATTGGGTATTTAGTGTAGGTATATGCCCGCGATGTGACAGCATAAATTTCATCAAAATTATTTAAAGGGAGGGGGTACTTTACTTAATAACTTTTTAGGTTTTTTTCGATTTTCTCAAAAACGGCTCTAACGATTTTGATTAAACTGAGTATTTCATCTATTTATATGCCCGAAATATGACTATAAAAATTTCATCAAAATTGATTAACCGGAGGGGGTACTTTACTTAATAACTTTTTAGGTTTTTTTCGATTTTCTCAAAAACGGCTCTAACGATTTTGATTAAACTGAGTATTTCATCTATTTATATGCCCGAAATATGACTATAAAAATTTCATCAAAATTGATTAACCGGAGGGGGGACTTTACTTAATAAATTTTGTAACATTTTCACGTGTTTTTTTTTATTTACTCTAAATCGGCTTTACCGATTTTGATCAAACTTAGGTATTTGATGTATGTATATGCCCGAGATATGACTGTTAAAATTTCATTAAAATTGATTAACCGGAAGGGGGACTTTACTTAATAAATTTTGCATCATTTTCACGGGTTTTTTTATTTACTCAAAAACGGCTTTAACGATTAACAAAAATAAGATATGGATGTAGAAAAATGTGTGACTTTGGGAAATTATATTTAACAAAACAAATCAATTTCTTATCTAAGTAAGTTGGTAAGTGAAAGTTGTGTGTTGCGCTCACGCACCAGATTTTTTATTTTTTTTTTACGTTTTGGAAATGAAGGCGCGACCTAAGGAATTTCGCTACTGAGAAGTAGCAAGCATTTCCGGCTTTTAATCTAGCCTTAATTTTCTCAAAATTGAGGCTAGATTAAAACTAAATAAAATGCTACATTACTCATTTGTTGGAATTATTAACGTTTCCCTTGGATGGCCAAGAAATATTCCTAAAACGAATAGTAAAACATTGTTTATCATGTTCTGGAATGGTCAGCTTTTTTGGAATGATTTGTTATTCCTATTACAGGTTTTCTTTCTTTACTGTTTATAGTAAATGGCCCTAGCTTTTTGCCAGACAGAACTGATGTATTATCGAACCCCCGCCCTATCAGCCGCTTGGCATTTGTAAATGTTACATCGCTTTCTTAATATATGGTAGCTATATTTGTAATCAGTAACTAATAGGAACTATCCTTAAATCATAATAATTGATGTTTAACAACTATTTATGCATAATAATTGATCATAACAATAGGAAACAATGTTTTTTAACATAACTAAGTATTTAACCCTCGCAAGGCACACTGCGGTCTGACAGACCCCAAGAACATACTATATACGAATATCTAATTGATAAAATTATTCTAATGGCTGTGACTTCTATGTATTCGAAGTATGTACACTTACCTCCTTAGCGCCTATGTTGGAAAAGTTGTAGTTCATTCTGTTGTTTTTATAGAAAATTAAAAACTTGTGTTTGGGTTCTGTAAACCCCAGTGTGGCATCTAAGTTCTTCTTTTTGTAATTACACTTTTATTACAATTTACTTTTTAAGTGAGGCAAGTGTAACAAATATTTCTTTAAAAATATTTTATTGTGTGGGTTATGTTTATTTATTATTTTGCTTAACTTTCTGATAAATGAGAATGTTTTTTCAGAATGGCTTAGGCCTAAAGTGAGAAGGTCAATAAAAATATTAATTAAGGAATTAGGAGTCAAGGGCCCTGGTCCAAAGGCCCTAGGACAGTTTAAAAAGGAAGATGCTCTTATTGTTCTAGACAAAAACATAGGAAAACCAAACTAGTTTGTAGGGAATGCCACAACCACATACTTGTGGCTAGAATGCAGTCAATGAGGGCTGCATGTAAGAGAAGTGGTCTGCAATAAATTTTTTAAAATATATTTTTTATATTTAGAATATTCTAAGTAACAACAGAAAAAGGGGGTAAATGGGTGGGGCAACGGGAAGGCTGAAGAGTTAGACGAGTGCGGTGGTCTTCCTCACTTCATGAGAGAGCAAGAAGCAATAGTGCCCTACTCACTGCTTCGCGCTCTCCGTCTTCCTCATCCCCACTAACGCCTACTGTCACCTTCTCGTGGTGCCCCCTGAGGAGTTTATAACTCGCGAACGACAGAGGCGGGGGAGCTTGCCTGGAGCGGTCTGGATTCCAGTCGTTCTAGGCAGTTCCCTTTCAGAACGTCTTTATAGTACAGTGGAACACAAGTTCCACTCAATGACCTGGCCTGACTGGACTAATAATTCACTGTGTACCACAGCAAATACACAGACGGACTGTACAGATATACTGAGCCTGCGAAGCGGCATGGATGGGGATGGGAAGGCTGTGGCTTCTATCCTACATATGTCCGCCGAGCACCCGGCCTGGCAAGCACGTGTATTGGTAGCTATGTGTCGGAGCATAGGAGGTCCGAGGCGCAAGCAGTAGGGCCCTGGAATGCTAAACGCGGGTTGAGCATCCTCCCCGCACTGAGAGCATATATTCCGGCTCCTGGACGGAACTCCAGGACCCTCAGCGTTAACAGCGCTGAGATGGGGGTATACCCCGGCGGATAGCCATACACGGAAGGGATAAGTACAATGTCAGAACATTTTAAATACTTTTTAGATGAAAATCCCATATCTGTAGAGGACTTGTCCTCTCCAGAACCTCATAGACTGTCGGAACACGACACCATAGATGAGGCTTCATTAGAACCTCTACTGAAGTCTCTCTCCGAAGAATCCCATGGTCTACAAGTGGGACATAACATCAAGGGAGCACTGGAGGAGCATGCAGCTCAAGTAGCGGCAGCCCTGCAGGCCCCACCACACCCACACACACTCAGCCACTCACACTCGAGCGGGGACCAGACGGATGGCGGTAATACTGCCACGTCGAGGAACCTAAAGAATGTGAGGAGGAAGGCGAAAGCCCAAATCCTATCAAATCTACCAGCCGTAGAGGAGCCTGCCCAAGGAAGGACAGCTAAGGATGCAAGGGCCCAACCAGGCCCGGCAGACGAAGCTGCTCTAACTGAGGGAAGGGCACCCAGGCTGGGCCAACCAACACCCGGAAGGGACACTCCCCTGAAGCCTGCGTCTAAGGGTGCAAGGGCCAGCTCTGGCCCGGCACACAAAGTCGCTGGGCAGAAGGAAAGACCCCCCGGTCACTTATAAACATATGGCGCCAGGGCGCAGCCGCACAGGCCAGCAGGTAAAACTGCGGGGCCTCGTAGGCCAAACCCTAGCCTACAAAATTTCAGCAAAAGACCCAGGACGTCACCTGGCACCTCTGCACCAGTGGCAAAGAAGCCCAGGGAGACTTCAGGGTCAGCAACAAACTACGCTCTTGCGACAAAAGGACAGCTGGTGGCAGTGATACCGAGGGGATATCCGCATATACAGCTGTCCAGAGACCACTGCGAACAGCTGCAGGACGAGATTACAGGCAGGGTGGACGAATTAGACGTCGATGGAGACTACCACCCATTGTTTGATGGCGCAAGCTACAACAAGGGTGGCTGCATCGTCTCCTGCCTGGACACAGCAACCAAAGAATGGTTAGAAAAAATCATTCTTGAAATCGTCCTGGAAGAGGGTCTATCCCTTCGGACAGGAGATATCAGGGAGCTAACCAGGACGGTCAAAGTAGGTGCCTATCTCCCAGGAAAGGTGCCTGCCGAAGACGTCCTGGTAAAAAGAATACAAATACAAAATAGGGCAGTCGAAGGTATTAAGGAGTGGAGACTGCACTACTCAAAAGGTATGGAGAAAGGTGCCTTCATTATTATGAAGATACCAGAATACAGCCTGGAGAGCTTGAAGACCAGAGGAATGAAGGTTGGCTGTGGCATGTACACAGTCACCTTCAGACCAATGACCAGCGCTGCCGAACAGGCTCAACAGGCTGCTCAGAGGAGCACACCGATGGAGGTGGTGGAGGAGCCGGAGAGGAAGCAGGAGGAGAGAGCCCTGCCGGCTCCCACTACTTCTATTGAAATGACCTGTGGTGGGGCAATACCCAAGGACACAGTCAAGGTGGAAAGTGAGGAGACGACCCACCCATAGGCTCAAACTAATCTAACAGAAAAGTGTCCAGAAGAGGAAGGCCTAGGCTCATGGCAGGTGGTGGGAGGCCGGGGAAAGCCAAAAGGCCCAACTAACGTTGGGCCTGCTGGTAGACCCAGGCCACTGCCGCCGCCACGGGATAGGCCCCCTGGCACACCCGAATAAACTTAAATAAACTGAAGCTGCTGCAGATCAATCTCCACCATTGCTTTGCCGCAAGTGGAGTATTGCTACAATATATCAAAGGTAAGAACATTGATATAATATTTATACAAGAACCTTACCTTCTTAAAGGCAGGCTCAAAGGGCTGAAAATGTCGGGATACAACTGTAGCTCTGTGACTGACAACCCTAGAGCATGCATCCTTTATAGAAAGGAATTAAAACTGCTGCCTCTTTGGCAATTTTGTTCCAGAGATTCTGCAGCAGCCTTATGTACTCCTGAAAGGAGACAAAATAAATCCATCATAATGCTGGCTGGGTACCTACCCTATGAGGACAAGGAACCCACAGCTATGCTGGAGCAGATCCTGGAAGCTACAGGGGACAAACAACTTATAGCTTCACTCGACAGCAATGCCCACCATGAAGTTTGGGGCAACACGAATACTAATCACAGAGGTGAGCAAATATTAGAATTCATTATAAATAACGATCTTGACATATTGAACCGTGGGGATAAACCCACGTTTGTCAATAGGTTAAGATCGGATATTATAGATATCACGATAGCTACTAAAACAATCAGTAGGAACTTAGTGGACTGGCATGTCTCAAATGAGGAGACATGCTCAGACCATAGGTACATCAGATTCGACCTACTGAATAGCATAGAATTTGTAGTCGAATACAGGAATCCCAAACTAACAGACTGGGAAAATTACTGTATAAACCTCGACTCAAACATAAATAATTGCCCAAAAAGAATTAGTAACTCATGGCAACTAGAGTGCCTGAATGCCACATTAACAGATGCTATGACTAAATCATATCATAGCAGCTGTAAGCAAAAGAAAAAGAGATCCAACAGGAAAGTATCCTAATGGAACAATGACCTGCAAAAACAAAGAACTCTCACTAGAAGTTTGTTCAATGCCTCTAAGAACTCTGGCAGATGGAATGAGTACAAGAAAGCACTAACAGAATACCATAAATCTGTCAGGAGAGCTAAACGCAGGGCCTGGAGGGACTTCTGCTCTGACATAAGTAGCATCCCGGAAACCAGCCGCGTCAATAAAATTATAAATAAACACACAGAGCAGGGTATGCTGGGCACGCTGAGGCAGCCTGATGGATTCACCACTAACGAGATGGAGACACTGGTAGCCATGGCGAAGACCCACTTCCCTGACTGCGAAATAACAAGCACTATAGAACCGGTCTCTATGCACTATGAACAGAACACTGGATGTGCAATGTGGAGACAAGCAAAAAACATCTTCACCAGCAATAAACTTACTTGGGCAGTTAACACACTGGCCCCATACAAAGCAGCTGGTGTAGATGGAATATTTCCAGCCCTTATACAAAAGGGACTACATATACTCAGACCATACCTCCTAGAATTGCTAAGAGGAAGCCTAGCGCTGGGATATCTACCACACGAATGGAAGGTATCCAAGGTCTGCTACATACCAAAACCCGGTAAAGGGACCTATGACAACCCCAAAGCGTTCAGACCCATATGCCTGACATCCTTCCTAATGAAAGTACTAGAGAAGATGATGGATAGGCATGTGAGGGAACAATTAGCGGGTTCTCACCCAATACACGAAAATCAATTCGCCTACCAAGCAGGAAAATCCTGCGAGGTAGCATTACATAAATTAGTCTCTAGAATTGAAAAATCTATGGACCACCAAGAAACTACGATTGGCACATTCATCGATATTGAAGGTGCCTTCGACAGAACACCACACAGGGTAGTAGAGAAAACCCTGCTGGAGAGAAAAATTGATGAAATTTCCATCAGATGGATCATGACCATGCTGAGGGAAAGACAAATACAGTCCGAATTAGGACTCAACAAAATACTGATCAAACCCAAAGGTGGATGTCCCCAGGGAGGAGTGATATCCCCGCTACCGTGGTGCCTAGTGCTGGACACACTGCTGACGAAGCTAAACACCACAGGCTACTATGCACAGGGATATGCGGACGATATAGCAGTCCTTGTAGGAGGTAAACACCAAAGTGTCTTATCGGACCTCCTAAATAGTGCAACCAGAATCATTTTGAACTGGTGCAAAAATAATGGATTGAACATTAATCCACAAAAAATAAGCATCTGCATCTTCAGCACGAGAAGGAAGATAGCTATCAAACTACCAACAATTGAGGGGATCCAGTTGAACCAAAGTAAAACTGTAAAACATCTAGGTGTCACACTGGACAATAAAATCAATTGGGCGAAACACGTGGAAAACACGACCAACAAAGCCCTGAAATGTCTATGGGCCTGTAAAAGAGCAATAGGCATAAACTGGGGACTTAAACCCGAAATGGTACATTGGCTTTACACCATGGTTATAAGGTCAATGGTGCTATACTCTTCCCTGGTCTGGTGGCATAAATCAGGGATAGGCAGAAACAAAGCTCGACTGGAAAAACTGCAAAGACTAGCCTGCCTCATGATAACAGGCGCAATGAAGACCACACCTACTGCCACCATGGAATTGATGCTTAACCTAGCACCACTGCACATGGAAGCGGAGGTGCATGCCATGAAGGCCTGTTACAGGATCAACAAGCTAAATCTGTCCTCTAAAGCTACCACAAATTGGGGACACTGGAAAATATTCCAGAAGCTTGAAAAGGATAGACTACTATCCATGCACTCTGACATCCAGATCAGGGGCTCACTGGAAGCAAACTTTAACGTAAAAATAAACGATAAAGAACCGCACATACCAAACAACGGTATCTGCTGCTATACTGATGGCTCACTCACCAGCAAAGGGTCGGGTGCGGGCATCTGGAGAAAGGATAAACCCAATAAGGAATCTATGCCGCATTGGGCAAATTCACCACGGTATTTCAATCAGAGGTGCTGGCAATCAGCCACTGCGCCTATGAGTTGCTGAACGAAAAGATGTCTAGGAAGACAATCACCATTTACACGGACAGCCAAGCTGCACTTGGTGCCCTCAATCATATAGATACAAATTCCAAGGTTGTGTGGGAGTGCAAAACAAGACTCGACAGCCTAGCATATAACAACAGAGTGAACGTAGAATGGGTGCCAGGTCACACTGGCATAACAGGAAACGAAAATGCAGACACTCTTGCCAGAAAAGGATCCAGTATCAAACCTATCACCCCTGAACCGGTGTGTGGCATAAGCAAAAGCTCTGCCATAAGGAGGATAGAGGAAATATATGGAGCAAAAAGAAAACAACTTTGGAGGATGTAAAATCTCAAACACTCCAAACTATTCCTGGACAATCACTCTGTCAAAAGAAGTAGAGAACAACAAAATCTCGACAGGAACGCATTAAAAAGACTTACAGCAGTATACACCGGACACTGTAAGCTCAGAAGCCACATGTTCAAACTCAAACTCGCGGCATCGCCAACATGCAGATACTGCGAAAAAGAGAGTGAGACGGCTTATCATATAGTCTGCATATGTGACAGACTCGCTGTATTAAGGTTCAGAATGTTTGGCCTGGACCGCATTACTGACCCTAAGGCGCATGAGTTAATTAACCCAAGTAGCCTCCTTAAATACACTGAGGTACTGAAAATAAGCATATAAAGTGAAGCAGAACCCAGGCAGACAACTTGGCGCACAATAGGCCCATCTGGGCCGCAGTGCATATGCCACTTAAATAAAATAAAAAAAAAAAAAAAAAAAAAACAACAGAAAAATAATAAATCTTCATTTGTATAAAATTTCAAATTTCTAAATTCGTTTTTTCCAAACTCTAAAAACTACTTGAAAAATGTGCATTTTCCATGTATTTTTTTTATAAACGTAAATTAAAATAAATATTTTTAATCCAATTTATTTTTTCTTGATCTTGTACGTTTTTTTCAATAGTCTAAATAAAAGCTTCTACAAATATTTTAAAAATATAATTTATATAAAGGATTAACTTTTGGGTTCTGTAGGACCCCAGTGTAGCATGTATGAAAAAAAATATTAGTGTGCCTTTGGAGGGTTAAAAATTTGATGATGCGTCATTAATAAAAAATGAATGAATGGAATAGAAATTTAATAATTAGTACAAGATACATTGAAAAAAAAAAAAAAAAACATATGAAAAATGGATTTCTTCTTTTGCTCCTAGACAAGCCCGGCGGAATCTTTCGTTAAAGATTCCTCAGATGGAAACTGTGGGTTACCTCGGACTAATGTTTGACAGAAGTTTAACTTTTGGCATGACAAAAGGAAAAAAATCTGGTGCGTGCGCGCAACACACAACTTTCACTTACCAACTTACTTAGATAAGAAATTAATGCGTTTTGTTAATGCCACTTCTCAAAGTTACACATTTTCCAATTTCATTTCTTATTTTTGTTTTCATTTGCTCTATAAACCTCTCAGAACATTTTAATAATGATAACGCTTACCTGATATTAAATAACACTCAATTTTTATTAAACATGACGAATATGAAGAAAATCGTTAAAGCCGTTTTTGAGATAATCTAAAAATTAGAAAAAAAGTTATGAAATAAAGTGTCCCCTTCGGTTGATCAATCTTGATGAAATGTTGGCTATCACATCTTTGGCATATACATACATAAATACCCAGTTTGATCAAAATTGTGAAAACCGTTTTTAAGTAAATTAAAAAAACACGTGAAATTGATACAAATTTATTAAGTAAAGTCCCCCCTCCGGTTGATCAATTTTGATGAAATGTTGGCTATCAAATCTTTGGCATATACATCCATCAAATACCCAGTTTGATCAAAATCGTGAAAGCCGTTTTTGAGTAAATAAAAAAAAACACTTGAAAATGATACAAAATTTATTAAGTAAAGTCCCCCCTCCGGTTGATCAATTTTGATGAAATTTTTACAGTCATATCTCGGGCATATACATAGATCAAATACTCAGTTTAATCAAAATCGTTAGAGCCGTTTTTGAGAAAATCGAAAAAAACTTAAAAAGTTATTAAACAAAGTACCCCCTCCCTTTGAGCAATTTTGATGAAATCTTTGCTGTCACATCGCGGGCATATACATACTCTAAATATCCAATCTCAGGTTCGCACGGTTTATAGTTTTTGAGCTAGTCTGTTCACACACACACACACACACACACACACACACACACACACACACACACACACAGACACACACACACACACACACACACAGACCATTTCGCGGGACTTGGTTAATTGGACTCAGGGGACCCCAAAACGTGTATTTCCGTTGATAACCGGAAGTCGAAATTTTTCACGATCGCAATACTTCCACTTACTATATATTTCATATATAGGTAAGTGAAAGTAAAAAATATACGGAACATACGTTTAAAAATATTTTACTCTTTTTTTCCCAAATTAAATATAAGTCCGTAAGCTATGTGCGCCTATGAGATATAAATCCGAATTGCGATAATGAGAAGTTAATGGGAACATATATTCCCAGCTTCAACTTCATTTTCCTCTCGTCAGTTTCAGGAACTAGTGGTAGGTAGCCACTATTTGGTGGCTAGGAAAATTGAACTGGCCGACCTCAATGCCACAAACGTTGGTCAAGCTTCTGACCGTAACCTCATACATTAGGCAACTTCTGAAATGAACAACATTGAAAAGGAGAACTCCATACCAAACCGGTTTACAACAAAAACAAACTAATCGAACAGTTAGTAAATATTGTTTATTATATTTGACACCTCCATATAAAATAAAATTCTGACAACACAAACAGAAATACTTAAAAAAAAATGTTCACTTCTAAAAAGACGATGCAGAAGTACATTACTATTCCAACATTCAAATCATACATTCATGATATGTACTCCATCTTTCACTGTTCAAATAACAATCACTCGAGTCCCCGATTGTATGGTCTCTTTCTTCTTTCATGTAACCCGTTCGATAAAGTTAAAAGATGCATTGGACTTGCACATGATATTATATATATAGAAAATAATGAAATTAAAGTATCGATCATTTATTTATTTTATTTTTTTCTTAATCTTCGCCTCTAACCTAGAGGATCATTGGCGATGTGTTCAGTTATATTCTGTTACAGTAGGATATTTCTTATAGATATTGAAACAGAGTAACTATTTTAGCTTTATCTGTTAACAGTTTGCTTAGTGTTTTTTTTTTTTTTTTTCCATTTTAAATTTCTTTCGGAACTCTTTCTATTGTGAGAAGTCTATTAAAAGATGTTTCACCGTTTGGGGTACATTACAAAATTTTTGGAATGTGGGTGCTTCAGGGCCTCGAAGAAGATATGAGTTCAGTCTCAATATGTGTAGCCCATTTAAATAAAAGTTACTGAAATTCCCGCCTAGCTCCCGCCTTTCCAATATTGTACAGGTTAATATTTTCAAGTCGGCCGTGCTTCATCGTGGCATTGTCTCACAGCTGGCGGATACTTCTCGTCATGTGCTTCCCCCCACCATCTGCACCCTCTCGCTGCGTCTCAGACCGTCACCTTCTTCTCTTGCTAGATTGCCTGGACGAAGACTGGACCCTGTCAATAATTGTGATTACTCTTTCCATTTCTTCCGACCAATCCAGGAAGGGTTGCGACTGTGCCTCAATTTCGACGAGACTGATCTGCATGATCTTATCATCTTCTAATTGTTTTGTTCGCTAAAGTGTCCTCTCATATGAGAGTTTTGTTCGCTTATGAGGTCTTGCTCTAGGGAAAGCACTTGTTATGTCCGCCTACAATTGAAAGACAATTACATCGAATTATAGTTCATTTTATTGTGGTGGCCACCAACTCTTTATTCCGTTGGGTTCCTTTATTATTATTTATTTTAAAGGCCTTAATTGTAATTTTTGTTATCAAAATAAGTTATATATATATATATACAGGGTGTTTCGGAATTGCACGGCACTATTTTAGGTACGTGTTCTCTAACACAAAATAAACAAAAAAGTTCATATTAAAATATATCTCAAACTCATTTACTAAACAGATATCAAAGGTTAAAGATTTATTATTACTATTTATTTATTATTATTACAACATTTAGAGTAAATGTTCAAAGGCGCCTCCGTTTTGTTGAATGCAACATTCAGCACGACGAATCCATGCTTCTCTGGCTCTTCGTATAGCATCAGGATGGTGGTTGATAGTTACTGCGGCTTCCACGATCCGATTTCTTAGCTCTTCTTGCGTGTCAACTGCCGCAGAATAAACCATAGACTTCATCCAGCCCCACACAAAATAATCTAATGGCGTTAAATCCGGAGATCGTGGTGGCCATTTAACAGGTCCGTTTCGACCAACCCATCGGTCTCCATAAGTTGCGTTTAAATAATCAGTGACACTATGAGAAAAGTGAGCTGGAGCACCGTCATGCATAAACCACAGCCTTTGCCTAATGCCTAGCGGAATATCTTCTAGAATATCATGCAGATTATTTTGCAAAAAATGCAAGTAAGATATACCTGACAGCCTAGGTGGCAAAAAGAAGGGGCCGATGATTTTGTCGCTTAGAAGATCACACCAGACATTTAAAGAGAATGTATGTTGGTAATGTCCAACAGCAGTTGTATGATGGTTTTCTTCGGCCCAAGTATGGGTATTTCGAAAATTAAGAATCCCGTTTCTTGTAAAGCAAGATTCATCAGTAACCAAAATGCAGTTCAGGAAGTTAGGATCTCGTGTGCATTGTCGAATTAACCACTGGGAGAAATTTCCGCGCTTGTTATAATCTTGTGGTAACAAATCTTGCCTACTTGATACGTGAAATGGATATAATTGTTGTTCGCGTAAAGTTCGCCATACGCTGGTAGAGGAAACATCGAAACGACGTGACAATCTTCTGGTACTAGTAGTAGGAGATAACTGAACAGCATCGAGTATTTCTTCTTCTACGTTTGCAGTTCGTCGAAATCGTTGTCGACCGGCGTTCACTCGTATAGGTTTTAGCGTACCATTATCCCTAAGACGTCTTTCAATGGCCTCAAACGTTTTACGATTTGGTATTCTTCGGTTAGGGAATTTTTCACGATATCTTCGAACAGCAGCAGCACCGTTTGTATATACCTCGCCATAAGTTAAAAGCATGCCTGTTTGTTCATCAAAAGTGAATAAATTTGTGGTATCTCCCATGATAATCATAAATTGAACTGTGTCACAAGATTCACTCACACTAAAACACACAGAACTAGACAAACAGATGAGCAACTACTGTCATTGCTTATCGTTCATTTGTTTATCAGGTGATTAAAACCTTTTATTTAGTATTAAACACGTTAAACGTTGTACAGTCAGTCTTAATGCAGTAAATAAATAATAAATCTTTAACCTTTGATATCTGTTTAATAAATGAGTTTGAGATATATGTTAATATGAACTTTTTTGTGTTAGAGAACACGTACCTAAAATAGTGCCGTGCAATTCCGAAACACCCTGTATATATATATATATATATATATAGTTTTCCTTTCTCAATTTTCTCTATTGACGTTCTTACTAGTTTAAAATAACTCATGTGATGTTCTTTATTCGAGGTATCGATACAAGTAGTGTTCTTTTCTTATTTTGTACTCTTTGGTTTCTTAACAATTCAACTAAATCTTTCCAATTGTTCCCCTGTTTTTTTTATTCAATAATCAATGTGTGTTTCATGTATATCAGCAGCCGTCTTATTTAATTTCACCCAATTATTATCTCCATTGTATCTTTTATCACAAATATTTATCTGTCATTAAACAATATCCGTGTTTGAATTCGCAGTGCCCAATCCTAATGGAACATAATATAACTTCTTCTCTTCTCGAGATCTCGAGCTTGTGGTCCACTTTTTGCACACTAGTTTTATTTCTGATAGTTTGGACTCTTCGGTCCTCCACCTCAACCCCCATTTTTTGTTCAGATTTTTCTTCAATTCGTGTAGCCAGTCCTCTTTTGTGGCTTCTTTTAGTATTGTCACATTTCCTGTTTCTTCCAGCCAAGCTATATTTGCTGCCTGATCGGCTTCCAAACACCAAAACACCTCATACTATCGATAGTATCGATAGTTTTATGGCCGATAATATCCGCCATATTTATTATCTCTCGAATAAGAGAGATATCTCGCTACTGGGGCTCCGATAGTTGATCGTCGCTATGATTCTTATGGAGTCCGTTATGAACGCTGTTTATCTCTGATTTCGCTATCCAATAATTCATAATTGCTGTAGCCTCTCCTAATTGTCGAAGATAGAGCATGCCCCAGGTAAATTATACAGAAGTTGATTTTGGAGAGTTTGAATCGCGCAGCCTACAGGTACTGTTTTCCATTTTGGAATCAGTGTATAAAACTTCAAATCTACTGTAGCTCTGTAGGAGCTACATTAAAAATAAATTTAAATAGTTCATAATTAATAAAAAGTTATTTCGATGTGAAAATTCAACAAAATGCCATTGAATATTGACGTGCAATAGTTTCGATAGTATCGATACACAAGATCGTATATCGTATATAAGACAGTAGGATGTGATGCCCGGGGGGTGGGGGATAGAATTGTAGAATTTTTCATTTGAAATGATAGGAGCTGTAACGAACGTTTCCATTTGCACTTAGAATAAGAGGAACAGTTCTGTAAATTAAGGATGGGTTGCATTATACCTTGAAATAAATTTTCTCAGTTTCAATTCCTAACCGCTAAAAATAGAAACTTTATCAAAACGTCAAAGAAACTTGAATCGCGTGCAATTTAGAGTGGTCCACAATTGAATAGCAATTGCATTTAGAGGAAAGCTATACCAACCCTATTCATGTAACCGTGCAACCAGGATTCCAAATTGTCGAAGTAGTTGATTTGACATGACAACAAAAAAAAAGGACATTTCTGTGACAGTTGTCTAGACATGCTTTATTTTGGAACGTGTATACTGTGTATACTAAAAACTGTTCTCAGGTAGTTTGATTAAGAGAGGTTGGAAGCCTTTTTTTTTAAAACAGTGATTTTTTTATATGCAATTAACCAAATAATTTTCAAGTCAAGGGACTGGCAGGCAATCAGTGGTTTTGTTTATATATTATTCCATCAATTCGGAAGGCATGTAAAAGCGTTTTGGCATTCAATTTTTCAGTCTTATATTTTTTGCGTGAAGTTATTTTTTTTATATAGCAGATAACCATTTTTTGTTGGAAACATAAATAAAATTGCTCTGCTACATTTCGTTTATTTTTCATTTAAATGAATTATATGGGGGGTCCAGAAAGATTATTTGGGTTTTGAAACTGTGAAATGATAAGAGGTTTTTTTGGCCCAACAAATTCAAGAGTTTAAAGGATATAAATCTAGAATATGGTTTCAGCAAGAAGGGGCCATTTGCCATACTTCAGACTTATCAATTCCTACGGTAAACGAATCATTCCAAAACAAAGTGATTTCTCTTGAGGCACCATTAGCTGGCCTCCCAGGAGTCCCCCCAGTCTAAGTCCTCTTGACTTCTTTCTCTGGGGATACCTTAAAAAAAGGGTATACAAAAAGAAACCGACGAATCTAACGCAATCGAAGCAAAATATCAGAACAGAAATGACGGCAATCTCAGGAACAATGTGTCAACGCGTTTTTAAAAATCTGCGTTTGAGATTCGAGGAGTGCCAGCAGCGTTATGGTGGACACCTAGACAATATTGTTTATTCTAAATAAATTTCCAGTTCATTGTGTTTAAATAAAACGTTAACATCCTACTTGATATTCTATATTTGTGATTTTATTCAACTTTCAAACCCCGAATACTCTTTTTGGACACCCTGTATAGCACATGGGTGCTTAGAGGCAGAGGCTATCACTTTATCCTTTAAAAACAAAGTTTTCGATAGTAATATCTTTATAGTTTAAAAGCTATCGATAGTTTCCATAGTTTAAAACTATCGATAGTATCGATTAACATTGATAGTTTTACATCACTACAAAAGAATCATTCTTCATTTTTTACATATATCTAAATCTTCTTAAACTATCGACATTTCTGAATCGGGCGGCAGTTGAGATCCATTGATCTTGAACTGTTGAGAACTCGGAGAAGATGAGGACACTTCTCTTCGGTCCAAAATTGAATTTTCCGTTTTCTCTGAGGGAGCCCCTCCTGAAAGCTGTGTCTACTGCTCTATTGGTGACGTCTCCTAAGATGGCTTTCAAGATTATATCTTCACCTTCAACCGTTATTTAAGGTTCTAAATAAAAAATTTTTCTCATTTTTATATATTTAAATTCAATTTTAATTTATCAGTATTCAAAGTATTATAACTCCTTTAAAGTCACAATGGCATACAGGGCAATTGTAAAGCCGATAAAGCGGCAAAGGTTGCATCATTAATTCCGCCGTCTACTCAATAATAGCATCAAAAATAGCAGACATATGGCAAATAAATTGGACCACGACTAGAGAAAATGAACTACGAGAAATCAAACGCTCAATACGACCATGGAAATCTTCAATTCGAAACAACAGACGAGAAGAAATTATATTAAGAAGGTTACGAATTGGACATACACTACTCAAACATCATCATTTGCTGACTGAAAAACCAAGTAATGTACACAGTGTAACGTACCTTTGATAGTTAAACACTTACTGACTGACTTCAGACAGTTGTTGCTAAGTACCAATCTTCCATACCATTTAATGACACTATTAAATAACGAAAGCATGCATATTTCAGAGATATTTAATTACTCAAAACATATAAAAATATACTAACTGATCTAAACACACACTTCACTTTATACAACTTTTATTTCATTATTATCTACGCCTTGAATTACTTTTTTATCTTATTTTCTATCTTTTTATGTTTTGTTTTATTATTTTTATATATTCCTTTTTTTCTCTCTACCATTTATAATTTATAAATTATAACCTATACTGAACTGTTATTAGTAGTACATTCAAAATTAACATCATAAGGGTCTGACCACATGTCCGCACCGGATCCGCACCGTAGCAATAATACAGGTTATGTTCAGAATATTTTTAATTTAACTTACATATTACCTTTAGTTATGCCTAAAGTGGCCTGTGTCTGACATCTGTGGCCTGAACTTTAGGCATAACTAAAGGTAATATGTAAGTTAAATGAAAAATATTCTGAACATAACCTATATTATTGCTACGGTGCGGATCCGGTGCGGACATGTGTGGTCAGACCTTAAGTAGGCAAACATCACCATAGTAATGGATTGCCTGTAACCATAAAAATAAATAATTCCTTTGAAAATTGACAGATTTTTCGTAGCCCAAACCTTTACCTTTTTTAATCTAAAAAATAAAAAAAATTACATTTATTTAAGTGTTTTTTCCTTTAATAATAACACATCATTTTTACGTCATTTTTTTTTTTTTTTTTTTGGGACTTCAAGGCTTCCACTGAAGCCCTATACTGCCCATACTAACACCCATGGCACTGGGTGATACTTCTCCTACGAAAGAAAAGCACCACCCAGGGCGGGACTCGAACCCGCAGCTCCGGCATGCATTTTTTTTTTTTTTCTATACAACAAACCGCCTGCAACTCGAAAAGTGTTCAAAAAGGTTTTCTAAACCTTAGCGCTTAATGTTTTTATTGGCTCTGGTTTAAGTTTTGTTGGCTGTTTACCTCCGAACCTAAACTCAATTAAGTTTTACTCTGGCCACGCAACGGATAAGACTTAGCGATTCTCTCACCAGTAACTCCTAACTCGGACACCTACTCCGTTTCTTTTTCAAAATCAACAGCCGAGGAAAGAACATCTTAAATCCTTGAAAAAATCTAGATTCTTCAGCCCCTGATAAAGTAGTTGAATGTAAATTTGAATTTGTTTTTTACATTTCATTTTTTATATAAGTGCCCTGTTAGTCAATTCATTTTACTTTCACTTACTTATATATGAAATATATAGTAAGTGGAAGTATTGCGATCGTGAAAATTTTCGACTTCCGGTTTTCAACGGAAATACACGTTTTGGGGTCCCCTGAGTCAAAATAGCCAAGTCCCGCGAAATGGTCTGTGTGTGTGTGTGTCTGTGTGTGTGTGTGTGTGTGTGTGTGTGTATGTGAACAGATTAGCTCAAAAACTATAAACCGTGCGAACCTGAAATTGGGTATTTAGAGTATGTATATGCCCGCGATGTGACAGCAAAAATTTCATCAAATTTGCTCAAAGGGAGGGGGTACTTTATTTAATAACTTTTTAAGTTTTTTCGATTTTCTCAAAAACGGCTCTAACGATTTTGATTAAACTGAGTATTTAATTTATTTAAATGCCCGAGATATGACTGTAAAAATTTCATCAAAATTGATCAACCGGAGGGGGGACTTTACTTAATAAATTTTGTATCATTTTCACGTGTTTTTTTTATTTACTCAAAAACGGTCTTAACGATTTTGATAAACTGGGTATTTGATGTATGCATATGCCCGAGATATGACTGTAAAAATTTCATCAAAATTTATCAACTGGAGGGGGGACTTTACTTGATGAATCTTATACCATTTTCACGTGTTTTTTTTATTTACTCAAAAACGGTTTTAACGATTTTGATCAAACTTGGTATTTGATGTATGTATATGCCCGAGATATGACTATAAAAATTTCATCAAAATTGGTCAAACAGAGGGGGCACTTTATTTCATAATTTTTTTCCAATTTTTACTTTCACTTACCTATATATGAAATATATAGTAAGTGGAAGTATTGCGATCGTGAAAATTTTCGACTTCCGGTTTTCAACGGAAATACACGTTTTGGGGTCCCCTGAGTCAAAATAACCAAGTCCCGCGAAATGGTCTGTGTGTGTGTGTGTCTGTGTGTGTGTGTGTGTGTGTGTGTGTGTGTGTGTGTGTGTGTGTGTGTGTGTGTGTGTGTGTGTGTGAACAGACTAGCTCAAAAACTATAAACCGTGCGAACCTGAAATTGGGTATTTAGAGTATGTATATGCCCGCGATGTGACAGCAAAAATTTCATCAAATTTGCTCAAAGGGAGGGGGTACTTTACTTAATAACTTTTTATGTTTTTTTCGATTTTCTCAAAAACGGCTCTAACGATTTTGATTAAACTAAGTATTTGATTTATTGATATGCCCGAGATATGACTGTAAAAATTTCATCAAAATTGATCAACCTGAGGGGGGACTTTACTTAATAAATTTTGTATCATTTCCACGTGTTTTTTTTATTTACTCAATAACGGTTTTAACGATTTTGATCAAACTTGGTATTTGATGTATTTATATGCCCGAGATACGACTGTAAAAATTTCATCAAAATTGATTAACAGGATGGGGGACTTTACTTAATAAATGTTGTCCAATTTTTACCTTTTTGATCGATTATCTCAAAAACGGCTTTAACGATTTTTATCAAATTCGTTATGTTTAATAAAAATTAGTTGTTATTTAATATCAGGTAAGCTTTATCATTATTAAAATGTTCTGAGGGGGCTTAAATGGGGAAGGGGCTTTATTTGTTTTTCTATAAAGTACCTTTGTTTTAGTTTATATTGGGAAATTAACTGTCTCTCATGACGCTTAAAAATAAGAAACTGCTAAATATGATATATGAAGAGAATCAAGTAAACATATACAGGAGAAAAAAAGAAAAATATTCCGTCAACTCATAAAACACCTTGAGCTCACGCATGCGCCGTACGCCTTTAATGACAAACCAATGCGTTATAATTAAACTGTTCTGTTCATTTGATAAGTGGCAATTAACAAAACGCATTAATTTCTAATCTAAGTAAGTTGGTAAGTGAAAGTTGTGTGTTGCGCGCACGCACCAGATTTTTACCTTTTTAATCGATTATCTCAAAAACGGCTTTAACGATTTTTATCAAATTCGATATGTTTGATGAAAATTAGTTGCTATTTAATATCAGGTAAGCTTTATCATTATTTAAATGTTCTGAGGGGGCTTAGTTGGGGAAGGGGCCTTTTTTGTTTTCCTATAAAGTATCTTTGTTTTAGTTTATATTGAGAAATTAACTGTCTCTCATCACGCCTAAAAATTAGAAACGCTAAATATGATATATGAAGAAAATCAAGTAAACATATACAGGAGAAAAAAAGAAAAATATTCCGTCAACTCATAAAACACCTTGAGCTCACGCATGCACCGTACGCCTTTAATGACAAACCAATGCGTTATAATTAAAAATGTTCTGTTCATTTGAGAAGTGGCAATTAACAAAATGCATTAATTTCTAATCTAAGTAAGTTGGTAAGTGAAATTTGTGTGTTGCGCGCACGCACCAGACTGTTAGTCAATTCATTTTTTTTCTTTAGTTTTATCTAAACTTTTATTTTTGAATATAATTTTCTCTTAATATAGAGATTAGTCAATAATAAATGCACTTTTCTGTTTCTAGACAGGAGCCAAGCTTTCGACAGAATTTGGCATGACTGATTGCTTAGTAAATTAAAATCATTTATTACACCAAGATATTTTCTAATTCTGCAATCGTATCTAAATGATAGATTTTTCCTCGCAAAAATTGATATTGAATTTTCCGAAATAAAAATAATACGAGCTGGAGTGCCTCAGGGCAGTGTCTTGGGCCCGCCATTATTTAATATATATTGCTCAGACATTCCCCAACATCCGGAAACCCTATTGGCTACATTCGCTGATGACTCAGCTATCATAACATCAAACAAAGATGCCACTAAAGCCTCACAAGTGCTCCAGGAACACCTAGACGAGGTAGCATGTTGGTCTCGAAGGTGGAGGCTTAAAACGAATGTAGCCAAGAGCCAATATGTCTCTCTGGCTCTCAGGTATTTTTTAACAATATTCCGATACCCACTTCTGATTCAGTACGCCATCTGGGCCTTTACATGGACAAACGACTGGAAAGACCAGTTTAAATGCATAAGAAAAGAACTGAACCAGTGATATGGACTTCTTTCAAGACTACTTGACAGACGTACAAATTAACCGTTTACATAGTACTTATAACTTATACTACTCGTACAGTCATTCCAATCAAATATACTAAGAAAGATCGTAGATGCCCACTTTTATGTCTCTACTGAGACCTTACACACTTACCTTGACATTCCTTACGTCGAAGTAACAGCCGTAGATCGCTACCGTAACTTTCATGAGTGACTTACTCTAAATTCCAAACCATTAACTCAAGCTCTACACACTCCCACAAACCCTTACAATCCGCCAAGAAGACTGTTGAAGCGTTGGCCACGTGAATTTTTGCATTAAACAGTTATACATCTACTTTTTCTTTTACATTTATATACTAAAGGGTTCGCGGGTTCGCGTCCCGAGGTTTCCCTAGGATTTTTTAATGGGATTAAAAATTCCTTGTCTATGCCGTCCCTCGGATATGACGTAAAATGGAGGTCCCGAGCCTGTGTGATGTCAGGTACTCGTTAAAGATCCCTATCCTAATTATGCCAGGATAGGCAAAATTTAGGACCCCCGCTGTAGCATCGTCCGAGTAGCCTTAGTGGCATAAAGTGACGTTAAAACAAACAAATATTTTACATCAATTTGGCTCCTAAAAATTTTTTTAATTTGTTATCAAAATTGTTACGACTTATCACAAAATCACCCTGGTACGTGACTAACAAAACTTTACATACAGACCTCCATATACCAACAGTCGACCAGCACATAACGACGCTATACAAAAGATTTTTTAATAATTTAAACGGACACCCAAATAGTCTAATCAGTAATATGGCTGAAGTACGGATGGATACGAGAAGACTAAAAAGGCGCTGGATGAGAGATCTGCTCTCTTAGACAGCCAAGGTAATTGAATCAAGCCAGGAAGGGGGTGCTGTTGGGTGCTTTCCTTCCTCATGCCTGACACGTCATCATTTCCCAATACCGTCATCTCATTCGCTGATTGTCAGCATCTTGCTTGTCAAAAAAAAAAAATTGTTATCCTCAATGAAAAAATTCAAAAAATCACAATAAAAGTTGTAAACTTTTATGGTAGAAATAGTAAAAATGGTCAAACCACGAGTTAAATACTCGGGCAAGTTTTCGGGGAATTAAGTTGTATACAGAAACTTCGCTGGAAGGAAAACAGTATATATCGAAACTTAAAATATTCAAGGATTTTGAAACTATTGTGGGATAAGAGTTCAGTATCCCCAAATGCACACCCCTTACACCTTATCTACATTTCAAATTTCAAACCCCTGACTACATTAGGAGAAGCTTTAGATGTGTGCCAAACTTTACAGTTCACAGTGTTTCAAGCTTGGAAAACGAACTTACATTTCGAATTTCTACTCATTTAATCAATATGCTGGAGACGCAAACATTAAGAGCAAGTATTTTTTCGTAAATAAACTTTTACGGTATTTACTTTCTCCTATTTTAGTACTTTAGAGTATTTTTAGTAATTTAGGTATTTTAGGGCTCAGCTAAAAAGATTACAAACTTACAAACTTTTCAATCCAAAATCCAAATAGGCTAATAACGGACATAGTAGAATAACATAACGCCTACATACAGACTTATAACAACAAACTATCGATCAACACATACGAACTCTTTATTCACGTTTTTTTGTAACACGTTTACACGGATTACACGGACATAACAGTCTAATTAATGACATGGCCACGCCTGAGATGCTCTTTAGAAGGAGCGTCAATAGTGCGATGCGCGCAACACACAACTTTCACTTACGAACTTACTTAGATTAGAAATAGACGTGTTTCGATAATTTGTAAAAGCCATAGTTTTACTCCTTTATGTGACTTTAATGGTGACTTTTCTACCTTAATATATTTTTATATCTCCATACGTTATAATGTATCTGTAATGCAAAACTTTTCGATTAATTATTGTTTGTTTCTTTTTTTAAGGGTCCTAATTTCATTAACAGTCGAGGTTTTTACTGCTTGGTTGTTTTTACAGTGATTTTCTTTTTGTAAATATATCGTGATGGTGAATCGATAGGAGGTGTGTTTAAGTCTCGTAGTAAAGTTTGTCTCCTATGCCTTTCTGGAAATCGAGAACGATTACTAACTACTATTACTGTTCCTCTGAAATCACTTAATATTGCCTTCAGAAATTTATTATGGAACAAAAGTTTCTAAAATAATATAATTTATTAAAGATTATCTTATAGCATATTCTCTCCCACCTTAAATGCTTTAAACAATTTGAGCATCACGTATTTACTCTCTAAAGTAAAATAATTGTTTTTATTGTTAAATAAAAGTTTTTACTTTCATCAGCGATAATACGGGATATTAAATTTTGGCTGTCACATCG
This sequence comes from Aelia acuminata, assembly GCA_911387785.2. NCBI lineage: Eukaryota > Metazoa > Arthropoda > Insecta > Hemiptera > Pentatomidae > Aelia > Aelia acuminata. Next base: position 215,513,293 of record OU426978.1, on the reverse strand, counting down.
CGGGAATATGTCATATATCAAATACCCAGTCTGATAAAATAGTTACAGCCATTATTAAGAAAATAAAAAAAAAACTTGGAAATGAGACAAAATTTATTAAATAAAGTACCCCTTCGTTTGACGAATTTTGATGAAATTTCGGCTGTCACATCGCGGGCCAATTTCCCACCCATGTCACATGGTCAATTGGCCAATGTCACTCCAAATACCCAATTTCAGGTTCTAACGGTTTATAGTTTTTTAGTTCACACAACAGATCCATTTCGCGGGACTTGGTTATTTGGACTCAGGTGACCCGAAAACGTGTATTTCCGTTGAAAACCGGAAGTCAAAATTTTTACGATCGCAATACATTCCTTTAGTATATATTTCATATATGCATAAGTAAGTAAAAGTAAAAAATGTAGAAACTACATCATTATGATTTATATTGTTTCTTCATTATTTAAGGTAATTATAATCTCAACTTTAATATTTAATTAGCATATATCATAGTGTTAATAGGATAGAATTATGAGGGAAGAATAGAATAACTTCTATTAAATTTTATCTAAAACCTTGAGTAATTTAGGTCCAATTCATCTCCATTTCATGGGCTTACCACGACCATGGAGTTAAACCTAATCAGAAGCCTAATCCCTTCTGTGAATGGGATATTCCTAACGTTATTCAGTAATTCCATTGGAGGGAGCTTTGTCATTCAGCTGCTTCAGAATAAGCCAGTGTGTTGTAGGCCAACTTAGTTAGTCGACAGTTGTTGTTTATTTTAATCGATAGAATTAATTTAACCCTTAACTACTCACGTCGGGTCATATTGACTCGTACCAAGTTTCATTTCATTCTATTTATAACTATTTGGCATTAAATGATCACCAAGCTTTGACATATCCTTTGTTTTGGCACCAGTTACATCTTGGGAAAATAAGGGAGATGTTTATTTTATCTAAATCGATATTTTGACGAGGTGAGTAGTTGTGTAAGCGGGTTGTGTCCCGCTTACACAACTATTTGTGTCCAATGCGGGGATTAAATTTGTATCAAACCACTCATTTTCTAATCTGTTTTAACTGCAAAGGTTGTTCGTAGAAAAATTGTTGAATTTGAATCAAAAGATTATGTTAATAATAGTATTGTTAAGGAGTCCCTTTATTTTAGTACTTCACTTCAGACCTATAATTCAACATGTTATTCATATTTTAAAACTTTCATTTATTGTATACATAAATAAATATATATTTTCAAGCCTTCTTCTGTTGTTTAAAACTAATATCTTACACCCTAAGGTTGTTTAATGTTTGTTTTTTTTTGTTCTGGGTCATATTGACACGAGCTGAGTAGATAAGTAATATTGAATCAGGTATGCATATAAAAAAAATCTGGTGCGTGCGCGCAACACACAACTTTCCCTTACCAATTTACTTAGATTAGAAATTGTGTTAATGCCACTTCTCTAAGTTACACATTTTTCCACATTCAATTTTTATTTTTGTTTTCATTTGCTCTATAACAAACACTTATTTCTTTTATTATTAAATAAATGTTTTTACTTGAGATAATTTGGCAATGCAAGCATAATACTCCAAGTCGTCTGATTTTCTAATTCTCGGTGTAATTATTGAAAATTTCAATTAGTTACCGTGAAAAAAATTATTTCCATTAAATAAACAGAACGGCTTTAATTATAAACAATGGTCTGTCATTATAGGCGTACTCCGCATGCTTGGGCTCAACGTATTTTATGAGTTGACGGAATATTTTTCTTTTTTTCTCCTGTATATGTTCACTTGATTTTTTTCATATTTCATATTTACCTCTTTCTTATTTTTAGGCGAAACGAGAGACAATTAATTTCTCTATATAAACATATACAAAGGTACTTTATAGAAAAACAAAAAAGGTCCCTTCCCCATTTTAGCCCCCTCACAACATTTTAATAACGATAAAGCTTACCTGATATTAAAGAACACCTTACTTTCATTAAACCTGGCGAATTTGATCAAAATCATTAAAGCCGTTTTTGAGATAATCGAAAGAAAGGTATCAATTGGAAAAATAGTTATAAAATAAAGTGCCCCCTCCGTTTGACCAATTTTGATAAAATGTTGGCTGTCGCATCTTTGGCATATGCATACATCAAATACCCAGTTTTATCACACTCGTTAAATCCGTTTTTGAGTAAATAAAAAAAACACGTGAAAATGATACAAAATTTATTAAGTAAAGTGCCCCCTACGGTTGATCAATTTTGATGAAATTTTTACAGTCATATTTTGGGCATATTAATACATCAAATGATCAGTTTAATCAAAATCGTTAGAGCTTTTTTTGAGAAAATCGAAAAAAACGTAAAAAGTTATTAAATAAAGTACCCCCTCCGTTTGACCAATTTCGATGAAATTTTTGCTGTCACATTGCGAGCATATACACAGACGAAATACCCAATTTCAGGTTCGCACGGTTTATAGTTTTTGAGCTAGTCTGTTCAGACACACACACAGAGCATTTCGCGGGACCTGGTTATTTGGACTCAGGGGACCCCAAAACGTGTATTTCCGTTGAAAACCGGAAGTCGAAATTTTTCACGATCGCAATACTTCCCCTTACTATATATTTCATATGTAGGTAAGTGAAAGTAAAAATATAAAAAATAGTTTAAATACAAAAAAATAAGTGATTTTGACTTGTTCACTCATGGCAGGACGAGCTGGACGGCGAGACGTCTTAATCTGTATAATTATCTTGTTGTGGTGATTGGGTGTACCCATATATTGAAAATCCCTGGCCGGGCGTACATAAAATAAAAAACTCCTCGCTTCACTTCTTGATTTTGGATTAGGTTTACTTTGACCTGTCTACTTCCGCGTGATATCACAGGGGGCCAAAAAAGTAGTTCGATGTCTGGATGGTGCTGCCCCCTGCGTGGCATGGGCTTGAGGTGTATCTATTGCTGAATTATGGCATCACGCTATAAGTATAATCTAAGTAAGTTGGTAAGTGAAAGTTGTGTGTTGCTGCACGCACCAGATTTTTTTACTTTGCTTCAGATCGTTTCAGTAAGTAACTGGCTTTTTTTTCTACGTTTTAAGAAGTCAAAAATACCCAAAAGTTTTTAAATTGTGAGCAATCCATTTTAATTTAAGGCATTCTCGTCAAACATTTCATATATGGAGAGCTAGTCTTGTTGTGATGCTCAAGTCAAATGGTTATTTCTGTGTTTTTATAATTGAAGCGTGGAAGTGCATAAGGTTATAAGTGCCTAAGAAAATTTTTACAGAAATTATGTTACTTATACCCTCAAGGGAGAACTACGTTCAGTGCTTACACCCATGCCATCTTTCATACATTTAAGGAACTCTTTTCTAACAACAAAACATTACTTATACCCATTTCTGAAGAATGGCTTTGGCACATATAACAATTTGGATAAAAAAAAATTTGTTTTATTTTTTTGGCACTTAGACCTTACCTTGCGCACAATTAATCCTATTGTGACTGTACTCTAATTTTGTTATTCTGATTCTAACGGTAAGCGTAACTTAATGCTGATATATTTTGAGTTGCAACCATCTTCTTGCCGACATGCGATATGATAAAAATATATTAATGCAAGATCTAAAAATTATTACCATTTAGGAACCCTACTTTTAGAAACGCCTTTGAAAATAATCAAAAGTGAAAAAAATATTTATTTTTTAATATTTTATTATTACATTCCTTTATTCAATATTACACATACTAAACATTCAATAAGTTTTCAATAATATTCTTGAAACACTAATAATTTAATAAGAATTTTATAATTTCATATTTCTTATGCATCTTAAAAGTCTTAAGTTCGCAGATTTTTTTTTTTTTAATTTAAATTATAATTGTCATTTCTAACATAATTTTGAACCTTAAAAATTAATCCAACAATGAAAAAAAAACATCTATTAATAATATACTTAACGAAATGTTAATATTAATGACGCGTAAATGTATCTCTGGGACGAAATGCGTTAAATTTATTTTTGTTTTAAATCAAGAGCCTCCTTTGCAAAATCATGTTTAATCACTGTTTCTAATTCACAACTTGTGATGATGAAACCAAAAAACATCCTTACATTTTGTTATGTCTTTCAGGAGGATAGCTGTGATTGATATAAGTGGTGTCCTAACCGCAGTCGATACAGAAGCTAGTGTTAACAATAATAAACTTGAGAAAAGAGATGTTTGGGCCATACAATTATTGAATTTGTTCTCAAATACCCAAGAGGGCAAATCTTTGATATCTACAATGGGTGGGGAAAATCACATATTTTCAGGGCGACTTTGGCCACTCAATACTTACATTTTTAAAAGTAAGATAACCCCAGTTAATCAAATGAACAAAGGAACCACAGTTAATCAAATGAAACTGACGCTATTCATCAATGGTTGCACAAATGAAACCATCGGTTTCTATTTAGAAATTTAGTCAAAAAGTCGCTAATCAAAGCCACCCCAGTTGAGAGCATTTCTATAAATTTGATATGGCAAAAATGAGTTTTAACTTATAAAGGGGGACTAGGTAGAAAATAGTCCGGGGAGGCGGTCAATAAAATACAAAATAGTATAAAACTATTTTATTGTTGCCGACGTTTCGACCCAACTATGCAGGTCTTCGTCAGGGCTAAATAAACAAGACATAGACAACAACATGAGTAATTAGGACAAAGAATATGAACTGAATATATGAATATAAAAAAATATGAAAAAAAAAACAAAAAAAAAACAAAGAATATGTACTGACTATATAAGATATAAGTAACTGTAAACTATAAGGTTAAGCATATAATTTATATACACATGGTGTAATATGGTTATTGACTATGGTATTGTTAACACTGATGCAGTTGATACTGATAATATAGGTGGTGTGATAAGATGGGGTAAGGCGCATAGTAGTGGATAAGTTATGAGAGTGGTGTACTATGGGTAGATATGGTGGCAAAATGGGGCAGAGTAGAAGAGGGATTAATATATGATGGAATATAAATATAGTAAATGGATGAGCTTACCTTATGACAGGGATGGATGTCACAGCCAAAGTGAGGGCTGAAAGGGTCGAAACAAGGTAAGATTTGTAGGAGTGGGGCTGTCAGCAAAAAGGTGTGGGCCGCAAGGAGGGTTAGGATTTGTTTACTTAAACTAACTTTACACAAATACATAGCATTGGTTACAAGAATAATGCTATGTATCATATTCTTTGTCCTAATTACTCATGTTGTTGTCTATGTCTTGTTTATTTAGCCCTGACGAAGACCTGCATAGTTGGGTCGAAACGTCGGCAACAATAAAATAGTCAATAAAATACTATTTTGTATTTTATTGACCGCCTCCCCGGACTATTTTCTACCTAATTCTATATCCGGTCAACTATCATCTATCCAATATAAAGGGGGACATTTATTCAGAGACCAAGCGAATAAATTTGGATGATTAATGGCAGCAAGAAGTAGAATTCTTTTTCTTTTTTAATGGAAAATAATAGGATGGCGATCTTTGATGGATGGCATCGGAAAACTTAAATGGGCTGTTTGTGCCCGATGGGAGCCTCTTATCAATGGAGCTTTGATCGATGCCGGATTCGACTCCTGTTCATCATTCCAGCTTTGAGATCTGATACTCTACTGGTTCAATACCCTGGTTGCCTTTTGGAGAATCATGAGAGATACTGGTGGCAGGGTGTGGATACTAATTAGGAAGCATTCCATGTGTGTTCATTACTAAAGTTCACTCGCATCGCGCATTAAAATACTATGACATGAAACACATACAGAAGATTACTTCTGTTACATTGAAAAGAATAATATAATTTTCTGGAACTATCAAATTCATGTATTAGTACTCCATCACATGTTAAGGAATGATCTAGACCTTCTGGGTTTTTCTATTTAAGACTGAATATAACAAGCGATGGACCAGGTCCTTAGTCTTGCTATCGAAGCATATTGTAACACTTCTGTGGGTTAACAAATATTTATTTAACGAAAATATAAAAATATCAATGCCAAACGAATTATCACAACATAAATATTCGAGCAGGTTATAATAATTATAACTTATAGCAAGAGTTGGGCATATTTATATTTATAAATACGAATATGAGTTTCACATCCATCACGACCCATCAACATTAGGAAAAGGGGAGTTTTTAGAGATATAGCATGAGTCACGGCCGGCCGGCTCGAAGGGTGCGCTACCTTAATTTGATATTTTTGTTCCTAATTTCTGTTGAGTTAGTTAATAAATCACAAATTACAGGGAAATGAAATGTTCTGTGTTTAATTTTTATTTATAATATTAAAATTCTAAACTTATATAATTGAAATTCGATATGTGCATTTTAAAACGTGTTCTTTTTATTCCATTGTCGTATACACTTCAAATTATTCCCAGTGAACTCTCTTATTATATTCTTATGTAAATGTGCACATATGTTTTTTTTTTCGTGTTTTAAAATGTCGTGTTTATTAAATTATAATAAAATAATGTACCTAGTACAAATGCTCCAGTGATGACTAATTTAATGATTACTTAGTAAGAGTAATTCTGAAGAGCATTAATAGATTTCTTTTTGTTATAAATTAAACATTTTACATGATAAGTTAATATAAAATGAAGTATGAACCAATATAAAATAACTGTACAATCCACTAATAAACACAAATTCTCCCACCCCTCTCTCTTGCCCCCAATCCTACCCTTGCCTATTTTCATGAAACCAATATAAAACAACTCTGCAATAGTGGATTAAAAATAATACAAAATTTGAAAAAGATCCGTCAACTATAAGTATTTTTGAACCATAATGGGCAGATCGGGACCACTGTGCGGCGTTCCACCACCTTCCAGAAGGTTCAGTTTACGACTATATATAAGGGGCGAGTGACTGGGCCAAGTAGTCTGAGTCTCTGTATATCTTGACTGTGAAACTTAAGTCATATGATTTGTGTGCTATACGCAGAGTTGGGAATATTTATATTTATAAATACGAATATGAATTTATTTTTATCTTAATTTTAATGTGAATATGAATATAAATTTATTCATATCACAATATCTGTGAATACGAATATAAATAAATTCGTATTTACAAGTGTGAATATAAATAAATTCATATTCACAGGTGTGAATACGAATTTATTCATATATACAAATTTTTCTGTAAATAAAAAAAAATTCACAGGGAAAATTGTGAATATTCACAAAAAAATGTGAATATTTATATCTCAGTCTGTGAATTCGGCCGTATTTACTATCGATTATATCGATCGATCGATTATATCGCGCAAGTTGTAATAAATCGATACCTGACGGCGGAATCTCAAAATCGATATCATTTTCATAATCAGCACCTCAGATAACCCTATAGCCGACACCAAGATCAATTTTATCGCGTAAGTTGTAATAAATCGTTACCTGACGGCGGAATTTCAAAATCGATATTATTTTAAAAATCAGCACCTTAGATAACCCTATAGCCGACACCAAGATTGATTATATCGCGCAAGTTGTAATAAATCGATACCTGGCGGTGGAATCTCAAAATCGATATTTTTTTCATAATCAGCATCCCAAAAAACCTAGTAATCGATATCAGGTAATTACTCTTACTAAGTAATCATTAAATTAGTCATCACTGGAGCATTTGTACTAGGTACATTATTTTATTATAATTTAATAAACACGACATTTTAAAACACGAAAAAAAAAAACATATGTGCACATTTACATAAGAATATAATAAGAGAGTTCACTGGGAATAATTTGAAGTGTATACGACAATGGAATAAAAAGAACACGTTTTAAAATGCACATATCGAATTTCAATTATATAAGTTTAGAATTTTAATATTATAAATAAAAATTAAACACAGAAAATTTCATTTCCCTGTAATTTGTGATTTATTAACTAACTCAACAGAAATTAGGATCAAAAATATCAAATTAAGGTAGCGCACCCTTCGAGCCGGCCGGCCGTGACTCATGCTATATCTCTAAAAACTCCCCTTTTCCTAATGTTGATGGGTCGTGATGGATGTGAAACTTATACAATTAAAACTCAGACAGTTTCTGTAACGTGTAGTGCCACAATAATAGCAGACACTTGCAGTCAAAATTTTTCAGACACTCCGCAATATGAACAATAGGTGACCAAAATTAATTAATTTCTATTAAATCCAAGGAATATTAGCAAATAAATATAGTGTATGTTTCGTATTTTTAGTTTAACCTACCAATATATGAAGACCAACCAAGCAACAACTACCTACCCATATTAGCACCAAGTAACTGTGACAGTGAAAAAAAAAAAGACTAAAAAATATGTAATAATGCCATAAAATGTAATAAGAAATTAGCTAGGCATAAGTATTTGTTTAAAATATATATATATATATATATATATATATATATATATATATATATATATATAAGATGACATATGGCTAAGTGGAAAAAGAAGTCACATAGGATAAGATAACCCCAGAGGATGAGCCAATAGCTCGAAACGTTGGGACACAAATAAACTTTTAAAATACGGAAGAGATTCCTTCTTTAAAAAAATCCTATACATGAAATATAAAGTAAGGGAAAGTATTGCGATCGTGAAACATTTCGACTACCGGTTTTCAACGGAAATACACGCTTTGGGGTCCCCTGAGTCCAAATAACCAAGTCTCGTGAAATGGTGTGTGTGTGTGTGTGTGTGTGTGTGTGTGTGTGTGAATAGATTAGCTCTAGAATATCCCATCCCTACAAACCTGAAATTGGGTATTTAAGTATATGCCCTCGATGTGACAGCAAAAATTTCATCAAAATTGGTCAAACGGATGGGGTACTTTATTTAAAGAATTTCGTCTAATATTTACGTTTTTTTTTTTTTTTTATATTCTCAAAACAGCTTTAAGGAATTTGATCAAATTGGGTATTTAATGTATTTATATGTCTCCGATGTGGTAGCTAAAATTTCATCAAAATTGAGCAATCGGAGGGGCACTTAACTTATGAATTTTGTCTAAGTTTAAGTTTTTTTTTTTTTATTTTCTCAAAAACGGCTTTAAAGATTTTGATCAAATTGGGTATTTAATGTATTATGTGATATGTCTCAGATATCACAACAAAAATTTCATGAAAATTTATAAAATAGAGAGGGCACTTTATTTAATAAATGTTTTTCCCACTACGTTTTTTTCGATTGTCTAAAAACGGCTTATTGATTTTGATCAAACTCGTCATGTTTAATGAGCATCAAGTATTCTTTAATATCGGGTAAGCTTTATCATTATTAAAATGTTCTGAGGGGGCTTAAATAGGGAAGGGGCCTTTCTGGTTTTCCTATTATGTAACTTTGTTTTTGTTTATATGGAGAATTAATTGCCTCTCGTTACGCCTAAAAATAAGAAATGGCTAAATATGAAATATGAAAAAAAAAAAAAACAAGTAAACATGGAGAGGAGGAAAGAAGAAAAATATTCCTTCAACTCATAAAACAAGTTTAGCCCACACATGCGCAGTACGACTTTAATGATACACGATTGTTTATGAATAAGGATGTTTTGTTCAGTAAATGGAAATTATTTGTTTCATAAAACTAAATGAAGTTTTCAACAACTACTTAGAGAATTTGTAAAATGAGGTGACATTGTGACTAATGGGGTGACTTTGTGACAAGCCTATTTTTCTACAGTTTTTGAATTTCCCTCCTTAAAAAGAATAAGGTTAGGCAATTCAGTGTACTTGTCAGTTGGTCACTAACGATGCTTTATTTCAAGGTTTCAACTAAATCAAAACAATCAAACAAATATGAAATAAAGCACCGTGGTAAATGGAATGAAAGAAGTTATAGAGGTCCATATGTGGCCAGTAGGTTGCAGCACATTACTGACCAACTGACAAGTACACTGAATTGCCTATCCTGATTCTTTTTAAGGAGGGAAATTCAAAAACTGTAGAAAAATAGGCTTGTCACAAAGTAACCCCATTAGTCACAATGTCACCTCATTTTACGGTTATAAGATCAGACGATTTGGAGTATTATGAATTGCCGAATTATCACAAGTAAAATCTTTTATTTAACAATAACAAAATTTATTGTACTTTAGAGAGCGAATACGAACAAAAATAAGTAAATGAATGTAGAAAAAAGTGTAACTCTGAGGAATGCCATTTAATGAATCCCGTCAATTTCTAATCTAACCATGTTAGTAAGTGAAAGTTGTGTTTTGCGCGCATTGCACCAGATTTTTATTTTTTATAAGTAGCAGTAAAATTCAGATAAGACAAAAAATAATGTTCGAAATCTGAGGGAGATATACCATTTTAAAGGTTGGTCAATTTAAAAAACGGAAATTTATTTTAATACTTCAAGACAATATTATTTTTGTTGCAGTATGTAATGTATTTACTTTTCAATGAAGAACGATGTACCAATCTTATTTGTCTAGAATTTCCATTTATTCACCAATTTAATTGAGTGAAAATAAGACAGCACGAGCTCTGCGAAGATTATTATATGGACATCATTGGGAAATGACAGAGTGTCCGCTTATTAGAACATTTTAAATACGACCGAAATCTATATAAACATCGTAAAAAAAAATCTGGTGCGTGCGCTCAACACACAACTTTCACTTACCAACTTACTTAGATTAGAAATTGATGTGTTTTGTTAATTGCCACTTCTCAAAGTCAGACATTTTTTCACATTAATTTCTTATTTTTGTTTTTATTTGATCTATAAAAAACACTATTTTTTTTTATTATTGAATAAAAGTTTTTACTTGTGATGATTCGGCAATGCAAGAATAATACTCCATCGCGTCTAATTTTATAATTCTCTATATAGTTGTTGAAAACTTCATTTAGTTACCATGAAACAAATAATTTCCATTAAATAAACAGAAGGGCTTTAATTATGAACAATGGTCTGTCATTAAAAGCGTACTCCGCATACGTGGGCTCAAATTGTTTTATGAGTTGATAGAATGTTTTTCTTTTTTCTCCTCCATATGTTTACTTAATTTTTTTCATATTTCATATTTAACCATGTCTTTTTTTGTAGGCGTAACGAGAGACAGATAATTTCTCCATGTAAAATTCAACAAAAACAAGGGTACTTTATAGGAAATCAAAAAATGACCCCTCCCCATTTAAGCCCCCTCAGAACCTTTTAATAATGATAAAGCCTACCTGATGAATTTTTAGATGAATATGGTGCCAAGCACCGAAAGCTTCTGATGTAAGAACGAAATAAAAAAGATGAGACTGTTTTAAAAATAAAATGGGTAAATTATTATAATATAGCCTACCTGATATTAAAGAACACCTAATTTTCATTAAACACTACGAATTTCAACAAAATCACTAAAGCCGTTTTTGAGATAATCGAAAAAAAGTAAAAATTGGGAAAGAAGTTATGAAATAAAGTGCCTCCTCCATTTCACCAATTTTGATCAAACGTTGGTTGTCACATCTTTGGCATATACAAACATCAAATACCCAGTTTGATCAAAATCGTTAAAGCCGTTTTTGAGTAAATAAAAAAAAACACGCGAAAATTATACTAAATTTGTTAGCCCCCTCCGGTTTATCAATTTTGATGAAATTTTTAATGAAGAAGGATGTATCAATCTTATTTTTCAAGAATTTCCACTTATTCACCAATTTAATTGAGTGAAAATAAGACAGCAGGAGCTCTGCGAAGATTTTTATACTAACCCCCGACAATTCGTAGAAAGAACAATATTAAAAACTCAAGAAATTTCATCTCGTTTAAAGTATAATCACCATTCATGGAATTTTAAAAATTTACGAGCTCATAAAAGGAGCAATGATAATATAATTAAAAATAATGAAGCTTCTTAAAAATAAAATCTTCATCAAATGTGGTCGACAAAATAATAATGTAAACCTTTTTATTTTTAAACAGGAACCTATTGAGTTCCACAGTACTTGAATTTGCCTGTAAATCACATACTTAATCATATACTTAATACAGCCCTGCGTATATAATGAAGCTTATAAATGTTTTCATGTTTTCCTTTTTTTTTTTTTTTTTAATTATAACATTTTCTCTCTATAGCCTTAATTGGCCACTAAATATTAATTAATACACAAAACATAATTACCAGCAAGAAATAATTCTTTGCGATTTGGGGTCCTTTTTACTTTACCCACACGTTACTTATTTCTAAAAGAGTGAGATATCTTATTATTAAATTAATACTAATGAAGAACAGATGATTATAGTAATGTATTTAAGAAGCTTCGAATGTAAACAAAAATTATTTAAATGATAATGATTTAAAAATGACAATTTATAGCCACGATTTCATCCCTGCAAAATCTCAAACTGCATTTAAATGCTGGAGATATTTTTGGTGAAAAGCAAGCTTCATAAAGTGTCCTCTACTACATTTCCGTGTTTTATGCATTATTCCGAACCTTTCAAATGTCTTAAATGCCTCTTCTTCTGATTTAAGAATGCGACTCAGCTGTAGCTCAGATTCATTAATTACAAAAACAACTTCAGCGTTTCTACTAAAATCTATGAATTAACCTCCTTCATGTATATATTTTTTTTCTTTTAAAATAGACATCTCTTATAACTGTTGTTATTTAATAAAAATATTAAAAAAAAGTTATAAAAAAGTAAGTGGTGTGGCTAAAGTAAAAAAGGAGCCCAGATTCGTTTAAATATAATTACACATTTAACTTTTTATATTACATGAGAATCCGGGTCTTAGGTAGTTATTATGTATTATATAAATAAAAGCAGAGACATTTTTCTTTATTGGATAAGATAAAATGATATGATCCGATAATCGACTCCCTTGAAGAAAGAAGATCCTTTAAGAAATAGCTGCTATATGAAGGCGGAAGGAAGAAGAGAATTTCATTTTACGGGGGGGCGCGTGATGGCTGCCACTCATTGGCTAGTGGACCGGAAATCCTTCTCCTTTCTTTTTGCGTAAGATTCGGCTCCCGTTCCAAAGAGGTCAAGCCTCTCTGTTGTGGAACTTCCCTTATATGGACATCATTGGGGAATGACAGAATGTCCGCTTATTAGAACATTTTAAATACGAACCCGACCGAAATCTATATAATCATCGTAAAAAAAAAATCTGGTGCGTGCGATCAACACACAAATTTCACTTACCAACTTACTTAGATTAGAAATTGATGTGTTTTGTTAATTGCCACTTCTCAAAGTCAGACATTTTTCCACATTAATTTCTTATTTTTGTTTTTATTTGCTCTATAAAAAACACTATTTTTTTTTTTATTAAATAAAAGTTTTTACTTGTGATGATTCGGCAATGCAAGCATAATACTCCATCGCGTCTAATTTTATAATTATCTTTTTAGTTGTTGAAAACTTCATTTAGCTACCATGAAACAAATAATTTCCATTAAATAAACAGAACGGCTTTAATTATGAACAATGGTCTGTCATTAAAGGCGTACTCCGCATACGTGGGCTCAAAGTGTTTTATGAGTTGACAGAATATTATTCTTTTTTTCTCCTCTATATGTTTACTTAATTTTTTTCATATTTCATATTTAACCATGTCTTTTTTTTTAGGCATAACGAGAGGCAGATAATTTCTCCATGTAAACAAAAACAAAGGTACTTTATAGGAAATCAAAAAATTACCCCTCCCCATTTAAGCCCCCTCAGAACATTTTAATAATGATAAAGCTTACCTGATATTAGAGAACACGACGAATTTTAACAAAATCATTAAAGCCGTTTTTGAGATAATCGAAAAAAAGGTAAAAATTAGAAAAGAATTTATGAAATAAAGTGCCTCCTCCATTTCACCAATTTTGATGAAATGTTGGCTGTCACATCTTTGGCATATACCCAGTTTGATCATAATCGTTAAAGCCGTTTTTGAGCAAATAAAAAAAAACACGCGAAAATTATACAAAATTTATTAGGCCCCCTCCGGTTGATCAATTTTGATGAAATTTTCGCAGTCATATCTCGGACATATTAATAGATCAAATACTCAGTTTAATCAAAATCGTTAGAGCCGTTTTTGAGAAAATCGAAAAAAACCTAAAAGTTATTAGACAAAGTACCCCCTCCGTTTGACCGATTTCGATGAAATTTTTGCTGTCACATTGCGGGCATAAAAATACACTAAATACCAAATTTCAAGTTCGCACGGTTTATGGTTTTTGAGCTATTTTGTTCGCACACACAGACCATTTCGCAGGCCTTGGCTATTTGGACTCAGGGGACCCCAAAGCGAGTATTTCCGTTAAAAACCGGAAGTCGAAATTTTTCACGATCGCAATAATTCCACTTACTATATATTTCATATATAGGTAAGTGAAAGTAAAAAAAATAGATGAACTTGAAAAATGCAATAAAATAAGTATGTAAAAAGTTTATAGTGATTTTACTTTTTATAACTGTTCAAATGTACAATATTGTAACGTAAAACAAAAGACAAAAGTCTAGACTTGTTGTTGGAACTAACTGTCATAGTATATAGCTAGTACATAGATGTTCGAGTACCATCTATGCAGGCCTCGAATGTTCTGGATTGTTCTTACGAATATATATAAGGGCCGATAGACTGGAGAGTTGGTCTTTTTATGAAGCTCAAGTCATATGGTTATTTCTGTGGGTGGTGTGTCCGTGTCCGTGTGTGTGTGTGTGTGTGTGTGAACAGATTAGCTCAAAAACTATAAGCCGTGCAAAACTGAAATTGGGTATTTGGTGTATGTATATGCCCGCGATGTGACGAAAAAAACTTCATCAAAATTGGTCAACCGGAGAGGGTACTTTGTTTAAAGAATTTTGTCTAATTTTTAGGTTTTTGAATGAATAATTGGTATTCAGTTATTCATGATTAACGATTACTGATAAATTCAGTTAGTCATTATTCATGAATAAAATATATTGATGAGCTAGGATTAATATAATATTCATGCATCATCAATACCTAATATTCATCAATCATGAATAACAAATATTCACCAATCATCAATCATGAATATGGTATATTCATAAACATTATTCATTTGAATTTAAAAGACGAGGGTGCTTTTCTGAATTAAAAGATGTCTTAATGAGCAAGGACAAGAGCATTTGAAGTCACAACTAAAGAATTAACCCTAATTCCAATGGGTATTAGTAAATGTCTATTGATGGAAAGAGCAAACAAATTTTATATCATCATTCATGATTAGTAAGGCACAGAATTATGATTTTTTTTGTAATCATGATTAATTAATTTATATTATTCATGATTAATGAATGATCTGTAACCATGAGTAGTGAATTCCCATTATTCATGATTAATGACTAATGAGTAATCATGAATAATGAATTCTTCTTAATCATGATTACTGACTAACATTTAATAGTGAA
This sequence comes from Aelia acuminata, assembly GCA_911387785.2. Taxonomy (NCBI): domain Eukaryota; kingdom Metazoa; phylum Arthropoda; class Insecta; order Hemiptera; family Pentatomidae; genus Aelia; species Aelia acuminata. The sequence continues at coordinate 215,497,881 of OU426978.1, read as the reverse complement.
TAATAGTCATTCATGATTGTTGAACACATTATATTCATGAATACTCCACGACCAGCGATCAATACAACTCATGATTAATGATTCCGCGCTAAGGAATGATTTGTGAATGATGATTACAATCATTATTCACATTTATTGATTATTAGTCATAATCATGATTACATTTTTATTTAAATATGCCCTAGTCTGCTCGTTTGTGCTTTGCATCACATATGATGCTCTTGCTTCACTTTACCTTAAATGTATACGGTTAAGTAAAAGGAAAAATAATGAGAAGATTAATTATAGCTGACTAAAAGATATTCAAAATTACTGTTTTAAGCTAATCTATATCATAGAAGATATTAAAAGTTAAGCTTACCTTGGAAATATGATATCAACTTGCACATGATAGGCCCAAAAATGAAGTTCATGAGAACTTGTCCGATAAGAGTGAAAGGCATGCAGAATACTCCTAACAAGATGTCACTGATTGCCTGCAAACATAATGAAATGAAATGAAATGAATCTTTATTGCTCTAAAGGATACATGTCCTTGTAGCAAGGAGTACAAAGCTGGATATCAATAATATATAAACATAAATAGTGCTAATATCCTATACACAATAATAAAAACAGAAAACAACAATTAAGACTTTTCGTGCTCTATACCATAGGACTACACTATACCATTAACCATACTTTACAAATATTTAGTAATTAAAATAAATACCATTTCATTACATATAATTGTCTTTCTTATTCATTGACAATAAAAGAGCGGATTTTAAGTGCCTCTTGCATATAAAAATATATATTTTTTACCTCTTTGCTATTTTTGGGGTTTAATATATGAAAGTAGTTATCTTGGTCATATGTTAGGCATTGCGGAAGATAAAATTTACGGATGGAGTTGTACATTGGGCAGGAGATTAAAATATGAAAAAGGTCTTGGGGTGTGTTCAGATTGCATATCGTACAATTTTCTTTGGGGTTAATCAGGTGATTTTGATGGTACCTACGTCAGAGGTTCTAAGTTGTGCTGCAGTTCTAAGATATCGAAATGTAGTGTTGCGGTAGAGGTAATAATTGGCTTCATCCTTTAATGGTTCTAATTTACAGTACAACAGACTACATTTAGATTTTGAAAGTAATTCTTTATCTTTTAGGTTAATTTTTTTTATATTGGTGTTGGTAATTTTAATGGTGTAGCCTGCAAACATAATTGAAAGAAATTTATTAGTTGTTACTTTACTCTATTTTACAAAACCTGAAATTAACAACAAAAAATTGTAAATTAAAAAAGAAAAGAAATCGAGATGAAAACTGCAGTTGAAAATCCACTGAAATCGTTATCTGTTGTTTGATACGGATATACAAGACTTTTCTGACGTAATTTAATGCATTTAGTATTATCACGTTACTAATTATTTAACCCTTAAGTCGACTGATAATCTTTTTACTGGCAACCAGCTAATGGGTCTCAGAGACCACCTGCTAAAAAGCAGGATGATTTTGTTTTCTTTAATATTTTTTTTTCTGTGAAGTCATTTATGAAAAACTACTGCACACTTATAATTGATAGGGTAAATAAAAATTGGAACATTATACAAAAAAATAATTTTAAGCTATCTAAATTGGTAACAAAAGCATTACAATTAGAAAGTTAGATCACACTTTTTTCTATTTGACTATCGAATTCTTCACTAGAATTGACTATTAATTCAGTCTTAGGTGCGTTTCAATTATTAAAAAACTTAAAAAATTTAAATACTTACATATATAAATACCGTCTTGGCGGGAGCACCTCAAGGTTCAATAATTGTGCTCTTCTCTACATTATATACAGTCATGACTTACCGGAAAGCATTGACATACTCACATATGCTGATGATACGGCGATTCTCACTAAACACAAGGATCCTATACATGCCTCACAAATTTTACAACATTTACATATATTAAATGACTGGTGTAAACTATAGAAGATTCGACTTAATCATGAAATATCCAAACATATAACATTCACTTTTCGAAAAAATACCTGCCCTCCAATTTACATCTCGGTCTTACCTTTGACAGAAGGATGACCTGTGGCCCGTGTGTTAAGATGAAACGTAAGACCCTTAACAACCGACTCAACCAACTCTACTCACTTTTTTCTAAAACTACAAAACTGGGACTAAGACAAAATTAAATACATATTTATACTTGATAAAACCAATATGGACATACTCTTCACAGATATAAGGAACAGCTAAAAAGACCCAATTACGCCGACTTCAAACCTTTCAATCAAAAATGTTAAGACTCATAGTTAAAGCACCATGTTGCGTCACTAACAAAACACTACATACTGAATTGCAAATAGAAACAGTAGACCAACATATAAAGACACTTTATAAACGTTTTCATACTCACTTGCAAGGCTACTTCAACCGACTGATTAGAGACATGGTAATAGTTGATATACCAATAAATAGGAGATTAAAAAGGCGTTGGATAGAGATCTCCTTCGTTAACAAACCAGATTACCTGAGACAAGCCAGACAAGAGGTACCGCTGGGAGCCATCCTTCACCATGCCTAACATGCCCTTATTTAAATTAGTGTAGCTCCCAAATTTGCTGATTGTCGAAGTTGTTGACAGGTGCAAATCAAGATATAAAGACAGAATTTTTTTTTTTTTTTTTTTTTTTTTTTTTTTTTTTTTTTACACATTTACACTTTTTTTACAGAATAGAAGTATAATACGTAAAAAAAAAAAAAAAAAAAAACTCAAGTAAATAAAAACAAGCTTCTTAAGCACATGTATACATTATTTACAACCCGGAGGACCCCGAGGCTTTTCCAACCACGGAGGAGGGAAAAGCAAGTCTCAAGAGGTTCTCGCGCTTCTCTCTCAGCCACTATCACTGGTATTAATAAAGCCAGTGGAGGCTGAGCGAGGGGTCAATAGCCAAAAGCACACTTGAGCGAAGAATCTGGCCATTGCCAGAACTCCGGTATATGTATATATATATATATTTACAAAAGGTTACGTAGACATTGCCGCTTTAACCTTCGAGGAGGATTGTAGTGATGAATGGAGGTGGATAGGGTTTGAGCAATAGGATTAGGATGATGGGTAAGGTTACTGTAAGATTTGAAGAATTTCTTCGGGATTAGTTCTCGAACGAACGGGATATTAAGATCAAGGTGTAGGATTTTGTTGGATACATAGAAAGGAGCATGGACTATTGTTCGGAGGATTTTGGACTGGAAGGATTGGATGCGTTTGATGCTAGATGGTTTAGCAGTTCGATGCCGTAGGTCCAGAAAAGTTTCAAAATGGTTTTGTAGATAAGTAGTATGTTGTCGATTGAAAGTGAATTAATATATAAAAAAGGTCAAGAGACTTCACTTAATGGACAAATTAGTCCCCTCCCCAATATAATTCTAAAAAAAAAAATGCAATATCGGTGGAAAGAGGTCAGTGAAGAGAGAGGATTGACTTTTTATTTTATTTATTTTTTTATTTATTTACATCCCTACCTGGCCTAATGGCCATACGGGTTTCGGCAACAGTGGCACTAAGCTAAAACGCTTAGCGTCGCTGATGCCATGGTTCTCTTCTGTTTCTTTCTCTTCACTCTTCCTCTATCACCCCATCACCACCTGCCCAGGGCGAACTTCATCTTCCGGCGGTTTTCCCGGTGGCTGCCCTCGTCTTCTTCCTCGGGCTCCTATGTTAAAGTGTGCAGGCCCCACGATTGTTTTCCATTCATTAATGGAACGTTTAAACTGAGGAAAATTGTCCTCAGTAACCAATTGAGGAAATTCTTCTTCAGTGAGGCTGTAGACCCCTAAGGATCGCATCAGTTTGGCCCTTATCGCCTCAAAGGCGGTGCAGGACGTGATCACGTGTTCTACAGTTTCGGGAACACCACATGCTACGCATAGAGGCTCGACATCCACGCCAAGACTGTGGAGTTTCGCTCGAAATCCTCCATGACCAGTAAGGAATGGGGGAACACAATAGTCCTGAAGGACCCACCTAGCGGATAGCCGCGATTTTACAGAGGGAAAATATTTTTTTCAGTGTACTCCCGTTCGGCGTTGTTATACACCGCAAGCTCCACTTCTCTATCGTGTCCTCCCGGATTATCTTTTTCCACTTGTTTGGCTCATTCCCAATTTTCACTTGAAATTCCTCTGGAAGTCCTGTTGAGCCCTCTCTCTTGTATTTACATTTTATGACTGTTTCTTGAAGGAGGAGGTCGAGAGGTACCGCTCCTGCAAGTACTTGCATCGCTTCATGAGACGTTGTCTTGTAGGCTCTAGAGACCCGCAGCAGAGCCATTCTCTGGGTTGAAGCCAGCCTTTTCCTTTGTCGCAGTGTGAGGTCGTGGCTCCAGAAGGGTGAAGCGTAACTCAGGATACTTTCCACTGCTCCTCTATAGATATTCATAGTGGTTGGGTATCTGAGCCCCCAGAATGCACCTCCCACACGACTCAGTCCATTGACGGTTTGGGTCACCCTTGTCGTCAGATAGTCCAAGTGAGGCGAGATATTTAGGCCTGTACCTAGCCTTACACCGAGGTATGTAACCACTTCACTTGGACGTATCCGCTGTCCTTCTATGTCCATGTTGATATGGTGCGCCCTGTCAGTCGTCCCTCTAAGAGAGAGGATTGACTTGAAGGGGATATTTGCCTGGCTGCGTAAGCGGCAAGAGCGCCTTATTAGCATTATTAGAGTGAGAAGGAAATCTGCGTTCGAATCCCGGTCAAGGTCAATCTTTTCTCTTTTTTTAAAAAATATGTATTTATACAATACTGGAGGGTTTAATGTAGAATAAAATCTACGCTTCCATTATTCTAGTTCTTAAACATTCGATAAAGATTTTTTTCCTCAGGTTACTGATTTTCATCAAGAATAAGGACTGGAATGCATGATACAGCCTCATTTGTGAGAATGTTTTAATCAGGCTTGAATGAAAAATTTCTATCAGGGGTTCGAGATCGAAATAAAGTTAAGTAAACGAAGCATTCATGAATAGGTAGGGGAGGGGGGGGGGGAGGAGACCGAAGGCTGGTTTATCCCTGCACTCTGGTCCTCATCTGCTATCGACTGCTGATAGAGGCAGAGCAGGGGTAGAGGTACAGCCATTCACAACTGTATTTCAGGCTATTATTATATCTTACAAGAGAAGTTTCCAGCAGTACCTCTTCAAATTACTAGAGCGATAATGAGGATTTGGGATATTAGGAAGTTGGGGCATTTGAGTAAGTATGTTTACGTATTTAGTTTTTGTCTCAGTCTTAATTTTGAATTTAGAAAAAAGTGGGTAAAGTAGCTTTAATCGTTTGTTTAGAGTTTCCCTTTTAATTTTAACGTGCGGGCCCCATGTCATCCTTCAATAGAGGGTTAGTCCGAGGTAGGGATGCGACATCGATGTCGATGTTTTTGAAACATCGATGTTTTGCGCAAAACATCGATGTTTTTAACATCGATGTTACGCAGCCGATGTTTTCCGACCATCGATGTTTTTGGACCGATGTTAACATCGATGTTTTTAATAGCTGACCTTTTTTTTTTTTTTTTTTTTTTTTTTTTTATGTATAAAAATAAATATGTCAATGATGTTTTTAACATAGATTTATTCGACAAATAAAAATATGTTTTAACATCGAAGCTTTGGAAAAAAAGAAATATACTTTAACATCGATGTTTGGGACAAAAACAAAGTTTTATTTAACATCTACGTTTTGACAATATCAAAGTTGTATTTAACGTCGATGTTTTTGACAGAAACGAATAAGTTGTAACATCGATATTTTTGTTAAAACATATTTGGTTTTGTCCTAAACATCGATGTTATTGTTAAAACATCGATGTTAAAACAAATTTGTTTTTGTCCATAACATAGAGTTTAATATATATTTATCCACAACATCAATGTTATTGTATATTAAAGTATACTTGTTTTTCTTAAAAACATCGATGTTATTAACAGCTTTGTTTTTGTTAAAAACATCGATGTTATTGACAAAACATCGATGTTAAATGATACTTGTTTTTGTTAAAAACGTCGATGTTAAAAACAATTAGTTTTAGTCCATAACATCGATGTTATTAACAGCTTTGTTTTAACTAAAACATCGATGTTAAGAATATATATATATATATATATATTGTTGTTTTTATCTAAAGCATCGAAGTTATTGTTAAAAACATCGATGTTATTAACAGCTTTGTTTTTGTTAAAAACATCGATGTTATTGTCAAAACATCGATGTTAAATGATACTTGTTTTTGTCCATAACATCGATGTTATTAACAGCTTTGTTTTTGTTCATAACATCGATGTTAATACACATTTATCCAAAACATAGATGTTAAAGTATACTTGTTTTTGTTAAAAACATCGATGTTATTGTCAAAACATCGATGTTAAATGATACTTGTTTTTGTTAAAAACATCGATGTTATTGTCAAAACATCGATGTCGAAAATTAGTTTGTTAATGTTAAAGCATCTTTGTTTTAACTAAAACATCGATGTTAAGAATATATATATATATATATATATATATATATATATATATTGTTGTTTTTTGCCAAAAGCATCGATGTTATTGTTAAAACATGGATGTTAAAATAAATTTGTTTTTGTCCATAACATCGAGTTTAATATATATTTAACCACAACAGCGATGTTATTGTCAAAACATAGATGTTAAAGTATACTTGTTTTTGTTAAAAACATCGATGTTAAAATTAATTTGTTTTTGTCCATAACATCGATGTTATTAACAGCTTTGTTTTTGTCCATAACATCGAAGTTATTAACAGCTTTGTTTTTGTTAAAAACATCGATGTTATTGTCAAAACATCGATGTTAAATGATATTTTTTTTTGTTAAAAACATCGATGTTAAAAAAAGTTTGTTTTTCTCCAAAACATCGATGTTTTGAAATATTTATTTTTGTTCAAAACCAATTTGCTATGGTAAATGCATCGATGTCGAAAACAAGTTTGTTAATGTTAGGGCATCTTTGTTTTAACTAAAACATCGATGTTAAGAATATATATATATATATATATATATATATATATATATATATATATATATATATATATATATATATATTGTTGTTTTTATCTAAGGCATCGATGTTATTGTTAAAACATCGATGTTAAAACAAATTTGTTTTTGTACATAACATAGAGTTTAATATATATTTATCCACAACATCGATGTTATTGTATATTAAAGTATACTTGTTTTTCTTACAAACATCGATGGTATTAACAGCTTTGTTTTTGTTAAAAACATCGATGTTATTGTCAAAACATCGATGTTAAATGATACTTGTTTTTGTTAAAAACATTGATGTTATTGTCAAAACATCGATGTCGAAAATTAGTTTGTTAATGTTAAAGCATCTTTGTTTTAACTAAAACATCGATGTTAAGAATATATATATATATATTGTTGTTTTTTGCCAAAAGCATCGATGTTATTGTTAAAACATGGATGTTAAAATAAATTTGTTTTTGTCCATAACATCGAGTTTAATATATATTTAACCACTATGTAAGTTAAATGGCTGTAATTACGACGTACCTATGTAACTTTTTTATAAAAAAATAAAGTTTTACTTTTAATGTGATAAAGAAGGCTGCTCAGAAAAAATAATTCTACATGATATCTTATATTTTCAAATAATAATGTGATTATAAAGACTGTCAATAAACAATTTTTATTGTTCTTTCCTTGAATGTGTCTTTCTTTTTCTTCTTTTTTCTGTCTTTAACAACAGCGATGTTAATATTAAACAGATGTCAAAGTATACTCGTTTTTAATTAAAACATCGATTTTAAAAAAATTTGTTTTAGTCCATACCATTGATGTTATTAACAGCTTTGTTTTTGTTAAAAACATCGATGTTATCAACAGCTTTGTTTTTGTTAAAAATATCGATGTTAATACACGTTTGTCCATAACATAGTGTTTAATATATATTTATCCACAACATCGATGTTATTGTATATTAAAGTATACTTGTTTTTCTTAAAAACATCGATGTTATTAACAGCTTTGTTTTTGTCCATAACATCGCAGTTATTAACAGCTTTGTTTTTGTTAAAAACATCGATGTTATTGTCAAAACATCGATTTGCTATGGTAAATGCATCGATGTCGAAAACAAGTTTGTTAATGTTAGAGCATCTTTGTTTTAACTAAAACATCGATGTTAAGAATATATATATATATATTGTTGTTTTTATCTAAAGCATCGATGTTATTGTTAAAACATCGATGTTAAAACAAATTTGTTTTTGTACATGACATAGCGTTTAATATATATTTATCCACAACATCGATGTTATTGTATATTAAAGTATACTTGTTTTTCTTAAAAACATCGATGTTATTAACAGCTTTGTTTTTGTTAAAAACATCGATGTTATTGTCAAAACATCGATGTTAAATGATACTTGTTTTTGTTAAAAACATCGATGTTATTAACAGCTTTGTTTTTGTTAAAAACATCGATGTTATTAACAGCTTTGTTTTTGTTAAAAACATCGATGTTATTAACAGCTTTGTTTTTGTTAAAAACATCGATGTTATTGTCAAAACATCGATGTTATTGTCAAAACATCGATGTTAAATGATACTTGGTTTTGTTAAAAACATAGATGTTAAAAAAAATTTGTTTTTGTCCATAACATCGATGTTAATAAATATTTATCCAAAACATCGATGTTATTGTCAAAACATAGATGTTAAAGTATACTTCTTTTGATAAAAACATCGATGTTAAAAAAAATTTGTTTTAGTCCATAACATCGATGTTATTAACAGCTTTGTTTTTGTCCATAACATCGATGTTAATACACATTTATCCAAAACATCGATGTTAATGTCAAAACATAGATGTTAAAGTATACTTGTTTTTGATAAAAACATCGATGTTAAAAATAATTAGTTTTAGTCCATAACATCGATGTTATTAACAGCTTTGTTTTTCTCCAAAACATCGATGTTTTAAAATATTTATTTTTGTTCAAAACCAATTTGTTATGGTAAAAGCATCGATTTTTAAAACAACATATATGATGTAATTGTCAAAACATGTCGAAAAAATCGAATTTTTTATACATTAAATATGAATTATAAAATGCTTTACACTTTAACATCGATTTAACTACGTTTGGGCATTAATATGTTAATGTTTAAAGACTGTATAAATTAAAAAACATCGATGTCAAAAAACATCGATGTTCTTGAACATCGATGTTTCGTGGTCGATGTTTTGATTGCAAAAACATCGATGTTCAAAACATCGATGTTTTGCCTTCGATGTCGCATCTCTAGTCCGAGGTACTGTACTGTGTCTGTTTGGGGAATTTGGACATTTTCGATATAGATTGGAGGACAAGTATTTTTCCGGAGAGTAAAAGTTATATGTTGTGATTTCTTGTTAAATTTTTCATTGATATTTAAATTATAACAAGCACAATAATTTCTAAAGAGATTATCTTTGATTTGTAAAATACCACGTGAAGTATCATTTTGTAGTCTATTTCTCATTTTATTTTTGTTTAAATTGAAAGCACTACATACTCTTTCAACACATGCAGTGCTATAGTTGAGCATATAAATCTAAATTACACTATTAATAAATTGTGATGGATGACTTCCCAATGTTTCCTTAAAATTGATTTTATTCTCATAGCTGAAGACATAAGCCAAAATTATTGTTTTATGTGATTTAACACTTCTTTCTCCCCATTATACGAAACCAGCCACGTTCCTTCTTGCAAAGTAGAGGAAAATAACTATTTTCATATATGAAATTAAAAAAAAGTCAGTGAAAACTTTTAATAATTTCCTAATTCCAACTTCAAAGTAATTTGAAGTTGGTTATTATGTGTAATGATGTTTTTGGGTAAATTTCTCCAGAGTAAATTTTATCATTTTTTTAAAAGTTAATATTCGACTTTTTACAGAGGTCCATACATATTTCGTTCTTGCCTTAAATAAAGTTGGTTTTTTTCAGATGGATTGACTTTATTTCCCTAGGAGAAAAGTCAGGATATTTTACGGTTTGTAATTTCATTTAAATAATATCCTAAATTAAAAAAATCTGGTGCGTGCGCGCAACACACAACTTTCACTTACCAACTTACTTAGATTAGAAATTAATGCGTTTTGTTAATTGTCACTTCTCAAATGAACAGAACAGCTTTAATTATAACGCATTGGTTTGTCATTAAAGGCGTACGGCGCATGCGTGAGCTCAAGGAGTTTAATGAGTTGACGGAATATTTTTCTTTTTTTCTCCTGTATATGTTTACTTATTTTCTTCATATATCATATTTAGCCATTTCTTATTTTTAGGCGTGATGAGAGACAGTTAATTTCTCAATATAAACTAAAACAAAGGTACTTTATAGAAAAACAAAAAAGGCCCCTTCCCCATTTAACCCCCTCAGAACATTTTAATAATGATAAAGCTTACCTGATATTAAATAACAACTAATTTTCATTAAACATAACGAATTTGATAAAAATCATCAAAGCCGTTTTTGAGATAATCGACCAAAAAGGTAAAAATTGGACAACATTTATTAAGTAAAGTCCCCCCTCCTGTTGATCAATTTTGATGAAATTTTTACAGTCATATCTCGGGCATATAAATACATCAAATACCAAGTTTGATCAAAATCGTTAAAACCGTTTTTGAGTAAATAAAAAAACACGTGAAAATGAGACAAAATTTATTAAGTAAAGTCCCCCCTCCGGTTGATCAATTTTGATGAAATTTTTACAGTCATATCTAGGGCATATCAATAGATCAAATACTCAGTTTAATCAAAATCGTTAGAGCCGTTTTTTAGAAAATCGAAAAAAACTTAAAAAGTTATTAAATAAAGTACCCCCTCCCTTTGAGCAAATTTGATGAAATTTTTTATTGTCACATCGCGGGCATATACATAATCTAAATACCCAATTTCAGGTTCGCACGGTTTATAGTTTTTGAGCTAGTCTGTTCACACACACACACACACAGACACACAGACACACAGACACACACACACACAGACCATTTCGCGGGACTTGGTTATTTTGACTCAGGGGACCCCAAAACATGTATTTCCGTTGAAAACCGGAAGTCGAAAATTTTCACGATCGCAATACTTCCACTTACTATATATTTCATATATAGGTAAGTGAAAGTAAAAAATCTGGTGCGTGCGCGCAACACACAACTTTCACTTACCCACTTACATTAGATTAGAAATGAATGCGTTGTGTTAATGCCACTTCTCAAAGTTACACATTTTTCCACATTCATTTCTTACCTGATATTAAAGAACACCTAATTTTCATTAAACATGGCGAATTTGATGAAAATCGTTAAAACCGTTTTTGAGATAATCGAAAAAAAGGTAAAAATCGGAAAAAAAGTTATGAAATAAAGTGCCCCCTCCCTTTGACCAATTTTGATGAAATCTGTGCTGTCACATTGCGGGCATATACCAACACCAAATACTGAGTTTTGTCAAAATCGTTAAAGCCGTTTTTGAGTAAATAAAAAAAACACGTGATAATGAGACAACATTTATTAAGTAAAGTCCCCCCTCCGGTTAATCAATTTTGATGAAATTTTTACAGTCATATCTCGGGCATATTATTACATCAAATACTCAGTTTAATCAAAATCGTTAAAGCCGTTTTTGAGTAAATAAAAAAAACACGTGAAAATGATACAAAATTTATTAAGTAAAGTCCCTCCTCCGGTTAATCAATTTTGATGAAATTTTTACAGTAATATCTCGGGCAAATAAATAGATCAAATACTGAGTTTAATCAAAATCGTTAGAGCTGTTTTTGAGAAAATCGAAAAAAACATAAAAGTTACTCAATAAAGTACCCCCTCCCTTTGAGTAATTTTGATGAAATTTATGCTGTCACATCGCGGGCATATACTTACACTAAATGCCCAATTTCAGGTTCGCACGGTTTATAGTTTTTGAGCTAGTCTGTTCACACACACACACACACACACACACACAGACACACACACACACAGACCATTTCGCGGGACTTGGTCATTTCGACTCAGGGGACCCCAAAACGTGTATTTCCGTTGAAAACCGGAAGTCGAAATTTTTCACGATCGCAATACTTCCACTTACTATATATTTCATATATAGGTAAGTGAAAGTAAAAATCTCAAGACATAAAAAAAGGTTTATAATTTTAATATAAAGGCTCTTTTAAACGTAACGAGAGTTAATAGAAAACTAAGACGATTTTAGTAAAGAGGGAGAAAATGGGATTTAAAAGTTCTTTTAGCATCTTGTCTTGAGCGGGATGAAAAAGAAAAGTTCTATCCAGGGTAAATGTTTAATGAGGCAACTTTCCCTATTAAAAAGAACAATGTATAATTCCTAGGAGATTGACTTAAGAATTCAATTGACTGCATTTGAGTTTTCAAATATTGAGAACTCTTCATTGATTATTATAATACAAAACATCAGGCTTTTCGCCTTATTGGGGGTACCCTTACACGTTTTGGGGTCCCCTGAGTCCAAATAACCAAGTCCCGTGAAATGGTCTGTGTGTGTGAACAGACTAGCTTAAAACCTCTAAACCGTACGAACCTGAATTTGGGTATTTGATATTTGGGCACATAATTTCATATTTTTTTTTTTTTTTATCCCAAAAATCAAAGTTATGATTTTTATTTTTTTATTCTACTTAATTTATTTAAAAACTAAAAGTCACACACTGACATTTATTTTAAAAAAAGTCTCTGAATATTTAAATTTAGCCTTCTACTTCACTTCATGGCTTTGGCTCTACTTCACTTTTCAAATCAATATGTGAAAGTTGTATTAGCCAAAGTTTCGATATTTATTGGCCACAACATTACCGATAATATACTTACATGTTTAAGTACTTTCTAATTCCTCTTAAGTTCCTCAAAATCGTAAGCAATTTTCGTAGCTGAAAATTATTTATAATGTCGATTAATGTGCCTGAAACCTAAAGTTTGTTAAGTCGAAATTAAAATTACTTTTTACTTTCACTTACCTATACATCAAATATATATTAAGGGAAAATATTGCGATCATGAAAAATTTCCGAATTCCCGCGAAATGGTCTGTGTGTGTGTGTGTGTGAAAAGACTAGCTAAAAAACTTTAAACCGTAAGAACCTTAAATTGGGTATTTAGTGTATAAACATGGCCGCGATATGACAGCTAAAGTTTCATTTAAATTGATCAAACGGAGGGGGCACTTTATTTCATAACTTTTTCCCATTTATACGATGTTTTCGATTTTCTCTATAATAGAATCAGCGATATCGATTAATCTGGGTATTTGATGTATTTTTGTGCCCCGATATCACAGACAAAATTTTATCAAAATTGATCAAACGTAGGGGCACTTTATTTCTTAACTTTTTTTCCCATTATTAAGTTTTTTTCGATTTCCCAAAAACCGTTATGACCATTTTGATTAAGCTCGTCAGATTCAATGGGAATCAAGTATTCTTTAATATCAAATGAGCTTTATTATTATTAAAATGTTCTGAGGGGGCATAGAATGGGAAGGGGCCTTTTTTTCCCTATAAAGTACCTTTGCTTTTATTTATATGGGAAAATGATCTGTAAAAGAAAAATATTCAGTCAACTCATAAAACACGTTGAGCTCACGCATGCGCAGTACACCTTTAAGGACAGACCACTGTTTATAATTAAAAATGTTCTGCTCATTTAATGGAAATTATTTGTTTTATCATAACTATATGAAGTTTTCAACTACATAGAGAATTATAAAATCAGACGTCTTGCTGTATTATGCTTGCATTGCCGAATTATATCAAATAAAGAATTTTATTTAATAATAAAAAATCCGGTGCGATGCGCGCAACACACAACTTCCACTTACCAACTTACTTAGATTAGAAATTGACGTGTTTTTTTAATTGCCATATCTCAGAGTCACGTATTTTTATACATATGTTTCTTATTATTGTTTTTATTTGCTCTCTAAAGTGCACTAATTTATTTTTATTATGAAATAAAAGTTCTTACTAGCGATAATTCGGCAATGCAAGCATAATAATCCAAGTCGTCTTATTTTATAATTCTCTATGTAATTGTTGAAAAATTCATTTAGTTACGATAAAACAAATCATTTCCATTAAATGAATACAACGGCTTTAATTATAAACAATGGTCCGTCATTAGAAGCGTACTCTGCATGCGTGTTTTATGAGTTGACGGAATATTTTTCTTTTTTCTCCTACATATTTTTCCTTTTTTTTCATATTTCATATTTAGCCCTTTCTTCTTTTTAGACACGAACGGGAGACACACAATTTCTCCATATAAACAAATACAAAGGTGTTATATAGGAAAACAAGTTTTAGCCCCCTCAGATAATTTAAAAATGATAAAGCTCACCTGATATGAAAGATGACTTGATTTTGATTAAAAATGAATTATTTGATCAAAATAGTTAAAGCCGTTTTTGAGATGTTCGAAAAAAATTTAAAAATTGGAAAAAAAAGTTATGAAATAAAGAGCCCCCTGCGTTTGACCAATTTTGATGAAATTCTGGCTGTCACATCGTGAGCATATACATACACCAAATATCTAGTCTGATAAAAAGCATTACAGCCGTTGTTGAGTAAATAAAAATAAAAACACGTGAACATGAGAAAAACTTTATTGAATAAAGTACCCCCTCCTTTTCACCAATTTGATGAAATTTCGGCTGTCGCATCGCGGGCATTCGAGTCAAATACCCAGTTTCATCAAAGTCATTAAAGCCGTTTTTTAGTAAATAAAAAAAAAACACGTGAAAGTGAGACAAAATTTATTAAGTAAAGTGCCCCCTCTAATTGATTAATTTTGATGAAATTTAGACTGTTACATCGCGGGCACATACACCCATCAAATATCAAGTTTAATCAAAATCGTTATAGCCGTTTTTGAAACAATGGAAAAAAAAACGTAACAATTAGACAAAATTCTTTAAATAAAGTACCCCCTCCGTTTGGCCAATTTTGATGAAATTTTTGCTGTTACATCGCGGCCATATTCATACACCAAATACCCAATTTGAGGTTCGTCTCCTCCCTGTGATAAGCAAAGTTCTAGAGCATCTTATTTTATCCAGTTTACAGCCGGTTCTAATAACAGCAAGCCATCCAAGGCAATACGGATCAACAAAAGGTAAAGGAACCGCTGATGCGCTGCTTCGAGTTCGCTCAGACGTTGAACAGAGGGCGGAGCGGTATGTCATGTTACTGCTTTTCGATACATCCTCCGCTTTTGACAGCGTCTGGTGGCCTCTGATACTCCAGCAGCTGCAGAAGTATGATGCCCCTAGCAACTTGCCCTCGTCAAAAGCTACCTCCAGGACAGGTTCGTGAGGATTCGAGGTAGCTCCTTGAAGTAGAAGCTCCCATAGAGAGGGGATGCCCTCAAGGATCGGTTCTTGGGCCAGCTCTATGGAAGCTGGTATTTGACGAGTTGCTAGGGGTGCTTGAGGAAGAGCGGCTCCTTGCAACGGCCTACGTCGATGACCTGGCGGCTGTAGTGGCATCCAACAGCAGAGCCGGTTTAAAAGCTGAAGCAGAACGATGCGCCAACCTGGTAGGAAGATGGTGTGAGGCGAAGAAGTTGAAAATGGCAGCTGAGAAAACTCAGGCCATTCTTGTAAGAGGGAAAACTGACAGGGCACACCCTACAACTCTCGTGATTGAGGGTTCAAGAATACGTCCAAGTGAGGTAGTCACCTACCTTGGTGTGAGATTCGGTAGGGGATTTAACATAATCCCTCAGGACTATCTCAGGAATAGGGTGGCCCTAGTCTTAAACGGGCTGAGTCGTCTAGGGGGCGCCTTCTGGGGTCTCAGATACCCAGCGACGATGACCATTTACAACGGATTAATACTGGTTATTCTGAGATACGCGTCCACCGGATGGTTCAAAGATCCCTCACTGCGGCAGATACGCAGGTTGGCGTCGCTTCAGCATACTACTCTGCTACGAGTCACAAAATCATACCGAAGTGTTTCTCATGAGGCTGTGCAGGTCCTAGCAGGAGGGGGACCTCTCGACCTTCTGCGTGAAGATTCCTTAAAGGATATTCTTAAAAGGGAAGGCTCAGCTGCTCTACCGGAAAATATCCGCACGAGAATTGCTGAAAACCTAAGAAAATGGAAAAGAACAATGCGAGAAGTCACAATTGATGAATGGAACCGGAGTTGGGTGACTACAACGAAAGGAGCTACGTTGAGGAAATATTTCCCCCCCGTCCGGTCACGGTTGTTGGCGACTTGGGTTATTCCGGATTATTGGGTTTCGTAATTTCTCACGGGGCATGAGGGTTTCCGCGCCAAACTGCACAGTCTAGGAAAGGACATAGATCCCCTAAGCCCTAGATGCAGGGTTCCGGAAACGGCTGAGCACATCATTGTGGACTGCACCCTCATTGAGGCACTTAGGGCCAAACTGTTGAGGGAAACTGGACTCTACGTAGTGGCAGAAAACAATTTCCCTCAGCTGGTGACTGAGGCAAACTACCCGTTCTACAAGTCCTTTGTGTACGGGTGGAAAACTGCTGTTAGCCCTGCCCATTTCAATTTGACAAGGCAGGGACCTTTGCCTGGAAGACCGCCTGAAGGAGGAGATGAAGAAGAAGGCCAGGAAGAAGGTGATTTGGGGCGCTGAACAACTGAAGTAGGAAGAAGAAGAAGAAGAAGAAGGGACAAAAAAAAAAAATCAAATGAAGTATACCACCAAAGATTCCCAATAGCAACATTTGAAATGTTGGAAACACCCGTGTTGCTGAAAGGCAAGGAAGGGCGAAATAAATAAAAAATAAAAATATAGGTAAGTGAAAGTAAAAAGTAGTGTACTTTAAATTACTTATTTTTTGAAAAAACTAAGTAAATGAATATGGAAAAATGTGTGGCTTTGAGGAATGGCATTCAACAAGACACGTTTATTTCTAATCAAAGTAAGTTGGTAAGTGAAAGTTGTGTGTTGCGCAAATCGCGCTAGATTTTTTTGGTTTATATAGTGTAGATTATGCTATACGGAAATATCTGGGTGTAGTTCGGTGTGTATTTTTAGTAACCCCATTTTTGTTTTATTTATAATAAAATAATTTATAGTATGAAGTAGCTTACCGGATTGTACTCTACATTTAAAAATATAAACATACTTCCAGAATCACCTATCATAGTCTGGTATAAATTTGTTTCCAAAACAAAACAAAATACTCTTATCTAATTTGGCGCTCTTGTACGAGTAATAACATGTGAAAATTAACTTACTCGGCATCGTGACGGATTTGCCGTGTTGAACCTTTTTTTTATGCTTTCGTTATAGTTATAGTTATAGCAAGGAATTAATGGCTTTTGAATGGCGTAGGTACATGTTGATTTCATGAAACTAGCGTTGGGTAGTGGTGCATTGGGGAGCGAGAAAGCAAAATTATGTAATATCTTTTTATCTAGTTACCTATTTAATCTAACATTTATTTTATTTACTGAATGAAATCATTCTATTGTCAATTGATCTGATAAAGAATTAAGATAAAATAAACTGGGCTTATTCTTTGTACTTCACGTACACGTAGAGGATTGAATAGAAGTGATAGAATTTTAGTAGAGCTAAAGGATTTTCTGAAGAGGACATCTTCCCAATCTGGCAACTAGGACCATTGAAAGAACTCTTTGCTAGATTAGAATTCCTTGAGAGTACCCACGTAACGGTTCATAGTGCCTCCATGATTACTATTGTAAAAATCACAACCTTTCTTTTTTACTTTCACTTACCTATATATAAAATATATAGCAAGGGAAAGTATTGCGATTGTAAAAAATTTCGATGTCCTAAATTCGATCTAAGGAAATACACGTTTTGGGGTACCTTGAGTTCAAATAACCAAGTCCCTGTGTCTGTGTCTTTGTGTGTTTATGTGAACAGAGTAGCTCAAAAACTATAAACCGTTCGAACCTAAAATTGGGTATTTGGCGTATCTATATACCCTCGATGTGACATCAAAAATTTCATCAAGATTGGTCAAACGGAAGGTGTACTTTATTTAATAACTTATCAGTTATTAAAAACGGCTCTAACGATTTTGATCAAACTTGGTATTTGATGTATGTATATGCCCGTGATTTGACTGTCAAAATTTCTTCAAAATTGTTGAAACGGAGGGGGCACTTTATTTCATAACTTTTTTTACAATTATTACCTTTTTTTCGATTATCTCAAAAATGGCTTTAATAATTTTGATTAAATTCGTCATGATTAATGAAAATCAAGTACTCTTTAATATCAGGTAAGCATCATCATTATTAAAATGTTCTAAGGGGGCTTAAATGGGGAAAGGGCCTTTTTTGTTTTCCTATAAAATACCTCTATATTTTCAAAAAACGGCTTTAAGAATCAAGTATTCTTTAATATCAGGTAAGCTTTGTCATTATTAAAATACTCCGAGGGGGCTTAAATGTGGAAGGGACTTTTTTTGTTTTCCTATAAAATACCTTTGATTTTGTTTATATGGAAAAATTAACTGCCTCTCGATACGCCTAAAGATAAGAAATGGCTAAATATGAAATATGAAAAAATAAAGAAAACATATACAGGAGAAAAAAAGCAAAATATTCCGTCAACTTTGGGCCCAGGCATGCGCAGTACGCCTTTAATGATAGACCATTGTTTATAATTAACAACGTTCTGTTCATTTAATGGAAATTATTTGTTTCATTGTAAATAAATGGTAAATTATATCAAACGCGATGGAGTGTTATGCTTGCATTGCCGAATCATCACAAGTAGAAACTTTTATATAGTAACTACAAATTTTAGTGTACTTTAGAGAGCAAATAGAAACAAAAATAAGTAAATGAATGTGGGTAAATGTGTGACTTTGAGAAATGGCATTTAACAAAACACTTCAACTTCTAATCTTAGTAAGTTGGTAAGTGAAAGTTTTGTGTTGCGCGCATCGCACCAGATTTTTTTTTATATGTTTAATAAAAGTTATTTTATCTTCTTAAATTAACTATTAAGCTGGTTCCGTTTTCGTTCTACTTCCTTTTTTACATCTTCAAGGCTGAAAAAATATACTATATTTTATATTGGGATAATTATATTTAATACTAGCTAGTGTACCCGGCTTCGCTCCGGTAGTTGTATGGCAGTTTCAATAACAGAAAAACTTTAAAATTAAAGGAAATATAGAACAAAATTAGCACTTTCTTGAAAATTTTAACATTGTATCAATATTAAGATTCGAGATCTGCAGTGTCTGCCCAAATAAGGAACCCTATATACTTTATAGGGTGATTGATGAATGAACAATGGTGAATGAACAATTAATTTTGCTCCAACTTTGTCGAGTCATGCATCGTTTTTGATGGTTTCTGTGATTCTGAATCCTGTAAGCCCATACCAAGCAGTCAGCAGATAATAAGTTATTAGATTATTAGTTAAAAAACTATATTTGGAGTACAACTTAAGCGCCGACTACTGTGATGGTCCCATTAGATCCAGAAGTTTAGAAAATACCGAAGATTCATAGAAACATTTTTGTAAGACCTTTCTTCCAGTTCAACCTCCCTTAATATATAATCCCCCCCCCACCCTAATTTGGCAGAACTCTGCACTTCTCCAATCTTACTGCTGTTACTAAGTGAAAACCAAAATATCATGAGGGCACAATTTTTTCATCATATTTCTTTTTATCCTGAACTATGAGCGATGATAAAATCTTATTGAAAAAATTGTATTATTGGAGTCAATTCATCATTTTGTCAACTGGAATGCTCATCATACATAGTAATTAAACCATTTTTCATAACTACATACAATAAGAACACTTCAAACTTGTTATTTTCGGTTTTTAATCAGTCTATTCAGCTCTTCTTTTTTGTTTTATGTCTGTTTTTATTCGCTCACTCATATTGCATTAAATTTACTTAAGTATATGTTAGATATTGATTAAATGTAATGTGTTAATCAATTAACCTTCTTATGAGAAAATTAATTTTGTAAAGTATCCAGTCGGTTTTCTCATTGATTGCAGATATGTAAAACATTAATTTATTTTAAAAGAAAAGGTGAAACTAATTATTTTCGCTTGATTTTTTAGTAATTTAAAAAGAACAGCTGACGAAATATATAACCTTTACAAATATAACGGTATGAATGAACAATAAACATTGAGTGAAACACACCCTAGCGCTTCCTGGTGGTCTGCAGCTCGAACTAAATTTTTCATTCATAAACTCGTATGTCATTCTCGGGTAGGCTAATTACATTGTGGCATAAAATACCAGTCCTTTTCTCTTCAATTTCACACCCTTAAGAGAAAAACGGAAACCTTCTTCTCCGTTAGGGGACATACAGTTACACGCTGACATAAATCTCTTAATCGTATGTGGAGTCGTTTCTGAGCCTTTTCGGCACGCACATTGTACACTTTGCTTTATAATATATATTGATTAATTATGATACTAGTAGAAGATATTAGAAGACGTTCACATACTTTATTTTCACATAGTAGTTTGCGAAAATCCTCGCCTCTCTAGAAAGCGTATGAGACAATGGGATAGAAGAGCCGATTAGGACAAATACAAAGAAAGACAACTCGTTTCGCTCTAAATCCTCGAACAAAGCTAGAATCTGCCGAAGTTACAGAAGAACTACATCATAAAAGGGCGGATTAACGGTATTCTAGTCCTTAAAAGGAAACTTTTATAGCAATCACTGAATTTTGGAGAAATATTACAAGCTATCATTCACAATTTTTACCTGCTTCCGATAACCTATTAATCGACTTCAATATCCTGGTTATCTATTATTACGTTATAATTTATTTATTCAAGAACATGTTAATAAAAACGGGCGAATGATACCAATACCACCAATGACAGGTGGTAAACGACAAAATAAAAAATAAAATGAAAATCTTAAACAAAATAGTATAGCTCAATGCCTGAACGCATGGGGGCGGGATGGCCGAGTGGGCAAAGGCGCTTGCAATAGTTAATCAAAGTCAAGCGTGTTAAGTACTTGGATGGGTGACCGCTCCGTTCAGGTGATCACCCGCCAATGAACTCCACGCAGTCCAAGCCTACCCCCATCCCCAGGTATGTGAGGCCCGTCTGCTTACTGCAGGCGACTCACACCGACCGGGCGTAGGAGTGATGTACCTTCCCCGTGTATCCCATTGGGAATCGTTCTTCATTTAAGGTTTTCCAGGATATCAGTTACCGCCCGGAGGTTTGGTTCAAGGATGGTATGCTTCAGCGAACGAAAGGTAGGTCCTCGGAGCCTGCTGACTCTGGGATACCATAATCCTTGGACCTAGACCAGTTTTTCACTCACTGTCCTTGAACCCGAGAGAGCTGACTCCATCGGTGGGAAGGGCACTGCCAAAGTGGCCCCAATGGGGTGGTTATGGAGCCATGGGCAGTCTGCCGCTGCACAATGGTGACCATGGCTTGCAGCAACGTGAGGTTTGGGCTACCCCCTCCAGACTGTCTTTGCTCCCGCAAGCAACAGAAATGTCTGTAAGAAGACCACACTGCGAAATGTCTGTAAGAAGACCACACTGCGAAATGTCTGTAAGAAGACCACACTGCGAAATGTCTGTAAGAAGACCACACTGCGAAATGTCTGTAAGAAGACCACACTGCGAAATGTCTGTAAGAAGACCACACTGCGAAATGTCTGTAAGAAGACCACACTGCGAAATGTCTGTAAGAAGACCACACTGCGAAATGTCTGTAAGAAGACCACACTGCTAGGTCAAAGCTCTCATTAGGCCTAATGCGCCAACCGAAAAAGAAAAAAAATGCCTGAATGATTGTTAAAGCCCTAGTCAATTTTTATTTTTCTCTTAAGTAATTTTATTTGATTTTATTTTTCCCATGCCCTTTTATTTGTTTTAATGATTTTTCTCTCTTTATTACTTATTAATTTAATAGTTAATAAATAATAATTATATGTGCATTGTAAATAGTATGTTTATTTAGAATATTATGAAGAAAGAAAATTATACATATGGTGTCTAATGGTATTAAGGACCACAACAACGGTGATAACGCCGTACCAGTCGTAGTATGCGAGTTGTATGGGGCACACTTATATTCTCACCAATCGTGCTCTCACCCACCATATTGTTTCATCTCGTCTCATCTTCAATATATTAAGATCCTGCATATCAAGATCTATTATATCTAGAAGGACGATGAGTATTTTAACACAACAGTGGATACACTGAGAATTTCTAAATAAGGTAGGATCCTCCTTACTCACCAATTTTTACTTTTTTTCTAATGGAATATAAAACGTCGAAGAACATCTTTTCCTTTTTTTCTCTCCAAGAAGATCTAGTTTAATGGACAATTATTTTATTTACTTTTGTATAAAAAGCGTTAGATTCATTTTTTTTTTCATCATTTTGAAAAGAAGTTAATTTTTTTTTTTTGTTCTTCTGATTTATTCTTTTTTGTTTTTAAGCTGTTATCTTATTTTTCTTTGAATATCTGTATGTTAATTTTGGGGGTTAACTGTTATCAATTTATCTTTTTTAATCCTTTTTTTTCTTTATTAATATATTTTTTGTAAAACATGGAAGGGCCTTTTATTTATTTTTAACCAACACCTATAAAGTATGTTGATTTTATTTTAATCTCACTTTGCATGAAATGTTTTTATTTTTATTAATTTATATTATCACCATTGTTTTTTTTCCTTACAGCATAACCCACCGTGCCCATATTTTTTTTTATACAGTCCATTATTTTCGTCTTTGCCCTTTTGGAGGGGGGAGACAAAATTCTCACTGGGGAAGGATTGCACTTCAAACAAGAAACGCCCCTTGCCCTAACAATGATCATTATCGGAACGGATTATTATCGTCTTAATCAGCGTCCTCAATAACTTTTAAATCGACCTCAATATTTTGGATCACGTAACTTATAATGAAACGATATCAGAGCAATTAATATAAAAATTGATATTTTTCATAAGCAGGGCTGCTGATAATGTATAAGTCGACTCTCAATTCTACTTAAAGTATAATAAACCACTGGAAACCGATTTTTAGCAATGCACTACATGATGGAATAATCAATTAAAAAAAACTTTATATAAATGTATGATAAAGTGACTTTTATTTTATGACCATTAAAGTAAAAGTAAGCATTTTATTCATTTATTTAAAAATTAAAAGTCATATTTTGACGTTTATTCGTTAAAAAGAAAATTTGAATTAATATCGACACCTGCCAGATTGTTTCGAATTGTGTCATTATTTTCGTCCGTTAGGTTACATATAAAAGCATTTTCGTTGGTATGACTTACTTCTTTATGAAATTTATTATGAGGAAAATTAAGGTGACCATGAAAAATGTATATGTATAGTACCGAAAAGATGTATCCCTAATATATATTTAAATGCAAAAACAGGGCCTGTTACTTCAAATAATTACTCAATATTACACACTCTTGAAATGATGGGTAAAACAGTCACATTCCTCTGGGTACCGTCCCACACACGAATCTCGGGAAATGAGAAGGCTGACCAGGCTGCTAGGGAAGGTACCATGAGTGATCTAGCACCGGAGAACATACTAGAGCCACAGGATATTAAAACATGGCTAAAAGGAAAAGTCAACTCAGATTGGGAAGACATGTGGAAGTCTGAATCGACTAAAAACAAGGTTAGAGCAGTATAGGACACCACCAGGAAATGGAGGACTTCCAACCCCGAGAAGAGAAGTGGTGGTACTGACCCGTATGTGAATATGACATGGCATCCTAACGCATTCTTATCTCATTAATAAAGAACCGCATCCGATGTGCCGAAGATGCAATTCCCAACTCACCCTGTGGCATATTGCAGAGAAAATGCTCAATATTTCAAACATCTTGAGCTAAATATGAGTTAAATGTAATAAGATAATCACAAAACCTACAAGTAAGTAAACAAATATTACGAATAAATTGACAGGTTTTAATTTGTTAAAAACTTCATATATTCATAATTCAATCAATAAATACTATCCTAGATAAATTATCAATTTGAAGTTAATAGCCAGATTGTCTGTCCAGGGATTTTTAAAGTAATCTTTTGAATGAATTTTTTACGTAATATGGTCGTATAAGGTAAAATGCACAGTGATATACAATTTTTACATCACTGAATCGAATGGAAATTCACATGCAATCTGTAGATTGAAAGTTATCACAGACTATAACTGCAGCATTGGAGGGTCGAGTACCTCAGTAGTCGGCGCCTAAGATGTACTCGAAATATATTTTTATTAACTGAGATATCTTATTTTTCAACTATAATCTAACAACTTATTATCTCTTGACTGCATGGAATGGGCTAATAGGATTCAGAATCAAACCACAGAAACCATAAAAAATGATGATTAAATAACTCGACAAATTAGTAGCAAAATTAATTTTTCATTTACCATTTTGAACCCCCCATAAAGTATATAGGCTTCCCTATTTGGGCGGACTCGGCAGATCTCGAATCTTAATATTAATAAGAGAAAACGAAGGTGCTAATTTTGTTCTACGTTTTCATTAATTTTACAGCTTTTCTGTTATTATATCTATAAATTATTTCTGTTAGTATATTTATAAATTAAAATATATATTATTTTCTTTAATGAAGGAGCTCTTCCGCAAAATAATACAATTACAGCACTCTTCCCCTCTAAGTGAGGAAAAAGATCCTTAGCAGATAAAATATATATATTCAAAGGAGAAGAAAAAAAAATAAAAAACTAACTGAGATGTATTTAATATAAATAGTATTATTTAAGACAGTTATTCAGGGTAAAATAACCTCCGCTATTAATTGTCCCATAGCTTGATCCTATACTATCCGAAAAGATATATAAAGCAATCATTATTTCGACACATTTTTAAAACATAAGAATCAGTTTTAACGACCAAAAAAAAAAATAAAAATATCTAAATTATCTTTTTATAGAAAGAGATACAGCGTTAAAGTGAAGGGCAGAAGATCGATTGAACGAGTTTTGAATATTTAAGTGATCATTATGCTTTAAATTCTAGTCTCGGAACGATAAGCAACAAAAGTAGGGGTATAGTATAGAGCGATTGTTAAAGGTCAGTAGAGCGCTTTGTTGGAGGTTAACTGCTTTTTATAACAGGCAGGTCATATTTAACTGACTTCTCGTCTGATATACTTAAACATTTCTAGAAACATAATAAGGTACTAAAGCCAATTTTCCTAAAAGCTTACTTAAAGTACGTATTGATAGGGATACACATGTCGGCATTTAACGGGAGTAAACTTGGGCATGTGTCTACGTTGCATGCTATATTTTTATTTTTTATTTTGTTCCCCCTCTTGCTTGCAGTTTAGGCAATACGGGGTTTCCCGGGCCTGGAGAGTGTGTGGGGAATATATGCCGACCAACATTAAATCTCCCCTGGCTCCAGGTTTTGAACTGCCTGTTTACTGGTTTTCAATCATGTGGTATCAGGGGCAACGCCTATTTCCTTGATAGCGCTTTTACAAGATAAAACTTGTAGAGAATTATTAAATGCCCCCTGGCTCCGGATTTTAAATTGATATCTTTGGGTTCCCTATCAAACCTTATTAAGGGCAACGCGTTTGCCCAATCAGTAATCCTGCCACTCCATTGCGTTCCATCCGTCATTGCACAGATTAAATTTCGAAGAGTCAGCAATTCTTATTTTATCCAGATGTTTCATTAAGTAGTCTCTTGACCAGTTTGTTTCCCCTCAATATCCACTTTTTATGGATTCCAGCAACCTGGATCGCCTTTTTAATTTCCTTAGCTCTGTGGAATGAAATCTCGTTTTCAGGCTGCTCCAACACAGAAACTTTTTTGGCGAGTTAGTCGGCCATTGCATTTCCGTGAACTTGATATTCGCTGAAAAATCATCCTTCTACCCCGAAGAAGATCTTGCTTCAATGAACTCACAGTTTCATTAAATATCGCATCGGCAATGCGGCGTCACTTATTTTTTTTGGTTATGTTTATACCTAGGTTTTTCGAACATTAATGATCATGAAAATTTTTAAATAAAAAAATAGAGATTGAAAAAAAAAAAACATTCATACTTATTTGATGTATGTGAGTGGAATAAATCCCCTTTTAACTATGGAGGCCAATGGAGCCAGGGGCTAATCGTATAGCTAACTCGTTTAGTGCACCTATCCGCTGAATTACCGAGCTCTCATCAACTAGAATACCACCTCATCATATTCACTTCCTTCAATATAGAATATTGGATATCTATAATATTAAATTTTGAATTAAATTCACGCATAAATCGTTTTTATTTTATTTTATTTTTACTTTCACTTACCTATATATGAAATATATAGTAAGTGGAAGTATTGCGATCGTGAAAAAATTCGACTTCCGGTTTTCAACGGAAATACACGTTTTGGGGTCCCCTGAGTCGAAATGACCAAGTCCCGCGAAATGGTCTGTGTGTGTGTTTGTGAACAGACTAGCTCAAAAACTATAGACCGTGCCAACTGAAATTGGGTATTTGGTGTAGGTATATACCCCCAATGTGACAGCGAAAATTCCATCAAAATCGCTCCTAGGGAGGGAGTACTTTATTTAATAACTTTTTACGTTTTTTTCGATTTTCTCAAAAACGGCTCTAACGATTTTGATTAAACTGAGTATTTGATCTATTTATATGCCCGAAATACGAGTATGTCTGTAAAAATTTCATCAAAATTGATCAACCGCAGGGGGCACTTTACTTAATAATTTTGTACCATTTTTACGTGCTTTTTTTATTTTCTCAAAAACGGCTTTCACGACTGTGATCAAACTGGGTATTTGATGTATATATATGCCAAATATGTGATAGCCAACATTTCATCAAAATTGATCAACCGAAGGGGGGACTTTACTTAATAATTTTGTATCATTTTCACGGGGTTTTTATTTACTCAAAAACGGCTTTAACGATTAATAAAAATAAGATATGAATGTAGAAAAATGTGTGACTTTGGGAAATGATATTTAACAAACACGTCAATTTCTTATCTACGTAAGTTGGTAAGTGAAAGTTGTGTGTTGCGCGCACGCACCAGATTTTTTTTTAAGTATACCAAGACAAAGCCAGTATTAGTTCTGAATTTGATTTATTTTTCACTAAGAAACAACAAATTTAATATACTCGTTATGGACAATTTTAGTATGAATAGTTTCAATTTATACATACGACGAATTCAATAACTGAAGATATAAAGTGTGAGGCGAGCTACCGGTAATATTTATATTTATATTGTAACGTTAAATCGATAAGCAAATAAATGGCGTAACCTCCCGGACTGCTTGTTGGAACAAAATAAGCGGTTGGAACGAACTGTTTTTGTCTAGATCATTCCGTGATGGCGGAGAACTGCCGACATTGTTCTAGAATATTCCAGGCCTCACTATTTACGATTATATAGAAGGGGCAGAGACTGAACGAGTTAGTGGAAGTCTGTGTCTTGACTGTGTTGCTCAAGTCATATGATTGTGTGTGATAAAGTTATCAATTTTGTAACCTGCTCATACATTTAAGTTTTATTAATTCGTTGGCATTGTGATAACTGTATATTTCTGTTAATAAACATTCTTTAACCCACATAAGTGTTACAATATTATAATATTATATTTATTTTATATTTATATATATTTCTATATATATTCTATATATACTAATATTTTCTAGTATGCTTTAAGGGGGACACTTGAGGACCAAGTTAATATGACTTTTTATCCTTCGACTTCAATAAAAGCCAATTCACTCGTGGTATGTAAGGTTTCATTGCTTGGCAAATAAAGGAACAATCCCTGTTATATATCCATCCCAAATTCTAAAATAGATAAATAATAGCAAAGAAAAAATAAAATATATCTGTTGCGATGCGCGCAACACACAACTTTTAATTACCAACCTGCTCATGGTTGAGTAGAAACCGACCTGGTTAATGGTAGAAAACGCAAACTAAAAAATTCACAGGAAATAGCTTTATCCGCATTTTTAACGTTTTTTGTTCGTTATTCTCCATAAGGTATTAATCATTGCAAACATGTACGTCCGCAGGGGGGGAGGGAGACAGCTACCCCCCCCCTAGAAATTTTGAGAAACAAAAAATACAAATAAATTCGTATCCGATTTCTGTATTTATTAAGCAACAAATATTTTCCCCACGGAATAAATCTCGACCTGCCCACCATGGTTAGAATAGGTTGGTTACACCTCTAGAATAGCCCCCCGTATGTCACACATTAAATAAAAGTATTTACTTGTGATAATTCGGCAATGCAAGCATACTACTCCAAGTAGTCTGATTTTATAATTCTCTATGTACTTGTTGAATATTTCATTTAGTTACTATGAAACAAATAATTTCCATTAAATGAACAGATCGGCTTTGATTATGAACAATGGTCTGTTATTAAAGATTTACTCCGCATGCATGGGCTCAACGTGTTTTATGAATTGACAGAATATTTTTCTTTTTTTCTCCTTTATATGTTTACTTAATTTTAATCATATCTCATATTTAGCCATTTCAAAAAAGGAAATCAAAAAAGGCCCCTTCCCCATTTAAGCCCCTCAGAAAATTTTAATAATAATAAAGCTTACCTGATATTAAAGAACACCTAATTTTAATTAAACGCCACGAATTTGATGAAAATCGTTAAAGCCGTTTTCGAGATAATCGAATAAAAGGTTTAAATTGATAAACAATTTATTAAGTAAAGTCCCCCCTAAGGTTGATCAATATTGACGAAATATTGGCTATTACTTCATTGGCATATACCTACATCAAATACCCAGTTTGATCAAAATCATTAAAGCCGTTTTTTAGTAAATAAAAAAAAAAAAATGTGAAAATGATATAAAATTTATTAAGTAAAATCACCCCTCCGGTTGATAAATTTCGATGAAATTTTTACAGTCGTATCTCGGGCATATACATACATTAAATACCGAGTTTGATCAAAATCTTTAATGCCGTTTTTGAGTAAATTAAAAAACCACGTGAAAATGATATAAAATTTATCAAGTAAAGTCCCCCCTCCGGTTGATCAATTTTGATGAAATTTTTACAGTCATATTTCGGGCATACACACACACTAAATACCCAATTTCAAGTTCGCAAGATTTATAGTTTTGAGCTAGTCTGTTCACACACACACACACACACACACACACATGCCGTTTTTGAGTAAATTAAAAAACACGTGAAAATGATATAAAATTTATCATGTAAAGTCCCCACTCCCTTTGTTGAATTTTGATGAAATTTTTGCTGTCACATTGCGGGCATATACATACACTAAATACCCAATTTCAAGTTCGCAAGATTTATAGTTTTTGAGCTAGTCTGTTCACACACACACATACAGACCATTTTGCGGGACTTGGTTATTTGGACTCAGTTATTTCATCGACTGGTTATACACCCAAAACGTGTATTTCCGTTGAAAACCGGAAGTCGAAATTTTTCACGATCGCAATACTTCCACTTACTATATATTTCATATATAGGTAAGTAAAAGTAAAAACAAAGAAACAAATATTTTAACTTATAAATAATGTAACAGTTCTGTGGGTTAACAAAAATATAACAATATCAATGCCTAACAATTATTCGAGCAAGTTACAAAAATTATAACTTTATAGCCCACAAATTATATGGCTTGAGCTTCACAGTTTAGACTCCAACTCAGTGGTTCAGTCGCTCGCTCCTTATATATAGTCGTAAAAGTTTCCAGACCTACGGGAAGGTCCCATGTCTGCGTGGACTGCGTTAGAAAAATCTATCATTCCATGTCAAATCAACACACTGATTTAGACTCGATGTCTCAGATTTTCATGAATTTATGTATGCAGCAATATATCATTGACTAATGACAAAATACCAAATTTCAGTTGTATGGCACAATTATTTTTGAAGTTATTAATTTTTAAAGATTTACATTTTTTTGAAAAAATTTCAGGTTTTGGCACCTTTAGATGCCTTTAGGCTGGCAACCAGTGGCGAAATAAACCTAGGAGTGGTCTCATTTTAAAGCTGGGGCTTTAATATGGAATACCACAAGATAGGGGTTACAATTTCAAAAGTTGAAAATTTAAATTAAATTTTGAAATTTAAATTTCTCAAAAAGTGGCTATTTTAAAACAAACTTTCAAAAAGTTATCAAAAATAGTTTTCAATGACTTAGTCCAAATAGCAAAATTCTATCGTGGGATCTAAATGGGATCAGATGATACAGGGCTTCAGAAATAAACGTTTTGTGAAAAATACCAGAATTAGTATCGTTTCAGAATTTTTTAAATAATTTATGGAATGAAACAAGCAGTGGCTATTACTTTTACATTTTTTTAATACTCGAAAGGTCATATAGATGCTAACTATCAAAATCTAATATTATGAGTAAAGTTAACAAATCAGTTCATCGAGACTTCAATCGTAGGAAGATACCCACACATTTGTTTTTCACTTTACCGTCTGGTATACTGTATGTTCGGGTAGTTTCTGTGATGGGTTTTACTTTACATATCACATCTGCAAAAGGTATCCACAGTGTATTAGGTGGAGTGGGATTTACAAATGAGGATGACGAACCTGAAGGATGGAGGAATGTAACTTGCACTTTACTGGAATCTTCATCTTTATCCATAACATAACTCAACCACTAAGTTTCACCATAGTTTGATGTTACATACCCACCAATATCTGCTGTATGTCCTTTACAACTAGAAATACACTTGAAACAATTGCAGAAGAAAATAATTTCACATTTACTTTGGTTCCAGAGTTGAGAGGTACGAAGGTATGAAATTTCTGGGTGCCTGATATAGTTACCGCTTTTAGCGGTTGGCCAGTTGTTCTTCAGCTTTATTCTATTCTTCAATATTAAAAAATACAAAGTCTATGCTAGATATGTTCTGATGTGACCATTCAAGCAGTTGCCTTGCATCCATAATATGCTCGTTGTAGGCTTTCTCTCGCTGCTAGTCTGAAGTGGTCAAGAAATGGGTTGTGTTCTAAGGATACAATATCACAGGAATCGCCAAGAGAACTTCTTATAAGCAACTCAGATGCTACACTGGCTAAAAATGTGTAATGTACCTTGTGTAAAAAGGGGATTTCCCTCTTCTTGTAGGCCAATCAGCTTCAGTTCTTTTTTAAAGAGGGGTTTCCAAACATCTTACTATAAAGTAGTCATTGTAATTTAATTATTTAATAGTTAATTATTTTCCTGCATAGGAAAATAGGTAATTAACATTTTTTTTTATTTTTATAATTTAGTACATTATTCCCAAAACATGTGTATTTCTGAAGCCCTGTATCACCTGATCCCATGATAGAATTTTGCTATTTGACTAAGTCATTGCAAACTATTTTTGATAAATTTTTGAAAATCTTAAATTTTCCTCTTTTTTGAGAAATTTGAATTTCAAAATTTCATTTAAATTTCCAATTTTTTTTTTCAAATTGTAACCCCTATCTTGTGGCATACCGTATTAAAGTCCCATTCAACAGCTCTAAAATGAGACCACTCCTAGGTTTATATCACCACTGGTTGCCAGCCTAAAGACATCTAAAGGTGCCAAAACCTGAATTTTTAAAAAAAAAATGTAAATCTTTAAAAATGAATATTTTTAAAAATAATTGTGCCATACAACTGAAATTTGGTTTTTTTATAAGTCTATGATATATTGCTGCATACCAAAAATCATGAAAATCTGAGACATCAAGACTGAAAATCTCCCAAAATTGTGTTGATTTGACATGGAATGACCCTATACCCAAACACGTGCTCTGGCGGTCTGTTCCGACCGTCTAGTTCGTTCCAACAAAAGGTTTGGGATATTAAACCATAAAGTTTTATTTAACGATTTAATGCTACAATATAAAAGTTTTATTTAAATAATTAATTGAGGCTTAGCAGGTCAGAATGCATTGGACCATTTCAGACACAAGAATTTTACCAGCTTGTTTGATTGCAAAACATGAAATGCTTCAATAATTTTCGATTAATTATTGTTTATTTTTTTTTAATGGAAAAAAATCCTAATTTCAGATGAGTTGTTTCTATCTTTGTAAATATATCGTGAATGTGAATCGATAGAAGGGGTATTTACGGTTCGTCGAAAATTGAAACTTGGTTTCCTAACTTTAGGCCGGACCTAAGTTGAGTTACGACCCAGGAAAGCAGGGATTACGCCAACTGTTAGCTGAAAGTTGGGACGTGGGTTCTAGATTGCTGAGTTAAATGTAGATTTATTAGTATGTTCGGAATCAGATTCCGATAATTAATTAATAATAATATTAATGCAAGAAAGACTTCATAAATTTTTTTATTGAAAGATAGGAAGATACACGGAGAAATAGTCCTCTAATTTAAATTCAAATTTAACTATTAACTAGTCAGGATGTCATGCATCATATTTATCTGTTCCTAACTGAGATTTTTACTGATGGTGGAAGTATGGTTTTCGTATTTTATTGGAACCGTCGTTTCGACCCAAATTTTTGGTCGTCATGGCTATAAATATATCGTGAATGTGAATCGATAGAAGGGGTATTTACGGTTCGTCGAAAATTGAAACTTGGTTTCCTAACTTTAGGCCGGACCTAAGTTGAGTTACGTGACTTATGGTAACGTGAGGTGACCCAGGAAAGCAGGGATTACGCCAACTGTTAGCTGAAAGTTGGGACGTGGGTTCTAGATTGCTGAGTTAAATGTAGATTTATTAGTATGTTCGGAATCAGATTCCGATAATTAATTAATAATAATATTAATGCAAGAAAGACTTCATAAATTTTTTTATTGAAAGATAGGAAGATACACGGAGAAATAGTCCTCTAATTTAAATTCAAATTTAACTATTAACTAGTCAGGATGTCATGCATCATATTTATCTGTTCCTAACTGAGATTTTTACTGATGGTGGAAGTATGGTTTTCGTATTTTATTGGAACCGTCGTTTCGACCCAAATTTTTGGTCGTCATGGCTAAATGGGAAAAAACAGAAAACAATTAATCAGAGAAATAAATACATTTAAATAAATATTAAATGTATGTGAAACATTAAACATAATTAAATATATTAGATAGATAGATTAATAGATTTATTTTGGTAGGGCAATCAACTAAAGTGTTATTATGACCTTTAATATTGGGATTACATTTTATGAGGCTGAATTATTTAGTTTTTCTCTCTATGTTTAACTGATGTTTATACTTATTGATAGGAATATAAATACAAATATGGATTTTTTTTTTCCAGCTTCCACTGAAGCCTTATACTGCCCGTACTAACACCCATGGCACGGGGAGATACTTCTCCTACGAAAGAAAAGCACCACCCAGGGCGGGACTCGAACCCACAGCTCCGGCTTGGGAGTACGGTGCTCTACCACCCAGCCATGCCGGGCCCCAACTATGGATTTACTTAGCGATTACCTTTATTCATTTATTTATTTTTATTTTTATTTAATTATTTATTTATTTTTTATTATTATTTTCTTAACTTTTCCATTTTCTTTTAATTTTTTTTAATTATATTTTATATACACAGACTTTTTCTTTTCTTTTTTGTATAAATAACAGTTGTTGTTCTTAAATATATTAGATAATAACAAACATTTTTTTTATAGAATTTAAAAAATATAGTTATTAATAACTATAATAACATTAATTAATTATTAATAACTATAATATATAAAACTTCTGAGGCTTAGAAAAACACGTAAGTGAATTCTAAATGGTTTTTACCATGATATAAACCATTTTTATTTTCCATATTTTTCCTTTTTATATTTTGTGTTTTTAAATATTTTTACATATATTTCAATAAATACATATTTTTGTCCATATTGTACAACTTTTTGGGAATTCCCTTTAAAATTATTGTTACTTATTTACTTGTTTTACGAATATTCAATCGATGCCTAGAATAAAAAAAAAATAAAGTAGAGAATGAACGTAGGTATCGAAAGGTTTCTTGGAAAATCAAAAGGCACAAAGCAATATCGACAGTTCACATTTCAGAATCTCCTCTTTTCTTATATAGGGCAATTCCCCTCTTTCTTGGCAATGCTTATACCTACTGTGTGAAATGCCAAAAAGGAAAGAAAACAGAAAAAGCCGCTAAGCACGTCGCGGAGTTGGCAGAAGAAACATTTAAATGCGACAGTGAAGGTGTCTTGTAGCGTTTGTGCTGGAGTAAAACATTTCAACAGTAAACGATTTTTGGTTTTTGCAGCATTTTAAAACATTTGAAAACGCGTAGAAAATAATTCGACTGATGCATCAGTCGATGTGAAAAGATCATTCAGCAAATAAAAGTAAAAAAAAAAACTTTACTTCGACCGAATCGTTGTAGATTTTCCGAAAAAAAATCTTAGAATGTATCTTAATTGCAACGTTTTTGATGATGAACATGAGGAAATTTAATATGTTTTCTTAAATTTCCATAAATATTGTTAATTATTTGTTATTCATTTTGTTATTTTTTTCAAAATTACATATTTTAAGTAAAAGAGTTCTTATATTTATTTTTTATGTGAATACTGAACTTTTTTAATATTTTAAATTTCAGTCGATATTTTCATTTCTTTTTTTTTCGTCCATATTTTTATTATATATTATTGCATATATACGTCCATATTTTTGTACATATTTTGAAATTTTTAATACATAAAAATCCTATCCCTGGTTATTGAATTAAGACGCTGTAATGATAAAAGTAATAAATAAAAATAATATAAAACTTAAAATAGCTTATCTAAGGTAATATCGAACTGTAGGGGAACATATTGCCTATAGCCGGGCGCAAGCGACGCTGCTTCTTTACAGGAACTAGAGAAACAGGGATAGAAGCAGGGCAAATTATATATGGTGGGATTCATAGTGTTTTTTGGCGTTTTTAATTTATTTTTCCATTATTAAAACCCGATTGTGCAAAAAATTATTTGAAAAATGTCTAAGAGGTATTGATCGGTCCCTCAGTGTTCAATTAGAAAATAAAAAGACGAGTCATTCCATTTATTTCCAAAAAATAAAAAGCTTCTTAAAGAGTGTATTGTAAAATTAAGAATATATAAGCCTGTTTCGAAGAATATGACGATGTGTAGTCTTCATTTTAAAGTTACTATATTTATCCAGGTAAATATTAGTATTTGACATTTTATTATTACAAAATGATATTTTATGCAAATAACATTGGTACCATAGTGTCATAGATTTGTTTTTCTTTTTTCATATTCCCCATTTTTGTATTAAATCCGTTGTGCTTAATTGATCCAAGTTTTCAATGCGATACCTGAAAGTTTTGACAAATAAATAAATAATATGTCAAAGAAACTAAGCTGTCAAGAAAATGACAGCTGTCATAACAATAGGTAATTAAAGTTATTACTAACCGAAAAACGTAGAGTAAAGTTACAATGATGTGTTTGCATTTACCAGAACTACCAGTTTTACATGAAAATTGCTTATTATTATTAATAAATTTGATTTCCACTTTTATTTGATGGGCAGTCCTTTAAGATCGCTTGTTTGAAGGCACAAGGCTTGTAAAATAACTGTTTTTTTTACTTCTAGATATTATTCCACATGTAATTATGTGGTTTGCATCAAGGATAGCCTGCCCTTCAATTAATGGTCTTTTAAAATTACCAATTATCTCTATCACATCAACTATGTCTATCCCCGTTCCTTCCGACATTTTGCAAAACTACTAGCGCACCCTATAGTCGATTGTGACCGCTAATAATAAGGTTTCAATGCTATGTAACAATGAAGCCTAAGTTATTAAGATAAAATGTAGTACACAAAATAGATGTAATGGTGTAATATCGAAAATGTAAAAAAAAAAAAAAAAAAAAAAAAAAAAAAAAAAAAAAAAAAAAAAAAAAAAAAAAAAAAAAAAAAAAAAAAAAAAACCTAGTTAGATGGATAATATAATAATATAATATTACAGAATAAATCACTGAATGAAGAGTAAGAGATTTATGATTACATTATGATTAACACGCTCACGCCGGGGCTGTAATTAATGCTCCTCGCTCATTGGCGTCTTTTCTTAATGATTTCCGCTCTATCAGATGAAAGTTTATCTAGGGATGGCATTATGCAGTATTGACGATCCAACATTAATAAAATAAACAATACAATCCTACCTCGTTATACATCGTCGTGAAAAGTTTTGTGACTGACTAAAGTAGTGTTCGATACGGCAGTCTAGTGTGAGCCACCAGTGGTACACGCTGGCGTGAACGTGTTGAAGGATACCTATAAGATGTATTTGTAATTCAAGTTTAATGAAAATTTACATCTTCCAATAATTGTTTAGCATATTTTTTTTTATTTATTTATTTCCTTTTTCAACGTTTAGGGGCACTCTTGCAATTGCATATCCTTTATGTACATACCATAACACACGTACACATATATATGTATAACACACATATATATAAGTTATACAAATTATTTAAAAGTAACAATTATTTTAAGCCTTTTAGTCATCTCTCTATCACAAACTGCTTGCAGTTTATATATAAATAAATAATAAATAGCAGTGTATGTGTGTGTATGTACGTCAAGATATGCACATAAAGGAGTTACAATTTACAACATACAGCAAAGCTTGGAAAATAATTTTAAGTTGTTTCCTGAAGATGTGACGGGTGCCCGCAAAACATTTATTGGATGTTGTTAATTTTCATTAAACTTACAATTAAAAATAATAATAAAAAACTTCCGGAAAAATTATTAAAAATATGTCAGAAGATATATGTTATAAATGGATTTACACTAGAAGGATGAATAGGGTGTGGAACTCGATATTTATACTGAGTACTCAAGAAATTTAGAGGCTGCATTTTGGAACTTGGGTCAACTTTTTAAAAGTATAAAAATGTTTATTTCATCAGAATTTCCATAAACATAATCGGTGTCATCACTTTCAGATGTAGAAATATTATTTATTAGTAAACATGGTCTTCGGTGACAGGGATCGCTGCAGACCGTAGCAGCGATTCTCTATGATTAAGTCATCGATTTTGGCACTAATCGAGAATTTAATGACCCTGCCGTTAATTAGGTCATTAGGCTCCTCCGATAAAGCGGCCTTTATCTTGTTTACGGTCGGCTATTAAGAGGAATCCTTTGATCGATTGCCAAGCTCACCTGTTCCAAACTTCAAAATTAGTTATGATATCAACCACCTAACTTAAATATTGTTTTGTAACACATTGGTCTGAGAGTATACACTATCTTTATCTCAAAGAATTAGTCATAGTAATTATGGAATAGAAAGTTTGTGGGTTTGTAAGCCTCTGGTCCTAAAGATCATTCGTCATCGATGCCATTCAAACTTGACAAACTTTCCCGAAATTAATTGGGCCAGCGACAATGAAAAGCAGATACTAAAACTGAAATTTTCAAAGACAATCAGACAACGCTGGGTTTGAAATTATTAACTATGTACGATAGTTTGCTCGCATACAATTAATACAAGTCGGGTCAACCTTTAAATGTTTCTGGGGGCAATCTTTTATTACATGATCACTGACTGCAGACCAGATACATATTACGGCATCCCTTGGACATGTTGCCCTGGTGTGTTCGTAGCCTTGACACTTGGTGCACCGAGGGGCGTCAAGATAGTCCTTGAATGTCAAGGACCACCATCCTCCATTCAAATTACCTATCTCCAGCAGTTGGAACCGAACCATTGGGTTTACTTCTAGGACCCAATTCTTCGTTAATCCGTTCCTAGCAATTGAGGAAAAAAGGGGCCGGATATCGTCACTTACTAATGGCGTGGGGTCCGACTTCTCGGGTATTGTTCCCCACAGAAATCTGGCGAGTTCTTCCGAGCCCCATGAACTGGGCACACCCCTCACCTCCATCTTTGGTTTTTTCCTCAATGCTAACCTCGCTTGGAGACCGTTTTCGCGCAACGCCTGCCATCCTATAACTTTCGTGGCGTGAGAACTATCTTCTAGTCGAACTAAAATTGAGTCTCCCTTCGTTTTTCGGACAATCGAGGAACTTACACCAATCTCAGCAGGAGAAGGGAGCCCATTTATAACGTCCATAGCACTTACCTATATATGAAACATATAGTAAGGGAAAGTGTGGCGATCGTGAAAAAATTTCGACTTTCGACTTCGACCGGTTTTCAACGGAAATACACGTTATGTGGTGCCCTTAGTACAAATAACCAAGTCCCGCGATAATAACCAACATATCTCTGTCTGCAACAAGAGTCCTATCTTATTAAATTACGTAGTTAATAGAGGTGAGAGATAGTCAACTGTTCTTCAATTACGATAGGTTAAATGATGGTCAGGATTTTCAGTTTACAATGATTTTATTGTGGTAAGCCAACGTTTCGATCCAACTTGTGGATCTTCATCAGAGCTAAAAGAGAACAAATATATGAGTGTCTATGCTAGAGGGTGACAATAAATGGATACATTACAGAACTGATAATAATATAACTATAACTGTATTAATCTTCAAATAGAAGAAAATTAAAAGACCGCTATAATGATGAAGGAAGGCTCACAAATTGTAAGCTATTCGGTCACGAAAATATTTTCCTTTATTGACCTTTATATAGTCATAGTCACAGTTTTATAGGCTTAGGCTGACGTTTCGCTCATGTTTGAGCATTTTCAAAGCTAAAAAATCAAAAGGGAAATCACAGCTTTGTGGTTAAAATTATTTTTAACAATTAAAAACATAATGAATATTAGTACAATTTTAGGAAAGTAATCTTACCACATTCATCATCTATTGGTAAAAATCACAAATTAAAAAATTGTGTCATATAGTACAATAAAAATTTATATATATATATATATAGGAAGAAACATAATGGTCAAAAATCTTAGTAATACATTAAGCTGGTGTAATCATAAATAGTATTAAAACTATAAACAGTGACTGATCTGAGATGGACATATATAAATACATATATTTCAAAGGAAAATTAAAAAACAATTAAAATTATAATCAATTAATAAAAACTAACAGAAAAACAACAATATCACAGTCTTAAATTAGTAGAGGTTTAAAAATGACATAACAATATACATTATCAATTATTACAATTTACATTTTTATTGATTTATAGATATATATATAATTATATGTACAAGCATATTTGATGTTGTAAATTTGAAGGTAAAATAAAATTAAGATGTAAGACTGCATTATTAAATTTAAAACTTGTTTATAATATTACCGTAAAATTTTTTTATTTCTGAACCTTCTTTTCTGCAGTTAACTAAATTGTTTATGTTTTTATTTATATATATGCTCTCCATAATTTCTCTTTTTTTCCTGTGTTTTTGTGTGCAGATTATTTTGGTTTTTTGGAAATTGAATTCATGATTTGTAATTTTATGGTGCTCGACTAGAGCTGAATTGATTTTTGACTTTGGCTTTAAGCTGTATTTATGTTGGTTTATTCTACTTTCTAGGTTGCACCCGGTATGGCCCAAATAAGATTTATTACAATTAGAACATGGTATGTTGTACACAATGTTTGTTTTCTTCATAGTTGGGATTTTGTCTTTCATGTTCAAAACTAAATAATGAACATGCCTTGTTCAGTTATGATGTTGTTTCTTTGTTCACTAATATCCCACTTAAATTAGCATTCAAAATAATTAATGAAAATTGGGAATTGATTGAACCTCACACACCCATAAAAAGTAAAACCTTATTCCTCGAAGGTTTACGGCTTTGTACAGAGCACGGTTATTTCAGTTATAATAATAGCTTCTATAGACAAACATATGGACTACCAATGGGTGGTAGATTATCTGTAAATTTATCAGGGATCGTGTTAAACTATATTATCGATAATGCTATTAAAAAATGCAATAATAAACCTCTTTTTATAGCCAAATATATTGATGACCTGTTAGTCATTATAAATATAGATCAAAATTCAGAATTTTGAAGAAAACAAACATTGTGTACAACATACCATGTTCTAATTGTAATAAATCTTATTTGGGCCATACAGGGTGCAACCTAGAAAGTAGAATAAACCAACATAAATACAGCTTAAAGCCAAATAAAAAAAGACTTTTTCATAAATACAGCTTAAAGCCTTTTGATTTTTTAGCTTTGAAAATGCTCAAACATGAGCGAAACGTCAGCCTAAGCCTATAAAACTGTGACTATGACTATATAAAGGTCAATAAAGGAAAATATTTTCGAGACCGAATAGCTTACAATTTGTGAACCTTCCTTCATAACTATAACTGAAAATCCTGACCATCATTTAAACTATCGTAATTGAAGAACAGTTGACTATCTCTCACCTCTATTAACTAGGTAATTTAATAAGATAGGACTCTTGTTGCAGAGAGAGATATGTTGCTGTTGGTAATTAGTTCATTGACTACCTGAGAACGGTAAAGCCATTTTACGCTCGCCGTAACCGCAAGTTACCAGCTTCTGTTATTTCCATTTGTCCAAATTTGTTATTCGCCATTGATCGTCATTCTACTAGTTGTTAATTACCAGAGAGGTCAGTGAAACGTTAATTACTCTAGCTAGCAAACTACTGTAACGTGAAACAAACACAAAAAAAATCTTGTGCGATGCGCGCAACACACAACTTTCACTTACGAACTTACTTCGATTAAAAATTGACGTGTTTGTTAAATTTCATTTCTCAAAGTCACACATTTTTCTTATTCATTTATTTATTTTTATTTGTATTTGCTCTTTAAAGTACACTAAATTTTATTATTAAATAATAACTTGAAATAATTTTCTATATAATTAAAAATTTACTTGTGATAATTCGGCATAATACTCCAAGTAGTCTGATTTTGTAATTCTCAGTGTAATTGTTGAAAACTTCATTGAGTTACCATGAAACAAATAATCCATTGAATGAACAGAACATCTTTAATTATAAACAATCGTCAGTCATTAAAGACGTACTGCGCATGCCTGGTCTCAACGAGTTTTATGAGTTTACGGAATATTTTTCTTTTTTTCTCCTCTATATGTTTACTTGATTTTTTTCGTATTTCATATTTAGATATCATCTTTAGCTAGCCATTTCTTAGTTTTAGACGAAACACATAATTTCTCCATATAAACAAAAACAAAGGTACTTTATAGGAAAACAAAAAAGGCCCCTTCCCTATATATGCCCACACAGAACATTCTAATAATGATAAAGCTTACCTGATATTAAGTAATAAAAATATATTAAGTAAAGTGCCCCCTCCAATTGATCAATTTTGACTGTAACATCGCGTTCATACATCAATTATCATGTTAAATCACAATCCTTAGAGCTGTTTTTGAGAAAATAAAAAAAAAACGTACTAATGGGAACGAAAGTTATTAAATAAAGTGCCTCCTCCGTTAGATCAATTTTTACGACATTTTTTCTGCCATATCGCGGGCATATACATAGATCAAATAACCAGTTTTATCAAAATCGTTAGAGCCGTTTTTGAGAAAATCGAAAAAAAACGCAAAAAGTTATCAAATAAAGTACCCCTTCCGTTTGTACAAATTTTGATGATTTTTTTTGGGTCAAATCGTGGGCCTATTCATACACTAACTACCTAATTTCAGGTTTGTACGATTTATAGTTTTTGAGCTAGTCTGTTCACACAGACCATTTCGCGGGACTTGGTTTTTTGGACTAAGGGGACTACATAACGTGTATTTCCGTTGAAAACCGGTCGAAGTCGAAAGACGAAATTTTTTCACGATCGCCACACTTTCCCTTACTATATATTTCATATTTAGGTAAGTGCTATGGACGTTATAAATGGGCTCCCTTCTCCTGCTGAGATTGGTAAGTTCCTCGATTGTCCGAAAAACGAAGGGAGACTCAATTTTAGCTCGACTAGAAGATAGTTCTGACGCCACGAAAGTTATAGGATGGCAGGCGTTGCGCGAAAACGGTCTCCAAGCGAGGTTAGCATTGAGGAAAAAACCAAAGATGGAGGTGAGGGGTGTGCCCAGTTCATGGGGCTCGGAAGAACTCGCCAGATTTCTGTGGGGAACAATACCCGAGAAGTCGGTCCCCACGCCATTAGTAAGTGACGATATCCGGCCCCTTTTTTCCTCAATTGCTAGGAACGGATTAACGAAGAATTGGGTCCTAGAAGTACACCCAATGGTTCGGTTCCAACTGCTGGAGATAGGTAATTTGAATGGAGGATGGTGGTCCTTGACATTCAAGGACTATCTTGACGCCCCTCGGTGCACCAAGTGTCAAGGCTACGAACACACCAGGGCAACATGTCCAGGGGATGCCGTAATATGTATCTGGTGTGCAGTCAGTGGTCATGTAATAAAAGATTGCCCCCAGAAACAATTAAAGGTTGACCCGACTTGTATTAATTGTATGCGAGCAAACGCCCACCCAAAATTATCGAAACACAAGGCGAGTAGCCGAGATTGCCCGATACACTTGTCATGGTGCAAAGAGGTGGCTAAAAGAACCTATTATGAATAAAATTACCGTTCTCCAGCTCAATATGGGCCGCCGGAGGGTTATAGCAGATGAGCTTCGTGCTCTCTGTCAACGATATGACATCATGTCGGTCCAGGAACCGACCTGCCGTGGGAACATGGTCACGGGACTTGGTCTCACGTCGAGAGTTATAGCTCTAGGCAGTGGAGAGAGGAGGCCTAGAGCTGCCATCGTGGTTAATAACCCGAACCTCGACGTGATGGAACTGAGGCAATACTCCATGGCAGATATGGTAGCATGCTATATTAAGTGGGGTGGTGTGTCCTTCACCCTAGTTTCTGCATACCTACCTAACGGTAATGACATCGAATATGACATATCTGCCATGAAATTATCACAAATCGAAGTAGAAATGTGATAATTTGCTCAGATACCAATTCCTAGAACACGGTTTGGGGTTCCAATGGAACGAATAGAAGGGGCGCTAAGCTCGGTATGTTTATTGCCAGGAGTCAATTAGTCGTAGTAAATGATATCTCTAACGTCCCCACCTTTACTGGTGGCATGAGTGACAGTTGGATTGACCTCACGCTAACATCACCGACACTTACAAGATACATTGTCGATTGGACCCTCAAATCAGAAACGAGTTCTGACCACAATGCCCTGATCTCTAGTATAGTGCAAGATTAAAGGGGTTCCCACGGTAAAAATAAGGGTTATATAACCCGCAAAACCGACTGGAGTGCTTTCCGATGTATGCTGGAGGGAAAACTTGTCGATCAGGATTGGGAAGAGGGAGAATCGGATAGTACAAATGACCTGGACAACAGGACAACAGAGTATCCAAGGTCACCAGTGCTATCCTTGACGCTGCAGAAAACTCTCTCCACCATCGGAAAGCGAGGGCTCGACC
This sequence comes from Aelia acuminata, assembly GCA_911387785.2. NCBI lineage: Eukaryota > Metazoa > Arthropoda > Insecta > Hemiptera > Pentatomidae > Aelia > Aelia acuminata. Next base: position 215,454,403 of record OU426978.1, on the reverse strand, counting down.
TGTCCCATGGTGGACGCCGGGATTAACTATTATGAAGAGAGAGCTCTAGAGGGCCCGGCGATTGTACCAGAAGTGCAGATGTGACGAGAGGCGCGCTGCACTTCGGAATGAGTACAAGTCTAAGGCCAAGGTGTACCGATATGAAGTGCGTTCACGGAAACATAGGTCCTGGGATGAAATCATCGCGGAAGAGTCCACCAAGAATCCTTGGGGTATACCCTACAAGGTGGCAATGGGTAAGATGACCCCACCACAGACGAAGGCAGCCCTTTCTGACGGAGTTTCCCAAGCAAATACTCTTGATGAGGCAGCTAGCATCTACGTTCAGGCGACATATCCCAGGACAATGAGGAGGAAAAATTCGTGAGACGCACTACGGCATAGCCCCCTGGCACAGACTTTTGTCCACCATGGGACCTATATGATCTTCGTCTTGCTGTGGATAGACAGAAAACTGGCCGCGCTCCAGGACTGGATGCAATAGATTCGGCGATCTTAAAGAACAGTATTCCTTATCTGGTATAGGCTCTTGGGAATATTCAATGATTGCCTAGATAGGGGATACTTCCCAAGGAAATGGAAGATCGCCGATTTGAGATTACTCTGGAAGGGTGGAGGCAGGGACAAGCAGCTCCCTAAGTCATATAAGCACATATGTCTCCTCCCTGTGATGAGCAAGGTCCTGGAGCATCTTATTTTAACAAGTCTTACGACCAGTACTTACTCGAGCCAGTCATCCACGGCAATACGGTTCTACTAAGGGAAAGGGAACCGCTGATGCTTTACTTCAAGTTCACGCAGACGTTGAACAGAGGGCGGAGCGGTATGTCATGTTGCTGCTCTTCGACATATCCTCTGCCTTTGACAGCGTCTGGTGGCCACGAGTTCTCCTCCAGCTAAAGAAGTACGAGGCTCCCAGCAACTTATATACCCTCATAGGCAGCTACCTCCAGGATAGGTCCGTTAAGATAAGAGGCACCTCTTACGAGTTTGAAGCTTCTATAGAGAGGGGGTGCTCTCAAGGATCAGTCCTTGGCCCAGCGCTTTGGAAGCTGGTATTTGACGAGTTGTTGGGAGTCCTCGAGGAACAGCGGTTCCCTGCAACGGCATACGTTGATGACCTTGCGGCTATAGTGGCGTCTAATAGCAGAGCCGGAGTAAAGCAAGAAGCTGAACAATGCGCCAATGTAGTCAGCCAATGGTGTGAGGCTAAGAAATTAAAGATGGCCGCGGCAAAGACTCAGGCCATCCTCCTGAAAGGCCAGACTGATAGGGCGCATAGTGATAAACTAATACGATATCTAATTGGGCCCTGAAATTCTAAAGAAACAATGAAATTCACAGGTAAGGTTATGTAATTCCACAGATTGAAGTTAATGCGCAAATGACATCAAGAATAAGATGATTATTCGATAATTTTCAGTATATAAGTCTTCTTTAAAGTTTTAATTATTCATTAATTTTCAGTGTAATGTGTTCGAATAAACAGTTAATTTACCTATTCTGAGACTCAGCAATGTGCGTTTATTGCTATTACCTAATATTTCATTATTCGCTCTTTTCAGTATATAAGTATTCTTTATTGTTTTCATTATTCAATCATTATCAGTTATATAATTCTTCTCTATTGTTTTCATTATTCTCTCATTTGCATTTTATAAGCCTTCTTTATTGTTTTAATTATTCGCTCATTTTCAGTAGGGGAGAGCGGGGATGGTTGGCATAGGGGGTAGGTTGGCCATTGGCTTATAGTTTCCGTCACACCTGTGGTGAAGGCCACACCATTGCACCATGTGACCCGCTCGACCTCGGGAGTCGTCTTGAGTTTTCAATCCGATGATGACAGTGTAGATAAGAGTGTGCTTCATTGATTGATTTTACAACATGTAAGTAAATATTTATATTTTCAGTAAAGTTGGTTTAAAGGCATGGAAAAACATTCGACTCCGATTCGTTCAAATAGCCCCAAACTCTTCTTGTTTGATTGTTCTCCCCTGTCCTGGTAGTTATCTTTCATATAATCTCACCTGTGGGGTTAGTTGGCTCTCTTCGACTTTTTTTTTGGCGCAGTAGCAATCCACAAAAGCAAGTAAACATAATCAAAGATGAAACTACCAATTGTCTTTAGTTCCATTGAGGAAGATGAGAGCAATTTTTCTTATGCAAAAAGTGAAGACAGTCTAAAATTTTATCTTCTTCTATTGTCACTCTATTTTTCCATAAAAGCTGTTATTCAAAATTACTATTCATTATAGTACAGCTTTTAATAACAATAATAAGTGTCAGGCAGTACTTGAATGAGATGGCTAAACAACCCCACCTTCTAGGCCAACCTGCCCCATATAGGGGGTTAATTGGCATGCTATGGATTGAAGAATTCTAATTTTCTATGATCTTAGTACTAAATATTTTGTGGTGAAAACAATACTTGAAGTACTCTAATACTTGGAATTTACAGTGGTATCACCCATATTGGGATTATATTAACAGGAACGACTCAACAATCAAAAAAGTGAAAACTGTTGCCAACCAAAACCGCTCTCCCCTATATAAGTCTTCTTTATTGTTTTCATTATATAGTTGTTGTTTATTGTTTTCATTATTCAGTCATTTTTTGTGCAATGTGTTCATTCTGAGACCCAGCACTGTGCGTTTATTGTTATTACCTAAAATACATTTTACTTTTTTTTTTTTTTTTTTTTTTTTTCATGAACCCACCTTTACATTAATGTTTTCGTATCCAACTTCAGCCGAAACAATAAGATATTAAGTATGTACATTATAATTTCAAGGAGGGCTATTGCTTTTAATTGTTATATGTTCAATTTAAAGCGTTAATAAAAAAAATGTTTATATATATATATATATATATATATATATATATATAGAGAGAGAGAGAGAGAGAGCACCGTTAATGCTAGTTCAGTGCAAATTGTTGAAACATCAAGGCTCAATAATAGATTTAAAATGCCGAAAGTTAAGGATTTCATAATTTAAAGGAATTAGAAATTTAAAGAAGCCGTCAAAACCAACCCCGTAGTAGATCAAATTAAATTCTTGAATACATTTCCATGTAAAAAGCGTTTGATAATTGGATTTCTGTGTTAGTTTAATTCTTCAAGTTAAACACAATAAAAAAGAAAAGAAAAAAAAGCCAAAAAAAGAAAAACACAAGACTTAATTATTGATTAGAAATAGTTGGGAGAAGAACCAGAAATCACTACTATGAAAAAGCCTCCTAAATCAATTTAAAAAAAATTGGCAAAGAATAGCGAAAAGGAGAGTTTTTACTTTCACTTACCTATACAAGGTGACATGCTACTCGTGCGACAAACTTCACCAGTAGATTCTCCACCATAAAATGAATAAAAAAGTTCATATTCACCATGGTCCGATTCTCAACCATTTCGGAATAATTTCGCTTTTTATCGATTTTGAAAAATATCACGACCTGGCATCGGAAAGCCGTGATATCTTTTAATCTAAAGCATTCTCCGAAAAGCTGATAGCACCGTTGAAATCTACATTAATTGTTTAATAATAAAATGGTCATTTCAAAATTTTTGGGCCAATTTTTCGTGTTTTATTTTAGCCAGAACAACAAAATAGGTGAACAATTTTATAAATCGAAAAGTGTTTAACATAATCCAGAGTTTCTAATTTTAGTTTCAGAAGGCAGCAAATTTGAGGGAAAATACCTCATTTAATAACGCTTTTAAGGCACTCTTCATTTTTTAATTTGGTGTTTCTACGACCACGATATCGATGACAAAAGGAGAAAAAAGTATGGTTCAAGGATTGTTAATGTTTGAGAATTTACATTTTAAATTTGAAAAAAAAACTAATACAACTCACCAATATCTTTAAAATAAATTTATTTTTAATCATTTTATTTATGTTCGAATTGGAAGCCGTTCTCTGCAATACACAAACGTGCCCGTTTTCTCATGCTCCCAACTGTCACACCAAAACTGAGAAAACGTCGAAGTTTTTCAGCAGACTTGCTCTCAAATTGTCTATGTTTGTCACTTCAGTGCGATAGACCAGTTCCTTGAGATATCCCCAGAAGGAATATTCCGTGGGGTTTAGATCAAGAAATCTTGGTGGCCATAGAATTGTCCCATCACGGCCGATCTACGTTTCGAATGGTCTGTCAAATACGCCTGAATTATTCTAGAGGGATGAGGAGACGCACCATCGTGCTGAAAAATTATGTTTCTCCTCAATAAAGAAGGTAAAAGTTAAAGTGAAAGAAGTTCCTCCAGCAAGGTGGGCAGCATGTTTTCATAAAATTTAAATAAATTGGGCCAGTTAATCTAGCCGGAAAATCTAAGCAGGGACCGATAAGTGCATATCCAATAACTTCCGCCCAAACACTGTTTGAAAAACGCCTTAGGGAATACAGTTTTTCTCCTTTTGTCATCGATATCGTGGTCGTAGAAACACCAAATTAAAAAATGAAGAGTGCCTTAGAAGCGTTATTAAATGAGGTATTTTCCCTCAAATTTGCTGCCTTCTGAAACTAAAATTAGAAACTCTGGATTATGTTAAACACTTTCCGATTTATAAAATTGTTCACCTATTTTGTTGTTCTGGCTGAAATAAAACACGAAAAATTGGCCCAAAAATTTTGAAATGACCATTTTATTATTAAACAATTAATGTAGATTTCTACGGTGCTATCAGCTTTTCGGAGAATGCTTTAGATTAAAAGATATCACGGTTTTCCGATGCCAGGTCGTGATATTTTTCAAAATCGATAAAAAACGAAATTATTCCGAAATGGTTGAGAATCGGACCATGGTGAATATGAACTTTTTCATTCATTTTATGGTGGAGAATCTACTGGTGAAGTTTGTCGCACGAGTAGCATGTCACCCTGTATATGAAATATATAGTAAGTGGAAGTATTGCGATCGTGAAAAATTTCGACTTCCGGTTTTTAACGGAAATACATGTTTTGGGGTCCCCTGAGTCAAAATAACCAAGTACCGAGAAATGGTCTGTGTGTGATTGCGGATTGCGGCTCAAAATCATTATATAAATATTCATGATAGAATGTTAGTTCATTATTCAATGTTTATTCAAATTCACATAATCATTTTGTAATGGCAAATTTCTTTTTTTGGACAATTCTTCTTTTGGACAGTCTATAAGAGTTTAATTTATGTTAGCAGTTTCAAGTTATTTCTTTAGAATTATTTTAATCATTATTGAGCGTAACCACCTTGTTTTTAAATTATTTATTTTTTGATGAGAAAATAATTGGCTCCGCCGGGAGTCGAACCCGGGTCTTCTGCGCGGTGTGCTAACCATTGCACCACGGGCTCGCTTCCAAGTGGTGCCAAATCTGCATACCGCATGTCTGCAATCTGCATAATGCGGTTAGCATACCGCGCATGTCACGCGAAAGACCCGGGTTCGACTCCCGGCGGAGCCAAATCTTTTCCAAATCTCTTAAAAAAATAAATTATTTAAATATTTCTTTAGAAGTTCATATTTAAGTTTATTTGTATTTTTTGTTTTAATTATTCATTACTTTTGTAATAATGTTGTGTATATAGTTAAAATATTTGTTTTTTTTCTTTTAGTACTGCTTCATTAACATTAGTTTATGATAATATTAATAACTCTTTTTTTTTTATTACTGAAGTTTGTGAATTTTTTGTTTTTCTATGTTATTAAAGACATCATTTATTACAATCAGTTGCAATCAGATCTTTTTTTTGTTCATTCTTACGCCTAATAAACATTTGAGAAATTTCTGACTTTACTGGCGCTATACATATAAGGCGGGCAGATTTGGTTATTTAAATTTTGAAAACCTACTGCCGCCACATAAAGTATCAGATCGATAAATTGGGTACAATCAATCAATAGAGTATGCGATCTATATAAATAAAGATGAAATTCTGTTTGTTTATTTGTTCTTTAAAGAAATCCATACCGTTTGTCCTAAATTCTCCAAATTTCGCTCAGTGGTTCTTTGATACCAGGTGCGAACACCTGTCCATATTAAAATTGCATAACTTCAGCCAATCTCTGGGTGTATTCTTTATTGTTATAAAATTCGTCATGATCACACTTCACAATGGTTTTTTTTACGAAATCGACCGTTTGAGTCGAAAAACGGCCTAAAAAATCATTTTATAGATTTTGAAGAGGCCAACAAGGCCCGGTAATACCATCCATTGGCAGACGTCGAGTTCTAGGATTTTTAAACCATATGTTTTTTTGTTTTTTTTTTAAATTACAATACGTTTATTTAAAATTACATGTATGGTGAATTTATTTTTTAAAAATGCCTTCTAAGAAGCGAGCTTCAATAGGAGTAGTGAACTCAAAACCTAAAAAACAACGTCAAATACGAGCAGCTGAAACTCTCGACGAGCAACAGAGGCTTAGACAGGCAGAATCGCGGGAAACTGAGTCTGCCCAGGAATACGAGGCCCGCCTTGCGCCACAGAGGCTTAAGCAAGCCGATTTGGGAGAAGCTGAAACTGCTGGGCAATATTTCTGTTTGCTTGTTTGTTCTTTATAGAAATCCATACCATTTATCCTAAATTCTCCAAATTTCGCTTAGTGGTTCTTTCATACCAGGTGTGAACACCTGTCCATATTAAAATTGCATAACTTCAGCCGATCTTCAGCTGATATTCTTTATCCTAATAAAAATCGTACTGATCTCGCTTTACAATGTTTTTTTTCGAAATCGACCGTTTCATTAGAAAAATTAAATTCCCTGGGTGAAACCGGGACATACAGCTAGTAATCTATATGAATAAAGATGAAATTCTGTTTGTTTGTTTGTTCTTTATAGAAATCTATACCGTTTGTCCTAAATTTTCCAAATTTCGCTCAGTGGCTCTTACATACCAGGTGCGATTACCTGACCATATTATAATTGCATAACTTAGGCCAATCTTCAGCTGATATACTTTATTGTTTTAAAAATCGTAATTATCTCGCTTTACATTTGTTTTTCGAAATCGACCTTTTAAGTCGATAAAATTCTCACTTTATAGATTTAAAAAATGAAATTCTCCGGGTGAAACCGGTATATACAGCTAGTTGAATAATATTTTATATTTATATTTTATCAAGTTTGATTGTTTAAACTCGGATTAGTTCGTAAAATCATATTTTTATTAAACTTTTGGTACTTTTCTGTTATAGTCACGCCCAGAGAAAATGTTTTTAATTTAGTTAGTACATTGCTTTTTATTTTGCAAGGAGAACCAGGTTTATCGCTTTTTATTTTAAATGTTTTAAAATCTCATTTAGCGGATTTTATGTGACGCCAAAGGTTAGCAGAAAAAGATCCTTTTAATGAAATATTGAAAGGTTTTTACAATGACATTTCTAACATACAATTTTTTTGTATACTGAAATGAAAATATATAATTTAATTAAATTTCATGTAAAGTGTTTTATTCAGAAAACATGTGTTTTATTTATTTAAAGCAATGTACTAACTAAATTAAAAACATTTTGTCTGGGCGTGACTATAACAGAAAAGTACCAAACTTTTTACATTGAGGGGGGGGGTACTGCCCCCTCCCACCAAAATATTGGGTGGACGCGTCTTCCCTGTCCTCCCACCTCGGCGGTGACACACGTGATCTTAACTCACTAAAAGCGACACTAGCACTATCCCCGAACAGACAGGACAATGGATAAACTATCTGTTTGAGTTCGTGTACCTTATATCTATAACTGTATCCCATCATCCTTCTAGTGAATTTTATTGTATTAAATTCAATTTAAAAAAATCTGGTGCGTGCGCGCAACACACAACTTTCACTTACCAACTTACGTAGATTAGAAATTAATGCGTTGTGTTAGTGCCACTTCTCATAGTTCCACATTTTTCCACATTCATTTCACATTTTCGTTTTCATTTGCTCTATAAAGACCACTAATTTCTTTTATTATTAAATAAAAGTTTATACTTGAGATAATTCTGCAATGCAAGCATAATACTCCAGGTCGAATGATTTTATAATTCTCTATGTATGTATGTAACGCTTACCTGATATTAAAGAAGACTTGATTTTCATTAAGCATGACGAATTTATTCAAAATTATTTAAGCCGTTTTTGAGATAATCGAAAAAAAGGTAAAGATTGGAAAAAAAGTTATAAAAAAAAGGGGCTCCCTCCGTTTCACCCATTTTGATGAAATTTCTGCTGTCAAATCGGGGGCATATATATATACACCAAATACCCAGTTTGATAATAATCATTACAGGCGTTTTTGAGTAAATAAAAAAAAAAAAAAAAAACACGCGAACATTAGATAAAGTTTATAAAATAAAGTACCCCCTCCGTTTCACCAATTTTGATGAAATTTCGGCTGTCGCATCGCGGGTATATACATACATCAAATACCCAGTTTTATCAAAATCGCTAAAGCAGTTTTTGAGTAAATAAAAAACACATGTGAAAATGAGACAAAGTTTATTTTGTCAAGTGCCCTCTCCAATTGATCAATTTTGATGAAATTTGACAGTCATATCGCGGACACATAAATACATCAACTAACAAGTTTAATCAAAATCGTTAGAGCCGTTTTTGAGAAAATCAAAAAAACGTAAAAATAAGACAAAATTCTTCAAAGAAAGTGCCCCCTCCGTTTGACCGATTTCGATGAAATTTTTGCTGTCACATCGCGGGCATATTCATACATCAAATACCTAATTTCATGTACGCACGGTTTATAGGTTTTGAGCTAGTCTGTTCACACACACACACACACACACACACACACACACACACACACACACACACACACAGACCATTTCGCAGGACTTGGTAATTTGGACTCAGGGAACCCCATAAGGTGTATTTCCGTTAAAAACCGGAAGTCGAAATTTTTCACGATCGAAATACTTTCCCTTACTATATTTTTCATACATAGGTAAGTGAAAGTAAAAAAGAATGCTGAAAAAATTAAAGAAAATATAAATTAAGGACAATAATGCTGTGCGAATCAAGAACCTGTATAAGCTTCCCGCTTATAATAAAAGTACTAGGGTATGTATGAAACAAGTCAGCCAAACAGTATCAAATGGCTTTTCTCAATCTAATAAAGCATAACCTAGTGCTTTCACCATTTGTTACGAAGTTTGTGAGGCGTACCTATTTGGTTAGCTCTTTAGAGTCCTTTGAGGCACAAATGTAATAGAAAATGACTTCATAACCCAAAGTAATATCGTTTCCCTTAAATTAGCAAGTTTTATGAAGCTAATATAATTTCTAGCATGAACGGTTTCCATATTAATGTTACATGCAGTCGTCATTACATCTTATTCGATTTCGGTTTGTCTAATGTCAAACGGAACAAACACATTTAACAGTCTCACAATGTAAAATCATATAACACAAATAGTGAAACTTGAGTAATTGTCATTTGAATTTCAAAATGATGGTGTAGGATGTTTGTGTGGTTTTAAGCAAATGACATTGAATTAATAACAATTTCATATGAAGTAGACTCTAGTTAAATGTCAAGCAAGAAAGATGAATCTTAATAACATTTTCTCCAACATCTCATTACTTGCACACATTGTTAACAATAAAAAAAAAAAATAAAATAAAACCGGCTTCGAAAACTAGGAACTACTAAAAATAAATGCACTACAAATTATGAAATAATTACTTGCTTTTGTTAGTTTATAACGTACTGGAAGACTTGATCTGTATTATTCCGATTCTGTAAAACAGTGAAAATTCACATCTTCCATTTTGATATAAATATATTTTTTAATTCATTGCAACAACGTTTCGAGGCTTTAATGCCTCATCTTAAGGTTACTTACTGCAACCATTTTTTTTTTTTTAAATAATGATTACAATTTGAAAAAAATAATTTTCAATGATTATAAAATTGGAACCACATATAATTTAAAATCCAAATATTACATTATACATGTAAAAGATGTTCGCCGAACTTCTTTTAATATAATTTGATAATTGTTAGCGTGAAGGTTATAAACACATGAAAATAAGACTAATCGTGACCACTATTAAATGTGAACAAACCTGATTATTATTGATTATTAAATTTCAAGTTCAAGAATAAGTTATTAACGTTAAAAGGTGTGAAATAGCTTCTTATAGTGTTGTTTCTTTGGTTACAGGTAAGATTTCATATTAAAATAAAACCTGTAATGTAAATTATAAAAAGTTTTGTATTTAATTAAAATAAACTTTGGTTACAGAGAAACCCAATATAGTTTTATTTCACAACACATTATATACATATTGATGTATTGTTTAACTAAAATATTGTTAATTGGGGTTAGTAAGGTGGTAAGAAAAAGCAAATGTATATAATGTAATATACGGTGTTTAAATTATATGTGGTTCCAATTTTATAATGGTAAACATTGTAAACTAATTTTATCAAATTTTAAATATTATGTAAAAATTATTTTGCTGTACACCTGAAGATGAGGCATTAAAGCCTCGACACGTTGTGACTGTTGTAATGAATTGAAAAATATATTTATATCAAAATGGAAGATGTGAATTGGAAATTCACTTTTCAGCAAAATGGAAAATTGTATAAAACGCGAAAACAAAATACAAAAATCTGGTGCGTGCGCGCAACACACAACTTTCACTTACAAACTTACTTAAATTAGAAATTAATGCGTTTTGTTAATTGCCACTTCTCAAATGAACAGAACGGCTTTAATTATGAACAATGGTCTGTCATTAAAGGCGTACTGCGTATGCGTGGGCTCAACGAGTTTTATGAGTTGACTGAATATTTTTCTTTAATTCTCCGCTATATGTTTCCTTGATTTTTATCATATCTCATATTTAGCCATTTCTTATTTTTAGGCAAAACGAGAGACAGATAATTTCTCCATATAAACAAATACAAAGGTACCTTACAGGAAAACAAAAAAGGCCCCATCCCCATTTAAGCCCCCTCAGAACATTTTAATAATGATAAAGCTTACCTGATATTATAGAACACCTAATTTTCATTAAACACCATGAATTTGATGAAAATCGTTAAAGCCGTTTTTGAGATAATCGAAAAAAAAGGTAAAAATTGGTTAAAAAGTTATGAAATAAAGTGCCCCCTCCGTTAAACCATTTTTGATGAAATGTTGGCTATCACATCTTTGGCATATACATACATCAAATACCCAGTTTGATCAAAATCGTTAAAGCCTTTTTTGAGTAAATGAAAAAAACACGTGAAAATGATACAAAATTTATTAAGTGAAGTCCCCCCTCCGGTTGATCAATTTTGATGTAATGTTGGCTATCGCATCTTTGGCATACACATACATCAAATACCAAGTTTGATCAAAATCCTTAAAACCGTTTTTGAGTAACTAAAAAAAAACCCGTGAAAATTATACAAAATTTATCAAGTAAATTCCCCCCTCCGGTTGACCAATTTTGATGAAATTTTTACAATCATATCTCGGGCATATATATAGATCAAATACTCAGTTTAATCAAAATCGTTAGAGCCGTTTTTGAGAAAATCGAAAAAAAACTTAAAAAGTTACTAAATAAAGTACCCCCTCTCTTTGAGCAATTTTGATGAAATTTTTGCTGTCACATCACGGGCATATACATACACTAAATACCCAATTTCAGATTCGCACGGCTTATAGTTGTTGAGCTAGTCTGTTCACACACACACACACACCATTTCGCGGGACTTGGTCATTTGGACTCAGGGGACCCCCAAACGTGTATTTCCGTTGAAAACCGGAATATTGTAACACTTATGTGGGTTTAAATATTTTTATTCAAATAAAAGTAATAATTTAAAATTCTACATAAATTATTGACATACATAACTAAACATGTTACAAAAATAATCATTTTGTAACCCAAAAATAACCATATGACTTGAGTTTCAGAACAAAACCAACTCTCCAGTCCATCGCTTCTAATATTTAGTTGTTAGAATACCGGCCTGGAAGGTTTTAGGCCAGCGCAGATGGTACTCGAACTATCACAGTTTTTTCAAACTGCTAGTTCGTTCAAACAAGTCTAGAACTATTCTAAATCATATGTTTTGTGTGTTATTTTTTTTTATTTTTCAAGTTACAATATTAAATACCACCTTAAATCCACAAAAAATAAATAAATAAAAAAAATAAAAGAAAAAAAATAACGAAAAAAAATAAAAAAAGAATTAGAAAAATAAATAAAAAAAAAACAAAAAAAAATAAAGAATAATAACAAAAAAGAAAGAAAAATAATAATAATAATTAAAAAAAAATTAACACTCCATGTAACATAATTATATATATTTCACTTAATAGCAATATGAAAAACTATAAAAAAAAGGAGCCAAAGAGTGACAAGTATAGAAACACAAACATTAAAATAGTTTAAATTTAAAAATCAAAAGGACGTTAAAACCGCGTAGATGACCTTACAAATAAAATCTCAATCTTATCTAATCCACAAAGAATCATGTTATTTAAATAAAAGTCAGGAGGAAATGTGAGTGTTACTTGCAACAAACGAAAAGAATAAATGTAATATTTCTAAGCGTTTAAATTACAGCTTTCAGCTTAGTCAAACAAAGGGTAATCAAACAATAATTCCTTACCAAAATTAATAAAATAATAAATTCAAGAAAGTTTTGGAAACGAATAAATTTTCGAGCCGGATAAACAAAAAATAAAACAAGGCCAGCCTTCAACTCTTACAAGTTTATACAGAAGTTGTAGGGCCGCTGAATTATGGAAGCGAAAATGCCTGGTAAGGAAGTTGCAGGAACTTTTATTAAAAATATATTTTTTCTCATTTTCACTATGCAGCGCTCCTTACGTTCCCAAGTTTTAGTAACTTACAACTTTTTTGGGAAAATCCTTTGCGTTTTGGGGCTTAAATTGTCTTCATATTGAAAGGGATAAATTGATGTTGTCGCTGAATTTTTCAATATATTTTTATTGGTTTAGTTATATATAAAGATAAATTATTAATTCTGACACCCCGAAGGATTTTTTTTTTTTAGTGCTATGGTCCTGAAAGAAACTGGGGTTATCTAATAAATCTTTCTCCACTCTCTTCTGGCTATCAAGCATCCTGCATCTTCCTATATTCATAGTCTTTTAAGTATCCTCCACCAGCCTGGTCTTCCTCTACCACTACGGCGATCCTCTAGGAGACATTGGGGATCGATTCAGTGGGGAAACGAGCCACAGGCCACAGCCTTCTAGTTTGATCTCCCAATCCCACTTCATTATGATGGCCAAATCCGGTTTATTATATGACCGGTTAAGCTCCTTGCTGGAGAGAATTGTCCTTTGAACCCTTGAATATTCCCAGGTCTTTGAACGATATGTGACCACAGGTCTTTTGTTCTTGTCCTGAATCGTATTCGTGGTCCTATGACACTGCCGAGAATAAACCTACACAATAACCTATGTATATACTGTTAATACAGTACTGGTTGTATATAGTGTATGAATGTGCTTAAACTGCTTATTTTTCTCGACCTGAGTTGTTTATTTTTATTTTTTAATATTTTTTCCATTTTTTAAAATAAAGTGTAAATTTTTTCAATCAGCAATATTACCAGAAAATAATCTTTACCATTCACTTTTTGTTAGTTTGTGAGAGGATGATGTTAAAATTAACGGCTGAAACATTTATTCGGATCGAAATGAGTAGAACGGTTATTTTGATGTTTAGAATTTTTTTTTTCTAAACATATGGGTGTGATTTAAATTATAAAATGGTAAAAATTAATTGTACAAATTCTTTAAAAATTATAAAATAAAACAAACCAACAATACCGGATATTAGAGATTTAATTCATCGTTGGGAAATTTTTTTTTTTTTTTTTTTTTTTTTTTTTTTTTTTTTTTTTTCTTCTTCTTAGCCCCTACTTTGTTTTTGTTGTTCGTTGATTGGCAGGAACATGAGGACTTCTATATTTCTATAGAAAAAACTCTTTTACTGCACATGGTGCATTTTAAGAGTGTTTTGTGTCACTTGGTGTGATAGATCTGAGTCAGTCAGTCACGAATCTGTTTCTGGTGATGGGGCTCACTAGTTTTATTAAATCAGTTGGGTTAAATATCTGGGTTGAGTTAGCCTAATCTGAGGCTGTCGACATGAGTTTGCCACCTCTGTGGCCGTCCTGTTGGTGTGAGCGTTTGAAACAGTGGATTGGTGCAGTGCTTGAGGCTGTCAAAGAATTTGGGGGGAAAACTTTGGGAAATCCTTATAAAATCATCGTTAAACCAATATTTTCAATGAGATTAAATATTTTTTTATAAAAATCGTTATTTTGTTAATTATTTCCAATTTACAACTGGTCCTCTAATTTACTGGGATTAAATTCTTATTTGTTACCACTAGGTAGAAGCAATCACCAGCACATATTTTTTTTTCAATTTCATTTGGCCGCACGGCCATCTTCTAGTCACAATCTGCCTCTTTGCCATTCTTATATATTCAGCGATGTTATGTATTATTGCTTCGTTCAAATTTTAAAAAAGGGTGCCAAACCTTGGAGTTTTTAAGTTTGGAGAAGTTAAATGTTTGACTCTTCAAGGTGATTGGCTTAAAAAGGTTTTTGACATTACCATAAAATGGCGAAACCTTCTTTTTTTTAATTGATATTAATGGGCATTGAGCATATTGACACGGGAAAATATGTAAATGTATACATTATCGATCAGCTGCATGATTTCCCGCTTCTGATCAGGAATAAACTTCTATTTATCTATTACAGTAAAATAAGAAAATGTAATAATGATATTCCTAGAGATAGGGAATTGTTATAGCTTTGAGGTTGAAATTGTTTTAATAATTGTAAATATTCAACATACAATTATAAAATGATATATATATATATATATATATATATATATATATATATATATATATATGTGTGTAACATATTAGTTTTTTTATCATTAACAGAATTTAAAAAAATTAAAGAAACTTAAAAACAAAACTTCTACGGTCAACCATCTACCTTCAAGATAATATTATATAATATATATATATATATATATATATATATATATATATAAAAATCCCGTGTCCAGATGTTTGTCGGGGATAAACTCAGAAATTACTCATCCGATTTTGATGAAATTTTGCTCATCGTGTGTAGTTTTTTCCAACTTAAAAGTTTTATCTCGATTATTGGCCTCAATATTTCTTTTTTTGCAAATAAAATGCTTATTACAAAACAATTGAGTGTGGTTATTTTATACAACATTTCATTTTCTTTCGATATTTAGGGAGGGTAGGCATCAATTAGTCAAATCTATTTTTTCCGGCTTGGACCACAAAAATCCGTGTTTTTCCCATGGCAAATTATGTGTCACCTTTTCACGTGTGGGGAAAACAACGAATCTATTTGTTTTAGCCAAAGTCAGGTTAACCAAAATCATTGTGCACCTATTATTATAACCTCCTGATATCCCATATCTTTATGTGTTATATTCTGAATTTAATTTATATGTACTATGGCAAAATATTAATTTTGGTTAATTTTTGCTAACTGTGTATTTTGATTGTACTAAACCCTGTTCCGATTATATTCTTTATTAGTTCCTTTTACATGTCTCAGTCATAAGCACATTATGGTAAAATATAAGACGTAAACAATAAAAACTTTAACACATCTAAATTCTCTACCAAACAATTTTAAATTTGGTTAAAGTTCTATTTTGTTAAGGTAAAGTTCTATTTTGAATCCAGCAGGTTTTTAGCTGAAACGTTTTTATCTGTATCAGTGAATTTTGATTTGACTATAAAAAGTAATAGGATATAACTAACCTAACACATTATAGCTACTGAGCCACAACAAAGCGTGGCAGGGTCTGCTCGTAATATTATAATATACAAAATACAAATAGTTAAGGACAGAAAATTCCGTGCTTTCCGGAATCGGTTGTGCTTTATCATAAGTAATTTCGAGTAAAATATTCAACTAGAATCTGAGGATATCTAATAAATAAATAAAATTGAACTGAAAAAAAATATAACCTAAAAGAATCCTAAATTAAATAAATAAGAAAAAAGATAAATACATATTCTGAAATAGAAATAATATTAAAAAATAACAATAATAGCATATTTTTACACATATGAAGTCCGCACGCTATGAACGTGTTCATTCCATTTTTTGTGAATATTGTTTTATAGTGCACAAGCATTCCCCGTCGCGGCTTCGCCCGCGAGCCTTTAAAATCAATTCTGTGATCATTATCTTGGTATTGATCTAGTATAATATGTTAACTGATGTTAAGGAGATTTAGTAGAATCTGAGCTTTCGATAGGTGGAATGTTGGAGGGGGAAGCTGCCGGCTCAGTAGAAGAGAGGGAGACGCGCAATGGAGAGAGTTCACTAAAACCGCCGAAACAAAAAATGACTTACTCGTCGTGAACGCTTCATTTTTCGGCTGTAAAACATCGTTTTTTTTTTAGGCCCAATAGGGCCTTTCGAGCTAAACTCGTCGTATCAAATTCTTTAAAATGAGTACTAATTAGATATATTTTCTCGAAGTTCGAAAATAGATGTCCGTTAGAGTTAAACGACAATTTCGCCATTTAAACCCCTTAGGGGTTACTAAATTCCGAACTTCAAGTTTCTATCATTAGTAGTTTTTGCTCTGCATTGATTCTATCAGTCAGGACAAAGCCTCTTATATATATGGAGAAGAGATTGAAATAAACACGCACCATCCCCAATAATGGGAATCACAGTGTGCATAATTTGATTACCACTAATATTTAAATAATCAGTAGCCATAGGATGTGATGTCTATTAAATCGATATTAAAATAAAAAACATATGGTTTAAAATCTCAACAATAGATTTCCGTTAGAGTTAAACGAAAATTTCGCCATTTAAGCCCCTTAGGGGTTACATTTTTGAAATTCCTTTCTTAGTGGTTACCTACATCGCGTTTAAAATCTAAATTCCGAACTTCAAGTCTCTATCATTAGTAGTTTTTGCTCTGCATTGATTCTGTCAGTCAGGACAAAGCCTCTTATATATAGAGAGATTATAGTGAACCTTTTCAAGTACTAAAAATATGTGTAGTTTACACGAAAACAGCGGGTTCAATCCTTGAGATATTTACAATTCATTTTTGGGGCACACGCAATTAAATTTCTTTTTTTGTCATTGATTCTTTTTGGACTAAAAAATAATATCATTATTTGAAAATATATTGGGCATACACTATTTTTTTTCATTGACTTAGAGTTACTAGGTTGTGTTCTATACCAGATTTAAACACTCATATTGCTCACCTGTAAAATTTGCAAAATTGTCACTGTGCACGTTCTGAGCGTGGGGTCTTGATATATAGTGTTGAATCGTTAATGATTTTACAAAATTCATTTACTCCAATAGACATTTGCTGATTATTTTTGTAATCGAGGAAGTAACTCTTTTCAATGAAGATGTTGTACATTGTAGAATTATTTTAATTACGACCTGATATCTATTTCAAATTATCGAAAGGACTTTATCGATAATGAGTGACTGACGATTCACGTTTTTCGCCCCACTCCCCTCATAAACGATAGGAAGGGGGGGCTGTAGGGCCCAATCCCCGAAAGGAAAGGAAAAGTTTTCGACTTAGCAAGTTCCAATATCGAAGTTCGGTAAAGACCCTTTTACCAATACTCGAGCAGCAAAGCCCGTCAGTTCATCAGCCGGTAGCGTTGCCTAATTGAAACTTCTTTAATCGAAAAATAAACAATTAAATGAAATCAAATGGAAGGAATTCTAACTTTCTACACAATTAAAAAAAAAGTTTGAAGAGTGGCTAATATCAAATTATCGTAGGTTTGAAGAATATTTCTCTTTCTCTTATATAAATAACTAGCATTCCCCATCGCGGCTTTGCCCGCCAGCCTTTAAAATCAATTCTGTTATCAATATCTTGCTATTGATTTAATATAATATGTTAACTGATTTTAAGGAGATTTGGTAGAATCGGAGCTTGCGGTAGGTGAAATGTTGGAGGGAGGAAGCTGCCGGCTCGGTAGAAGAGAGGAAGGCGCGCAATGGAGAGAGTTCACTAAAACCGCCGAAACAAAACATTGCTTACTCGTCGTGAACGCTTCATTTTTCGGCTTTAAAACATGGCTTTCGTGTTGAACTCTTGTATAAAGATCTTTAAAATGAGTCCAAATTAGATGTTTTTTCTGGAAGTGCAAAAAATAGGTTAATATAGTTAAACGCCAATTTCGCCATTTATACGCCTTAGGGGTTACATTTTTGAAATTCCTTTCTTAGTGGTTACCTACATCACGTTTAAAATCTAAATTCTGAACTTCAAGTTTCTATTATTAGTAGTTTTTGCTCTGCATTGATTCTATCAGTCAGGACAAAGCCTCTTATATATATGGAGAAGAGATCGAAATAAACACGCACCATCCCCAATAATGGGAATCACAGGGTGCATAATTTGATTACGACTAATATTTAAATAATCAGTAGCCATATTTTATCTGAATGTCTATTTTAATACTATTGTAACGTTAAATCGATATTCAAATAAAAAACATATGGTTTAAAATCTCAACAATAGATTTCCGTTAGAGTTAAACGACAATTTCGCCATTTAAGCCCCTTAGGGGTTACCTTTTTGAAATTCCTTTCTTAGTGGTTACCTACATCGCGTTTAAAATCTAAATTTCGAATTTCAAGTTTCTATCATTAGTAGTTTTTGCTCTGCGTTGATTCTGTCAGTCAGGACAAAGCCTCTTATATATATAGAGATAATTATAAATTTTACGGTACCTATAGGATCGGGTACAATACCGAGCCCTACGAGCATCAGGGAGACATTGTCACATCTTTTTTGGGCACATGACCCGCCTGAATTAATCCAGCCTCACCTTGGCAAGTTGGGGAAAGGCGTTTAAAGCTAAGTGATTCACCTCTGTTATATCAGACTTAAAGCAACTGCAGATCCCATTACAAACAACAGAAAACCGAACTCAATGTCGACAGGCCATCCTGCATGGAGTCTTCCTTCAAGCTCGTCTTTCACACGCTTGAAGTGTGCAGTCACTACAAGACCTAAATGGATGAATGAGTGGAAGCAGCCACACAGCCAGAAGATGAAGGCATACTGGGCCAAGCTGAGAGTTAAGATGAGCCCCTTGGTCCATATTAACCCGGAACGATTTTTAATATATTTGTATATTTATTGCTTATGAACCCGAAAAACAAATGTATTGGAATGTGAAACAAAAACATTTGATTAATTTTTACTTTCACTTACCTATATATGAAATATATAATAAGAAAAAGTATTGCGACCGTGAACAATTTCGTCCTCCGGTTTCAACGGAAATACACGTTTTGGGGTCCCCTGAGTCCAAATAACCAAGTCCTGCGAAATGGTCTGTTTGTGTGTGTGAACAGACTAGCTCAAGAACTGTAAACCGTGTGAATCTGAAATCGGGTATTAGCTAGTACCAACAAGCACTTAAATCACATTAACAACTCGTTGGCATGCGCATTATACCTTTACTAACAGCCCATTAAAAACAAGTCATGCGTTATGCATATACGAAAGTGTTGTCTGCGAAATTTATAACAGATACTCCAGCAAGACTCTAGATTGTCAAAATAAAATGCTACATCATTATACGAAAGATACTTTCTACTAAGTCTCAAGGACTACACTATAAGATACATGTCTATGTGTGTTACTATCTGTCTATACTCTTAGTATATTACTCTGTAACTCTCTAACTTGTGTGAATTTTGGGGGGAATAAATATATTCAGAGCTTGGAGTGGGGATTTGCTAGTTCTTTACTAGAGTGGGGGGAGAAGTCTCCTGATTGGTTAAGCCGGCTGGGGGCGGTCTTTGAGGACATCAAGATAAATTAGGACCATCTGAAGACACAGGATGCTGAAGGAAGTATCAAAGAGCAGGATGCGCGTGTTATAGCAAAGAAGAGGGAAGGCCAACAGGCTAATGGGGAGAGGCTTCAGAATATGGAAGTCATAAAGTTGTTAATATATTGTGGCAGTGACACTTCCTTTCGGTGAGGACACAGCGGTCAGTCACCATGTGGGGTTGACCTGGAGGGCCTTAGGTCACATGGCATCTAATGTAACAATAAGAAGGGCGAAATAATGACCTGGGACCACTCACTAGTTAATGTTATAGTTTATAACAAAGAATAACAAAAATAATTATTATAGGTTAAATGATGGTCAGGATTTTCAGTTACAATGATATTTATTATGGTAAGCCAACGTTTCGATCCAACTTGTGGATATTCATGAGGGCTAAAAGAAAACAAATATATGAGTATCTATGCTAGAGGGTGACAATAAATGGATACATTACAGAACTGATAATAATATAACTATAACTGAAAATCCTGACCATCATTTAACCTATCGTAATTGAAGAACAGTTGACTATCACCTCTGAACTGATAATAATATAAAAGATGGTGTATACATAAATATTAAAATAAGAGGCTGGTTAACAAGATAAAATAGAATCTGATATTTACCTACTGAGTCCAGGTGGATACTAAGACTAAAGGTAAAAATAAGGTGAGAGGTAGGGGGTTAGCTTCCCGACTTCAAAGGTTTATGGCGGGGAAATCCAACGCTTTTGAAGTGAAGGCACATGAAAACTGAGTGAACAAAAATATTTAAAAACTAACAAAATATATGGTACTGTATACAAATAGTTGTGTCTGGACTGAATAATAACATAAAAATGAGATAATACATAATGTATCAATGCATACAAATTTGGAAAATATACAGAAAGAAGCATACAATTCAAAAAATAATAATAGTACAAGAGGTACAGAGATAATTGCAGGTACCTATGAAATCAAAACTAGGATTTGAGGATGCGGAAGATGTTAGAATAGGTGGATGAAATTATCTCTTTATCTGTTTTGTGATTTACCGGGTTATTTGTTTCTAGATGGATGAAAATGGATTCTGAGAGGAGACGTTTGTCGTGGTTAGATACAGTTGCTAATATGGAGGGGTTCTCAAAGTCGAAGGAATGCTTGTGGGCAATGGCATGTATATATCCCCATTCTCTCAAACAAAATTAAAAAATCCTTCTCATCGAGTTTCCCACACATGCGCCTAGTATTAAAAAATAACAATAAATTAAAAAAATCTTTATACAAAACTCAAAGACCCTGTACCTCTCCTAGACAAGTGTAATGTGTTTATTGTATCCAGTGCTCCACGCTTAATTGCAACAGTTGCTATATAGGTGAAACCAAAAATTATTTTAAAAACGTATTTATCAACATAAATGCAGTATTTCCACGCGTAATTCGTCTACATCTAAATTAGCAGAACATGCCATTGCCCACAACCATTCCTTCGACTTTGAGAACCCCTCCATATTAGCAACTGTATCTAACCACGACAAACGTCTCCTCTCAGAATCCATTTTCATCCATCTAGAAACAAATAACACGGTAAATCACAAAACAGATAAAGAGATAATTTCATCCACCTATTCTAACATCTTCCGCATCCTCAAATCCTAGTTTTGATTTCATAGGTACCTGCAATTATCTCTGTACCTCTTGTACTATTATTATTTTTTGAATTGTATGCTTCTTTCTGTATATTTTCCAAATTTGTATGCATTGATACATTATGTATTATCTCATTTTTATGTTATTATTCAGTCCAGACACAACTATTTGTATACAGTACCATATATTTTGTTAGTTTTTAAATATTTTTGTTCACTCAGTTTTCATGTGCCTTCACTTCAAAAGCGTTGGATTTCCCCGCCATAAACCCTTGAAGTCGGCAAGCTAACCCCCTACCTCTCACCTTATTTTTACCTTTAGTCTTAGTATCCACCTGGACTCAGTAGGTAAATATCAGATTCTATTTTATCTTGTTAACCAGCCTCTTATTTTAATATTTATGTATACACCATCTTTTTTATTATTATCAGTTCTGTAATGTATCCATTTATTGTCACCCTCTAGCATAGATACTCATATATTTGTTTTCTTTTAGCCCTCATGAAGATCCGCAAGTTGGATCGAAACGTTGGCTTACCATAATAAATATCATTGTAACTGAAAATCCTGACCATCATTTAACCTATCGTAATTGAAGAACAGTTGACCATCTCTCATCTATAAAAATAATTATTAGACTTGAAAATTATTGTGCGTCTTTTAAGTACTTTTTGAAATATACCTATTTAACGGAAACCATTTGTTTCCATGGTAGCTAAATCACCTTTTCACATCAACTAGACAGAGACAAATAAAATTAAACGCCATGTTTTATTATGTTTTTCATTGTCACATTGTCAAAGATAATAAAAACTGTTTTATTAATTCCTTGGTGAGTGTATTCGATGAAAGGCACGTAATGGGGGGTGGCGGGATGGCCGAGTGGGCCCTTAAACTCTTGATTTAATTTAATTTGGTTTACGACTATCGATGAAATTAGTAATTTTTCCCTTTTAAAAAAATAATGAATCGATAATTAATTTCAATTTTTGAAATAATTATGATACTCCCTTAGGGAGTATAAAAAACAAAGATCAATAAATAAATGTTGATAAAGCTGTTTTATGTAAGTTTTCTAAATTGCGTTTACAAAATTACCGAAAAACGTCTGTTTCTACTCCAAGTAGGTTGGTGAGTGAAAGTTGCGTGTTGCTCGCGTCGCAAAAAGATTTTTCCACTGTTTAGCGGTTTATCCGTTCTTTGAACTTTTAAATACTTATCATTAATTAATATACCAAATTAAAATAAGAGCAGCATTTTACATATCAATTTTATAATGATTTGTATTGGCGGGGTTAATTATTAATTGTAACTGGCTAGTTAGCTATCGTTTTAGTTTTAACCCCCTCCTTCTTTTACTCCTTCACAAGTAGCTCACCACATCAGACACCTCCCCAAAAGAAAAGCCTCAGGTTATGCCTTAATAACAGCCGAGGCGCTCCAATAAATGCCTAGGAAAGCTCTAGTGTTCCTCACTACAATATACAACTGTATACTCAGGACTACTAAATTCCCCATTCAATGGAAATATTCACTCATCAAAATTATTCACAAAAAAGAAAAAGACAATCCATCATCATACCGACTACTCAGTATTCTTCCCATTTGTTCTAAACTGTTCGAAAAATTACTACAGTAAACCCTCGATATAGCGTACTGGTAGGGTTTGATATTCTTAGTTAACTATAACGAGATTCATTATAACCGAGTTTTTTTTTAATATATTTTTTTAGCCAATGGCCGCACTAATTTGATCATATTTAGAAAGAAATTCATTCATTAGAACTATTTAGATTAAAACTCATGTATGTAATTTATTTTTAGATAAACTCCATATTAATTAAACAATGAGATTCATTAATTTACCTGCCAAGTTCACTTGAGAGTTCTTTAGCCTTAGCTTTAATAAGAGGGTCTGAGATTGGTATTTGAGATCTCATTTGTTTAAAGCAATTTATTAATTTTTTCCAAATATTCATGAGTCGCAGAGCGAAGTCGTTTATTTGATGTTGAAGTAACTCCTTGGGCTGCGGTTGAGTCTATTTTATCTTTGTTTTTATAATAGTTGATTTTGGAATTCCATATTTTTCTGCGATGGTTTTCTTACTTAGAATTCCCGATTCAATATCCTGGAGAATTCTCAATTTTTCCTCGATTGATAAGGATTTACGTTTGTAACACACGTTTACCAACGAACTCATTGTGTATTAAAAAACAAACAGTATAAACGACTACAGAACACTGATTCGAATAATAAAGAGGTCGAAACAGAACCGAGCAAGTTTTTAGAAAAAAATCAATGAAATCAGAGAGAGAGAGAGCAAAAGGAAATCGGATTAGTTAAGAGTAAAAAACACCTCAATTCTAGAAACTGGAGCTATTTCGTCTTTCTGCGCACATCCCACGTAATACAGTAAAAAAAAAATTAATAAAAATTCTAGCAGTTCGTTATAACAGAATATAATAATTCTCAGGCATCAAATTTAGTTCGTAGTTTGCACTAACCGAGGGATTTCGCTATAACGAGGGGTTCAGCAGAAATATAATGGTAATTTTGGGGGGATAGTATTTTGGTTCGCTATATCGAGGTGCTCGTTATATCCGAGTTCGTAATAATGAGGGTTTACTGTATACAAAAGATTAGTTGACATACTGACAGAAAACAATATCATACCAGACAATCAATTCGGTTTTCGTACTTCCCATTCTACAATACAACAATTACACAAAGTTACTGACTACATTGCTGGAGCACTAGAGCAAAAACAATACGCAACTGGTGTATTTCTGGACGCACCAACAACACATAACTTTCACACTCAGACGAGATACTTGCCCCCCAGTTTTCATCGGCGACGACCAAATTCCACAGACAGACACCTTGGACTTTTGTTCGACAGAAGGATAACTTGGGGCCCACATGTCAAAATGAAAAAAAAAGACACTGAAAATGCGTTTAAAAATACTTTACTCACTTTTTTCTAAATCTTCTAAATTGAAAATCAGACAAAAACTAAATACACACACCTACTTACTTAAACCCATTTGGACTTACGCCTCACAGATTTTCGGCTCAGCTAAAAAGACGCACTTACAAAAATTGCAAACTTTCCAATCAAAAATTTTGAGACTAATTACGGACGCTCCCAGATACGTAAGTAACCAAACCCTACATATAGACATACATGTATGAAGATAAAAAGAAAAAAAAAAAAAATTTCGTTATTATGAAACAAAAATAATTAAAATGGATGGATCTAAAAGGTTAGGACAAAAACAAAGGAAACGGACTCAACACATTGGAATCTGGATAATAAAATGAAATAGGACATACAAAGAAAAGCGAAGTAGAGCGTGGGAGCAGGAAGAGAAGTGCAAACAGAAAATATGGATTGTGGTTTACACACCGAGACAAAGATTAAAGCTTTGTACTAAAGCAATATAATATCAAATTCCCTACCGAAAATATTCCTTTGAAGCCATAATTTCCTCTTCAATTAGTCAATAGCGGACTCTCTGCTTTTTAAATAAGCATTTTTTTACTTCCGCTTACCTATATATGAAATATATAGGAGGGGTAAAGAAGTAAAGTATAGAAGTTAAGTATACCCTCTCCGTTTGAGCAATTATGATAAAATGTTTGCTGTCACATCGCGGGCATATACATACACTAAATTCCCAATTTCAGGTTCACAGAGTTTATAGTTTTTGAGCTAGTCTGTTCACACACACAAAAACACACACACACACACACACAGACCATTTCGCGGGACTTGGTTATTTGGACTTAGGGGACCCCAAAACGTGTATTTCCATTGAAAACCGGAAGGCGAAATTTTTCACGATCACAATACTTTCCTTACTATATATTTCATATATATATTTCACAATTCCTCACGGGGCATGGGGATTTTAGGGCCCATCTCCATCGACTTGGCCAGAACATAGATCCATCACTGCTCCACCTGTGGTGTCCCAGAGACTGTTGAGCACGTGGTCACGACCTGCACTGCATTTGATGGAATAAGGGCCAGGATGCTAAGAACCACGAGACTTTTCGTCCTCACTGAGGAAGAGTTCCCTCAGCAGGTGAGCGAAGAGAATTTCCCGCGGTTCAAGGAATTTATCTCAGGATGGAAAACGGCGCACAGTGGGAAATATGCCGGATTTAGGTGGACAAAATTCTGAAATTAGTCCATATTTAGCATTTGGGGTCCCAGATTACGGAAAAAATAATAAAAAAAATTTAATTAATTTTTTGACACATTTGGCGAGCGAACAGTGGTCAAAGATCAAATTTATTTGCTAAAATCTAAAACTTTCCCACATTTAACGTTTGGAGTCCCAGAATACGGGAAAAATAATACAACAAATCCAATTATCGGCTCAGAGTGGAGTAAACCTGCTACTAGACATATTTTAAATCATTTAGGAAACTCTTTAAATCATAGATTGTAAAACTTTTTTTTTATTCTTATTTTTTCTTATTATTTCTTATTTATCGTCTAGCCATGTTACCATCATTGTTGTTGATGAATCCTTTGTTTTGGTTGGTCTACATTAAGACATAACTGGACTTTTGATTCTTTTTGGATCTTTGCCTTCTTCAAAGTAAATGCTTGTCGATCTTCCTCGGTTTTCAAAGTTTTTTTTTTGTTCTTTCAAAGTTAGTCTATATGCAATGTTTAGGAAAATTTCAGAAGTCCGAATCCACCCATGTAAAGTATCCAAACCAAAACTATAATTTTCTTCTGGGTGTAGGGCTAGTGAGCAACTCGGATCTTCAAATACTTTTGGGTCTGCTTTGCTTTCGACAAAGTGAGCCAAAGCTTCTTCAGGGGAAAAACGTCGAATGTTGGTGGTCGAATTCCTTGTAGAAGATGGCTGTTGAGAGGTAGATGCACCTTTCACGACTTTGGAAGTACTACGCTTATCAGAAACATAAAGCGCGTACTGTGCAACGAAAGTCAATTTTTCACAGTCTACCTTCAATAACTCGCTGACTTTTCTTCCTTTTTTTCTCACTAGAATATTCGAAACATTTTCAGGGCGTCCTAAGCGTTGACAAGCAGGTTGGATAACTGAAATACTAAAATCCAAGTCAAGTGAATCAAGCCAACTGGAGTATTTATTGAAAAAATCTTCCAGTTTTCATTGGTCCGACCTTTCCGAAATTTTGTCGGAAAGACGGGGAAATTATAATTTTCAGAGGCTTATAATCTCTATATTGATTATTAGTATGAGCTGAATTAAGAATAAATTTCATCAAGTGGTCTTGGCGTTTTTTTTTTTGGAAACTTAACCCACTCTTCAAAAAATTTCATCCTCGTAATTCGGAGTGATTTATCTGAAAAAAAATTATGTATCACCCAAAACGCAAAAAATCGCAAAAATTCTTTGCAACACTTAAAAACTAGAAGGATTAATGTAACAAATCCTACAAAAAATTCCTTGGTGTAACTTGGGGGTTATATAGTTTTTCGTTGTTCAATAATGGCATAAATTTAAAAATTGCAAAATTAACTCTACAGGTATATTGGATTGTATATTCAATATCAAATGTGGAAATATACTGTCTTACCTGTCTCAGCAATGCCCATTGTTAAATAAAAGCAAAAAGACTTGGCACTGCACACACCTTGAACATAATAAATTACGGTGGAATAAAGATAATCCCACAGCCGGTTTTTGGCACTTTTGTAAAAAGGAATGATTCACTCATTCACTATATGTTTGTAAACACGCTATGGCGGGAAATATTAGTATTGAGCGTCTTACCAACTAATGATAAAAAGATCAAGCACTCAGAAATTCCAAAATTTTGACTTGACTTTTGTCCACCTAAATTGGTGATTTTGTGCGGCGTTGGGTCCAGCCCACTTCAACATAGGAGCCCGGAGAAGAGGACCTGGGCAAAGAAGACAGCCTTAGAAATAGAAGAGACCTTCCGGCTCCTAGGGACATCTGAAGAAGTCGAAAATCTAAAGAAATGGTTTACTAGCAGTAGTGAGTTGTTGCGCAGTCATGCGTAACACCCCACTACTGCTATACCCGTATTGCCTGTGAGGCATGGAAGCAGGGAGGACGTCTCCCCCAATATTTTGGCAGGAGGGGCCAATTTATTTTGGAACGGTATTGTACATAAGAATATTTCTCCTTCATTGTAAGGAAGACATCTGTTCTCTCATTTCACAAGGGTGGATAATAAGGGAACCACTCCGACTGAAAATTCTTAATAAACTTACATATTAAGGAGTCCCGTTTTCCTCTCCTTCAAACTTTCCCCTAACAGTGACATTTCGCATCTTTAATTTCAAAATTTTCTAAGAATACTTTCTAAACATTAAAGACTTTCGAACGCTATCATGAAATATTTATTTTCAATAATTCGCAGAGTTAAAATTTAATCAAAAATATTTAATACGTTCGGTGCGGCATCGGTCGTCGGGGTCCGATATCTTACATTCCCCTCTTAACAGCCGATTTTCACCT
This sequence comes from Aelia acuminata, assembly GCA_911387785.2. Lineage (NCBI taxonomy): Eukaryota > Metazoa > Arthropoda > Insecta > Hemiptera > Pentatomidae > Aelia > Aelia acuminata. Next base: position 215,426,391 of record OU426978.1, on the reverse strand, counting down.
GAAAATGGCCGAAAGTCTGAACACTTCAAACACTCAATTTAGGTGATTTTTAATGAGATTATTGCATTTTAGTGCAGAAAATGTTGCTAACAGCTGAAATTCTGTTGTTTTTTAGAATCGGACTCCGAGGCGTAAATCCTGTATCGGCCTGTCCTGCGCCTATTATGTCTAGTTCCAATCCTTACAACGAGATAATGCCCTTCAGACGCTTATTTAATTCCCTTTTAATCAAATGATAACGCTTTCGTCAAAGCATTTCCATCGGACCCCGACGCCCGATACCGTCTGTGGCTCATCTCAGCAGTCGGATCCCGGGGACCGATCCGTTCAATGGAAAAGAGGAAAACATTAGTTCGGGGCCGTGATTGTTTTAGATGTGGCGCGAGACTTGACGAACGGCACGAACATTGTCCTGCATTGCGAAAAAATGTATCCTTTGCAAGGGGAAAAACCATTTTGCGAGCGTATGTTTAAAATACAACAAAGCAAAAATAAGGGGGAAAAAACAACGGCGCCGTGCAAACCAAATAGGTGAAACAAGTGACTGTATATCCTCTCGCAGCTTCAGCTCTAAGAGTGGATCGATCTACAACATTTCTGGACCATCGAGGGCAATGAACAAACTAAAAATTAACGGGATCAAACTAGACATGTTATACGATCCAGACGCGTCCTTATACGAAATAAGTGAAAGCATATGGCTTAAAATAGGCTCACCGTCCCTGAAGCCTGCTCATAACTTGGTCGTTTATACAGGGGTTAACATTGATACACTCGGCGAAACAAGTGTTAAAGTCACAGCTTTTGGACAAACTAAGGTATTGCCAGTGACAGTGGTTAAAAACAATGATTTCCCATTATTTGGGCTTGATTGGGTCTTGCAGTTCAACCTCCCTTTACCTCCTGGGGCTAAGTTATGCACGGTCAAAAAAGGGGAAGAATGCTTGATAGGGAAAATACTAAGCGACTTACAAATAAATTACAAGTCAGTTGTCATGCCTGGCCTTGGCACTTTGAAAAAAAAAAAAAGAAGCAAGAATTCACATGCATACCAACGCTTCCCAAATTCCTTTAAAGCACGCCCAGTACCATTTGCTTTATAATCAGCCGTGGAAAATGAACAGTCAAGGTTAACTTCAGAAAGTGTCATTGAGCTTGTTGACTCAAAACTGCATTGGCGAAGCTTAAGATCTTGCTTGACAAAGGAAAGAAATGAAAGTAGCTTGAAGAGTGAGACGCAGCTGGGTGTTAAACCCATCTTGTAAAGGTTAATTAAAAGGTCTAATAAAGAAGAAAGAAGGAAACACATTTTACAAGGTGATTGTTGATGGGAAGACGCAGAGAAAGCATCCAGACCAACTCAGGGAGATATTCAAAGCTCAAGAGAAAGGGGAGGAGATGTGACATATCAATTATTATATTTTTCAATTACGAAATGTGAATGCTATTGTTGATTTAATCATACGGTTTTATTCGATTAATATAAAGCTTGCTGTTGTGAAAAAAAACATGAATTAAAAAGTTTCAAGCATTGATTCCTGTATCTAATAGCTACATTCGTAAATCGTAGGTAAAAACTCGTAAAAAGAATATGGCATATAATTTAAAGATGTTATAAAATACGTTAAAGATGGTATAAAATACGTTCCTACACGTATTTTTTTAATTTTATGAATATTAGTGGAGCATGGCGAGCAGACAAAATAGTCATCTTTTTCTTATTCATATTTAGGACGAGTGCAGGACACATGAAAATTATTTTTACATAATTGGCATTCCCGTTTCTCCAATCCTGTTTCCAGCTCTTCCGGCATTTCCCAGTCACGAGGTTTATGATTTCCTCAAAAATTTCTTAGGTTTATAACAATTGACATGGGGTTCTTTTCGGGTTTTTCCAAATTAATTTTACATGTACCTTATTCCTTAGTCAAATAGGGCGAATTCTTTAGTCTGTTTTCTGGCATTAAAAAATATTCAGGCCACAGGGCCCGCACTGCTCAAACACTAAAGGGTTAATACACATATGCATATAGCCCTAAACAGGTGGATCAGATACACAAACATAGGGTAGTGTTGTTATAATCCCTTGTGGGCGGGTTAATAACCACATAGTACAGTCCTCTCAGCTTTGATGTGGGGTTTTGTTTTTAATGTATTACGGATTCATTAGCAGTAGTTCGAAGGGCTGGATTCATTAGACTGGAAGGAATAAGGACTTTTGATGTTCAAAAAGTATTGCTGTTTCCCTCTGTTCAAATCCGGAGGTCATGATGTGATTAATATTTTGGTATCGGTTGAAAGAGAGGTGGATCTGCTTGGCATTCGATTTTTTCGTTTAAGAATTATATTAAATTGTTAGACATTGGTCTTATTATCATCCATTGGCAGAACCATTGCTTACAATTAGAGAAATCTGTCGTTAAAGAGTTGACAAGGCTATTACAGGATCATAATGGGATGTTAGTATATCTGTGTCGTTTCGAAATATTAATAAGAATGATTCCGGAGTTAAAGGAATGCGGGATATTGTAAATTTTTAGTTATTAATTTTTCTCCCTTCTCCCTTGAACTTTGAACAATGAAAATCTTAAACAGGTAGCAGTTACCTATATATTTTAACTATTTAAGCAAACCGTAGATGGTAGAATTTTAGAAAACAATTTTTACCATCAATCTCATTTAGCACTGATGATGGCCGAACTAGCCGAAACGTATGAAGAAATAAAGTTCTAACGAGAAAATATAGTGTTGAGACTTAATTGGTCGCCCTAATCCACATTTTTATCAAATGTAAATTTTATTAAGGCGAATAAATTGTGGCCTGATGGCCGAGTTGGAAACCTACATTTCATTGGTAACACAAAGATAGCCAATTAAAAACCAGGAGGTAGGGGAGATTTAATAATAATCGGCATTGATCCTACACCCTCTCCCCTGGCCCGGGTAACCCCGTACAGCCTAATAGGCATGGAGGAAAAAAAAGAAGGAGCAAATTGGAGTGGGCGGGACGTCCGATGAGGATAGGAGACAAAAGAAGCCTGAGAAGATAATTTGATGAGAATTGCGGAGTAAAGGAAGAAAGAGGAATCGATAGTAGGGGGAAGTTAACAGGGATCCAAAAAAAAAAAAAAAAAAAAAAAAAAGGAATAAAATAAAATTAGATGAGAAGAAATGCAAGATAAAGAAAAATTGGAACGAATCGTTCAGCTGGCCAGGAGTCGTGCAGACCTGTGGCGCCCGAGGGTACTGCAAGCTCTAGTAAGCTAAGCCAGTAGCTTTGGCAATTCTTTCTATTACCTAGAATAAGTCTTTAGAAGCTATATCACACATTATTTATTAAATTACAATTTTTCCTCTGGAAACATATAAGGGTCACTTTGATAGAAAGAGCGAATCCTAGAACTTCAATTTTCTAGCTTCTGTGGAAAAGCTAAGGAACAAGTTAAAGGATGGAATAAGTTATTTTTTTTTTTTTTTGTTAAATCGACATCATTGTAGAGGAGGTTCAAAATTTAAGCAGATAGGGTCTCAAATTTTTTTCTTTTATTGAACTTTATACAGCCAAAGTCATATTGTATTCATGTTGACGTTTCGCTCGACTAAGAACATTTTCAAAACTAAAAAAAAAAAACAAAAAAAAAAAGGGAAAATCACAAAACATTATTACTAAACAACAATATAATATAGAAAATCAATCTTACCAATTTATTAACAAACCCATTAAAAAATTAAAAATAAAAAAAATTATGTTTGATATGGTAAAATAATTTAGAACTGGTATAAGAAATTGAAAGAGTAAGTAACATGGTGCTGAAAAAAAATATATCCTGAGGAATTATTTTGTTGTTAATGCATTAAGCTAGAGCAATAACTAGGTGGTATTAAAATTATAAACAAAGAATGACATATAATGGTGTGTTTTACTAAATGCAGATATTTTAAGAACAAATTAAATTTAAATAAAAATTCTATTCAAACATGCAATTAACAAAAACTAAGTATATAGGAAACAGAAATATCTCAGTTCAAAAAAATCTGATGCGTGCGCACAACACACAACTTTCATTCACCAACTTATTTAGATAAGAAATTGACGTGTTTTGTTAAATATCATTTCCCAAAGTCACACATTTTTCTACATTCATATCTTATTTTTATTAATCGTTAAAGCCGTTTTGGAGTAAATAAAAAACCCCGTGAAAATGATACAAAATTTATTAAGTAAAGTCCCCCCTTCGGTTGATCAATTTTGATGAAATGTTGGCTATCACATATTTGGCATATACATACATCAAATACCCAGTTTGGTCACAATCGTGAAAGCCGTTTTTGAGTAAATAAAAAAAGCACGTAAAAATGATACAAAATTTATTAAGTAAAGTGCCCCCTGCGGTTGATCAATTTTGATGAAATTTTTACAGATATATCTCGGGCATATAAATAGATGAAATACTCAGTTTAATCAAAATCGTTAGAGCCGTTTTTGAGAAAATCGAAAAAAACCTAAAAAGTTATTAAGTAAAGTACCCCCTCCCTTTAAGTAATTTTGATGAAATTTATGCTGTCACATCGCGGGCATATACCTACATTAAATACCCAATTTCAGGATCGCACGGTTTATAGTTTTTGAGCTAGTCTGTTCACACACACACACACACACAGACACACACACACACACAGACCATTTCGCGGGACTTGGCCATTTCGACTCAGGGGACCCCAAAACGTTTATTTCCGTTGAAAACCGGAAGTCGAATTTTTTCACGATCGCAATACTTCCACTTACTATATATTTCATATATAGGTAAGTGAAAGTAAAAATCTGTTTAGTCATAATGTTTTTACTTTCACTAACCTATATATGAAATATATAGTAAGTGGAAGTATTGCGATCGTGAAAAATTTCGACTTCCGGTTTTCAACGGAAATACACGTTTTGGGGTCCCCTGAGTCGAAATGACCAAGTCCCGCGAAATGGTCTGTGTGTGTGTGTGTGTCTGTGTGTGTGTGTGTGTGTGTGTGTGTGTGTGTGTGTGAACAGACTAGCTCAAAAACTATAAGCCGTGCGATCCTGAAATTGGGTATTTAGTGTAAGTATATGCCCGCGATGTGACAGCATAAATTTCATCAAAATTACTCAAAGGGAGGGGGTACTTTATTTAATAACTTTTTATGTTTTTTTCGATTTTCTCAAAAACGGCTCTAACGATTTTGATTAAACTCAGTATTTGATCTATTTATATGCCCGAGATATGACTGTAAAAATTTCATCAAAATTGATTAACCGGAGGAGGGACTTTACTTAATAAATTTTGTATCATTTTCACGTGTTTTTTTTATTTACTCAAAAACGGCTTTAACGATTTTGATTAAACTGAGTATTTGATGTAATAATATGCCCGAGATATGACTGTAAAAATTTCATCATAATTGATTAACCGGAGGGGGGACTTTACTTAATAAATGTTGTCTCATTATCACGTGTTTTTTTTATTTACTCAAAAACGGCTTTAACGATTTTGACAAAACTCAGTATTTGGTGTTGGTATATGCCCGCGATGTGACAGCACAGATTTCATCAAAATTGGTCAAAGGGAGGGGGCACTTTATTTCATACCTTTTTTTCCGATTTTTACCTTTTTTTCGATTATCTCAAAAACGGTTTTAACGATTTTCATCAAATTCGCCATGTTTAATGAAAATTAGGTGTTCTTTAATATCAGGTAAGAAATGAATGTGGAAAAATGTGTAACTTTGAGAAGTGGCATTAACACAACGCATTCATTTCTAATCTAATGTAAGTAAGTGGGTAAGTGAAAGTTGTGTGTTGCGCGCACGCACCAGATTTTTTTATTGTAAAATTGCAGTGAAAAGCTAAAAAAAAAGCTGTGATTTTTCCTTGCTTTTTTTTTTTTTTTTTTTTTTTTTTTAGTTTTAAAGTGACCTTAGTCGACCAAACGTCGGCATGAATAATATATGACTTTGCTGTATAAATGTCAATAAAAAAAAAAAAGTTGAGACCCTGTCTGCTTAAATTTTGAACCTCCTTCATTCTTTTAGTGGTCTTCTATAGTCTTCTTATTTTTAAAGATTAACACTTAATCAATTTAGAGATTTGAGAAGAAAAAATAACGAATTTACCTCACCTGTCTTAAGCCATGTTTTGAAATTATCAATATTGTTACGTGAAACCGTAACAGATTTTTATTTCTGTTTCGCGACAGTAAGTTCTGGAACGATTACTAGTATTTATTAGTACATGATCGCATGTTTTGACCGTTCTAGGCTTTTTCTGTCCATAGCCGACCGTATGGTTTATATTTAAATAAATATAAAAAGCGATCGAATTGTAGCTCAGTAGCCAGTTTACAACGCAGCCGTTTAAAAACAAATGAAAGGAGTTTTGCACTAAAAAGTCCCCACTGAACTCATCTGGTATGCATGGTGCTTTCTAATCTAATAATCAGAGATATCAAAGGCCTTCTTTAAGCCCTCTTTTGATAATTCAAGTCCTCGCTAAAACTCAAATTATCTTGTGGGGGATGATACTAAGCTCTGAGACGCAAATTAAACACGCTGCCTTCAGTTTTAGATTATCTTGAAAACTCTAGATTGTAGATTTTTTTAATCTTCTAAAATTTTTTATCAGTTCAGAAAATATTGAGAAAAAAAAATTACTATCCATAGTGCCTTGGTAATATTGTAACAGCTATGCGATTTTAAATAATTTGGTTGTCGTAAAATTTTTACAACCTAATGTCAAAAAAAAAAAAAAAAAACAATATTAGAACTCAAAAAATAACGAAGTCAGAAAACACTAACTAACATTGACATATAGGAGGAAAAAAACTCCGGTTTTATCATTTTCACGCCTAACCCTAACCAAGTGAGAATTTTAAGAATTAAATTATTAAATACTGTTCCTTTTTAGGAATTCAGTGAAAAATGTATCTATATTTTTATTTCTTTATTATTTTCAGATCATGACATGTTTTTACGACGTTTCGAGGTCCATCACCCCATCGTCAGGTACACTCTTCTCTACACATTGCTGCTGTTCTTGATAATAAAACAATAAATAAATAATACAATTTTTTGTCTATAAACCAATGTCAGTTGTTTTTTTTATCTAAAATAAAATTATATTAATGATTGCTACACAGTGATTGTTTAATTTTAGATAAAAACCAAACTGACGATATTAATAAATTGATAAAAATTTATATTATTAGTTTCTTGTTTTATTATCTAGAATGGTAGTAATATGTAGTGAACAGTGTACCTGGGGTGGTTGACCTCGAAACTTTGTATGATCAGAAAATAATAAAGAAATATTAAGGAAAATATTTTTCACTAAATTCCATAAATAGGAACGTTATAAACTAGGTAACTTGCAGTCAATATAAAAATAATTACAAAATATACAATTATTATAATTATAGTATGAAACTTAGACGATTTGACTTACAACCCATTATGTTGTTTAAATTTTCTCAAACTTTTAATTTAATTTATGTTTATTGTCTTGTTTTTAGCTTTTTTGTTTGTTTTATTCACACCTGGGCAAAAAGTATTTTAATTTTTATTTTAAAATACTTTATTTTAAATAACAAGTATTTAAAATAAATTTGAATAAAATGCATTTTAACCTCAATTCATTTAAAATACTTTTTGATAAAATTATTTTAAATGCAAAATAAAAAAAAAGTATTTTGTATTTTAAATAAAAAAATTAAAATGAAAATACAAAATACTTTTAAAACCTATTAGCTAGTGCATTGCGATTGATTAATAAATACATTTTTTTTTAAATATTGCAATTGATTAATAAATCGACAGTTTTTATTTATTTGTTTTTCGGTTGTCTTTGCTTGGTGTAATGTATCTGATACTCAAATCATCTTGGCTTTCATTTTGTTAAAATCATTAAATTAAATTTCTTTTTCTACAGAACCTTGGATTGATTTGGAACCTGTTTAAACTAATTGGGCTACCCCTTAGACCATTCGCTACCCTTACACCATCCAACGACCTCCGTGCAATACGAATTTCAGCAAATCATCTCTAACGTGAGTACTGCTTTCAGCCCTTACTTCTTTCGGACGTTTTCCATTCAATACTAGCGTGCACGTTTTGCATTCTTAAAGAACCGCAGAAGGAATAATATTTTTGTAAATCCGAATTCTTAAGTTTTAAGGAAGAAGCCGTGAGCTAAGTAATTTCGTTAATCGCTAGAATTTCTTACCTCTAATCTTGCCTGAATTTCCTCTCCAATTTCGAACGAAACTCAACCGGAAAAATAATCACCGACTTTATTGAATGTATCAGTCATACACATTTTTACTAAGTTTACTTTCTTTTGATCTTATGGTGTTGTCTCCACATTGGGATCCTGTTTATGCCTTCGTTTATGGCTCTAACTTAATTTTAGATTTTTTCACTTTCGAATAAACCGGTAAAAAGTCTGCAATTAACTCCCCCCCCCATAAAACCTATTTATTTATGAAATTATTTTTATTTATAAAAATGATGAGGAATTGGCCTTGTTATTTGACTTATGAACAATCTTTGTTACATATTTCGTGACAATCGGATATGGCGGTCAAAAGTTAATATTTACCCTCCACCCCAAAACCTATGCATAAAACCATTTATGTGAAATGAATTCATTAGACGTCTATTTAGATAATCAAAAACCACCAATGTGACAAAATTTGTTAAAAACGGATGAACCGGTACAATCTTAATAATTGCGCCCCCCATAAAAAACAAAACAAAAAAAAACAGCCACATCAAACTGAAATAAATATACTTGCTCAATATTTAGGAGTGAGAACTCTAGTGCAAATGACTACACTATACTATTAAGAAAATTGTGTAACTTCAAACAACCTATTTAAGATTTATTTTATTTTATTATTTAAAATACAAATGAAAATACTTTTTTTTTATTTTAGTATTTTAGAATTAAAATGAAAATACTTTTTTTTATTTGAGTATTTTAGAATTAAAATGAAAATAAACATGTGATTTATTTTATTTTAATTCTAAAATAATAAAATAAGAAAAAAGTATTTTCATTTGTATTTAAAATACTTTTATTTAAAATAATGCCCAGGTCTGGTTTTATTAATGTCACTTTATGCCACTATGGCTAGTCGGACGATGCTACAGTGGGAGTCCTAAATTTTGCTTATCGAGGTATAATTAGGGTAGGGATCTTTAACGAGTACCTGACATCGTACAGGCTCGGGACCTCCATTTTACGTCCTATCCTAGGGCCACCTCGGTGCCCGAACACGGGACCTTTATTATTGTAGGTTGCCATGCTAACCACAATACCATAGGTGACCCCCTTTTGGCTTTTTTTAAATAAAAAAATATTTTTGTTATTTTTGATATTTCTAAATATAATAATGGATTCGGAAATAATGAAATATAAAAATATTGTTATCACTTGAATTATATCAATGCGGTAAAGAGTATGTGAAGTAATTTATTTTTAATTCTGTCTTCTGCAAATAAATAAATCTTATAAATGCCTAGGAATAGGACAGAAGAAAAATAATATATAGAATTCGTTATGAAAAAAATGAAAAATGTTTTTGGAAGAGAAAATATAATGAAAGTACATGAGAAATGAGGGGTTAAAAAAAAAAAAAAAAATAAAAAAAAAAAATAGCTCCTCACAAATATCCTTACCTCATAGCAAAAACTTCATTGCCTTCACCTTTTTACATTCCCTCATAGCTTGAATTTCATTCCCTCTCCAATATCTTCAGTCCCTAATGGAAGACTTTTGCTTTTTTCATTTCTTTTCACGAAATAACCTAACCATGCAGCTGAGTTGCGGGTATATATGGTTAATATTTAAAATACAAAGGAAAACTCTGAATAATTTTTGTAAATGTAACTGTAAGTTAGTTTATGTTATTGGCCCTTTCTGTGAAAATGATCGATATATGAATGAATTATTAGGAATAATTCAAACAATTTAATAATAAAATTCTGGCAAATATAAGATGAATCCCTTCATGGTAAATCTATTAGTTAAAAACCTAGTTAATTGATAAAATAAACATCAAATTGTTCCAAACGGCAATTCTATAGTTATTTCTAATTAAGTCCCAATTAGTATGGTAGATAAGTTAGTTTCCATCCTAAGTTGCATTTCCATCCTAATTAATTGTGCAGATGGTTCATCACCAAACATGTTGTCTGAAATCTGTCAGAGGAATATATGTATCAATGTTTCTCTTTTCGTATTATTATTTAGCTCCTATTTTTCATTGTGCTGTTGCGCTCAAGCTTCTGAGTTCGAATCTGCCTTGACAGAATATCTGTAATATTCTGTTACTGATCGTCTCGGTGGCGAGGAGGAATCTTGCCGGTTGAGCTTGATCACGGTCAAATCACCTCATAGCACGACCGTTGACCAAGAAACAGTACTTTGTTATACAGTACTGAACCCAAGACCATTCATGGGTTGTAGTGGTACCGTGTATTTTTCCTTCTCATTATTAATTTTTTTAATATAGTTGTATACAGAAGGAATACATTAGGTATGGATATGCGGGTGGTATTCGAACTGCTGCTATAAGGAAAACGCAATGGCGCAGCATACCATTACTCGAGTGATTATCTTTCTATCTTTGTTAGTGTTCCATTTTATATTCCACTAGCATTCCCCATCGCGGCTTTGCCCGCGAGACTTTAAAATCAATTCTGTGATCATTATTTTGGTATTGATTTAATATAATATGTTAACTGATGTTCAGGAGATTTAGTAGAATCGGAGCTTCCGGTAGGTGGAATGTTGGAGGGGGGAGCTGCCGGCTGAGACACGCAATGGAGAGAGTTCACTAAAACCGCTGAAACAAAAAATTGCTTACTCGTCGTGAACGCTTCATTTTTCGGCTTTAAAACGTGGTTTTCGACGCCCCATTGGGGCGTTCGAAACTCGTCGTATCAAGAATAAAATGAATCCAAATTAGATATTTTTTCTCAAAGTGCAAAAAGTAGTTGTCCGTTAGATTTAAACGACAATTTCGCCATTTAAATCCCTTAGGGGTTACATTTTTGAAATTCCTTTCTTAGTGGTTACCTACATCGCGTTTAAAATCTAAATTCCGAACTTCAAGTTTCTATCATTTGAGATCGAAATAAACACGCACCATCCCCAATCATGGGAATCACAGTGTGCATAATTTGATTACCACTAATATTTGAATAATCAGTAGCCATATTCTATGTGGATATCTATTTTAAAAATATTTTCTATTTAATACATCAAATAAAAAACTTATGGTTTAAAATCTCAAAAATAGGTGTCCGTTAGAGTTAAACGACAATTTTGCCATTTAAACCTCTTAGGGGTTACATTTTTGAAATTCCTTTCTTAGTGGTTACCTAAAATCTAAATTCCGAACTTCAAGTTTCTATCATTAGTAGTTCTTGCTCTGCATTGATTCTATCAGTCAGGACAAAGCCTCTTATATATATGGAGAAGAGATCGAAATAATCACGCACCATCCCCACTAATATTTGAATAATCAGTAGCCATATTTTATGTGAATGTCTATTTTAATAATATTGTAATGTTAAATCGATATTCAAATAAAAAACATATGGTTTAATATCATAAAAATAGATTTCCGGTAGAGTTAAACGACAATTTCGCCAGTTAAGCCCCTTAGGGGTTACATTTTTGAAATTCCTTTCTTAGAGGTTACCTATATCGCGTTTAAAATCTAAATTCCCAACTTCAAGTTTCTATCATTAGTAGTTTTTGCTCTGCGTTGATTCCGTCAGTCAGGACAAAGCCTCTTATATATAGAGAGATAACGTACTTTTTTTTTTACATTTCGCTAAAAAACATACAAATACAAAGGCAGGGATGGATAATTGAAATATATTTTTAAAATAAATGAACAGCTATCCAATTTTTAAAATGGGAGTTGGTCCGCCTAAAGGGAAGGGGGTTTTATTTTCCACATCTATATAAATATAAATGATTGTAGTGTAAAACAAAAACAACAAAAAAAAATCTGGTGCGATGCACGCAACACACACCTTTCACTTACCATCTTGGCTAGGTTAGAAACTGACGAGATTTGTTAAATGGCATTCCTCACTCTTTTTTCTACAATCATTTACTTATTTTTGTTTGTATTTGCTCTCTAAAGTAAACTAAATTTTGTTATTATTAAATAAAAGATTTTACTTGTGACAATTCGGCAATGCAAGCATAATACTCCAAGTCGTCTGATTTTATAATTCGCTATGTAGTTGTTGAAAACTTCATTTATTTACCATGAAAAAAATAATTTCCATTAAATAACCGGATTATCTTTAATTATAAACTATCATGTGTCATTAAAGTCGTACTGCGCAGGTGTGGACTCAACCTGTTTTATGAATTGAAGGAATATTTTTCTTCTTTTCTCCTGTATATGTTTACTTGATTTTTTTCATATTTCATATTTAGCCATTTCTTATTTTTAGGCGTAACGAGAGGCAGTTAATTTCTCCATATAAACAAAAATAAAGTTACATTATTATTCTTAAAGAAATATTTTATAAATATTATTAGCAACTGATATTGCTACAAGGAAGAAAAATATTTCAAATAAGTATTTTTAGTATCCAGCCTTCGGACTTGAGAACCACCTTTATTCCAAAAAGACCATTGTACTTTCTCACAATAGGCCGCATCCGTCTTTCCTCCCTCTAAGCCTGAAAGAGAGTAAAAATATCGCGATGATAAAGTTACATGTATCCCTGCTTGATTCCAGAAGCTTCCTGATATTCGACCCTATTGTCGATTAAATATTAACCTACCGGCGGGCGCGTAGCCGCACTCAGTGCGGCAAACTCGGTTTTCTTGAATTTTCGAGGGTAAGCCGTGGACGGAATTCTTCAGAACCTGATGTAATCCTAGTTCTATTAATTGACTTCATGTTTGTTAAAGTGCGAGAAGTATATCTTTTATCGTTCGGTGACAATAGGGTTCTCAATCAGTGAGTTCGTAGAAGCCGCACACAGTGCTGCTTGCGCACGGTCTCGAAACTTATTTTCAGTATCTTCCAAACCCTAACCCAAGGGCGAAAATTGAAAAACTCCCTACCGATATAAAATCGTTCCTCAAAAAGTACCAAGAAGAAGCTAATCCTCAGCAAGCAGAAGAAATGAGGGTTGGACCATTTTATCTCTGTGGCCGCCATAAGTGGAACAATATAGTATACCATCAAATGCAAGAAATGTGTCAAGCACGTTTGCAAGAAGCATTCTATTCAGGAAACTATATGTCAATCCTGTAATGCACACACTGACAAGACTGAACAAGAAGAAGACGATGGACTCGAGATTTCAAAGGACTGATAACTTTTTTTTAAACAACAAAATTATGTTACCCATTTGAAAATTTTGTGATTCCTTCGTTTTTGTCATTATCATATTCTATATTCTTCCTTCTATGTTTTGTTATATTGATAATTAATCATTAAAAAGTATTATTCCAATTTTAAAAAAAGGTGGCTATATATTGCAATATTTTATATTAATTTGTTATATAGTAACATGTTTAAATAAATTAGTTTCTCTTTACTATTAATAATTTTTCATCTACCCAAGACAACGTGTTTTTGCGCAATCCACTTCGAAGGTGGCCGTACCTGGCCGGTGACCTACACCGACCACCTCCCTATCATGGAAGGCAAGAGAGAGAGGAAGGGGACAAAACCTGCTAACCAGCCTGACCCCAACAACACTCATGACCAGTACAGATCGGCGCTTGGTGGTCTCAGTAATCACAACCACCACGTCCGCACCAGGCACCCCTAGGGGTCCTGGCACCACCCAACGATGACGCCCGAAGAGCTTCATCCCCTTGGTACCATTTGGCAGCACCGCCTTAACTCCCGAATGGATAGCGGGCCGGACAGGCGGTTCTCACCAACCTGTCCTACGGATGCTCCTACTTAGGGCATGATGCTCCTACTTAGGGCATGATCGGGGGGCTTACCACCATGGCCTAAGGAGGACTTGTCCCGTGCCAGCGCCTCTGTCGTTCGCGAGTTGTAATCAACTCCCCAGGGGGCACCACAAGGAGGTGACAGTAGGCGTTGCAGGGGATCGGGCAAGCGGGGAACAACAGACAGTGAGTGGGGCACTGTAGCCTGATGTTCCCACGTGAGGGTAGGAAGACTCCCGCACCCGTCATCCCGCCTCAGCCCCCCTTTGCCCCTGCCATTTGCCCCCCTATCTACCCAAGACAGACGGAATCTCGTTAATCCATTCATGCGCGCTCAAGGTGGTCGTACCTAGCCTGTGGCCTACACCGACCACCCCCGCACATGAAAGGCGAGAAGAGAGAGGAAGGGGACAGAACCTGCTAACCAGCCTGACCCCAACAAACACTCATGACCTTTACAGATCGGCGCTTGGTGGTCTCAGTAACCACGACCACCACGTCCATACCGAGCACCCCGAGGGGTCCCGGCACCACCCAACGATGACGCCCGGGAGAGCGTCATCCCCGTGGTACCATTTGGCATCACCGCCTCAACTCCCGAATGGATAGCGGGCCGGACAATCTGTCCTACGGATGCTCCTACTTAGGGCATGATGGCGGGGGCTTACCACCATGGCCTAAGGAGGACTGGTCCCGTGCCAGCGCCTCTGTCGTTCGCGAGTTGTAAACAACTCCCCAGGGGGCACCACAAAGAGGTGACAGTAGGCGTTGCAGGGGATCGGGCAAGACAAATATTTCAATATAAAACCTGGAATTTTGACATGCCGCACTCAGTGCGGCACGCGCCCGTACATGTAACTCCCGAGGACGCGCCCGCCGGTAGGTTAAAGGATACTAATGTAACCCTTATGCGGGTTTAAATAATTTTTATTCAACGCAAATAATAATTCACAATGTCAGACAAACATAAATTTGTTCCATTAACAAATGTAAAATTACTGAGAACACTAACAAACTACTAATATTTTTATATATAATGTGCTAGATTTTTAAGTCTTTAATTTGAAAATGGATCGTATTCAACATTTAATAGTAATTTACTTCATAATGCACTAATAAATATTTTAAATTAGGTCCATCATTAATAATGAAAAGAAAAGAAAAGTGCGTTCCCCACAGAATTTTTTTGGATCCACTGCCATTGTTAACAAAGTATTAGTGTTTAATGTAACATTAAATACTACATAAATTCATTGATTCATGAAACGTCCGTGTAGGTTAGTGTGGAAACGTTTGTAATGAGTCTTGATGTGTTGGTCGACTGTTGGCATGTGGAAGTCAGTATGTAAGGTTTGATTATTCACGTACCAGGGTGCTTTTGAAATGAGTAGTAATAATTTTGACTGAAGGTCTGGAGTTTTTGTAA
The DNA here is from genome assembly GCA_911387785.2 of Aelia acuminata. NCBI lineage: Eukaryota > Metazoa > Arthropoda > Insecta > Hemiptera > Pentatomidae > Aelia > Aelia acuminata. The sequence continues at coordinate 215,410,993 of OU426978.1, read as the reverse complement.
ATGTATTTTTTTAGCAATGCCGTAAATCTGAGAACAGTATATCCATATAGGTTTGAGTAAGTATGTGTACGTATTTAGTTTTTGTCTCAGTCTTAATTCTGAGGATTTAGAAAAATGTGGTTAAAATAGCTTTAGTCGTTTGTTTAGAGTTTCCCTTTTCATTTTAACGTGCGGACCCCATGTCATCCTTCTATTGAGAGTTAGTCCGAGGTACTGAACTGTGTCTGTTTGGGGAATTTGGACACTAATGGAGGACAAGTATTTTTCCGGAGAGTAAAATGAAACTTTTCAAACGAAATTTTTTGACTTGAAAAAACAAATTACGAAGCAATTCCACTTGTTTTTTATGTTTCTATTACTAAAAAAAAACATTCACAATTCTGATCTATTTAATCTACTCACTGTTAATCACTGATAATTATAGTAACGCTCAGTCCTTTTAAAACCACCATGCCGCAAAAAACATGTTTTTTCTGGAGAGTTAATCTAAAGTTTAAAAGTACAGTAAAATCGTTAAAGAAGTAGGTATCAATCCACATACTGACCTTTTTATCATGCAGCAAATCGCTTTAGGTAATAACTGATTTTTTTTCTCTGCTTGAAGAACTCAAAGTCTCGTATGATTTCCAAAACTAACCAAATCATCCAGATACATGCCAAATTTTCGCCTATTCAGGCATCTTCAGAGCCATAAACGTTATTTTACAAACAAGGTAGAAACAGGAGCAGAAAGTCTGTTTCTATCGTGACTAGACTTTGAGGCCTAACCTTCTATATCTATAATTCTAGTAGTCTTTCCCTACATATTTAAAGTTTTTCACAGGTCATGGGTCATTAAATTCTCATTTATTTTTTTAAAAATATTTTTTTATATATTTTGATAATTTTTAATCTACTGGAAGATTTGATCTATGTTATTCCATTTTTTTGTGAAATTCACATCTTTCTCTAAAATATATTTATCAACTAGCTGGACCCGCGCGAAGCATTTCGCACTTAGATTTGTATCAGATTTCACTTCCAGGTTTAACATAACGATAAGCAGCATTAACTTTTTTTGTTGCCTCTTCCCCCCCCCCCCCCCCCCAACCACCCAGGCCTTAAGGAGAAATTATTCTTCTACAGCAGCGTTTAATAGTTATGGAAGGTCGAAAACTACGTTTTTTTTAGCTATTTGGAATAATATACGTAAGATTTTTTTTTTTTTTTTTCACAGATACTTTCTAGTGTTGCAAATCAGATTTCATATAATTAAAAAAAAAAAAGCAGCTTTGCTGGCAGTGTACTGTACTAAGCGTAAATATGAATATAGTATTTTTTCAATATACTTTAAATAATATAACATTTATAAATATAAAATTATTGGCATGAAAATATTCTTTTGTAAACATTGTTAACTTTAACAATCACAACAAAACATGTTATGTTCTCAAAATGAGTTAATTTTAACTTTGTAAAAACAATAGTTAATATAATATTTAAGCCATAAATATCAAAATTATAGGAAAACATTAATCTATAAAATCACAAATTGTTCGCTTAAAATATCTTTTGGATTAATCTTTTACAAATATTTAAATTAAATTTTTATTTAATTTAATAATTTAATAGAAACAGAAATAATATTTTTATGCTGACGTTACAGACCTTTGTTACATTTAGATCAAGGTATAACTATTATCAAACCATTTGCTTTAAATTAATTTTTTTTTATTTCCAAAGAGACTTTTTGTTGTAATAAAATATAATTTACTTCAAATTGTAGTACATCTATTTAAATAAACGTTTATTGGAATGATAATCATTCATGTTTGAATGAAATCACTGACCTGTTCTTTTAAAATATCTTTTGGGTGGGTCTTAATTAGCAAAACACATTTTTTCCTGCCTAGACATCGATTTTCATAATCTTTGACAAAATAAAAAGAATGATTGTGGTAATAATTATAACCCAATTTTTCTACCTACGCTATTTGAAGTCTGTATCCAACTACACCACACCAATTAATTAAATTACACCACATTTAAGCATAAATGAAGCTTACATTTAAGAGAATACTTTTTTTTCTCTTTGATTTTTATTTTTGTGAAATCATTTAAGTACAGATATATAAGAAGGTACTTAAATAGTCCTTATTGTGCTGATCATAATTGATAAAATCCACCTCGATCTAACTCATCACTATGCCACTATGAATCACTATAAATAGATTTTATTTATTTCATACACATTTCTGACTACAGTAGACTCCTGCTTATCCGTTCTTGTCGGAACCGATTCATTGCCGTTTAAGCGAGAGAGCCGATCAATCCGGAAAAGTGTATAAAAATATATTATTATAACTTCTATATTGCGATAAAACCCAAAAACAAAAAACAACCTAATATACAAAGGTTAAATAAATATTAATTAAAGAAAACATTTTTTGGCTAATTTAATTTAACGATTTACGAAAATTTACACAATCAATCTATTCAGTTTTCACAAAATGCTTTTTGTTTTTTTTTCGTTTATGCTCACCTTAATGTCATCTCGTCGGTATTGTCTGAATATACAAAGTTATTTCTTCTTAATTCCTTTTTTAATTTTTTTATGAAATGAATGGAGGATAAGGATTTTGTTTCAAGATCAATTTTACTTCGAAGAGATTTGTTTTACTGGAGTTCGGTCAGCAAATAAAAAACAAAAGACTTTTTGCCTACATTTCAATTAATTAAGATCTATCAAACCGCAACAGAATACAAATTTCAACAAAATTTTTGATCAGCGATTGATAATATGACAAAGCTATAAATGCTTTAAAGGATCTTAAAAAGAATATTTTATCTTTCACAGCGTCCTTCGGTTTATCCGGAGAGTCGGTTAAACGGGAGCCCTTTAAGCGGGAGTATACTGTAATTGCTAAATGTGAGGGTGCAATTTTCTAACACTACAATTAATTCTAAATCAGACAAAACCACATTTATAGAACCTAAGCACGACAGGACCTTACATTTGCTGTGTAACGTAACACAATAAGTAGTAGACCACGTGCTGCGGAGGGGCCTAACCCAGGCGTTATCTCAAAACTGGTAGGTTTTAGGGCTTCAAAACACAAACCCCAGTTTAGTTCTTAAAGAACTAAACTGGGTCTTAATTTTCGTACCGCAATTTATAAAACCCAATTTGATCCGTTTCGATCCGTTGAATCACTAAATTTAGGTCGATATTTTATTTTAGACCGAAAAATGAACAATGAGAATGCGATTGGCAAAAGCTCCGTGAAATTCTGAATCCAACGATACCACATTCATGGCATTTGAGCACGACAGGACCTTATAATTCATGAAAAACGATTTTTAGGCTTTGTGAAATAATATATGTGGGATGGGATGGGATTCATTAGGGGAGAGCGGGGTTGGCTGGAATAGGGGGCAGGTTGGCCATTGGCTTAAAGTTTCCGTCACACCTGTTGTGAAGACCCCACCATTGTACCATGTGACCCGCTCGACCTCGGGAGTCTTGTTTTCAATCGGATGCTAACAGTGTAGATAAGAGTGTGCTTCATTGATCGATTTTACAACATGTAAGTAAATTTTTATATTTTCAGTAAAGTTGGTTTAAAGGCATGGAAAAACGTTTGACTCCGATTCTGTTCACATAGCCCCAAACTCCTTTTAAAAACCTAACCTTTCGACTAACCAGTTTCTTGTTTGATTGTTCTCCCCTGTCCTGGCAGCCATCTTTCATATGATCTCTCCTGTGGGGTTAGTTGCCTCTCTTCAACTTTTTTTTTTTGGCGCAGTAGCAATTCACAAAAGCAAGGTAAACATAATCTAAGGTGAAACTACCAATTGTCTTCAGTTCCAGCGAGGAAGATGAGAGCAATTTTTCTTATGCAAAAAGTGACGAAAGTCTAAACCTCTATCTTCTTCTATTGTCATTCTATTTTCCCTTAAAAGCTGTTAATAACCGATTTAAAATTATTATACCATTATAGTGCAGCTTTTAATAACAATAATATGTGTCAGGCAGTGCTTGAATTAAATGGCTAAACAACTCCACCTTCTAGGCCAACCTGCCCCACATATGGGGGTTAATTGGCATACTCTGGATTGACGAATTCTTCAATTTTCTATGATCTTAGTATTAAATATTATGTTGTGAAAAAAATACTTTAAGTACTCTAATACTTGGAGTTTACAGTGGTATCAGCCCCATTGGGATTATATTAACAGGAACGACTCAACAATAAAAAAATCTGGTGCGTGCGCGCAACACACAACTTTCACTTACCAACTTACTTAGATTAGAAATTGACGTGTTTTGCTAATTATCATTTCCCAAAGTCACACATTTTTCTACATTCATATCTTATTTTTGTTAATCGTTAAAGCCGTTTTTGAGTAAATAAAAAAACCCGTGAAAATGATACAAAATTTATTAAGTAAAGTCCCCTCTCCCATAGACCAATTTTGATGAAATTTTTACAGTCATATCTCGGGCATATAAATACATCAAATACCAAGTTTGATCAAAATCGTTAAAACCGTTTTTGAGTAAATAAAAAAAACATGTGAAATTGGTACAAAATTTATTAAGTAAAGTCCCCCCTCCCGTAGATCAATTTTGATGAAATTTTTACAGTCACATCTCGGGCATATAAATACATCAAATACCAAGTTTGATCAAAATCGTTAAAACCGTTTTTGAGTAAATAAAAAAAACACGTGAAAATGATACAAAATTTATTAAGTAAAGTGATAAGGCTTACTTTCTATATTGAATATCGTTTAATTTAGTTATTTGGTTTATTCTATGTTTCAGTTTCGTTTTGATTAGTTATATATGTTACGTTAATTCCGATTTGTTGTTAAAAGTCTAAATTTGTTGTGTTACGTTATTTTTTAAGTTTGGACCAGAACATTTAAGGTTAGGCTGGACTTAGTGGTTGTGCTAAAGCCTATTATATCCTGTGGTAAGAGACAGTTTTGGTGGATAGAGCACCGCCTATTGGTAAGTCATAGGATACTAATAGCATTATAACGCCTACAGGGTTATAAATATTTTATTAAAAGTTAGGTTACATTGTACAATAATTGATAAAAATACTGATCAAATGGGAGTTAGCCCAGAGCTGTGACCGAAGCAACATCGGCTCCGTATAACCGATTAATAAATCTGTTGAAAGTGCATATTCTGAATTATTTTTTTAGTTAGTGTGAAGTGGGTAGTGATACCGTGTTTTGTGTGAACTTTGGTGAGTTTTGGACCTGTTACAGACGTTGAACAGACGAAATATTTTATATGCAATTTGCTGGCCGATCAGCGTTATCTTGGTCTGGGATCTGCACGATACATGATTGCTCCCCACCACTGCTTGCCTACTGGACTCGCCAATATCACCTCTCAAACCTGTCATCATCTACCTACAATCAGTTAGGTCTAGTAAATCTGTTTATAATTTTTAATGAATACAGTGAACACTTTGGAAAAGTATTTTACAACACCCAAGACCAAAAGACAGAGGAGTAATTCGTCCCCAGAATTAGAATCAGTAGATAGCCTTAAAAAGAAAAGTAAATTACCTAATATGGAAAATAACGAGTTGCTAAATTCTATATCTAAATTACTGGACCAAAAATTAGAGAATAAATTCACAACACTGGCAACTAAAGATGATCTAAATCTCCTAGCAAAACAAATGAATGAATTTCTATTAGAAAATAAAAAACTAAAACAGGAAATTGAATCTCTTAAAAAGGATTATAAATTAGTGTCACAGAGATTAGAATTTATGGAAAACAAGTTGAGGAAAAAAAATATGATCATCAGAGGTTTGAACATCCCACCGAATACAGATCATAGAGTAATTGTCAAAGACCTATTTGATAATGTTTTAAAAACAGAGACCAATCTACCAATTAAGGAAGCTTACCTTTTAGGTCCATCTGAATTAAGAAATAGACCCCTTTTGGTGGAATTTGAAGCGGCGACAGCGGTGAATCAAATACTGAAGAAAGCTTATGTATTAAAAAATACAGGTATATCGATTAATCGTGATTTGTCTCCACAAACCAGACTTAAACAGAGGAGTCTATTAAGATTAAGAAGGGAAATAAAGGATAGGTCTGAGAACAAAGATATAAAAATAAAAATAATAAATGACAGAATTTTCATTGCTAATAAGTGCTTTACGTGGTCACAGACAGAAGGTTTATTATGTGAAGAAGGGGACGCAGTGGCTGTATTGAAGGACTGTACGGGACTGGACCTCGGGCAGCTGATAGCCTCGATGCTTAGTACGGGAAGGGATAAGCCGCCAGAGTCTCGTCACAACATTCAACAATCTCTACCCGTAAATAAGCAATTGTGAGAAAGGGATGTCTGTCAAGAATCTGAACATGTTAAAAAAAAGTCAAATATTAAAATTATAAATGATAAAGAGGAAATTGTTTTGAAAATATTAAGTTACAATATAGCAGGTATAAAAAATAAAATTAATAAGTTAGATTTTTTCAGGTTTATTGATGAATATGATGTAATTTTATTATTAGAAACATTTTTACTTAAAGATGAATTTGAAAATTATAAAAAATTGTTTAAAGGCTATCAGTTATGTTGGGTCAGTGCCTCGAAAGAGGCTAAATATGGTAGAGCCAAAGGTGGTTGTTTATTTGGTGTTAAATCACAGTTAATGAGTGAAGGTTTTAGTTTTCAAATTGTAGAAAATACTAATATTATTGTCTATGAAAGTAAAAATGTTAATTTTTGTATACTACCGGTTTACATAACTATTGAAAATTGGAGAGAAGATTTTGTAAATATTAGAAATATATTGGATAAGTGTTCTAGTAAGAATATTATCTTGATTGGGGACTGTAATGTAAGAGTCGGGGAAAACCAAAATCTTCCAGACGCATTAGTAGCAGATGAATTTAATATCTATCCGTTGAGAAAATCAAAAGATACTATAACTAATAGCAAAGGGAGGGAATTTAAACAAAAGTGGTTTGATTTTCAATGTTTCAAATCAAGAAAGAAAACTCTTGCTTTGTTGAATTTGTATAGAAATTGTAAAAGCGATGTTATTAGACGGCTATATATTAGTAATAATAAAGATTACAAAGAATTGTGCAAATTAAAAAAAAGCGAATTTTATATAAGGATTATTGATAAGTTTAAAACTGTTAAGGATACAAAAGGGTTTTGGGACCTAATAAATATAATTAAAAAAAGAAAGTTTATTGGAAGTTCAGATATTAGAGGTGAACAATGGGTTGAATATTTTGAAAGGTTATTGAATCCGTTGATTTTAGTACCGCCGATTTTGTATGCACCACCATTTAATAAATGCGATACTCTAGACTGCAATTTTGAAATGGATGAGCTTAAGAAAGTTATAAAAAAAGCGAAAAATGGGAAAGCTCCAGGCTATGATAGAGTCCCTTACGAATTTTTCAAAGGTTGTTCTGATGTTTTTCTGCAACATTTGCTATTTTTTTTCAATTCAATATATGATAGTTCCAACATCCCACATAGTTTTGCACAGTCTATAATTTATCCGTTATTTAAAAAAGGAGCGTTGGATAGTGTCAGTAATTATAGGGGAATATCTTTTTCGGATTGTATAGCCAAATTATTTACTGGTTTGATGTTACTAAGATTAGAACAGTGGACAGAAGAAAATAAAATCTTAAATGAATTTCAGGCTGGGTTCCGAAGGGGATATTCTACTATTGACAACGTTTTTAATTTGATGAATATTATAAAAATCCAAACGAGTAAGAAACGTCAAAAATTGTATTGTTTGTTCATCGATTTTAAGGCAGCTTTCGACTCACCGGACAGAAATTCTCTTTTTTATAAATTATACATGTTAGGAATATCTACTAAATTTGTAAATGCCCTTCAGGCCATGTACAAAAATACGGAATCTTGTGTTTGGACTAGTGGCGGCGTAACAAAAGCTTTTGAAACGTCTGTTGGACTGAGGCAGGGCTGTTTACTGTCACCCCTTTTGTTTTCACTCTTCGTAAATGATTTTTCTGATTTCATCGGGGGAGGTGTTTCGATTGGGGGGGTGAACATACGCTGCTTAATGTATGCTGATGATATTGTCTTGCTAGCAGCGGAACCTGGAGTACTTCAAAGGATGATAGATAGGGTGGTGGAATACAGCAACTTATGGAATTTGTCAGTCAACTTTGAGAAGACGAAAATTATGGTATTTCGGAACGGGGGAAAACTAGGAAAGAAAGAAAAATGGAAAATGGACGGAAACGATTTAGAAGTGGTTAATTATTATAGCTATCTGGGTATCGGTCTTAGTCCTCTTTGTAATCTTAAAACTCATTTCAAAGATAAGTTAAATACGTCAAAGTTTGCACTAAATACAATCTATAATAGTCTACTAAATCAATACGAAATACCAATTTCCAAAAAAATAGATGTTTATAATTCCGCTGTGCGGTCAATAATTTGTTATGGAAGCCAAGTCTGGGGATACCACAATTATGCCGAAGTCGAAAAACTTAATTTATTTTTTATCAAAAAGTTATTCTCTCTTCCTGTCAATTCACCTCATTACATTTTATACTTGGAATCAAATTTTAATCCAATATATTTTTATACTTTACATTTACATTTAAAATATGTACGAAAGGTGCTTTCTTTACCTGAATCAAGGCTACCAAAGATTTTGGCCGCAGAAATTATTAAAAAGAAATTATTTTGGCACAATGAAAACTCCCAGCTCTTTAATAGAAAAAATATTTCATTAGAATATGACAATAACCTAACAGTAGCAAACATTATAGATGAATTAAAAACTCATTTTAAGGGTGATATGATAGCGAAAGCTAGGGCGTCTAATTTTCACGGACTCTATAAAGAATTAAACAGTGATTTAGGTGACAGCCATTATATAACAGATTTAAATAAAATGAAATTTATCAAGATAATATTCAAATTGCGAGGGCAATTAGTGTCCCTTAACAACAGTGTTATGAGAAGTGAAGATCAAAGAATGTGTACACTCTGCAATTTGAATGTAATTGAAGATTTATATCACTATGTGGCTGTTTGTCCAATTCTAAATGAATACAGGTATAAATTTTTCAAAAAAACTTTGATTAATTTAAACGAATTAATAGAAATTTTAAATGGAAAAGATTGGAATAGTCTATATCAATACCACCTGTCAGCATATAAATACAGAATGTTTTTGATCGAACAGTATAATACATAACACCTTCTAGGTAAACATTTGCAAAATATGTATATCAAAATATTTATCTTAATACAGTAACGAAATATTTATACTATTCATATACCACCTATTAAGTTAATTATTCATTTATTTTTTGTATAGATTAAAAATAATTTCCTAAAATTATTTGACTAGATGTAATAGATGTATTTATTAATTTTATTTTATTTTTTTATGGATTTGTTATTTATTTCTTTTGTGGCATGTTGTTCGTATTATAGTAGATTTATTGTATAATTATTATTATGGGCAGCTCTTGGCAGACGGTTTTATACCATGCCAAAATAGGCTTTTTATTTTTTTAATTTTAGGAGAGAATGTAAATTTATTTTGAATAAAGCTTTTATCTATCTATCTATCTATCTATCTACTGATCAAATGGATGACGAGGATGTTGAGGGAAAGATCCTTAAGGACCAACGGCCCTCGGCCAAAAGACCAAGGAATAGGGGTTCGGATGTAGAAGAAGAGTGCGAAGAACTCGATACAGATAGCCTGATAAGGGAGGCTAGAAGTATACAAACTAATCTAAAAGTCTTTTTGAAAACTTTCGACAAAAAAATGAACAACATCACAAGGAATCACATTAATGAAAGGACTGATCGAATTATAAAAATTTTAGATATTATTAATAATAGAAACCATGTCTATTTAAATGAAAATTCAATCAAAGCCCTTGTTAAAACAATAGTGAAGGAAACTTTCGATTCTCATGAATGCCTCAAAGCTAATCAAATCCGGGAAAATGTGAAGCATAAAAGTATCCCCGAGATAGTTCCGCAGGAACACATACAGGCCAAAGCTGGACCCTCGAAAGAGCCGGTTTTGGCCTCTGTGCTCTCACAGGTCCCCGAAAACAACACATTTGAGCTCGTTCAGAGCAAGCGAAGCCGAAGGAAGGCCAGACAGAGGAGGACTGCAGCCACCAGAGAGGATAAAATAGAAGAGGTAAGTAAGACTTCTCAACAAGATGAACCAACGTTGAAAGAAAAACCAAAGACGATGGCAGATATTGTCAAATCCCTGCCAGTGAAACCGACTCTCAAGTCGAAGGCGACTTACCTCACGATCAGTGGAGCAGGAAAGAGTGCCGTGGAAATAATTGATAAACTTCCATCTCCGGCTCAAATAGGCGTAAATGCCTCCATCGTTCGGAAAACCAAAGCAGGATCGGTCCTAGTCCGGTTGGAGGACAGCTCCCACGTTACAAAAGTCATCGGGTGGCAGGGCTTACGTGACAACGGGCTGCACGCAAGGTTAGCACTCAGGAGGAAACCAAAGATGGAGGTGAAGGGAGTGCCCCACTCATGGGGATCGGAAGAACTTGCCAGATTTCTATGGGAAAGAATACCCGAGAAGTCGGTCCCAACCCCATTAGTTAGTGACGACCTCCGCCCAGTTTTTTCCTCAATGGCTAGAAACGGGTTTACGAAAAATTGGGTGCTAGAAGTGCACCCAATGGTTCGGTTCCAGTTGCTGGAAATTGGTATTTTAAATGGAGGATGGTGGTCCTTGACATTTAAGGATTACCTTGATGCTCCTCGTTGCACCAAGTGTCAGGGCTATGAACACACCAAGGCCACATGTACAGCCGAGGCTGTAGTCTGCATCTGGTGTGCTGCTAGTGGCCATATGATGAAAGACTGCCCCAAGAAACAGGTGAAGGCTGACCCAACTTGTGTTAATTGTGTGAGAGCAAAAGTCCACCCACAACTGACGAAACACAAGGCGGGGAGCCGAGAGTGCCCTACACACTTGACATGGTGCAAAGAGATGGCAAAGAGGACCTTTTATGAATAAGATTACCATTATCCAGCTAAACATGGGCCGTCGAAGAGTTGTTGCAGACGAGCTTCGCGCTCTGTGTCAACGCTATGACATCATGGCGGTCCAGGAACCAACCTGCCGTGGGAACATGGTCACAGGATTTGGTCTCACGTCGAGAGTAATAGCTCTAGGCAGTGGGGAGAGGAGGCCTAGAGCTGCCATCGTGGTTAACAACCCGAACCTCGACGTGATGGATCTGAGACAGTATTCTATGGCAGACAGTGTCGCATGCCATGTTAAATGGGGTAGTATTTCCTTCACTCTCATTTCAGCATATCTACCTAGTGGTAGTAACATCGAGGATGACATATCTGCCATGGAGATGATCACTGCACGTAATAGGAATGTGATAATATGCTCAGATACCAACTCCTGGAACACGGTCTGGGGGTCCAATCGAACAAACGGAAGAGGTGCTAAACTCGGTGAGTTTATTGGGAGGCACCAGCTAGTCGTAGTTAACGATACCTCTGCCATCCCTACGTTCTCTGGGGGAATGGGGGAGAGTTGGATTGACGTCACGCTAGCCTCGCCAAATCTCTCTGGTCACATTGTCGATTGGTGCCTCAGATCTGAAACGAGTTCTGACCACAATGCCCTGGTGTTTAGTCTTGTACAGGATATAACAAGTTCCCACGGTATCGACGAGGGTTATGTAACCCGTAGGAATAACTGGATTGCTTTCCGATGTATGCTGGAGGGAGAAATAGCCGACGAAGAATGGGAAGAAGGAGAATCGGGATGCGCAGATGATTTGGATTTCAGAGTTTCCAGAATCACCAACGCCATCCGTGATGCCGCTGAAAACTCCCTCCTGCATCGGAAAGCGAGGGCTCGACCTGTCCCATGGTGGACGCCGGGCTTAACCACAAAGAAGAGAGAGCTCTACAAAGCTCGGCGGTCGTACCAGAAGTGCAGATGTGACGAGAGGCGCTCTGCACTTCGGAATGAGTATAAGTCCAAATCCAAGATGTACCGAAATGAGGTGCGCGCACAGAAGCGTCGGTCGTGGAATGAGTTCATCGTCGACGTATCTGCTAAGAATCCCTGGGGTATCCCGTATAGAGTGGCTATGGGTAAGCTGACCTCGCCACAGCCAATGGCAGCCCTCACTGATGGTGTTCGGCACGCTAATACCCTGGAAGAGTCGGCTAGCCTCTACATACGAGTGACGTATCCCAGGGATGATCCATCCCAGGACGATCCGGCCGACAACTTTGTTAGACGCACCACAGCATATCCCCCAGGCACGGACTTATGCCCACCATGGGACATACATGATCTCCGTATTGCCGTGGATAAGCAGAAAACTGGTCGTGCTCCAGGACTTGACGCCATAGATGCGGCGATCTTGAAAAATAGTATCCCCTACGTCGAAGATCAACTATTAGGAATATTTAATGATTGTCTTGATAGGGGGTACTTCCCAAAAAGTTGGAAAATCGCCGATCTGAGACTACTCTACAAGGGAGGAGGCAGGGATAAGCAGCTCCCTAAGTCATATAGACCTATATGTCTCCTCCCTGTGATGAGAAAGGTCCTGGAGAATCTCATTTTAACAAGCCTACAACCGGTTCTGATGAGGGCCAGCCATCCACGGCAATACGGTTCAACAAAAGGAAAGGGAACCGCTGATGCACTGCTTCGGGTTCGCCAGGACGTTGAGCAGAGGGTAGAGCGGTATGTCATGTTGCTGCTCTTTGACATATCCTCTGCCTTCGACAGCGTGTGGTGGCCCCTGATACTACAGCAGCTGCAGAAGTACGATGCCCCTAGCAACCTATATACCCTCGTTGAAAGCTACCTCCGGAACAGGAGCGTGAAGTTTCGAGGTACCTCTTTTGAAGTCGAAGCTTCCATAGAGAGAGGATGCCCTCAAGGCTCGGTTCTTGGGCCAGCGCTATGGAAGTTAGTGTTTGACGAGGTGCTGGGGGTGCTCGAAGAAGGGCGGTTCCCTGCAACGGCTTACGTTGATGATTTGGCGGCAGTTGTGGCGTCTAACAGCAGAGCCGGAATCAAAGAAGAAGCAGAAAGATGCGCCAACCTGGTAAGCCAATGGTGTGGGACGAAGAAATTAAAGATGGCCGCGGCAAAGACTCAATCCATCCTGCTAAAAGGGAAGACGGATAGAGCCCACCCTATACATATCAGTATAGAAGGCACCAGAGTACGTCCAAGTGAAGTGGTCACTTACCTTGGCGTAAGGTTTGGTAGACGCTTTAATGTGACCCCTCATTTGGACTACCTGGGAAACAGGGTCGCCCAAACATTGAATGGCCTGAGCCGCTTGGGAGGCGCGTTATGGGGCCTCAGATACCCAGCAAACATGGCTATTTACAACGGAATGATTCTGGGTGTTCTGAGGTATGCCTCCCCTGCGTGGTCCCAGAATCTCGCATTAAGGCAGAAACGCAGGTTGGCGACATTTCAAAGAATGGCTCTGCTGCGGATTACGAAATCATATCGGACTGTGTCTCATGAGGCGGTGCAGGTCCTAGCAGGAGGGGTTCCTCTCGACCTCATCCTGCGGGAAGACAATTTAAATCGGAAGTTCAAAACTGAAGGCTCAGCTGGTCTTCCGGAAAACATCCGGGTAAGGGTTGAAGAGGACCCTAGGAAATGGAAGAAGATCATCCGGGAGAACACTACCACAGAGTGGAACCAGCGGTGGGTAGCAACCACGAAAGGTTCTACCTTGAAAAAATACTTCCCTACGGTGTGGGCACGTCTGGAAGCAAAGTGGGTCCTCCCGGACTATTGGATTTCTCAATTCCTTACCGGGCATGGGGCCTATCGTGCTAAACTCCATAGTTTTGGAAAGGATATCGATCCCCTATGCCCAGCATGCGGAGTACCGGAGACGGCTGAGCATGTCGTCTTGAACTGCACCGCCTTTGAGGCACTGAGGTCTAAGCTACTCAGGGACACTGGGCTCTACGTCCTCACAGAAAACCAGTTCCCTGAGTTGATGAAAGAACGTAACTACCCGTACTACAAAGAGTTCGTCTACGGGTGGAAGGAAGCCGTCGGGCCAGCCGTGTTTAACCACATGGAAGACCACCGGACAGCGAGCTACCTGGATAGCTACCTGGATAGAAGGCAGTATTCCGAGACAAAACAGAAAATCCATCCAATAAGAGAAAGTTGAACAAAATAAATAAAGTTTTTAAGGCAAGATAAGAGCACCGAACACCCGTGTTGCTGAAAGGCAAGGTAGGGAGGAAATAAATAAATAAATAAATAAATAAATAAAATAAATAAATATAGGTAAGTGAAAGTAAAAAATGAAAACTGTTACCAAACAACCCCACTCTCCCCTACAACTAAAGTTTCACAACGTTTCGAGGCTACCTTTCTATTACTGGCTCATGGCTATTATGCTATTTAATCTTGTTTATGCATTATCCACCTTTTTGTTCAATTATCATCAAGTGATATTCTCATGCACACACAAACGCACATCCGCAACGTACCATACACACACAACAACAATACACACACACTCTTCATTTTTTGAAGAGAAAAGACTTGGCTCCGCCGGGAGTCGAACCCGGGTCTCCCGCGTTTCATGCGCGGATGCTAACTAAAAAAGTAAAAAAAAATTGCCGTATGTCAATAAATATCATAAAGTCCACCTCCCGCTACTACTCGCAAAATTTGTGAGATAGGGGGAGTAGGTATCAGTGAAGAGGAAGGATTTGCTCTGCCTTGAGCCGGGCTCTGTGGTGCAGTGGTTAGCATCCGCGCATGTAACGCGGTAGACCCGGGTTCGACTCCCGGCGGAGCCAAATCTTTTCTCTTCAAAAAATAAATTATTTAAAAATAATTTAAAATGGAGTCACCCACAAATAAAGATTAGATTAATATTAAATGTATATATTATCAAATTTTTAATTTATTAATTATATCTATGTAATGGCAACCTATTATTTTGATGTCTGTCTTGAAATTAATTGTTTTATTAATGTTTTTAGTGATGTATATGGCTTCTGTAGTTTTTCCGTTATTTGTGTTATTTAACTTGGAAATTGGAATAATTTATTATAAATGATTCGGCCACTTTCTGCCATTTTCAAAATTTTCATGAGCACTAAAGTCTATTACTTAAGGGAAATCCTCTTAATGTTAATTGCATTTTATTTACCCAGCTCTCTAATCTGTCTTCAATCCTTAATTAATGAAGTCTGTAACTAGTGACCTTTAGTAAGTGATTGAAGAGAAATAAGGGATCAATAAAATGCAATTAACGAAATGGACGATTTCCTACTAAATAATGATATGGAAATAATTAAACAATAGAAATATATTCCATTAAAATTCCGATATACTCCAACTTTAAATAATTATTTATGGTGCCGAATTTAAAAAAAGGGAATATACTTATCTGTCATTCAACTGGCTGACAGTATATATAAACGATCCTTAAGATTTCCTGAAATATTCACTGTTAAAATATAGTAATTTTAGTTCACAATATGTTTAACCACACCAGAGTTGGGCAAAAAGAAGTTGAACTACAAATTACAAAACTACTGACACAGTAGTTGGGAAGTTGTTGAAACTACAACTACTTTTATAATTTGTAGTTGATGGACCACAACTACAACTACTGTAGTTTCAAAAAAGTAGTTGCATTTTTACAACTAGAACTAGTAGTTGCAACTGTAATTATGGGCCTGAAACTACAACTACTTTTATTGATAACGAATAATTATCGATAAGGATTATATCAAATGCAATTCAGCTAATATATAAAACATGGGATTGATCGAGAACCTAAGGTTAAAAAAAATAACTGACTGCCGGAAATCATGGAAAAAATTTTGTATTACGTATATGTATTGTACTATTTTTAAAACAGATTATCAACCATTTATCTATGGAGTATTTATCTAAACACAAAATAAAAATAGCAAAAACATGTGATTTAATTAGACGTTGCTTAGCAAATGTAGTTGCCGCTCTAAAGTACATTTACAACTACTTGTTGTATTTGCCATTCCCAACTACTTTTTCCCAACTACTGTAGTTGTAGTTTTAAATTACAACTACTTAACTGGTAGTTGAAAAATAGTAGTTGCGCGCTTCCAACTACAAACTCTGAACCACACTAAGAAAAAGAAAAAAAAAAGAAGAGGAGAGATTTTTTTTTTTTAATGTTCATGATTAGACGCATTATATGATTTTATTACCCGAACATTGTACTACAAGGGGTTAAATGTGGCATATGCTGATAACTTGAAACGTTTTATAACATATTTCATGCCTTGGGTGCTTGCCTAATCTTCTTTTTCAAGCCCGAATCCCTTGAAATAACCGGAGCGTAAGATGAGAAAAGAGCATTTGGCTGAGGCCCAAGTATTCTTCAACCCCAATATTCTATGGACGGATGGTTAATCCTCTTTGCGAAATGGGTGGTAATTTCACAACTACAGTTTTATTACTATAATACCTTTTTGTAACTTATTTTTCGGCAGAACCGCTTATTACATTTCCTTCGTATGATTTGAATCCTGTTAAGAACTATTTATATTCTAACACTTATTCGGGTTTATATAATTTTTATTTATAAAAAATCATAACTAACAACGTCAGACAAACAATAGATAGTGCTACTAAAAATAACAACTTGCAGTCACACAGTAACACAAAAATAACCATGCGACTTGATCTTCAGAGCAAGACTAGCTCTCCAGTCCATCGCATTCCAATATAGGAATTTCGTTTGAATAAGAACAGTTAAGCGCAGATTATTCTCGAACAGTCATGAACATGTACTAGAACAGTTTGTTCCAACTGTTTATCGAAAATTCTTCTAACTCTTTTAAATCATATGTTTTGTATTTCACATTACAATATCATTAAATTGAAGGGTTGGGCCGAATAACGGTCTATGTGATTTTTCGAAACTTTAAATGAGACAGTAAAATCAATTTGCTAAATTGGGGATTACTTTTTCGTCTGGGGAACTAACATAGACCGTTATTCCAAAAAATTCTCATGAGATGGAAATTACTTCCCCCATTAATTCCAATGAAAATTACTCTTTGTTATGATATGTAAAATTAGTTAAATAAAACAAATAAAAAAATAATTACAATAGATTGAAAAGAAGTTTTATAAGGTTGATAATAAATATATATATAAATGTAAGTTGAAAATAATTTATCTTCCATATATATAAGTGTATATATATATATATATATATATATATAGTATATATTAATGCAAATAAAACTAAACCAAGAACATTATTAGAAAAAATAAAATAAAAGTTTACTTTTTGAACCAGAAGTGAAAAAAAAATAAGAATTTGGAAAAAAAAAATAAGAATTTGGTAAAAAAAGATTTAAAAAATTAAGTTACTGTAGGCAATGATTTGTAAAAATCTTCATAATGGCTGTCAAGGTATGGGATCATCTTCAGCAAGTCTGCTTTTTTACTTTTTGTGATAGGGATAAGTTGGTCGTTTTCAGGAGCTAAGATTTCCTGCTAGATTTTTGGTTTCCAGTTCGTTGTATATACCTTGAATTTTTCCCATGATTTCAATATTTTGTGTGAGGATAGTGCAAAAACTGTCAAAGGGTCATCAAGACTGTACTTCATCCACAAGTACTTTGTAACCTGCAAATGTGTTGCATTTTTGTTCGTTAATAAAGGCAACTGCAACATAGACCGTTGTTCCAAACATAGAGCTCATGATTCCAGCTGTGCAAAGTGGCATAGCAACGAGATCTGTTGAGTTTTATAGGAACTAGCTTAAGGGACATTTAGGAGATGCTACATAGAACGTTATTCAGTAAAATACTCGAATTCGCAAAAATGTAACATAGACCGTTATTCGGCCGAACGCCTCATTTCTCTTTTACCTACCATACCAGAGAGATCTGTGGAAAACTGAATTATTTTCAATCATATTCAATAATATGAGGAGGCCAGGTGCAAAACTCGTTCGTTCAATTGTTTTGAGAAATTGAGATGGCAGTGGATTCTAAAAGACATTTCAAAGCTCCTTCAACATATCTTACCAGATTGAAGCAAAACTTGTTATTTCATATGGATTTTTTCTATACAAAATAGTGGTTTGATGATTGGTTCCATAGCCCATCGTGTTTCAAAACTTGTTCGTTACTCGTTGTGGAACAAAACTCTTTGGTTCCTACAATAACGTCTCACTTTGCACCCATCCCATTCGTTCACTTCAGCAGTTTCTGTTACTCTTTCTGAACAAAAGAACGAAAGCTCATTAAACTCACGTGTTTTATTTCAGTTTATACTCGATTCTTCTTACCTGGCTACATTCAATGGCTCAAAAAAGCTGAAAGACGTTGATAATCTGCTGAAAAAGCATTTTAGTGACGAGTGGATGGCCAATGATTCATTGAAGTATTACAATTTCTCAATATATCTGCCACAGACGAGGAAAACAATAAACAGCAGGATGATGAGGTCGCTATTATTGAAGAAGGCGATGGCTTTAGGATCTAGTCTTCGTGAAAAAATTTTGTAGTCAGATGTTTTATATCAGTACGCTGATACTTTTGAAAAATTCATCAACAAAAAAAATATTTAGTCACATGTTTTAAGTCAGTTGGTGATATTATTTTGTAAAATAATACCGAATTAATTAATAAAATGGTTGTGGACCTAAATAAATATTACTTATAAAAAACAGCTTCGTTTTGGTTTTCTTCACCTCGTATTATTATCCTTATTGGAAAATCAAATTACGCTGCTTGAATTAAAATTCGTTAGCTTCAATGTGTATTTCAAACTTTGCTACTTTTTTTTTAGTTACTTTTAAATCAGGAAATTTTCTCAATCCAAGTTCACTTCCTCACCTTTCGAAGGCAATTTTTTTTTATCTGGCTATTCTACAAGGTAAGGTTTTTGAGTTTCCTTAAAAACGTGTTCATGTGGAACGAAGAGTTTTGCATCTCACCCTTCATATGTTTTCCTTTTTTTTTTTTTTTTTTTGGTTTTTTTTTTGCATGTCTTCTTTTTCT
The DNA here is from genome assembly GCA_911387785.2 of Aelia acuminata. Taxonomy (NCBI): domain Eukaryota; kingdom Metazoa; phylum Arthropoda; class Insecta; order Hemiptera; family Pentatomidae; genus Aelia; species Aelia acuminata. Next base: position 215,391,909 of record OU426978.1, on the reverse strand, counting down.
TCAAAGGCAGGACAGACGCACTAGGCAGTCCCTGGCCTGGTCAATCAACCTTGCCACTTCCGTCGCTCTGCAGCAAGTCTCAGAGACACTTTAGAATTTCGGAGGTCACCTGAGGCACTGTCCTTCCATCTACTTTGTGGTCTCCTTCGAACTCTCACTCCTTCTAGGTAGCTCTGATACAGCACCTTGACGATTCTGCTATCGTCCATTCTATGAAGGTGACCCAACCACTTTTGGCGTTGTATTCTGACATACTCCGGCAGCTTCATGTCGCCGTAGAGGGAATATACTTCTCTATTTTTTCTTAGCCGCTACACCCCATCTTCTTTTATAGGTCCTAGTATACGCCTCAATATTTTGCGTTCAAAGGTGTCGACCCTACTTGACTTCTTAAGTACCCATGCCTCAATTGCATATGCTACGACTGGTCTCAGAAGGGTCTTATATAACCTTAGCTTGGTTGTGCAGCTAATCAATCTGCTTCTCATAAGGTGAGGTGTGGAGAAAAAAGCTCTATTAGCTGAGACAATGCGTGGCTGAATCTCCTCTTCCTCCTTCAATGCTACACTAACCTGTGCACCGAGATACTTAAAACTAATAACACATTGGAAAGTGTAGTTTCTTTTTGCTGGGGACACAAGGGTTCTTTTTTCTTAATACCATAATTGCGGTCTTCTCCTCACTCATTTCAAGACCAAATCTCCTGGCCTCCCTTTCTAGTTTTCCAAACGCTTCTTTGACATTGAGGAGAGACCTGCCGGCTATCACATCGTCCGCATACGCTAATCATTTGGTCCCTTTATAGGAGATAATACCGCCCAGAGAGGCTCTTGCTACTATAATTTGCAGTGCGATGTTAAATAGTAGCGGTGCCAGAGAAACACCCTGCCTGAGACTTCTGTTTACCTGAAATGAGGTGCTAAGCTTGCCATTAACATTGAATTTACAGCAGGTATCGCTCATTATTTTTTCTTCATGTGCAATGCCTCATTGAGAACTATTTACTTGTGTTGCGAAAAGCCGCCCCTGTGCCTATCGGTATAAAGGTCTGATCATACATAACCGCACCGCAGTACGGGCGTGTATCGGATGATCTGATTCATTTACGAAGGATAGATAGTAACCTGTCACAGTTGCCTGACACCGAGTTTACCGACCGTGGTTAATATTTATCCTTCGTATTTGAATCAGATCCGATACACGTCCGTGCTGCGGTGCGGTTATGTGTGACCAGACTTTAAGCCGTGAGCATCCGCTAGTTATCGGCGTCCCATATGCATTGCCCCATTACTCCCAAAGTACTCTAACACTTATGTGGGTAACAAATATTTATTTATCACAATGCCAACGAATTATTACTACTTAAACAATTGAGCAGGTTACAAAAATGATAACTTTATAACACACGCACTCCTATGACTTGAACAACACAGTCAAGACACAGACTTCAACTAACTCGTTCAGTCACTGCTCCTTATACATAATCGTAAACAGTCAGGCCTGGATCATTCTAGAACAATGTTGGCGGATCTACGCCTTTGTGGACTAGGCGCGAAAGATCTAGTCCCCAAAAGTTCGTTCCAATCGCATATTTTGTTCCAACAAACGGTCCGGGAATTTATGTCATATTTTTTTACTTTCACTTACCTATATATGAAATATAAAGTAAGTGGAAGTATTGCGATCGTGAAAATTTTCGACTTCCGGTTTTCAACGGAAATACACGTTTTGGGACCCCCTGAGTCGAAATAACCAAGTCCCGCGAAATGGTCTGTGTGTGTGTGTGTGTGTGTGTGTGTGTGTGTGTGTGTGTGTGTGTGTGTGTGTGTGTGTGTATGTGAACAGACTAGCTCAAAAACTATAAACCGTGGGAACCTGAAATTGGGTATTTAGTGTAGGTATATGCCCGCGATGTGACAGCGAAAATTTCATCAAAATTGCTCAAAGGGAGGGGGTACTTTATTTAATAACTTTTTACGTTTTTTTCGATTTTCTCAAAAACGGCTCTAACGATTTTGATTAAACTGAGTATTTGATCGATTTATATGCCCGAAATATGACTGTAAAAATTTCATCAAAATTGATTAATCGGAGGGGGGACTTTACTTAATAAATTTTGTATCATTTTCACGTGTTTTTTTTATTTACTCAAAAACGGTTTTAACGATTTTGATCAAACTTGGTATTTGATGTATTTATATGCCCGAGATGTGACTGTAAAAATTTCATCAAAATTGCTCAAAGGGAAGGGGTACTTTATTTAATAACTTTTTATGTTTTATTGATTTTCTCAAAAACGGCTATAACGATTTCGATTAAACTGAGTATTTGATCTATCTATATGCCCGAGATATGATTGTAAAAATTTCATCAAAATTGATTAACCGGAGGGGGGACTTTACTTAATAAATTTTGTATCATTTTCACGTGACTTTTATTTACTCAAAAAGGGCTTTAACGATTTTGATCAAACTAGGTATTTGATGAATGAATATGCCAAAGATGTGAAAGCCAACATTTCATCAAAATTGATCCAACTGAGGGGGCACTTTATTTCATGACTTTTTTTTCTAATTTTTACCTTTTTTTTCGATTATCTCAAAACGGCTTTAACTATTTTTATCAAATTCGTCCTGTTTAATGAAAATTAGGTTTTCTTTAGTATCAGGTAAGCTTTATCATTATTAAACTGTTCTGAGGGGGCTTTTTTGTTTGTTTCTTTCTTTTTATAAAGTACCTTTGTTTTTGTTTACATGGAGAAATTAACTGTCTCTCGTCACGCCTAAAAATAAGAAATGGCTAAATATGAGAAATGATAAAAATAAAGAAAACATAAAGAGGAGAAAAAAAGAAAAATATTCAATCAACTCATAAAACTCGTTCAGCCCACGCATGCGGAGTACGCCTTTAATGACAGACCATTGTTCATAATTAAAGCCGTTCTGTTCATTTGAGAAGTGGCAATTTACAAAACGCATTAATTTCTAATCTAAGTAAGTTGGTAAGTGAAAGTTTTGTGTTGCGAGCACGCACCAGATTTTTTTTTTTAATTGCTTATCGATTTATCGTTACACTGCCCCCTCCTTAGAGATGTTCCTCCTGGATGTCTTCCTTTTCATGCGTGTCTGCTCCCTAGGTCGAACGAAAGGTCTTTTCCGAAAGGTAATCCGCTGCACCTGTTCTTCTTCGCGGTTCCTTTCATATGGCGCCAAGCGATTGTAATGGACGATCATAGGCCTTCCGTTTGGGATACTTGGAGACCCTGTAGATCACATCGTTGATGCGCTTCTTTACCACGTAGGCTCCCTCCCAGTTCTTCTGCAACTTTGGGCAGAATCCTCGCCTTCTAAACGAGCTAAACGAGGTCTCGGAGCTCACGTGCACCTGGCTTTAGATAAGCTGATAGTCAGTGACGTAAGAATGAAAATCTTTAAAAATATTACATAAAAATCTTGCGATGATCAAGTGTCATGATCCATTTATATCTTAATAAATATAACTTCTTCAAAATTTAAGGCATGATTAATTAAAGTTTATCTATAAAGTTTGAGTTTGCTTTATAGCATACTTTATTGTTCTTGACGATAAAATTGAAGCCGAAAAGTTTTAATCATGAAACTTTCTGAAAAACAAAACTTCCTTTAAAAACACTTTTGAAATTGGAGGAGAGTGAATTTTAGGCTTGAAACTTTTCAATTGCGTAAATATGACTCCGAGGTATCACTTTTTGCTGCTTGGTGATTCTCTAAAGTAGAGAAAATATTAATATATAGTTCAGGATTTCTTTTGATTTAACTTACAATCTAATTTGAATCCTAAGCCTTAGATTTATTCAATGTAATATTACAGGGAGGGTTTTTATACTGGTAATATATGACTTATTTATCAAATTGACCATAAGGTAGTAAAGTAAAGAACGTTCTTTGATATATAATTATTTTTATTTTTTTACATATGACTTAGATAATTTATGACACTTGTAGGTGATACATCTATGAATAATTCAAAACATTCAGAAGGTTGCTAACAGTGTAAAGTGCCACATAAGATCTGTAAAGCCATGTGTAAACGAATTGAAAAAAAAAAATGTTCGATTTGGAATTATTAATTTTTACGGTTCAGCCATACACTTACACATAAGCGCTAATTTAACTCCAAATAGTCCCTTGTTACGTTAGTGCGGAAACATATACCTGAAATGTACAATGATTCAGAAGAAGATTCTTCTAGAATTGAAATTTAGAAGAGAAAAATGTATTCATCAAATCAGAATTCTTGAACCAATGATCCCAAAATCAGTTCAGTGAAACGATCGTTAATGATCCATTATAACTTAGGTATACTGATCACAATTAAAAGAATGCTCGTACGAAAAGCATCCCCCTAAAATCACTTCCGTTAAGTTATTTCAAAAATCAATTAAGTTTTTTTTTTTGTAAGTTAATATCCTCGCTGAAATTAGCTCTGTCAAATTTTAAATGACTTTGCCGTTTTTAATTAGGTCAGTTTTTTATTGAAACTTCCTCATGCCCTGTGATCACTCGGAAAGTAAACGGTTAAATTTAGCCTAACCTGGTATAAGTCATAGGGATCTTTAACGAGTACCTGACATTGTAGATGTTCGGGACCTCCATTTTACCTCCTGTCTTAAATTCCCTCGGGAGGGCATAGCCAAGGAATAGTTGACGTATTGACTAACAAACATATAATACCCGACCATCAATTTGGATTTCGGAAGTCACATTCAACGACCCACCAACTACACCGAGTTACTGACTTCACTGCTGGAGCATTAGAACAAAAACAATATGCAACTGGTGTATTTTTGGATGTTGCTCAACTGGAGGCGAAACTCAAGAACATACTACCGTACACCTACTATCTCATTCTCCAATCCTTCCTTTACGACAGAGTTTTCTCCGTTCGGCAGGGATCAGAAATTTCTTCAATTCGTCCAGTCCTAGCGGGGGTACCACAAGGTTCAATACTGGCTCCCCTACTCTACATTGTATACACCCATGACATACCAGAATGTAATGAGACATTCACCGCTACTTACGCAGACGATACAGCAATACTAACGAAACATCAAGACCCGTCACATGCTTCATTAACCTTACAAAACTTACATAAATTAAATGACTGGTGCAAATTGTGGAAAATTAGACTTAATCACGATAAATCACAACATATAACTTTTACTCTTCGGAAAAATACTTGTCCTCCAATTTATATCGAAAATGTCCAAATTCCACAAACAGACACAGTACAGTACCTCGGACTAACCCTCGATAGAAGGATGACATGGGGCCCGCACGTTAAAATGAAACGGTAAACTCTAAACAAACGACTAAAGCTACTTTACCCACTTTTCTCTAAATCCTCAAAATTAAGACTGAGACAAAAGCTTAATACGTACACATACTTACTTAAACCTACATGGATATACTGTTCACAAATTTACGGGATCGCTAACAAAATACATTTACAGAAGCTCCAGACCTTTCAGTCAAAATTATTACGACTCATTCTAAAAGCACCTTGGTACGTGACTAATCAAACCTTACATACTGACTTCCACATGCCTACAGTCGACCAAAAAATCAAGACTCTTTACAAACGTTTCCATATGGCCACAGAGGAAATGCCCTTGAATGTGAGGAGGAGATTAAAAAGGCGTTGGATGAGAGATCTCCTTTTTTAACCGACCTGAATAACTGAATCAAGCCAGACAAGAGGTACTGTTGGGTGCCATCCTTCCCCATGCCTGAAATGTCATCATTTGCAATTGTTTACGGCCATCACATCTGCTGATTGTCGATATATTGTTGACAGGCGCGGGTATACAAATGAAGTTAAAAAAAAAAAAAATATAAACCATAACAATAAAAAATAATAAAGAAATATAAACCTATTGTGCATTAAATCATACATATTAGGTTGACGTGTAATTCAAAAAATATCCCTCGTGAACATTAGTGAAAATTAGGGTCAAGTGTGGTGTAGTGGTTAGCATGGCCCCCTACTATACTATAGGGTTCGTGTCCCCCCCTTTTTTAAGTGAATTTTTTAAGGGAGTAAAAATTCCTTGGCTATGCCCTCCCGAGGGAATTTAAGACAGGAGGTAAAATGGAGGTCCCGAACCTCTACAATGTCAGGTACTCGTTAATGATCCCTATGACTTATACCAGGTTAGGCTAAATTTAGGATTCCCACTGTAGTACCCGATTAGCCTTAATACCACAAAGGGGCATTAAATAAACAACAAAAACAATTATTGAAAATTAGATTTAATTACAAAAAATCAAAACAACACATACCCTCCGAAAAAAATGTTTGTCATCCAATTCATGTAGAAAACGTGAAATTCCTGATACAAACAAATTACATCATCTTGAGCTAACCCTTGATAGAAGGATGACGGCCCCATATGTTAAAATGAAAACAAAAACTCTTAATAAATGATTAAAACTACTTTACCCACTTTATACTTACACAAAAACTAAATACGTACACATAAAAAAAACTTACTTAAACCTTTATTGATATACAGCTCACACATAAACGGCATTGCCGAAAAAAAGCATTTAAAAAACTTCGTAATATTTTTATTTATATTACGACTCAAATGCACCTTGGTACGTAACTAATAACACCTTATAACTATACATAATTCAGGTGATAAAGAAAAATAAAAAAGTTAATTATTTTGTTTTGCCTTTTCTGGTGATACCAAAAAACAACTAAAAGTTTGATTTTCACGAAGTCGAAACACTGGTAGTAAAAGTTTAACTAACCTTCTTTTCGTTTCAATAGATCCATAAAAACAAAAAAAAAGGGAGCTATTTTAGTAAAAATCCATAGAAGTCGATTGATATCTTAGATGAAAACAAGGGAAGAATTCGTAAAATTAAAAAAAAAAAAATATTCCCTTCAATATCTGCAGAGATCTTGCCGCATTACTTAACGGTATTGCGGGTCTCAAAGGGACTCAATGAAGGTATAAACAACTTCTAACCACTTTCTCCCAAAGCCTCAGACATTGCACTCTTAATTATGTTTGTACAAGTTGAGATGGAACGTGATTCATTTATTATTCGCAGTGAAGAGATTTCCTCATTGCTAATGAGTAATATGTTTTGTTCGGTAGTGCGCGTACTAACTTTAAATTTATATAATTTTCGAACAATAGCTCGAAAACGATTAGGACGTAAAATGGAGGTCCCGAGCCTGTACGATGTCCGGTACTCGTTAAAGATCACTATCCTAATTATACCTGGATAGGCAAAATTTAGGACTCCCACTGTAGCTTCATCCGATTAGCCTTTGTGGCATAAAGTGACATTAAAACTAACAAACAAACAATAGACAGATTGATACTAGAAGGTGGCCGTGTGCCCAGTTGTCAGTTGAATAAATTAAATTGAAAAACAAAAAAAAATATGTCTTGGTGATTACTCCTAACTAGTGGTTTAGATCTACAAAAACAGATAAGAATTTAATTCCAGTAAATTAGAGGACCAGTTATAAATTGGAAATAATTAACAAAATATACATTTTTATAAAACAATATTAAATCACTTTGAAAATATCGGTTTAATAATGATTTTATAAGGATATCTGAAATTTTCGCAACAACCGATTAAATCTCGGTATTGTTTGTTTGTTTTATTTTATAATTTTTAAAGAATTTGTAAAATTATATTTTACCGTATTATAATTTAAACAGCCCATAAATTTAAAAAAAAAAAAAAAATTAAACAGCAAAATAACTGTTCAACAACAAACAAACAAACGATTACTTATGTTAAATATATATATAAATATATATATTTATATGCATTCATAGACAAATTTTTATAAATAACCATGTCTATGGAAAGGACTTGTTTATAAATCAAGAAGACTCTCTCTAGGGTCTTCTTCTAAGGATACTCCTTACCAAGGTCTTGGAAGAGACCTACGAAGTTATCTACGGCACCTGCTGCCTGATAAAGAGCAATATATTTCCCCCTTTCTCTTCTAATACACTAGCTTATCTATTCTATTGGGCAATTCTAGACCCCTCTCTTTGTCTTTTACAGCAAGGGCGAGGATGTGTTGCTTCCCTTGCAAAGTTTACTGAGATAGATGCAAGTCCTTGTATGTACGTAGTCTCCAACACTAAACTTTTCACAATACTATGCTCAATCTCATTCTATCATTCACAAAATCATCTGTGATAAGTTGTGTGCTAAATAATTATAATTCGACAATTACTTTTTTTTTTTTTTTTTTTACTTTAATTATTGATTCGCACCTGTCAGCAAGGTGCTGACAATAGGCGAATGAGATGGCGGTAATAGGATATAATGACATGTGAGGCATGAGGAGGGAGGCCCCACCCAGGCTTGATTAAACTACCTTGGCTAAGAGAGCAGATATCTCATCCAGCGCCTTTTTAGTCTTCTCGTATCCATGCGTACGTCAACCATATTACTAATTAAACTATATATAACTATTATTTATAAGATTTTTATAATGTTCATTCCTATACGATAGAACATTGTCATTAAAAAAAATACAATAATATGAGGATATTGATATTTATATTTATGAATACCAAATCTTAACTTTTATGTAAACTGTAAATGTTTTGTTTTATTTTTCTATTTTTATGATGGTAACGAATACAGGAGTATCGTAGCCAAAAAATATATGTATGAAATTTTTCTCTTCTGAGAAAATGGAATGAAAATGAAGTATAAAATATTTTCCTTGGTATCAGAGATATAGTGACCATGATACGCATTGGAAAAAGTCTAACTTTTTAATGTTACTTAATCATATTATGAGATTATATTTTGCATAGTAATGTAGGATCCAAATGTTTTCAATATCATTTTAATCCGATTTTAAAATCGCGTACCGCCCTGTCACATAATGAAAGACTTCTGGAGTCGGTAGTTAATTCATACAATAAGAAAAAAAAAATCAAATAACAAAATTTCTGCTTCAATACAAAAAGGACTAGAATCATCCTAATGTCATCAAATGTTAAAAAGAAGACTCGTGGTTGAAACACTGAACTATCCCATTTTAATCCTTAAACATTTTTCAATTTAAAACGAAACCAACATTTTTTATTCTAAAAAATAAATAAAAATAGTGTACTCGTTTCTTCAGGCATAGGCTTGATGAATGCCCGCCCAAGAAATAAGCACGGGGCTGGGTTACAGATATAACATTCACTATTTAAAATGAAAAGAACTACTCAGAATACTTTAGTAAACTATTTTTTACCCTGATTTTAAAGCTCTCAAACACAAACATTATCATGGATCGTTAGTTTGATTTACAATCGTCCTTTCTGCTTCAGTCCGAATCTTCTCGACAAAAATAAAATCAAAAGCGCCGAGGATCGGATCAGAATAGTAAAGAACCTAATAAGTTTAGTGTGAATGTATTTGGAGCTAGAGTGTAAACGAAACAAAGGCATTAAACGTTGTTTGTTATATGATATTTATAGTTGATTGAGTTTAATTGTATCCAGAGGACACGAGTTTTAAGTTGTTGTTTTTTTGCCTTTTTGTGTCTACTTATATATAAAGAGTTCTAAGATTTCTTTTACTGTTAAATTAGAAATGAACTTTAAAATTATTGAGTGAATCGTCAAGATTGTTGAAAGGATCCTCCTAACTCCATTTCCATGTAATGGTGCAAATAGGAAGAAAATGGGGAATATTTAAAATAGGGACATTAGCAATTATTACACAATGAAAAATGTATCATTATGGAACCGGAAGAAATCATTAAAGGAATTGAGAGATAAGGTTTCTCTCATGATTTTCTATAGTTAACTCTCTGACCATTTAATAATTGAATTATTGTTCATTTCCTGTAGACAACTCTGTACTTACACAGTGTAGTTACAGTAAACAACTTTTATATTTCGGTTTGAAATTCTTGATAATTTGAAAAGTATTTTATCTACTACTGTAGAAGGGCTCTATGCCATTGTAATTTTATCCGACGTGTAGGCTGACTGGGTAACAGGAGTGAGAAATGAGAATGGATGAGTCGATTAGTAATTATTGAGAACGAAATTTTTGGTTTTTGTATAGCAATTTAATGTTGGTATGTTCATTAGTTGCGTAGAGTTTGATTTTAAATAAATCAGGGTGCATTAGTGAGTTTGCTTTGAATTTTTTTATTGTGAAATTTTATATTTTGTTAATGTACGCATACCCAAGTAGTTCTATGAGTAGTTAAAATTAGTCGTTTGTTTTTTAAGTTAAGTGAAGATCTGTTGTATAGGAGAAGTGAAAGTTGCTTGTAATTTTTAGTGAGTTCATGTTTTTTTAAATTTGGTATGTTCGTCCGAAGTGCGTCTTTTTTCTGAGTAGGTAGGTAGGTACAGTTCTTGGTATTGTATGAAATATTTCAAGGTACTTGGTTCAGTTTTCGAACCACTTTCCTAGTTCAAACTGTTTAAGGTTAAAGAGCAGTTGACGAAGATAACACACAGATAATTATTGTTTGGTTATGCTTAGAATTGACTTAGGGACAGCTACTTGAAATGCAAGTCCCCGACAACCCAACATGTTTACCTATCGCATGATTGCCTACTCCGCCTATTCTGTACTGATTCATGCTGTTCTACATCATTTGCTAATTGTCCCTGTCCAGCTAATTGCTAATTGAATGTACACATGTCACATTGGATGAGCATCAACATATATCACAAGAACATGAGCATGTCACATGTTATTGAAGAAAAGACATACTGTCGAAAGGAGCTCTGGAGTCTTATAACGTCTTAACTTTGCATTGGGCCTTAAAAGTTTTGTACAAACCATTATTTTATGACCTATTACAAAGTTATAAAATTCAAACTTATTGCCCCAAGGCTGAAAGATTTGTTTGAGGAGTCTTTGGGAGCCCGTTTAATGCCTGAAACTGTAAAAACTTTTTTTTTTCGTACTTTTAAATGGTTTACAAAATACGTATTGTAACGTTAAAAAAAGATATGATTTGAAATCCCAGACCGTTTGTTGGAACAAACTAAGCGATTGGAGAAAACTGTTTGGATCCAGAATGTTCTAAGTCCATCTACGTCGTTCCACCACCTTACATGAAGAAGTGGAATCTTCCAGAATGTCGTTTTTCTTTATATACAAGGAGCGAGTGACTGGACCAGTTAGTCTGTGTCTGTGTCTTGACTGTGAAGCTCAAGTCATGTGATTGTGTGTCATAACGTTATCATTTTTATAACCTGCCCGAATATTTGAGTAATATTAATTCGTTGGCATTGATAATTGTATATTTCTGGTGAATAAATATTTTTTAACCCACAGAAGCGTTACAGTATTATTAAATTACTTTTGGATTATAGAACGAGATATCTCGACAAATTTATCATTGCGTGCTCGGATGACTTATCACTGATGAGGGTTCTAGATATTAAAAGCCTAGAACACTTGGACAATGTGTTATACTTTATTATGTCATCATTTAACATTTTTGACTCTGGTAATTTAACTGCAAACCCATAATTATAAAATAATCCTTTAATTGTTTCGTATTCTTCAGTTTCATTAAATAAAGTGCATATTTTGGAAACCTTTTAAATGGCAACAAATGCATCACATCAGTGCAACTAAAAGAAATGTATATTTAAGAAAATCTTTAAAAATCGATATATATTATAAAGCAAAGTGTACAATGTGCGTGCCGAAAAGGCTCAAAAACGACTCCACGTAGGATTAAGGAAGTTATGTCGTCGTTTAGCCATATAACCCCTAACGGAGAAGAAGGTTTCCGTTTTTCTCTTAAGGGTGTAAAATTGAAGAGAAAAGGACTAGAATTTTAAGCCTTTCGCACCATTTAATTAGCCTCTCTGAGATTGAGATACGAGTTTTTGAATGAAAAAATTAGTTCGAGCTCCAGACTACCAGGAAGCGCTAGGGTGCGTTTCACTCAATGTTTATTGTTCATTCAACCAGTTCAGTTTGTTAAGGTTATATATTGGTTCAGCTGTTCTTTTTAAATTACTAAAAAACTAAGCGAAAATAATTAGTTTCTCCCTTGCTTTCAAAATAAAATAATAATTTTACATCTCTGCAATCAATTAGATATCCAACTGGATTCCATAAAAAATTAGTTTTCTCATAAGAATGCTAATATATGATCAGCACATTACATTTAATCTATACATAATATATACTTAAGTAAATTTAATGCAGTATGAGTAAACATTTCTTAGTAGTAGAGTAAGCGTAAATCGAAAATAAAAAGTTTGAAGTGTTCTTATTGTATTTATGAAAAAGAAGTTGGTTTGGTTACTACGTATGATGAGCATTCCAGTCGACAAAACGACTAACTCCAATAACAGCATTCAAGATTTTATCATCCCTCATAGTTCAAGATAAAAAGAAATATGATGACAAAATTGTGCCTTCAAGAAATTTTGGTTTTCACTTTGTAATAGTAGTAAGATTCGAGATATGCAGACATCGTTCAAATTACGGGGGGATATCTTAAGGGAGGTTGAAATGGAAGAAAGGTCTTAAAAAAAAGTTTCTATGAATCTTCGGTAGTTTCTATACTTCTGGATAAATAGGACCATCATAGTAGTCGGCGCTTAAGTTTAACACGAAATATAATTTTTTTAACTGAGATACCAGATTTTTCAACTATAATCTAATAACTTATTATCTGCTGACTACTTGGAATGGGCTTATAGGATTCAGAATCACAGAAACCATCAAAAACGATGCATAACTCGACAAAGTTGCAGCAAAATTAATTGTTCATTTACCATTTTCAACCCACTTTAAATTATACAGGGTTCTTTATTTGAGTCCTCTAATATTAAAGTTTTTCTGGTATTAAAACTACAAACACAACTACCGGAGCGAAGCCGGGCACCCTAGCTAGTATTTTATAAATATATCTAAAAAATATTACAGAAATTTTATTTTATAAATTATAGGTATTAAACTTGTTTTTGAAGGCTAAACTGAGCAAAACAACTCAGCACGTGGTTACGACAACAACTGTGTTCAATAAACTTTAGAATGTGTCCTGCTCCGTGGTCATTTAACAACATGAACAATATAGATAAAAATGAAAATCTTACAGCCTGGGAAATGCTTATCGGCCGAAAACTTAAAAGAGTCGAAGACTCCAGAAATAAAATTGAGGTAAGAGACGTTATTGCTACTAGAAATAGCTTTGACGTCTTATCAAAAATCGAAGTAGATTAATCGCACTCAATCATAAAACCAGTTCCCGAAAGACCCCCACCAATTCACCTCAATGATGTGGTAGATTACACAGCATTGGTGCAATTCCTTCAAAGAGAATCTGGTCAAAAAAGCTTTAAATTAAAATCTACTACCAGAGGTATGAGCGTGTACGTCGACAATGTGGATACCCTTCGCCATCTAGTGGCTAGGTTAAGAGATAAAGGTGCGGGACTCTATACCTTCCAACTGTATGAAGATCGAAGTCGTTGAGTAGTCATAAAAAGTTTGCACCATGCCACTCCCATCGAAACAATTAAAAGCGAATTAAAAAACCTAGGTTACGATGCCATTAATTTGTCAATACTATATCCCGTTTTAAAAGACCGTTGCCCATGTTCTTTGCAGAAATCTCAAAAGAGACATTTAATGATAAAAATTTTGATGTACACTTTTTATATCATACAGTTATAAAAATTGAAGAACCTCGGAAAAAGAAAATCATTTCGCAGCAATACGGCAGTCAGCAATACGGGCACACCAAAACTTACTGTAATCACGCTCCGAAATGCGTAAGGTGCGATGGAGGCGATTATAGTTCTGACTGCACGAAGCCACGAGAAACAGCAGCAGAGTGTGCCAATTGTGGAGGGTCACAGCTAGCTACAGAGGATGCCCAACTAAAAAAAATAAAAATTAAAGCAACCATAAATCAAATAAGACATCCGCATAAGCAAAGGAAAGTGGAAGTTAATTCTCCTCCGGATATAAAAGAGTTTCCGCCTCTTTTACAAAATAAGCAACCTAATTCTGGTCCCTCGAATGAAGAATTGAAACATCACCATCAGCCTCAAAAACTAGTCCCTAAAAGAATCCAGCTCCTAGAAGAGATTCTTCAAAAACTAGTAAGGGCTGTATGCAGCCAGTACCACCCACTGTAACTGATCTCTCCAAATTGGTTAGTGGGTTGAATAGCCTTATTCAGCCCCTGTTTAGTATCCTACAACAACTGTCACAGGTTATCCAAACATTATGCCCTGGCATGCCAACATGCCCGATAAACCTATAGAAGACTAAAAGGGAGCTGGTGAACTCCCTGCCTAAGTGCAAATCACGACAGGAAGAGATGCCGCTGGGTATCACCCTTCCCCTAGCCTATCAAACCATGTTTTTCTACGTGTTTAGTCATCAGATTCGCTGATTGTCTTTTCCTTTTAAGACAGGTGCGGATGTAAAAATGAAATTAAAAAAAAAAAAAAAAATTGGATTAATATTTTCAGATTTGTAAGTTTATTTTATTTTATATAAATGGTGGTATAATATAAAAAAAAAATCAGTTTTATTTTTAAGTTGTGCTACCTATACTTAAATTTAGTTTAACCCTGCTTATGTTAGTCAGTAAATTTCTTTTATATTACGGTATATCTCATATCTTCTTCTTATACAGCGATCATTGGTTTATTTGTTTAATTTTTTGTTTTGCTTTAATTTTATTCTCAACTAACTAACATTGATTCGGCCAGACTTCATGGCTACGCTGTCTTATTAGCCAATAAATAAATTAAAAAGAAAAAAATATTGCTTTTGGAAAGCGGCTGAAACTGCTATCAAGATTACTTGACAGACGCTCTGAATTATTCTTAACTAACAGGCTTGCAATGAACAATGTACTTATTAGATCCCTATGGTCATACGGGATATAACTATGGGGGCATTGCGAACCCCTCAAACATTCGAAGGATATTTTTTTTTTTTTTTTTTTTTTTTTTTTTTTTTCTGTTGGCGCATTAGGCCTAATGAGACCTTTGGCCGCGCAGTGTGGTCTTCTTACAGACATTTGTGTTGCTTGCTGGAGCGCAGACAGCCTGGAGGGGGTAGCCCAAACCTCACGTTGCTGCAAGCCATGGTCACCATGGTGCAGCGGCAGACTGCCCGTAGCTCCATAACCAATCCCATTGGGGCCAATTTGGCAGTGTCCTTCCCACCGATGGCGTCAGCTCTCTCGGGTTCAAGGACAGTGAGAAACTGGTCTAGGTTCAAGGATTATGGCAGCTCAGAGTCAGCAGGCCCCGAGGACCTATATTTCTTTCCCTGGAGCATACCGTCCTTGAACCAAACCTCCGGGCGGTTGCTAACATCCTGGAAGAACACACTACGATTCTCGATGAGATACACGGGGAAGGTTCATCACTCCTACGCCCGGTCGGTGTGAGTCACCTCCAGTAGGCTGACGGGCCTCACATACCCGGGGGTGGGGGCAGACTTCGACTGCGTGGTGTTCATTGGTGTGCGGTCACCCGAATTGAGCGGTCACCCATCCAAGTACTAACCACGATGGACGTTGCTTAACTTTGATTACCTATTGCAAGCGCCCTTGTCCGATCGGCCATCCCGGCCCTTATTCGAAGGATATAACTATTTCAATCAAAAGTATTGAGGAAGGTAGTAGATGCACCCGACTATTGGACATACTTCAAGAGGAACTCACCACCCAATCATCGATGCAGCCACACAGTACTACAAAAACATTCACCGAAATTAATTTTCTACATGAACCCATTAACGCAAACATTTACAACCACCACAAATCGGCACATTCCACCTCGACAAATGTTAGTAATATAACTTGTATACTTTATACAATGTTGTAATGTAATATTGTCAGATAAGTAATATACAAGTAGTGCATTTAATAAAATATCTTGCAGAGGGATTATGAGGAATGAAATAAGGTAAGTGAAACAAAAATTACATGATTTTGACTGTTATACATTGAAAAGAGCTCTTGTATTTTTGTTGGAATAGTAACGTAACTGTATTAGTACATGTTCTGGATCTTACGAGAATTTTCAGCGCACTTCTGGAATGTTCGATTTTGGACAAAATATAAGAAGCAATGACTAGGGACTTAGTCTGATTCTCAACATCGTAGCATATGATTACTTTGTGTCACCATATTATAATAGTTACTTTTGGTAACGTTGTTATGAATTCGAGATTTTATTGTTTTTTGTTGGCGTTGTGAATTGTAATTTTCATCTAATAAACTATATTTAAACCCACATTAGTGTTATTTGTTTGTTGAACGTCACTTTATGCCACGAAGGCTAATCGGACGATGCTACAGTGGATGCCCTAAATTTTGCCTATCCAGGTATAATTAGGATAGTAATCTTTAACTAGTACCTGAAATCGTACAGGCTCGGGACCTCCATTTTACGTCCTATCCGAGGGACGCGAACCTTTACTATTGTAAGTTTCTATGCTAACCACTATACAACAGGTGTTATTTGCTACGTATTTTTTTGGATTGAGTAAAAAATTGGAAGATCTTAGAAGGATGCACTTCTCTTTAAACGCATTTATAAAACATTCATTACCAAACATAGCCTTTTTTTCCTTTTTTTGAGTTATGACTTTTTAAAAGTATTAACCGATCTGATTATTCGAAAAAATTGTCATGAAATAATTCTCCTATAAAATATAAAAATAAATGTAACAAGTGTTATTACATACCAGACGCCTAATTTAATTGTGATTTAGCAAAGTACTGGAGAATCGCAATGAATCAATACAAAGTACTAATGTGTGAGAATTCAAGCGTGTCCTTTAACCGTTCATTTGTAATAATATCTGCTTTCAAGTAAATACCGTGAATAGGTTAGCATGAGCATGTTAACATGAGCGTGAATAGGTTAAATTTATACCTCTATAAATAGAAACCTATTAAAATTCATGATTGATATTTTCTATACTGGGAAAAGCGATGATTGGCAGCATTTTTCTGTGTTTTCCAGTAGCTACTACTAGGTATTAATTTAACAAAAAAATGATTTATTTATTTTTAATTCTAAAATAATTCATTCTTCCCAATGAAATGCAATAGCAACTAGGCTTGTTTTCCGACTAACTAGGATTGTTTTGCGTGCTTAGCAAAATCTAATTTTTTTTTTTTTTTTTTATTAAATCTTGATATCATAATTTATGATGATATTCATAACATTTCGCTGATATTATTTATGGGTGGGTTTCATTTCGATAGCTAGTAGGCAATTAAGTTTAAGTAGGCACAAATTAATTAAGTAGACAAATTGTTAAAAAAAAAAAAAAAATGCAAATGAGGAAGCGATTATGGAAAGTTTTGAAACTTTATGAAAATATTCCTAGGGAGTGTAATAGTAAGAAACAGAAATTTCTCCACCACTAGAAGGTCCACTCCCATATTTTCACCACCCATATTCATTATGGAAAATTAGACTTACTAATATAATTAACACTGCAAGGCCTGTGGGTTAGGGAGAAAGTGTTTTGAAGTAGTTTACCCCTTCATTGAATCCTTATTGAGACTCGCTATACTGCTAGGTAATGCGGAGAGATTCTGTAGATACTGAAGGAAACGTCGTATTTTTTTTTAATCTTACAAATTTACTTGTTGTCACCTAAGATATCCAACGACTTCTACGCATTTGTGTTAAAATGGCTTCCTTCTTTTCTTTTTTTTTGGATATTTTGAAACGCGTTTTAATTAAATATTAACAATATACATAAAAATAATCAAGATATCACATCGCAGATCACACGCTTCACACGTCTTAAGAAACCACTTAAATAAATTAAATGACTGGTGCCTATTGTGGAAAATTAGACTTAATCACAAGAAATCAAAACAAGTAACTTTCACTCTTATATCGAAAACGTCCATATTCTTTAAACAGGCACAGTACAGTATCTTGGACTAACCATTGATAGAAGGATAACATGGGTAGGTAAGGCATGTTAAAACGAAAAGGAAAACTTTTTGAGCGCGGTGTAAAATAATAATAAAAAAAACTGTTAAAATAAAAAGGCACTGTATTGAAATGATGATAATGAAAATAAATGAACTTCTGATAGATAAAACAATCGAAAATCTGATTTTAAAAAGTCTAAAGGAGGTCACCTGTGATGTGGTGGTTAGCATGGCGGTCTACAATATTGAAGGTCACGGGTTTGCCTCCCGTGGTGGCCCTAAGATTTTTTAAAGGGAGTAAAAAATCCTTGGCAATGCCATCCCTCGTATAGGACGTAAAATGGAGGTCCCGAGCCTGTGCGATGTCAGGTACTCGTTAAAGATCTCTATCCTAATTATACCTGGATAGGCAACATTTAGGATTCCCACTGTAGCATCGCCCGATTAGCTTTAGTAGCATAAATGGACATTAAAAAACAAACAAACCAAAAAGTGTAAATAGAGCAGTCCACTAACAATCAACATTTGCTCGCACTCAACTTGTAATAGTAGTCTCAGGTAGTTTATATATCTGGTTACCTGGATTCATGGCATTGCCAAAAATAGGCATTTACGAAAACTTCAAACCTTCCAGTCAAATATATTATTCATTTCTAATCAAAATATCAAAATAATCAAACCTTACAAAACGGGATTTCACATCCAAACAGTCAACCATCATTTAAACACTCTTTACAGACGTTTTCGCACTAACTTACACGGATATATAAACGTCATTATAAGAGATATGGCCACAGATGTTATGCCGATAAATGTGAATAGGAGATTAAAAAAACGTTCACAGCTTAGATGGATGTACAGTGTATCGGAGGATGCCTGAAAGATATTAGGCGTCAGAAATTGGAAAGCAGCTGCCCAACGACGAAGTTATTAGAGGAGTCCATGGTCTGACGAGCCAATGGTAGAAGAAGGATTTTGGCCAATTTACACAATGATTTTGCATAAAAAGAAATGCAATTTAGTCTAATTACTTCTTTTTCAAAAATAAATTTAAATAAAGGAATATTAATGGTCAGAGAAGCATATAATATACTGGTTTTGTGAAGTATACTCAAGTGATCATAATTCGAAAAATTATTATGGACATGAAAACTACCTACATCCCTATTGATGCCAGATGGTTAAAAAAACGTCCGAAATCTCGACTGTTTAGTAGTGTACCTATATCTTATTGGAGTAGGCCGGATATAGGTGACTGAGAGGAGCAATTTAGAGACCCCCTGTCAACATACATTGCTGACATACAACTGACATACATTTCTATGTATGTCAACAAGTACTGACGAAAATACTTCCCAAAGGAAAAAAAATCATTCTTGAAAAAGTTTTATTTGTTCCCTTCCCAATGGAACTTTTGCCTTAAAAAAAAAAAAAAAAATGTGTATTTCTAGCCAAACTAAGTAGAATAGTGAAAGTTGTGTGGTACGTCCATCGTAGTAGATTTTCCACTTTTCTGTGTTTATTTATAAAATTAAAAAAGGAATAGAGAGGGAGAGAGAGAGAGAGAGAGAGAGAGAGAGAGAAAGAGAGAGAGAGAGAGAGAGAGAGAGAGAGAGAGAGTGAGAGAGAGAGAGTGAGAGAGAGAGAGAGAGAGAGAGAGAGAGAGAGAGAGAGAGAGAGAGAGAGAGAAATGCTTTATTTTAAGTACAATAAGCAGTTCTGCCCAAATCCATTGGCATGCTATACAACACAGCGTACCAATCAATAATTAGATACATATATACTAAAAACTTTATGTTCTATCTATTATAATATAATTTTTTAAGCATTGGATCTCTCCGACTAATCTTATACCTAAATAAATAAATAAACAAATAAATAAAAAATACTTAACATAGGTATAATATAAAGGTCCAGGATATTGGAGTATGTGTGTGTGGTACCAGGAAGGGTTGACCATCTATAAAAATCTCGGCTTTACTACCTTGGACAGAAAAGGTTGGTTACACCTGCAGTAATTCTCCGTATGCCATTGGTAACCCTCCCATCATGACTTTTTATAAAATATATATATATATATATATATATATCGAAAACCACTAACCAGTTAAAAATGCGCACTTCGATATTTTGAAAAAACAAACTTTGAATTTGAAAAACAAACCTATGGCGTCTACACATTGCCACAAACAATTAGGAAATAAAATACATTTTATGTAACAGAAAAATAAAGCGACTTCGAAATAATTAGGTACCTTTTTTATTTTTATGAATAAACAGTAAAAATTTAATATGGCATAAAAAACAAAACAAAAAAAAACAAAGATATTTCATAAAATTAATAAATTTATTTTGATACACACCAAGTAATAATAATAAAGGTTAAAATAAAATATTAATTTCCATGTTAGTACTTAAATTTATTCGGAGGTGGCGAAATATTGAAAATTTTTGAGGCTTAAATTATCTTATTCCTAAAATTCCTCTACAAGCCTACTAAGAACACGGGTGAATAATTTTTCAACCTAAAAATCAACGAAAACGGTTAAAATCGATGACCCATCAGCTCCGCGCTCTTCTTGTTAGTGGAGAGGAATCGAAATTGATTTTCGCTCGCTATGAATTCAATTATCTATAAAAAATTCCGGTAAGTGAATCCAATTTTTCGCCAAAGCTTCTTTATTGGTTTTGTTCAAGCATTTGCATGTTATTACCCTACAGAGGCCTATCTCTGCGGTCGGAGAGTGACGCCAAGATGAGTCTGTGGTGACGGAGATAGATGGAGCATGTTTCGAGGGTGGAATCCAATTCTGGACCAGATTGCAGGGATTGTCGCTCAAATCCTGGGTAAAATTTGAAGGCCTGATCCTTTAACCCTAGGTATCTAATCCTCAAGGTATCTTATATTACTAAACTTAGGTCATTTCGACTTCCAGAGTCAAAATAACTGTTCTAATTTTATAATTGTCATCCCAGGGAATAAGGGGTTAGGTCACATTGTTTCACTTTTCGCAGCACGGCTTTTAAAGTTTGAACAGTATTAGAATAAAATCAGTTTTGATATATTAAGCGTTGAAATTTCATCAAAATTACCTAAATACGACTGATTAAATTAAACTAATTAAACCAACTGAAAACTTCTTACTTGGAATCACCACACAAGATTGAAACGACAAGAAACCACTCGAAGCTACCGTCTACTACAACGGTTAGGTTAGGCGCACATTGAACTGTGCCACGCAGGCCCCGCAGAGCTGTACCGCGAATTGGACCGCGCGTTTCCTTTCTATTTAATTCACGTTTCGCAAAAACTGCTCTGCGTCTGAATGTGCACTCGGCCTTACTGTGGACAAGCGCACAAAACTACCAGTTTACTACAAAAGGCTCCTTTATATGACAGTAATAAGACCTATTTGGGTTTATGGAATCGACATTTTGGGGCTCCACCAAACCTTCTAACTTCTCTTGTATCCAATCCTTAGGCCGAGTGAAAAATAAATTCATTAATCAAATAAATAAATTCAGGAATAAATTAATAAATAAATTTGAGCCCAATATGATAAAAGGAACAAGCTTCGACAAACTTAGAGCTTAGCCAGACCTCTCATTACATGATTTTAAACATCACCGTAAGTTATTATTTTAAGCATTGGATCTCTCCGACTAAATAGTAACTTTAATGTATTTATTTTTGTAAAAAAAATTTTTACAAGACTTTTGATATAGCATTTTTTTTTCTCAACTCTACATACGAATCAGGTTCTGATCTTAAATCCAAGAAATCTAACATACTTTCACAAAATAAGTCCCTGCCTTCGGAAAACTGAGGCCCAGAAACTGCTCTCCAATGTGCGCGGTTAACTGTGCGGCGCATTTTTTTTTTTTTTCGTGGCACCTTCCCTGCTCTGCCTTAAAGACCAAAATCCTTCACAAAATCCTTAATGCTCCTTACTTTGTAGCAAATAAAATAATCCACAAAGACCTTAATGTTCCACATGCCGCCTATTTAGCCCGATCCAGATACCAGTCCTATCATAGTAAACTCCAGACCAATCAGAACCCACTTGTATCCACCCTCGCTTCCTCCTCCATTCCAGACAATCCTCCAAGGCGTTTGAAAAGAAGATTGCCTCGAGATCTTTTATGTTAGATACTAGTTTAGTACTATCAGGGGATAGTTTCTCTACCTGCTTTTTCAAGAGATTATTTTCTTTTATTTTAGCACATTTACTAAATGTATTGCGTTTTGCTTGTGGATGAAGAAAAAACGTTAGCTGTTAAGCCTCTCAAACCGTTGCCTTAAGGAACTATGTATATAATTTTAATCAAAGTTAGTTTTATAGTGCTAGTTGAAGTTTTTCTGTAGCATTAAATAAATTTTAATTTATTGATTTAGACGAGTTTGACTAATCTTATTTATGTGCATAGTGGAATAAAAACATGCAAGTTATTTATGTTCTTTTACTCTCCTGCACTCTGCACCTACGTCAGAAAAATAATAGATTTGTTTTTTTGGAGATCAAATTTGATTTTTAAGAAGTGGATTCATTTCTTTTGATACAAATGCACGGCTGCAGGTGTGTGTTCTTGATGTTCTGAAATTATTACAAAGCAGGAGTGTTTTAGTTTATTCTTTCCTTTTAAATGTATTAAGAAACCCAATAATTCTTAATTGAAAACCTATTTTTATAAGTACAAACTCAATACTGATCGTTCGATAATTTTAATTATCAATGAATTGAAATGTTGAATGCGTCAGAAAAACTTCAGCTAGCACTACAAAACTAACTTTTATAATAATAAAAATTTATAACATTAAAATTATATAGTTCCTTAGCTAATGGTTTTTTCCCAATCCGCAAGCTAAACGAAGATTTTTCAATTATTTTAAGAAAGAACCGATTAATGGCAACCTTATCAACTCTACTGTTTTCTTTTTCAGATATTTAAAAAGTGCGCTTTGTGAGAAATTGGAATTTGTAATCTTGATTCATATTTCGAAAAACAAGTTTCCTCCTAACCTCTCGATTTTCATGTCATAAGAAAGATATTAGATTCAGCTTTAAAATGACATCAATTTTAACTCTCTACCTAGCCTAGAAGAGCTACAATTTTAATTTACAGATTATGCTATAGCTCAAAATTGTGCGTTTTTCAATGAGTTTACATAGCTATATTTTGAAAACAGTGTGATATATTGAGCTGAAATTTGGTATTTATTTTATTCTACAGGAACCTATGTTGAAATAAAATACTAAAATTTCATTTAAATCTGAAGGAAAAAACTGTGTTGATGTGAGACGGAATAACCCAGGAATATTTTTCCCTTTGTCATTTAGCCCTACCAGATCGTTTTTATGAGGATAAAACTTACCTCATATTAAAGAATACTTCATTTTGAATAACCATAAAAAGTTTTTCTAAATCTTTAGAGCCCTTTTCGAGAAATCGTTAAGAGGAAAAAGTCATTAGGATAAAGATGCATTCTACGTTAACTCGATTTTGACAAAATCTCTGCTGCCATATCACGACACAATCTTACATCAGATACCTAATTTCAGTTTTGCACAAAACACTATATCTGAGCTAGTCTGGTCACGCAGACCATTTCATGGGACTGGGTCATTTGGGCTCAAACTAATGGGGAGGTGGGGGTAAAATGGGAACACCCAACCCCTAAGCTGCATATATGGCGGCTCTCTCCCCTGCGTGAAGTTAACCAAAGACAGGAAAATTCTTAGATCATTGAGTTTACTGCTAACGCTAAACCAATATGT
Source organism: Aelia acuminata (assembly GCA_911387785.2). Classification (NCBI taxonomy): domain Eukaryota; kingdom Metazoa; phylum Arthropoda; class Insecta; order Hemiptera; family Pentatomidae; genus Aelia; species Aelia acuminata. The sequence continues at coordinate 215,368,177 of OU426978.1, read as the reverse complement.
CAATTATAACTAAATAAACACGTTCTCCTTAATCAAACAATGTGTAGAAATTAGTACTACGGGAACTCATGGCAAGGCAGTGAAACAGACTTGAGAAACTTCCACAACTAAGTAGTTAGTTCTCAACCACATCTAACGGAAAATTTTAGGTAGGGGAGAGCGGGGTTGGTTGGCAACAGTTTTCACTTTTTTGATTGTTGAGTCGTTCCTGTTAATATAATCCCAATAGGGCTGATACCACTGTAAACCCCAAGTATTAGTGTACTTCAAGTATTTTTTTCAACACCTAACATTCATTACTAAGAACATAGAAAATTGAAGAATTCGTCAATCCAGAGTATGCCAATTAACCCCCTATTTGGGCAGGTTGCCTTAGAACGTTTATTCATCTCATTCAAGCACTGCCTGATATATATTATTGTTATTAAAAGCTGCACTATAATGGTATAATTATTTTGAATCGGTTTTTAAGAGCTTTTAATGGAAAATAGAATGACAATAGAAGAAGACAGAAGTTTAGACTGTCGTCACTTTCTGCATAGGAAATATCGCTGCCATCCTCCTCGCTGGAACTAAAGACATTTGGTAGTTTCACATTTGTTTATGTTTACCTTGCTTTTGTGAATTGCTACTGCGCCAACAAACCCCTGTTGAAGAGAGCCAACTAACCCCACAGGAGAGATCATATAAAAGATGGCTGTCAGGACAGGGGAAAACAATCAAACAAGAAACTGGTTAGTCGGAAGGTTAGGTTTTTAAAAGGAGTTTGGGGCTATGTGAACAGAATCGGAGTCAAATGTTTTGCCATGCCTTTAAACCAAATTTACTGAAAATATAAAAATTTTCTTACATGTTGTAAAATCAATCAATGAAGCACAACTCTTCTTACACTGTTAACATCAGATTGAAAACTCAGGACAAGACTCCCGAGGTCGAGTGGGTCACATGGTACAATGGTGGGGCCTTCACAATAGGTTTGACGGAAATTATAAGCCAATGGCCAACCTACCTCATACGCCAACCAACCCCGCTCTCCTCTATCGTTTACCTAGCATAAGAACAAAGAATCTTACAGGAATGAAAATGAGCAATAATACGGAGGCTTCACGTTTAAAATGAACATTTAAATTAAGTTTTTAGGATTTAATTTTGATATTTAACAAGAACTGATGTTACCATATTATTCACTTTTTACTTTCACTTACCTATATATAAAATATATAATTAAGAGAAAGTATTGCGATCGTGAAAAATTTCGGTTTCCGGTTTTCAACAGAAATAAACGTTTAGGGGTCCCCTGAGTCCTACCAAGTCCCACTAAATGGTCTGTGTGTTTATGTGTGTGAACAGACTAGCTCAAAAACTATAAACCGTACGAACCTGAAATTGGGTATTTGGTGTATGTAGGAATGTGCCTGCGATGTGACACCGAAAATTTATATAAAGAATTTCGTCTAAGTTATATGTTTTTTTTTTCGATTTTCTCAAAAATGGCTTTAACGATTTTGATTAAACTCGGTATTTGATGTATTTATATGCCCCCAATGTGACAGTCAAAATTTCATCAAAATCGTTCAATTGGAGGGGGCACTTTACATAATAAATATCTCATTTTTACCTGTTTTTTTTTTTTTTTTTATTTACTCAAAAATGGCTTTAACGATTTTGATCAAACTAGGTATTTGATATATGTATATGCCAAAGATATGACAGCCAAAAGTTTATATCCCTTATCATCAATGATGAAAATAAAAACTTTTATTTAACAATAAAAAACAATTATTTGACTTTAGAGAATAAATATGTGATGCTCAAATTATTTAAAACATTTGAGGTAGGAAACAATATGGTATCAATATAAGGAAACAATATGGTATAATATAAGGTAATCTTTAATAAATTATATTTTAGATTAGAAACTTTAGTGTCGTAATAAATTTCTGAAGGCAATATAAAGTGATTTTAGAGGAACACTAATCGTTCCCGATTTCCAGAAAAGCGTAAGAGACTCTAGACGTTAGAGACAGAAGACTCTACTACGATTCGTAAATAGACCTCCTATTGATTCATGTTCACGATATATTTACAGAAAGCAAATCGCTGTAAAAAACAAACTAGCAGTAAAAAAACTCGACTTTTGATGAAAATCGATCCCTTAAAAAAATAAATAAGCAATAATGAATCGACAGTACTCAGAATTTTCAAATTTTGTATTACGGATACATTATAACTTATGGAGATATAAAAATATAAGCATGTACTTAAATGTGGAAAAGTGTAGCGTCGACCCGTCGATTTCTAATCTGTGTAAGTTCGTAAGTGAAAGTGGTCTGTTGCGCGCATCGCACCAGATTTTGTTTTTAAATAAACGTAATATTTGATTGAATTACTGTTTTTTTGTTTTAATCTTTCTTTAGATAAACATTAGTATCCATTTTCTATGATTCCTTGCGTTGTTTGCGAAAAAAAAAAATGGCTCAAAATTAGGAATGGTTAGATCCGACCTAACGGTTGTATGTACATATACAGTTAGTAAAAAAGTCCGTGTACACCACATTAAAATTTTCTAAGATTGCCCAGGACATCAAAGGAAATGAAGAAAACATTTTTTGTATTATTTTCTTTTAAACTGTAACTTCGAAAGAATTAAAATTCACTAAAGATAAGGTAAAGATAATTGCTAATAGAACTCCTGAACCATTGCAAAATAAGTCTATGTACATTTATTATAAACTCCTTCAAATATTGAACAATAATAGACAAACGTTTTCAATATAAACTAAAAGTTTTATTTTAGTCTGTTAATTCTTTATATTGGCCATGATTTGCGAGTTTTTCTGTTACTTTGTTAAAAATGGAAATTTGGGTATAAATTAGACAATTGATTATTAATTTAAGAAATGATGGAAAATCTTTGAGAGAAGTTGCAGAAATAATTAAGAAACGTCACTCTACAGTTAAAAGAATAATTAAGCATTACCAGAAACCAGTTATCTACGAAGTAAACCTAGATCTGGGAGGGCCAAATAAATTTTGAGAAATCACTGTCCTGCAATTTTGCGATCTGTGAATGATAATCCTAAAACTGCGCTGCAACAAGATTACCAGATAATAGTAATTTCAAGGGTTAATTTATAAAGAAAAAATTAAAAGAATAGTTTGTTATTTTTTCTTTGGCTAAAATTTGATTTTTGGCATGGTGTACATAGACTTTTTTTGCTAACTGTATGTGTGATCTTAAACCACCGTTGTATTGAAGGGTAAAAAAAAAAAATCTGGTGCGTGCGCGCAACACACAACTTTCACTTACCAACTTAATTAGATTAGAAAATAATGCGTTTTGTTAATGCCACTTCTCAAAGTTACACATTTTTCCATATTCATTTCGTTTTCATTTGCTCTATAAAAAAAAACTTTTTTTTATTATTAAATAAAAGTTTTTACTTGTAATAATTCGGCAATGCAAGCATAATACTCCAAGTCGTCTGATTTTATTATTCTCTATGTACTTGTTGAAAATCTCATTTAGTTACCATGAAACAAATAATTTCCATTAAATGAACAGAACGGATTTAATTATGAAAAAGCTGTTTTTGAGTAATTAAAAAAACACGTGCAAATGATACAAAATTTATTAAGTAAAGTCCCCCCTCCGGTTAATCAATTTTGATGAAATTTTTAGTCATATCTCGGGCATATAAATACATCAAAAATCCCAGTTTGATCAAAATAGTTAAAGCCGTTTTTGAGTAAATAAAAAAAACACGTGAAAATAATACGAATTTTTTTAAGTAAAGTCCCCCCTCCGGTTAATCAATTTTGATGAAATTTCTACAATCATATCTCGGGCACATAAATACATCAAATACCTAATTTGATCAAAATCTTTAAAGCCGTTTTTGAGTAAATAAAAAAAACACGTGAAAATGATACGAAATTTTTTAAGTAAAGTCCCCCCTCCGGTTAATCAATTTTGATGAAATCTCTACAGTCATATCTCGGGCACATAAATACATCAAATACCTAATTTGATCAAAATCGTTAAAGCCGTTTTTGAGTAAATAAAAAAAACACGTGAAAATGATACGAAATTTTTTAAGTAAAGTCCCCCCTCCGGTTAATCAATTTTGATGAAATCTCTACAGTCATATCTCGGGCACATAAATACATCAAATACCCAATTTGATCAAAATCGTTAAAGCCGTTTTTGAGTAAATAAAAAAAAACGCGTGAAAATGATACGAAATTTCTTAAGTAAAGTCCCCCCTCCGGTTAATCAATTTTGATGAAATTTTTACAGTCACATCTCTGGCATATAAGTACATCAAATACTCAGTTTAATCAAAATCGTTAGAGCCGTTTTTGAGAAAATCGAAAAAAACCTAAAAAGTTATTAAATAAAGTACCCCCTCCCTTTGAGCAATTTTGATGAAACTTTTGCTGTCACATCGCGGGCATATACCTAAACTAAATACCAAATTTCAGGTTCGCACGGTTTATAGTTTTTGAGCTAGTCTGTTCACACACACACACACACACACACACACACACACACACACACACACACACACACACACACATACCATTTCGCGGGACTTGGTCATTTGGACTCAGGGGACCCCAAAACTTGTATTTCCGTTGAAAACCGGAAGTCGAAATTTTTCACGATCGCAATACTTCTACTTACTATATATTTCATATATAGGTAAGTGAAAGTAAAAATCTGGTGCGTGCGCGCAACACACAACTTTCACTTACCAACTTACTTAGATAAGAAATTGACGTGTTTTGTTAGATATCATTTCCCAAAATCAGACATTTTTCTACATTCATATCTTATTTTTATTAATCGTTAAAGCCGTTTTTGAGTAAATAAAAAACCCCGTGAAAATGATACAAAATTTATTAAGTAAAGTCCCCCCTTCGGTTGATCAATTTTGTTGAAATGTTGGCTATCACATATTTGGCATATACATACATCAAATACCCAGTTTGGTCACAATTGTGAAAGCCGTTTTTGAGTAAATAAAAAAAGCACGTAAAAATGATACAAAATTTATTAAGTAAAGTGCCCCCTGCGGTTGATCAATTTTGATGAAATTTTTACAGTCATATCTCTGGCATATAAATACATCAAATACCAAGTTTGATCAAAATCGTTAAAACCGTTTTTGAGTAAATAAAAAAAAACACATGAAAATGGTACAAAATTTCTTAAGTAAAGTCCCCCCTCCGGTTAATCAATTTTGATGAAATTTTTACAGTCATATCTGAGGCATATAAATAGATCAAATACTAAGTTTAATCAAAATCGTTAGAGCCGTTTTTGAGAAAATCGAAAAAAACATAAAAAGTTATTAAATAAAGTACCCCCTCCCTTTGAGCAAATTTGATGAAATTTTTGCTGTCACATCGCGGGCATATACATACTCTAAATACCCAATTTCAGGTTCGCACGGTTTATAGTTTTTGAGCCAGTCTGTTCACACACACACAGACACACACACAGACACACACACACACACAGACCATTTCGCGGGACTTGGTCATTTGGACTCAGGGGACCCCAAAACGTGTATTTCCGTTGAAAACCGGAAGTCGAAAATTTTCACGATCGCAATACTTCCACTTACTATATATTTCATATATAGGTAAGTGAAAGTAAAAAAAGAAATCGTTGGTCTTTTGTTTGGTAAAAGGTTTTCATCTATGTTCTTTATATATTAGTACGGGTTTTAAATAAATATATTTTTTTTTAAATTCTGAAAATGATCAGCGGTTCATATAGGGTTGATCAATAGAAAGCAAACATTTATTTAAATACAATATTAAGATATCAATTCAATTATTCTCCAGTGGAACATTTTCTGGAGAGAAACTTGAATCAATCGATCATTTTACTACAAACAATGGAATAGAGAGAATCATCCCTCAATATTAAAGATATTCTCTCCTTTGATACCATACTGTCTTTATTATTATCTCGTCCAGCTCTACCCCTCTATCGGTTTTTTATATTCGCTGTTTAATCGAAGAATATTAAATTTGTATAGCCTACTTGGCAACTTCACTCTTGAACAACCACTGACAACTATTTTCAAATTTGTATACTAGTATACTATGCTCTTATAAAAGAGATCCATAATCCAAAATTTTATTCTATGCACTACTAATAAAATTTACGAAAACTAATATCTCTTTGAGTGAAAGTTATTTATTTATTCTCTACTATGTATAATCGCACTTCCTTTCCACGACAACAAAACTGGTTCTCTACGAGGTTCTAATACGCCCTGTCCTTATATACGGATCTGAAGCTTGGAAGATGACGCATACCGATATGCAAGCGTTACAGATATTTGAAAGGCGATATGACGCTGCTTTCATGGAGTAATAATTCGGTAATGAATGGCAAAGGCGTACAAACCAGGAATTTTATGGCCTGATGAATAGGCCTCAAATTTGGAAGTTTGCGGTGGGCAGGCCATGTTGATGACTCAAAAAATCCTGAAGAAGACACTCACCGAGATCCTGCATGGAACGAGGCGACGCACACAGGGGTATTTGGCCCTAAAAGTTGGCCAAAACCCATTTTTAGAAATTTGAAATTTCTGGTAAATAATGACTGGAAGTTCAAGTAGAGGACCTGTTGGATCATGTAAGAGGATTTTTATCTCTTCCAGGCCCTTAATCCGGTGGCTATACAAATTCAAATCTGACCTTATCCTTTAACTCGTCTGTGCTCATAAGTATTGGTCTACAAAATACATTAATTTTCTTTGTTCTTACTGAAGTATCGACATTATCATATGATGGATAGTTTGAGGCCAGGTTTGTACTTTTTATCCAGATAATTATAATTTTTTTTGTTTTCAATACTAGTATCAATATCTTTTTGTATTTTGGTAGGTATATTTTAGAGCTAAAAATTAAATTTGAAGGTTAAAAAGTTATACTTTTGGGCATTTCTGGGCAACGAAATATTTTTTATGATAATGTATAATTATCGTAGATTAAGTTTCTTGAAAAACATTCTGCGAATATCTGCGATTGGGAGACTTATGATTTTTTTATTACTAAAATGTCAATTTCTTTAAATAATAAAAAAAAATCAATTTTGTTATATTTTCATTTATTTGTATTTTAGGATCTTCTGGAAGAATAACTGTAACCTGAATGGAAATATTTGACATATTTTTAAAGTCAAAACATTAGCTTTTAAAAAAAAGAAGGAATTCTTGGTTTCTTTTCTCATTGCGAAATCTAGAGCATGTGATAGAGCTATAACAAAATTATCCACTTTGAGGCAGGATTTCCATGTGAGATAGAATGCTTCTTCAAGGAAAAGAAGTGTTTTTGAAACAGCAACAAGAAATGGCTAAGTGGGACAATATCAATCAAAAGCTCAAGATCTGGTGGACGCTCTGAAAAATCATTTTTTACTTTAATATTTACAACGGATACGGAGAACCTTTATCAATGGTATGCTATGAAACCATCTGTTCACAAAATCTTAAGGGATGGTTTTGAAGTGATAAAAAGCCCTCTGCTTCATATTGGTCTTTTATCGGAGGAAGCAGCAGAAACCCGAAATAACCATTTCAGGGTTTATAGAGAAAATAAGACCAGAAAATTTTCCCGGACAGAGTACAATATGGATGTAATTAATAGATTAATATTGACATCAGATCCAATTATCACAGGTATGAGAAGTTCAAGGAAAAAGGTATCAGGTTCTGAAAAGAAACTTTAGAAATGTTGTCTCACCCAACCAACTTAACCGATAGTGGTGATTCCGAAAGTTCATTAAGTGACGAGGAAAGTAAATAATGAATAATTAAATTTAATATGCATTTTTAAGAAAGGTTGGTGCGTTTCTTCCTGGGATATAAGCTATATATAACTTAACCCATATCTTTTTATATTTACCTATTTTACACTATTTTCACTTTTTTAAATTAGTTACAAGCATATTTCATGGGTGCAATGCATAAAGAGAAAAAATGTGAACATAAATTGTAAACCCATGGGTAACTATTTCACAGTCGGTGGAGTTATATAAAAATTTATTTTATGAAACTTTTCTCCTTAGAGTATTTTTTTAACTACTAAAAAAACATTTTTAATGTCTATTACAAATATAGAAGCCATTTTTAGGACTTTTGAATCAATAAAATGGAAGGAAATAGTTTTGGCCAGCGTTTCGGGTCAAATACCCCTGTGTGCGACGTAGACGGTTGAGATGGTAGGACAGAGTGGCCCATGATGCAAGATCTCTCCTCGGAACTCAAAACTGGAAGGCGGTTGCACTAGACAGGGACAGCTGGCGAAGGCTGTTCAAGGAGGCCATGACTCGCTAGCGGGTTGTAGTGCTGAATAATAATAATGTACAATCGATATTTATGAAATTTGAGTGTTTGTCACACAATTATCGAATGAAATGCAGATATAATACATAATATTGTACCACTTCTGTGGATAAAACAATATTTATTCAAAGAAAAATAACACTTGTTAGTGGCACACAAATATTAAACCAAAACAACACAAATATTAGAACAGGTTACAAAAATCATCATTTTTTAACACGCAAATAATCATATGACTTCAGCTTCACAACCAAGACAACAACTAAGACTAACTGTCCAGTCAGTCAGTCTGTCAATATACATACGCTCCTTATGTATATTTGTAATGAGAAGGGTCTAGAACCTCGTATAACGTCGTCGATGGGACACAAACACGTTCTATGACAGTTTGTTCCAACTGTTAGTTCGTTCCAACAAAAGGTCTGGGACTTTGAAACCTAATTCTTTTTTTTTTTTTTTTTTTTAACGATACAATATTAACTTCTTATATCTATGAAATTTTTTTAGAAGTTGAAATGCATTAAAGATATATTCTCGATTAGTTTATTAATATCAGTAAATTAATTAAACCGTTCTTATTTTTGTTCTTAACGCTTTATTTATTGATTGAAATGAGTTTTTTTGGATAAGAACGAAAATTGGAAACCAGTTCGAAAACAGTTCCTTCAATTAAAAGGGAATATACATACACAAATGACTTTATTACAACCAAGGTCATATCGTCGTTGCCTAGTAAACCTTCCTGCCACTTTTTTCTGTCAAACCAATCTTCCTCGCGGAGTCCTCTAGCTGCCATCGCCTCGCCTATCCCTTCTATCCACCTCTTCTTCGGTTGACCTCTCTTTCTCTTCCTTCTTCCCAATGCCTTCACCATCCGTTTGGGCCATCGGTCATCTGCCATTCTCATGACGTGGCCAAAACAGCTCAGCTTTCCGCTCTCGATGGAATGTAGGATATTGAGGAATCCTTCAGCTTTTTCCCTAATTAAGTTACTTGTGACGTACTGCAAACTGGATATTCTGCAGCTAAACTTCCAAAAATCCATTTCCATGGAGACTAATATTCTTTCTGAGCGGATGAGATAGTCCAGGTTTCCGAGGCATAGAGAAATGAACTCTCAACATATGAATGGAACGTTTTCTTTTTTGTTTGGAGATTAACGTTTTTGTTCCAAAGGACAGAATTTAATGTCCTTATAATCTTTCTTCCTTTTATTACCGTTTCGCTAATGTCTTTTTTGGTGCTGCTGTCTTTAGAAACCAACCTGCCTAAATATTTAAAGCTGTTAGTTGGGGTCAATTCCCATTCCCCAACATTTAAATACCAAATACTCAGTTTTTTCTTTGCTGATTTACATGTAATACGTAAGTAAAGCCCCAAAACTAAATGATTTATTTGTATAGATTGCCTGTGGTGTAGAGGGCTAGCATAACGGATTACAATACTAAAGGTCGCGGGATCTAGGTCAGGTGGACCTAGGATTAGCTCCCTGCGAGGGAACCGAAGAGAAGAGGTAGCACTGACAAGGCTTCGGATAGGTCATACAAACCTCACCCATGTTTACCTAATTACTAAAGAACGCCAACCAGAATTTGAAATCTGCAAAGCCCCTCTTACAGTTAAACATATCATACAAGATTGTACTAGATATGAAGGCGAATTTACAAAACTAAATATACAACGCAACATTTTGGAGGCATTGAAAGATTCCCCCAAGGCTGCGGATGGCATTATAAAGATGTTGAGGGAGATTTCCATATTTACAAAAATACAATAAATAGATCATATGAATTAATGATAAATATTACAAAAGTATAATACTCGTAGTACATATTAGAATAATATCTTGGGAAATATCATAGAGTAAAAATCTGGTGCGTGCGCGCAACACACAACTTTCACTTACCAACTTAGATTAGAAATTAATGTGTTTTGTTAATTGCCACTTCTCAAAGTTATACATTTTTCTACATTCATTTCTTATTATTGTTTTCATTTGCTCAAAAAAACAACACTGATTTCTTTTATTATTAAATAAAAGTTTTTACTTGTGATATATTCGGCAATGCAAGCATAATACTCCAAGTCGTCTGATTTTATAATTCTCTATGTACTTGTTGAATATTTCATTTAGTTCTCATGAAACAAATAATTCTCATTAAATGAACAGAACATCTTTTGTTGTAACGCATTGGTTTGTCATTAAAGCGTAGCTCAAGGTGTTTTACGAGTATGAGTTGACGGAATATTTTTCTTTTTTTCTCCTGTATTTGTTTACTTGATTTTTTTCATATATCATATTTAGCCATTTCCTATTTTTAGGCGTGATGAGAGACATTTAATTTCTCAATATAAACTAAAACAAAGGTACTTTATAGGAAAACAAAAAAGGGCCCTTGCCCATTTAAGCCGCCTCAGAAATTTTAATACTGATAAAACTTACCTGATATTATTGAACAGCTAATTTTCATTAAACATGACAAATTTGATCAAAATCATTAAAGCCGTTTTTGAGATAATCTAAAAAAAGGTAAAAAATATGAAATAAAATGCCCCCTCCGTTTGACCAATTTTGATGAAATGTTTGCTGTCACATCTTTGGCATACACATATAACAAATACCCAGTTTGATCAAAATCTTTAAAGCCGTTTTTGAGTAAATAAAAAAAACACATGAAAATGATACAAAATTTATTAAGTAAAGTCCCCCCTCCGGTTGATCAATTTTGATGATATTTTTACAGTCATATCTCGGGCATATTAATACATCAAATACTTAGTTTAATCAAAATCGTTAGAGCCGTTTTTGAGAAAATCGAAAAAAAACGTAAAAAGTTATTAAATAAAGTACCCCCACCCTTTGACCAATTTTGATGAAATTTTTGCTGTCACATCGCGGGCATATACTACATACACTAAATACCCAATTTCAGGTTCGCACGGTTAAATGTTTTTGAGCTAGTCTGTTCACACACACACACACACACACACACACACACACACACGCGCACACACACACACACACACACACACACACACACACACACACACACACAGACCATTTCGCGGGACTTGGTTATTTCTACTCAGGGGACCCCAAAACGTGTATTTCCGTTGGAAACCGGAAGTCGAAAATTTTCACGATCGCAATACTTCCACTTACTATATATTTCATATATAGGTAAGTGAAAGTAAAAAAGGGGCGTAATGACCGCGCAGTTGATCGCCCATAACAAACAATCTAGCAACCTAGGATTTTTTAAAAGGAGCAAAAAATCGTTGGCTATGCCGACCTTCAGTTGGTACCTAATATGGAGGTTTCGAGCCCGATTGTAAGAGAGATGATAATTGTATCCCAAAAAAAAATCAGACGTTGATTCTATCTCCTTTATTGGAAGAAAAATTACAGAGCTTAACTAAATAGAACCTAATTATCTTCATTCAGTGAGAATGGCATTGTTAACCTTAAGTTATTTAGTTATGATTTCTTCATCTTTATATGCTCTTCGTTGATAAGTGACTGGAGATGACTGAAACAGTTTACCGAATCAAAGACTATTATTACTATGACCTTAGTGTTCCCTTCATTGGCTTTGAGACCCACCGGCGAGCTTTAGCATCAAGCTTGATAAATTCCCCCTTCGCGGATATGATGAACTGATAGTTATCAGTTTAGTCAAAAGAGGTTCACACAAGATTGATATCTGCAGATCAGAGTGCAATTACTAACAATGGCACACCCCTCCCATTTAAATTTTTGAAGTTAAAATGTTTGAATTATTAAGTTCACTTAATGGGGGAGGGATAGCTCATTGGTAAAGCATTCAGTTGCTTTGCTCAAGGTCCCGAGTTCAAACTGTGTTGGCAGGGTATCTTAAATACTCGGTCACAGTTCGTATCCTGGTCCGAGATACCCTCCTAGAGCAAAACCAAGCCTCTATGAAGTGGGTACCCTTATATTGAAAAAATAAGGAAGGGAAACTTGGAGGTTGAGCGTGATCACGGTCAAATCACCACCTTACACGACCGCTGACCAAGAAACAGTATTTCCATTACTCACAAGGGGACCACTCTCCGGTTTTGATGAAATTTTTTTCGGTGATTCTGCATCGAAAATAAGTCGACAAGTGTCCGGCCGTCCCATTGAATGGGCTATCTGGACTGAGAAATTAAATATTTTAAGTTCAAAAATCGTTAGAATTGGCTTTCACAAAACAGTCATTGCTCCATTCTACCTGAACCAATTTTAATGAAACCTTCTGGGATTCTACCTTCTACCTGAAAATATATTAGACACGTGAATCGGGATTTGTCGCAATTCACCCTAGTAAGGCCAGAGAATCACATCAAAGTTGAGGCTTGTTGATGCTTGCGTTAGTAAATTTAAGCGTTAGTAACGCTCTGGCCTTACTAGGGTGAATTGTGGCAAATCTCGATACACGTGTCTTATATATTTTAAGTAGAAGAATCCCTGAAAGTTTTTATTAAAATTGGTTCAGGTAGAATGGAGCAATGAATGTTTTGTGAAAGCCAATTTTAACGATTTTTGAACTTAAAATATTTAATTTCTCAGTCCAGATTCAATGGATCGGCTGGAAACGTCGACTTATTTTCAATGTAAAATCGCCAAAACAAATTTCATCAAAATCAGAGAGGGAAATGTGACGTCCCCTTGTCAGTACTGAACCCAAGACCCTTCATGGGTTGAAGTGGTACTGTTTTTTTTTTCTTTTCTACGTTTAAATTTTTTTTGTTTAATTAAATGGTGTCAATTTTGAAATTATACTGAGCGAGGCACTATATTTTAACTTTCAAAATTATAGTGGGTAGGTCGCCGACATTTGTTATCGCGATAAACAATTTCCCCATCTCTGTTCCAGATAGATCGTGAAAAAACAAAGTATACTTTTAATTCAAGCTTCAGTATTCTATTTTATTTGCACTAAATTTACAACTTAAAATTCAAAATGCAATTTTGAATGGTAACATTTATAGACATAACATCTGATCATTAAAACCCTCTTTGACGGGTGCACTTTGTACAATATTTCAGGGATTAACTAAGCGATCTCACTTCTTCGTTTTCGAGGGAGTTTTTCGTAATGGAAAAGACAGGCTGATGTAATTTATTCCTAATTAATTATACCCAAAACAAATGTTTTTCTATCAGTTTGGGAGTACATTATGTTATAGATTGATGTATTGTTTGTTCAAGCAGTTGCTAGGAAACTCAATCTTGTAAGGTCGTTGTACTCATGAGTGACAGACACGAAGACTAATGAGTGTACTGAGTGGCGAGGCACTTAGACTGGTCTGGTAGTGCTTTTCGCAATATGCCTCTAAAGACTAGGATTTCCACCTCGGTGAGGCCGCTATTCTTTGCTCCTATTTCGATGATTCAATTAAAGTCATGAGGAATATAAAAAAAAATATATGCATTCCTTACTGTGGTTGAGGCCCCTACATGTTTCTGTGTTCGAAATATCTCTCTAACTCAACAATTTAGCGTTTAGATGGACTAAATTAACGAAAATAGTTAAGGAATTGCGAACCAATTATGAGAGCCTTATAAATTTGTTGCCACAATGCATCCATACCATAAAATCATAGAGTAACACTTATGTGTGGTTAAAACATATTTATTATACAAAAATATACAATAATCAATGCCAAACTAACTATTACAAATCAAACTTTCGAGTAGATTACAAAAATAATAACGTTAGAACGCACTAATCATATGACTTGAGCTTCACAGTCAAGACACAAACTTAGACTAATTGGGCCCTGTCACTCGCTCCTTATATTTAGTCACTAGCCTTATATATAGTCCTTCTGAAAGGTTCCAGGTCTTTGTGGAAGCTGGTGGAACGCCGTAGATGAATCTCGAACAATCTAGAACAAAACAGTTCGTTCCAACCGTTTACCGTTGTTCCAACAAATGGTCTGGGATATTAAACCATATGTTTCTATATTTGACGATTTAAGGTCTGGCCACACATGTCCGCACCGGATCCGCACCGTAGCATTAATATAGGTTATGTTCAGAATATTTTTAATTTAACTTACATATTACCTTTAGTTATGCCTAAAGTTCAGGCCACACATGTCAGACAAAGGCCACTTTAGGCATAACTAAAGGTAATATGTAAGTTAAATTAAAAATATTCTGAACATAACCTATATTAATGCTACGGTGCGGATCCGGTGCGGACATGTATGGCCAGACCCTTAGCGTTACAATAGTATAACGTGAAACACAAACCATATTATTGAAAATAGATATAAACTTCTTGTTGGAACAGTTACCAACTGTTGTAGTATCTGATCTTGATTATTCTATAATCCTCTACGCTATTAAGGAACCGTCTAGAATGTTCGAATTCAGACTAAATATAAGCAGCAATGGACTGGAGTTTTGCTCTGAAGATCGAATTATACTACCCATATACCCGTATTGTGTAACGGGATGGCCGCATTAGAAAATTCGCGTTGCCCAACGTATAATTGGGAACCCGAAGATAGCCAGTTCAAAACCCGGAGCTAGGGGACATTTAATGAAACTTGACATTAATCCCCTCCCTGGCCCTGGAATCCCCGTATAGCCTAAAGGAGGGACAAAAAAAAATGTTTCTTTTGTGTTACTGTGTCGTTACAAGTTGTTACATTGTTAATTATTTGAGTTCTTATTGTTAGTCTGATATTGTCACAATGTCGTCTAATAAAAATAATTAAACCCCCAATAGTTATAAACTATTCTATTGATTCAATAGTATTGAAGGGATATGGTTCAAATATGAAATTTTATCAAGACTGTTAACACGTTAGGTGCGGCGACGTATTTTAGGGTTATCCAGACTTGGACGGTATCGGTCCCGGGGCTCCGACTGCTGGATGAGCCACAGACGATATCGGGCGTCGGGGTCCGATGGGAATGCTATGACGCAAGCGTTATTTTTTTACTAAAAAGTGAATTAAATGAGCTTCCCAAGGGCATTATCTCTTGGTAAGGATTAGACCCAGACATAACAGGCGCAGGACATGTCCCCGAGGTCCGATACAGGATTTAGGCCATACTTTATCGAAAATAGCATTAAACTGCTGGCATTTTGAATTACCATCCATATTGAAAATTTTGGAATGTTAAAACAATTTTTAGGAATCTTTTACTGCTTTACAACCACTTATAAAAAAAAAATCTTTTTAAAGAAATGAATTTATATAAAATAAATAAAGCAAATATCAGTGTTTTATTTATAACTAGCTGTATGTCCCGGTTTCACCCGAGCAATTTCATTTTTCTAATGAAACGGTCGATTTCGTAAAAAAAAAACCATTGTAAAGCGAGATCATTACGATTTTTATTAGGATAAAGAATATCAGCTGAAGATCGGATGGTTATGCAATTTTAATATGGGCAGGTGGTCGCGCCTGGTATGAAAGAACAACTGGCGAAATTTGGAGAATTTAGGATAAACGGTATGGATTACTATAAAGAACAAACAAACAGAGAGAAATATTGCCCTGCAGTTTCAGCTTCACGCAAATCGGCTTGCCTAAGCCTCTGCGGCGCAAGGCGGGCCTCGTATTCCTGGGCAGACTCAGTTTCCCGCAGTTCGGTCTGTCTAAGCTTCTGTTGTTCAATCCTGTTTTGATGTTCGTCCAGAGTTTCAGCTGCTCGTATTTGACGTTGTTTTTTAGCTTTTGAGCTCACTACTCCTATTGAAGCTCGCTTCTTAGGAGGTATTTATAAAGAATAAATTCACCATACATGTAAATAAACGTATTGTAATGTTAAAAAAAAAATATGGTTTAAAAATCCCAGAACTCGACGCCTACCAAGGGACGGTCTTACCGCGCCTTGATGGCCTCTTCAAAAAATATAAAATGATTTTTAGGCCGTTTTTTCGACTCAAACGGTCGATTTCGTAAAAAAAAAACATTGTAAAGCGAGGTCATGACGAATTTTCTGACAATAAAGAATATACCATGAGATTGGCTGAAGTTATGCAATTTTAATATGGACAGGTGTTCGCACCTGGTCTGAAAGAACCACTGAGCGAAATTTGGAGAATTTAGGACAAACGGTATGGATTTCTATAAAGAACAAACAGAATTTCATCTTTATTTACATAGATTATAGCTGTTTATCCCAGTTTCACCCGGGGAATTTCATTTTTGTAATGAGACGGTCGATTTCCTAAAAAGCCATTGTAAAGCGAGATCATTACGATTTTTATAACAACAAAGAATATCAGCTGAAGATCGGCTGAAGTTATGCAATTTTAATATGGACAGGTGTTCGCACCTGGAATCAAAGAACCACTGAGCGAAATTTGGAGAATTTAGGACAAACGGTATCGATTTCTATAAAGAACAAATAAACAAACAAACAAACAGAATTTCAACTTTATTTATATAGATTACGGACTTAGTAAAAAGTATTGAAGATAACCATAAAGGTATTCTTTGCAATATTATCGGACGCGGAAGTGTGATGCCGTCCAGGAGTCTTGTTTTCTTACTGATGGCCTCTATCGGACCCCAAAGTCCGATTCTAAAAAACAACAGGATTTCAGCTGTTAGCAACATTTTCTGCACTAAAATGCAATAATCTCATTAAAAATCGACTAAATTGAGTCTTTGATGTATTCGGCCTTTCGGACATTTTCATGCGATAATCAGCTGTTAAGATCCGGACACATCGGACCCCGGGGACCGATGCCGCACCTAACGTGTTAAGGACCAAGCGGGAAAATTTATCCAAATTGTAAGTAAACTGTCGAGAAAGGAGGGGACCTCATCACTATTGTTTTATTTCTGCTCTGAAAAATGAAAAGAAAATTTATTTTTAATGAAGTTTTTTCTCATTCATTATTCATCGAAGGTTTTTCAATGCTAAGCTGAAAAACAATTTATAGATTCTGTAATTAGAATTTTCATGTAAATCAGGTTGGCCTTTTTCAAAGGTCACTGACCCTCATAAAAAGAATGTGAAACATTTTTAGTAAATGTTAAATTTTAATTATAATGCCTAAAGGAAAACTGATTGGTTTTTATCGCTATAAATAAATCGCTCATCTTTTCATCTACTATAATTCAGTCCATATCTTTTGCAGGAATCGAAAATACCCACAACCATCAGATTTAATATCTACCAGTTGGCTTCAAGTTTCAAAAATTGTCTCTTGTAGCATTATTAATAATATTTTTATATTACTAAAAATTTTTGTTTATTAGGGCTTAATTCTAAATACAATGATAAAACAAGAATAGGTCTCGTAGAATACATTTACCTATTATCCTCAAATGTCGTGATCTAATGTCATGAATTTTGTATCGTTAGATTCAGAATTTCACGGGGCTGTTGCATTTTGCATTCTCAGTAATCCTTGTTTGGTCCAAAATATATAATTTCGACCGAGACTTAGTAATTCAGCGAATCGAGGCGGATCAAATTGATTTTATAAATTGCGATACGAATATTAGGGTATGGCGCACATTGCACTGTGCCACGCAGGCGACGCAGAGCAGAAAAAGGCAAATCGAAACAGATCATGGCAGGACAGTACGAAAAAAACTACGTCGCACAGTTTTCCGCGGACGTTGAACCGTTTCATTTCTATGTTGTTATGTAGTAATTAGTTATCGTTAGATAATTAATTTATAATTTTTAAACTATTTTATTAGAAGATAAAAGATTCGACCACGGCCGGGAATCGAACCCAGGTCCTCTGCATCTACGTCGCAGCGCTCTTACCACTGAGCTAACCGTGAGTCCGTTCCGATCGTGATCGAATCTTTCTCTTCTGTGATCCCTCCCTCCAGGTCTCGCCACATTGTAGCGAAGTACCGGGGGGCTGAACAATTGTCCAGACAGACGGGATCTAGTTGACATACGTCAAATAAATACATTGTATGTTGTTATGTAGTAATTAGTTATCGTTAGATAATTAATGTATAATTTTTAAACTATTTTATTAGAAGATAAAAGAATCGACCACGGCCGGGAATCGAACCCAGGTCCTCTGCATCTACGTCGCAGCGCTCTTACCACTGAGCTAACCGTGAGTCCGTTCCGATCGTGATCGAATCTTTCTCTTCTGTGATCCCTCCCTCCAGGTCTCGCCACATTGTAGCGAAGTACCGGGGGGCTGAACAATTGTCCAGACAGACGGGATCTAGTTGACATACGTCAAATAAATACATTGTATGTTGTTATGTAGTAATTAGTTATCGTTAGATAATTAATGTATAATTTTTAAACTATTTTATTAGAAGATAAAAGAATCGACCACGGCCGGGAATCGAACCCAGGTCCTCTGCATCTACGTCGCAGCGCTCTTACCACTGAGCTAACCGTGAGTCCGTTCCGATCGTGATCGAATCTTTCTCTTCTGAAGTAATTAGTTATCGTTAGATAATTAATTTATAATTTTTAAACTATTTTATTAGAAGATAAAAGATTTCTTTCTAATTCACGTTTCACGAGAACTTCTCTGCGTCGCCCATGTCTCAATGTGCGCTCGGCCTAAGATCCGGACATATTACTTAAGAACTTATTGGGGTTTGTGTTTTAAAGCCCTGAAACCTAACATTTTTGAGATAACGCTGGTTTTTGGCCCTCCCGATGAAGCTTGAGTTAGATGGTTTTTTTTTTTTGTGTTTCTGTATCGTTGCAAATGGTTGCTTTTTGTAACCTTGATTGGTATTTCAATTTTATTGTTTTTCTGACATCGTGAAGTGTTATTGTGTTCTAATAAAAATTATTTAAAACCACAATAGTGTTACACAATTACTGTTCGAGTGGAAAAACGGTCCGCGGGAGAGATGTCGGAAAAATAAAAGTCATTACTTTTATATGTTGTTTACAGAGAAAAACAAGAAAAGGTGGTAGAGAGAAATAGAGGAGGTAGATATAAAGTGTGAGTTCATATCGTCAGGTGAAATAGGGAACAGTAATTAGGAAGAGGACCTGGAAGTTTCACAGAGAAAAGTTAGTGAAGTACAATCTGAAGACCTGCATTGGAAGAGTTAAGCATGTCTTTTAGGTGTCGAAGTTCCACCTCCCTAATTTTTCCAGTTGTCATCATCCAATCTAGTTGAAAACTCCTATAGATATTTATAAATCATATGTTCTAATCAACAAACTGAAGATGGAATATAGCCACATTAAATATATAAAAATTTTTATACTTAATCTCGTATTTTAAGATCAATAAAATGTAAACAGCTATGTGAAACTTATTTACTAGTAAATTTATTAGATATGTTTATTAAAAGAACTGAAATTATCTGTGAAAATCTTTCCGAGTTGAAGTGAGACGGATTGTGTCCATGAAATTAATATCAATTGTACTAGCTGAACCATACGAAGCATTTGCACTCTCTATTTGCCCACACATACCCCCTATTTTTGGCCTCATTCAATTTCCATCACCCATAGCTTCTACCCTTAGAGCCGTGATTCCGCTCGATATAAACTTTTTTTTACTTACTTACTTTTGCAGGTCTAGTCCCTCAATGGGTTGCCTGTTTAAGTCAGAGCGTCCCTCCACTTCTCTCTATCCAACCAGTCCCCTTCTTCAAGTCCCCTGCCGGCCATCTCCTCCTATACGCAGTCCCTCCACCGGGTTCGGGGTCTTCCTCTTCTCCGTCTTCCTGGCTGTTCCCACAGCAGAAGTCTCTTTGGCCACCTAGGTTCTGGCATCCGCTGGCAGTGCCCGTACCATCATAGTCTGCTCCTCCCAATCCTCCCTGGAACTCCTTCGGTCACCCCCATCCTGCCCCGAATCTCTGCATTTCTTACTCTTTCTAGGCGGGCAGTCCTAAGACATCTCCTCCAGAAATCCATCTCTGCCGCCTGTAATTTGGAGTATAGTCCTGGGTTAAGCGTCCAATTCTCTGCGGCGTAGCTGAGGGATGGTTCGACAATACTCCTAAAAATTCTTATTTTGTTTTCTGTCGAGATGACCGAATTCCACAGTACTGGGTGCAACATTCTAGTCACCTTTCTTGCAAGGCCCACTCTTCTCCTAACTTCGGGTTCTGATGTGCCATTTTCATGTATTATTGACCCCAGGTATTTGAAGGAGTTTACCCTCTTGCAGATTTTCCCATTAGTCTGAAGGTCCGCGGCCTCATTACAGATCACTGCCAGGTATTCGGTCTTTTCAAAATTTATTTGTAGACCCCACCTCATACGAGTATATTCTCTTTCTAGGTTACTTTTTTTTTTTTTTTTTTTTTAATTTTTAATATTAAGATTTAAATAGTCCTTTTTACTCTTTCGATTTAACCCATTTCATCCCAACTTTTCAAAAATTAATATTTCAGGTTTAAACTCAGTACGCAATGAAGTTAGCCCGTTAGTAGTGTACGTGCTAAGTATAAACCCAAAAACATTGCCTGGGGGGGTTTTGCCCCCCGCCCTAAAATTGGGGCAGTGGGAACGAAAGGGTATACGTCCATTATAAATTAATAATCATTCTTTAAAATTACTTTTATTTACAAACTCCAAAAAGAACTTTATAATTTACATAATAAAACACCTTTGCATGACATGAAGCAATATCTAAGAGATAAAACTAGGAATGAAAAATTTCAATGCAACGTGCATGATAACCAACATTACATTTTTTTGTTGTAAATTTTTTACAACTGATTTGTTGTACAACACCTGATTTGGGTTGGACTTGAAATTAATATATGACCATGTCCTTCGAGCCTAACATCATTAAGAACTCTCTTCGAAACGCTGGTGTGAATCCTTGGTCGTCTGGTTGGTGCTGGTTCTCTTTATTGCATTTTTTTGATTGTATGTTGACTCTGAATTTTGAAATATTTTCATCCAGCATCATTAATGGGCCACAAAAAAAAGGTTGATCAATAAGTATCTTCTTTTTTTTTTGCAGCAATCCATCTATTGGCCGGCAGGACGATGCCATGCTGAGTGGAAGATGCCATGCTGAGTGGAAGATATAGACACTACATTGTTGTCATTAACTGGTATTTCTGACACTATGTCAACAAATACAGGCCCTCCAATTATGGTTCGCACTGCACTTCCTGGTATGGTTCGCAGTGAACCATATGCACTACACCTTGTACCCAAATCTAATGGGTTTTCCATGGATGTGTTGCTTTGCCGACCAAAATAAGGCATCATTGCCTCATCGATGGCCAAATCAGGATCATGGTTATAAAAGTTCAGACAGTTAACATTTAGGTGGATATCTGGCCCCTCTATGTACACTGTTGCTCTAAATGCTTAATTAGGAAGTCATTAGCAAAACAGCTCATTCAACTGTGAATATTCTCAAAAATAAAGTAAAAAATCTGGTGCGTGCGTGCAACACACAACTTTCACTTACCAACTTACTTAGATTAGAAATTGACGTGTTTTGCTAATAATCATTTCCCAAAGTCACACATTTTTCTACATTCATATCTTATTTTTGTTAATCGTTAAAGCCGTTTTTGAGTAAATAAAAAAACCCGTGAAAATGATACAAAATTTATTAAGTAAAGTCCCCCCTCCCGTAGATCAATTTTGATGAAATTTTTACAGTCATATCTCGGGCATATAAATACATCAAATAACAAGTTTGATCAAAATCGTTAAAGCCGATTTAGAGTAAATAAAAAAAATACGTGAAAATGTTACAAAATTTATTAAGTAAAGTCCCCCCTCCGGTTAATCAATTTTGATGAAATTTTTACCGTCATATCTCGGGCATATAAATAGATGAAATACTCAGTTTAATCAAAATCGTTAGAGCCGTTTTTGAGAAAATCGAAAAAAACCTAAAAAGTTATTAAGTAAAGTACCCCCTCCCTTTGAGCAATTTTGATGAAATTTTTGCTGTCACATCGCGGGCATATACCTACACTAAATACCCAATTTCAGGTTCGCACGGTTTATAGTTCTTGAGCTAGTCTGTTCACATACACACACACACACACACACACACACACACACACACACAGACCATTTCGCGGGACTTGGTCATTTCGACTCAGGGGACCCCAAAACGTGTATTTCCGTTGAAAACCGGAAGTCGAAATTTTTCACGATCGCAATACTTCCACTTACTATATATTTCATATATAGGTAAGTGAAAGTAAAAAAGAATGTCAGATAAACGGACCCACTGCTCCAAAAAAGGGGCACCCGATAAAAACTGTGATAAATCCCCTTAATTAAAAATGTTTGATATACTGGGTATTATTAATCATAACTACATACATTGTAAGGTAATATTATAGTCAGAAAACTAAAAAGAAAAAAAATACTTACTTTTTATTGCACTCCATGCTAATAATCCTTTGTTTAGTGGAAAACTATAAATCACATAAGGAATGTTATATTGTGGCATTCACAACAATCGATACTCTGTGGTTCCGATATAGTGTGAAAGCAGTTTTGAATGCAAAAAATCGCTTACATTAAACTTAAAGCATGATTACATCACTGCCCCATTTTTGAGGCAGTGGGATAAAACGGGTTAATTAGCAATTTTTAGACTGCCTAATAGTCCGTTCCCGTGCAATTTGTATTCTTTCTTGCCTAGGGGCGGAGGATGGTGGAGGTGGAAGGACCCCACGCCTACCCCCCTATTTTATAAAAAGAAAATAAGTTAGTTCTCGCGAACTTAAATTTTCAAACCGTAATTAACTCGAAAGGTTAGGTTTTTCAAAGGAGTTTGGGGCTATGTGAACAGAATGAATTGGAGTCAAATGTTTTGCCATGCCTTAAAACCAAATTTACTGAAAATATAAAAATTTACTTACATGTTGTAAAATCAATCAATGAAGCACACTCTTCTCTACACTGTTAGCATCAGATTGAAAACTCAGGAGAAGACTCCCGAGGTCGAGAGGGTCACAACCTACCTATGCCAACCAACCCCGCTCTCCCCCTACATATAATGAGACATCTACTTTCAAAATGGAATAATTCCATTTTTTCTTTAAATGCTTTTTTTTCAAAAACTTATAGCATGGATAAAATAAATCTTCAGTAACTACTTAACTTTAAAAAAAGCTACAAATAAGACAGAATAACATTTTAGAAATTCAGTATATCAATCAAAAACTTTTTATACTGTTTTGTAAAGTATTCGAATAATGATTCATTCTGTTTTGAAAGTAGAATTATATGGTCATTTCAAAAAAATTATAAATCTAATTGTGATTTGAGGATTTTTAATGGACTAATACTCATATAAAACACCAAAATTGTCAGAAACCCATTTTTGCAAATCAGTTTTGGTTCTGTTGAAACATTTCCATACACTTTGCAGATTTCGTTTCTTGTTTAAACAGCATTTTCACCTTTTCGATAGTAAAAAATTACTATCAATATGCCGATAATAATAAGCCAGAATGTTGCTTTTCACTTTCAATTTTCGAAAGGGCAGCAACCCAAAACTACTGCATAGAACCAATTGAACTTTCTCAAAAGCTAAACCATCAGCATTTTATAAAAAAAAAAACTATGCGGAGGGAGCTTAGGCTAGGAGAAAATACAATTATGACCTCTGTCAGAAAAAAATATTAAACAATCTCAATATCAAACAACCTAATATTAAATTTATTTCTCTTTTTTAGTGACTAATTACCTCACGCATAGGTAATTAGTCCAAAAATCTTTATTAGGTAAGGCTATAGATTAGGGAGGGGGGGGGAGGGTTTTCTCCGACCCCACAAGGAACCACCAACCTATTTGCACACCTACTTAAATCCCACGTTATTAAAGTACACACCGTATATTTAGTAACGTACAGTGCGTATTTAGTGCGTCATGGGCTTAGGTGAGAGTTGAAGTAAAGAATAGTAACCAAAAATGTTTGTCCCGACAAACTAAAAAAAAAGAGATCTTCGAAAAAGCCCTGCAACCATTTTCGTTGAGAATTGCAGTTTTTCGCTTGCAAATCGCAAATAAACGGGTTAATCGAAAAAATGTGTATGACCTAAAATGTTCACCCTTGAAAATCTGAAATGATAGACCCCATTTAGAAACCTCTATGATCATTTTGATTTTCTCGCAAAAACCGCGTTTTGCGCTTGTAACTCGCAAAGGCGAAATTGTATGTGAGTGAATGATTTGTATATTTTTCTGTTTATGGCGTACCGACAAAAAAGAGACCTTGAATAATATTATATATTATTATTAACTATTCAAGCTTATTAAAATTAAATATACCGCCGACTATACACCCTAGATCAAAAAAGTCTCCGTATATTACAAGAAATTGTAATTTCGAGCAATTACCAGAAAAATAAACAATTTGACTATTGATAAAAAAATATATTTTAAAGCAAAATGCAAACTTTAAATTTATATTTAAAAAATGGTGGGCAAAAATAATCAAAAACAAAAAGCAACATATCAACTAGTGTCCATACACTTGTAATATTTGTATGCTTCAAATAACTTAACTATGTTAATAATTAATATTTCCTCGAAAAACTGCTATGAAACTACATTTCATCATACTAAATAGTTTTTTTGTATTAATTCTGGTTCAGTTGCATTCCATTCTGCGATTTTAGCGTTTTAAAGCTCAATTTTGTTTTTAACATCTCGTTTTCTACGGTTTACGAACTTTTTTCTGGAAGGAAAGAGTGTGTTAAAACCTCTGAGTCCAAAATGTATGGAGACTATTTTGACCCAGAGTATGTGGGACTGTTACACTGCCACATTTAACAGCCAAGTAATTTTAACCCTAGACCAGGCGCGCCAATAGTATATTTCGTAGCAAGGGCCGAAAGTGGGCGTTTGCCGGCCGGAGATATTTTTTGACCGAGACGTAGTCGAGGTCATGAAAATTTCGAGGGCCTGCAAAAGCACTTTGGCCCGAGGCACGAACGCTATTTTTCACCATACTACAATAAATATTAATACGATATAACATTAATCAAAAACAAGATTTTCTTTTGGTTAAGTGTACCTCTTTGTTAGAAGGTTATCTTGTGGTTATTGGGACATGATGAATGTTTAATGTATGGATTGTTTTACGTTATGTTATTATGTAAGTTAATAAAGAGAGATGATATGATGAGATGATAACAAATCTGCTATGATTTCTTTTGCTCTTCTATTTATAGATTCTGATATATTATTAGCCATAATTACTAAATAACTAAACAATAATACGAGCAAAACAAACTTATGTAATGTATATAATGAAATGAATGAATTAAAATAATAAACAGCTGATTTTGCGGCCCTAGGGCGAAATATTCATTTTCGGCCCTAGGGCGGCGAAGTGTAGCTTTCGGACCGCAAATTAGGTGTGTAAAACAAGTGATTACATCATAGTATGGTGAAAATGTTTTTACACTACCGGGCGCGTTGTTGTCTTTGGACACCATTACTTTTATTTACTTAAAATAAGTATTGGTGTATGAATAATTTAAAATTATTTATAAATGTTGTATAATTATGATTTTTCTACAGATAAAACAAGAAAACAATAATAATAATCTATTTGAATATTTAAAAAAAATTAAATATTTCGAAAAATCTAAAAACAACTATTAAAAACTATTTGATCTATAATATTTACATCAATTATTTGAGTAAAACATTTAATTTCTGGAAAAGAGTTTTTTGCATCCCCCTAAGGGCCAAGAAATGCTTTTAAAATATTTTCGACTTCTGACTTCGAATTCTGGAAAATGGAAAAGAATTCTCTATCATCATCATCCGACTCATATTCATCATCCGGACTTAATAAACACGCAATAACTGGTCACTTGTCACTCGAAAAAAAGTCAGTGTGAGACTTATCTAGGGAGGAGTCCAGGGAAAGGTACTAAGGGCTGGAAGGGGTAATTCAAATTGCTACCTGCACGACTGACCTTTAATGAGAATTGGTGTCCAAAGTCAACCAGCGCGTCCGGTCTAGGGTTAATCTAATCTAATTACATAAAATGTTCAACCACAATAAGAACAAATCATATTTTCACGAAATATCCAAAAGGGCATATAAAAAATTACTTTCTTGCTAGTATGTGATTTTTTTAGTATTGCTTAAAATATCTTACAACAGACAGTATGTTTAGTTTCTTCGCAATACTAAAAATTATATCGTAAAATATACATTATTTTTTTCTCTGGTAGAAAATACATTGAAATTTGTTTTAATTTTTTCGATCAATCGTTAATAATACTTGACATTTTCATGCAAAAGATACTAAACCTAAAGTCCATTTTGTAAAAGGTCTTTTTAGCAATATTCCTGTTCTTATTTTGTAGTCTATTCTCAATTTTTGATAATACCAAATTTACGAGTTGTGGATGAAAATAATGAAAAGGGCATAATAAATAATTGTTTTTTTTATTGGTAAAAATTAGCATAATTGAACAAATTATTAAAAAACATTAATCGCACAGTGCTTCAAGCATATGGAGTTCTTGGACAAAAATCTGTTTACTGTGGAATAATATAGCAAACGCTGTGCTGATTACAAATAAACCTCATATGTGGGGTAGGAAATAATATTTGACAGAATTAGAGCCAAAAAAGGAAAATCACGGTTTTGGCAAAATATGTTAGATTTAAGGGAAAATAAAGAATCATTATAGGGTATATTATTAAAATTTATGTTTAATAAGATAATTAACTATAAAAAACATAACAAAGACAAAAGATACTTTCGTCATTGTACAAATAATACTACTTATACAAATAATAAAATAAAAAAAAGTAGCTACATTGATTTTTTAAATATGTTTTTTTAAATTAGGGCATACTTTCTGACACTGCTTAAAATTATTGATATTGGTCAATTTACTGTGAAATTGAGTGTAAAAATGTATCTAATTAGAACGGCTAATATAATTGTTGTTGATGCGATTGGTTTTCAAGCACGCGCTGAGTGCCTGATTTCATTTGAAAAAAAAAAAATTCAAAATCAAACTTTCACATTATTGCAGATGATATTTATACATTTTTATTCTAAATTAGACTGCAAATATTAAAAAAAAATGAAAGGGGGGTTTCGCGGACATTTTATTATATTTGACTTTAAAGTTAGTAGAACATCGAATAAGTAACAATTTTTTCTTACCCTTAGCCATATTTTCAAAATAATTTCGACTTTCACTTAAAATAAAGTTCACAGTATTCCTACCTCTTCTAAACAGGAAGAAGACGAAATGAAAAGATTGTACCAAGCCAATGTTTACATCTAGGATTTACCTTCGATCTAAAATCCCTTCTCGACTTATACGAGTAAGTGGCCACAAATACTGTTATTTTTCGAAACATTTTTTAATGTTAATAGCAATTGATTAATTAATCGTGCAATAAACAAATTAAATGCAGTAAACAAAAAGGTATATATATGTTCAGATTCAGAATCGGTTCTTAAGGCAATAAAAAATCCATTTTCGAAGAACACATTAGGAACCGATATCTTAATACACTTGAAATCATTGGAAACTGTTGGGTATAAGGTACAATTTTTGTGGTTACCAGGTCACTGTGGTATCAGAGGCAACGAGCTTGCTGATATTATGGCGAAAAAAGGGATTAAAGAAGGAGAGCCAGTAACACATGCACTCGCCTCAGAAGTAATTGCCTTAGTAAAGCAAAAGGCGCGAGAGAAATGGCAAGGCAATTGCTTCGGACTGAGGAACAACAAATTAAGAGTGGTAGAACCAAGCGTAAAACCAAATCGAAGAGAACTGCAGTTAAATAGAAGAGAGGAAGTACTTCTCAGCCGCCTACGCATAGGGCACACCAGGATCACTCACGAGTACCTCATGACAAGGATATCCCCGCCTCAATGCATCATCACCTGCGGTGTTCCTCTGACGGTGTCGCATATCCTCGCAGAGTGTTATGCCTACGAAATAGAGCGGAGAGAAGTGGGTCTTGGAACCGACTTAGGCGAAATACTAACACCTTGAAGATGGCCAAAAAATTGTTCATGTTCTTACGAAAAATTAATCTTTATGTCAAACTTTAATGTATTTTTTTTCTTTATTATCTTTCATTGTCCTTTTGTTTTTCACTATAATTCATGTATAATATTATCCTTTATTCTCTTCCCAACTTATTCATTTATAATATTATCCTTATTCACTTCCCAAACAACACCTAAATTCTTTTAGCGTTACTACCTTCTTTATTGTTTTCATTCCTTATTGTCACCCATAATTTTTATGTTACTATTGTATTTATAATTGTACTCTTTTCTTTTCTTTTGCAATTGTTGTATGGGGGCTAAAATGACCCAAATACTATGTTTGTATGTTTAAATACCTTTTTCAAAACCAGTATAATTACTTAGGTAAAAAAAAAATTGACTGTTTTCTTTCTTTAAGTAAATTATATTCATCAATAATTATTCCACCAATTAACACAACGATTGCCAAGGTTATCTGACTTCTTAGTTTTATCAAGGGGGCCTCTTCAAACCCATTGTTTTATTTTATTGCTAGTTAACTCTAAGTAATTTTATTTAATATTTATTTCATGAGATTGAAATATTTAAATATTTTTACATTATTCTGCTTATGAAAGTGTTTCTTTGTAGGCTGTTAGCTAGCCTAGAAAGTGATCCATTACACTACTAGTAGTGTAAAGGAAACATGTGATTCCTTTAATGTATTAGTACAGTAAAGAAGACACATGTTGATGAAACTCTTAAAAAGCTTACTAACCTTTTTTCACTTTAATTTAAATATGTCTGAATATGCCGGAAATATGTCAGAGATTGCTAGTAAAATTTTCAGTGATTATCAAAATAGTATACATCATATGAGGCGTTTGGTTTCAAAAACGGTTACATCCATTTTTTTTAAACAATTTTTTCTTCATTGTTTTCAAGTTTTTAATGTTAAAAAAAACGTGTTAGATGCGTTAGTTTCAAAAACTTCTAGATCCTTCGAAAATCAATACTAAAAAATTCCATTGGTCCTTTTTTGATTAATCTTGAAAAATTGTTGAAAATGGATGTACCTGGTTTTGAAACCAAACGCCTCATATATCAGACACAGAAATGAAGCATCAATATCGTGAATAACGTCGATCAATTCTTTACGGTTGTTAATCTACTTAGAGACGATCGATTATAAAATATGATTAATAAAAAGTATAGTAACTCCAAACGTGACATTCAATTATGATCTGAAGGATTCAATATTAGTAATAATACTAATTGCACATTTAGTATCAATATGTAATAAAAAATATAAATATGTAGATATTTTATAAGTCATCATCAACACCTCCTACCATATGATCTTCATTCATTATTTGTTAACCTTAGACTTCTTATTAAATGTTACTCAAAATAAAGTTCTTATAAAAAATTTATTTTATTTTTCAGTATAATGTAAAATAATTTAAATCACTGGTACAGAAAGTGTCTTGAGACATTTCAAAGGCTAGGAATATTACATAATACACGGAAATGCGGAAGAGGATGATACTTTATGAAGCTTGCTTTTCACCAAAGAAGATCTCCAGAGCATTTAAATGCAGTTTGAGTAGTTGCAGATGCAGTATATTAAACTATCATTTTTATTTACATTTTAATCTTTTTAAGCACATTACTTAAATCATCTCTTCTAATTTAAACAATATATATTATAAAGCAAAGTGTATAATGTCGTCGTGTAGCCAAATAACCCCTAACGGAGAAAAAGGTTTCCGTTTTTCTTTTAAGGGTGTAAAATTAAAGAGAAAAGGACTGGAATTTTAAGCCTCTCGCACCATTTATTTAGTCTCTCTGAGATTGAGATACGAGTTTATGAATGAAAAATTTAGTTCGAGCTGCAGACCACCAGGAAGCGCTAGGGTGTGTTTCACTTAATGTTTATTGTTCATTCATTCCGTTATATTTGTAAAGGTTATATATTTTGTCAGCTGTTCTTTTTAAATTACTAAAAAATCAAGCGAAAATAATTAGTTTCACCTTTTCTTTTAAAATAAATTAATGGTTTTACATATCTGCAATCAATGAGAAAACCGACTGGATACTTTACAAAATTAATTTTCTCATAAGAAGGTTAATTGATTAACACATTACATTTAATCAATATCTAACATATACTTAAGTAAATTTAATGCAATTTGAGTGAGCGAATAAAAACAGACATAAAACAAAAAAGAAGAGCTGAATAGACTGATTATAAACCGAAAATAACAAGTTTGAAGTGTTCTTATTGTATGTAGTTATGAAAAATGGTTTTATTACTATGTATGATGAGCATTCCAGTTGACAAAATGATGAATTGACTCCAAATATACATGTTTTTAATAAGATTTTATCACCGCTCATAGTTCAGGATAAAAAGAAATATGATGAAAAAATTATGCCTTCAAGAAATTTTGGATATCACTTTGTAATAGTAGTAAGATTCTAGATGTGCAGAAACCGTTCAAATTACGGGGGGATATCTTAAGGGAGGTTGAAATAGAAGAAAGGTCTTAAAAAATAGTTTCTATGAATCTTCGGTAGTTTCTATACTTCTGGATCAAATAGGACCATCATAGTAGTCAGTGATTAAGTTTTACTCGAAATATAATTTTTTTAACTGAGATACCAGATTTTTCAACAATAATCTAATAACTTATTATCTTCTGTCTACTTGGAATAGGCTTATAGGATTCAGAATCACAGAAACCATCAAACGATGCATAACTCGACTAAGTTGCAGCAAAATTAATTGTTCATTTACCCTTTTCAACCCCCTGTAAATTATACAGGGTTCCTTATTTGGGCGGACTCTGAAGATCTCAAGTCTGCAGAATATTGATACCAAGTTACAAACGAATTTTCAAGAAAGTGCTAATTTTGTTCTATATTTCCTTTAATTTTAAAGTTTTTCTGTTATTAAAACTACCACACAACTACCGGAGCGAAGCCGGGCGCCCTAGCTAGTATTAAGATAAAACACACTTTTAGAAATAAGGTGTGGGTAAAGTAAAAAAGACCCTATTTTAGTTTTCAGTATAATGTAAAATGATTTACTTAAGTTGTACAGAAAGTGTCTCTTCAATACTCGGTCTAATTACCAGGTCAAACCAGAACCTCGTACTGTAAAAAGCCACTTTCTGTACTAGTGGCTTAAATAACTATTAAAACTGTGGATGTAAAACAAAATGTTTAAGAGGGAAAGGGACGTAATTTTTCTAGATGAATGGAAATGTCATATTCATGTTTTCTGAAATTCATGATTCGTGATATATACCATAAGATATTTAACTGATTTACACATTCAAAAATTGTGTTTTCTGCTACATTAAATGAAGAAAAAAAAACATTAATTGTTTGGAATTTATTACCGATGCCATTTAAAAATTAGAATTCAATAATTTCAAATTATATCCGCGAGCCCATTCCAGTCAATGGCTCAGTAGTTATAATGCGTTGAAAGTATTATATCCTATTCTTTTTAATCAATATATATTATAAAGCAAAGTGTACAATGTGCGTGCCGATAAGGCTCAGAAACGACTCCACGGACGATTAAGAGATTTATGTCAGCGTGTAACTGTATGCCCCCTAACGCAGAAGAAGGTTTCCGTTTTTCACTTTAGGGTGTGAAGTTGAAGAGAAAAGGACTGGAATTTTAAGGCTCTCGCACCATTTAATTAGCCTCTCTTAGATTGAGATACGAGTTTATGAATGAAAGATTTAGTTCGAGCTTCAGGCTACCAGAAAGCGCTAGGGTGCGTTTCACTATATGTTTATTGTTCATTCATCCAGGGAGGTTGTAAAGGTTATATATTTTTTCAGCTGTTCTTTTTAAATTACTAAAAAATTGAGCGATAATAATTAGTTTATCCTTTGCTTTCAAAATAAAATAATGATTCAACATCTCTGCAATCAATTAGAAAACCAACTGGATTCCTTAAAAAATTAGTTTTCTCCTAAGAAGGCTAATAATATATGATCAGCACATTACATTTAATCTATATATAACATAAACTTAAGTAAATTAAAAATTTCTTAGGAGTACAGTGAGCGAATGAAATCAGAAATAAAGAAGAGATGAATTGACTGAATATAAATCTAAAATAAAAAGTTTGAAGTGTTCTTATTGTATTTATGAAAAAGAAGTTGGTTTGGTTACTACGTATGATGAGCATTCCAGTTGACAAAACGACTGACTCCAATAACAGCATTCAAGATTTTATCATCCCTCATAGTTCAAGATAAAAAGAAATATGATGAAAAAATTGTGCCTTCAAGAAATTTTGGTTTTCACTTTGTAATAGTAGTAAGATTCGAAATATGTAGAAACCGTTCAAATTAGGGGGGGATATGTTGAGGGAGGTTGAAATGGAAGAAAAATCTTTAAAAAAAATTTCTATGAATCTTCGGTAGTTGTATACTTCTGGATAAAAAAAGACCACCATACAGGGTTCCTTATTTGGGCGGACTCTGCAGATCTCAAGTCTGCAGAATATTGATACCAAGTTAAAACGAAAGTTTCAAGAAGTTGCTGATTTTGTTCAATATTTCCTTTAATTTTAAAGTTTTTCTGTTATTAAAACTAGCACACAACTACCGGAGCGAAGCCGGGCATCCTAGCTAGTATAAAATAATATCAAAATTCAATGATAAAGAGAACGTTTCAGCTAATCTAAAAACCAACGGGATTTAAAATAAAACTTTACGCCGAATTTAAAATTGTTTGGTAAAGAATTAAGATGGGTTAAAGTTTTTATTTTTTTCTTCTCATATTTGATTATAGTAAGTATTAACGATCTCTTTATTTAGCACTTAGTAGATTTTTTAGTAGAGGTTAGATTAAATATAAGTAACACATGAAAAAGGAACTAATAAAGATTATAATTGGATCACGGTTTTTTATAATCACAATAGACAGTTAGCTAAAATGTACCAAATTAATACATATTAATTAAATTCGGAATATAATTATATTTTATTTTTCAGTATAATGTAAGATAATTTACATGAGTTGAAAAAAAAAAGTGTCTCTACAGTACTCGGTCTAATTACCGAGCTCGGCTGCGCCTCGCTCGTCAACCCTGACCTCGTACTGTATAATGCCACTTTCTGTACTAGTGATGTGATTAACTATTGATTTCGATATGAGAAGGATCCCGTAGCATTACCGAAAGTGAGTAAGTTTCAATAACTGATTTTGGAATACCTTCGTTGTTCAGGGAACCCATTTGTTATTTTATATAATTGTTTAGTTTAAAGTTTAGTTCATAATTTTTAAACCAATTCTAAACTAAATAATTAGTAAGTTCTAAAAATTCAGTAATTAATATATTATCGTTAATGTATAATTAATTCATCAAATTTATTAAAATTGAATATCATACCAAGCGATATTAAGTATCCAATTAACATTAGTTTAGTGTTATGTGCGTGGGCGTTTTTGATTGGTCAAAGACGCTTGGAGCCAAAGCTCTGAGAAAACAAAAGACGCTTCACCAAGTCAGTCAGCTGTTGATTCTCGCCAACCGAGTACACATTACTCCCTCACGCTTCAACATTCTTTAAAAACCTTTGTAACATTCTCGTTCACCCAGGGTGTTCATTTATGTATTGTGCACATTTGCAGACATTGTTTTAGAAGACGGATCGAAGAGGAAGATTAAGTTCCCAGCTAAGGACATTTGAAGTAAAATAATTCCAATATTATTTTTTTAATTATTTCTGAACTTTAAATTTTGTTTAATCTTCAAATTTTAATAACATTCTCTAAAAATTGGACTTTACCTTTAAACATTAAAATTAAATTGCTGAATTTAGTTATCTGTCTATGTATTATAGTTATTAACCGTTTGGTTATTATTTTATTCTATAGTTTAACAATGGCCATTCGATTAAAGCATATTTTTGTGTATAATCAATATATATTATAAAGCAAAGTGTACAATGTGCGTGCCGAAAAGGCTCAAAAACGACTCCACGTAGGATTAAGGAATTTATGTCAGCGTGCTGCTATATAACCCCTAACGGAGAAGAAGGTTTCAGTTTTTCTCTTAAGGGTGTAACATTGAAGAGAAAAGGACTGGAATTTTAAGCCTCTCGCACCATGTAATTAGCCTACCTGAGAATGACATACGAGTTTATGAATGAAAAATTTAGTTCGAGCTCCAGACTACCAGGAAGCGCTAGGGTGTGTTTCACTCAATGTTCATTGTTCATTCATTCCGTTCAGTTTGTAAACGTTATATATTTTTTCATCTGTTATTTTTAAATTACTAAAAAATCAAGCGAAAATAATTAGTTTCACCTTTTCTTTCAAAATAAAATAATGATTTAACATATCAATTAGAAAACCGACTGGATACCTTACAAAAATAATTTTCTCATAAGAAGGTTAATTGATTAACACATTATATTTAATCAATATATAATATATACTTAAGTAAATTTAATGCAATATTAGTGAACATTTTTTAGTAGTACAGTGAGCGAATAAAAACAGACATAAAACAAAAAAGGAGAGCTGAATTGACTGTCTATGAATCTTCGGTAGTTTCTAAACTTCTGGATCTAATATGACCATCACAGTAGTCGGCGCCTAAGTTGTAATCGAAATATAGTTTTTAAACTAATAGATTTTTCAACCACAATCTAATAACTTATTATCTGCTGACTGCTTGGAATGGGCTTATGGAATTCAGAATCACAGAAACCATCAAAAACGATGCATGACTCGACAAAGTTGCAGCAAAATTAATTGCTCATTCCTCATTTTCAACCCCCTTTTAAGTATATAGGGTTCCTTATTTGGGCGGACTCTGCAGATATCGAATCTTAATATTGATACCACGTTAAAATTTTCAAGAAAATACTAATTTTGTTCTATATTTCCTTTGATTTTAAAGTTTTTCTGTTATTAAAACTATCACACAACTACCGGAGCGAAGCTGAGCACCCTAGCTAGTAGTTTATAAGGTGTATTTCATTTTCATTTAATCATTTAAGTTTCGTTCGTATTTAATGAATTATTTGTATTTAATAAATTATTGTTTAAGATCTAAAACATCAGAGAATTTTCTTTATTTCCTTTTATTCATATTATTTTTTTCATCTTATTAATTATGCTAATATTTTCTAAATTTCAAAAGCAAACGTTATGTTAAAAATCTTTTATGTTATCGTTTTATTATTTATACCTTTTTATTACATTAATCAACAAAACTAGGAGCATCGAGCACCGGCCATACTTTCTTCATCAGGGAAGCGAAAGGTTTTTACAATTAAAACCTAACTTGCCTAAAAATTCACTATGAATATATTTAAATTACTTTATTTATTTAAAACAATTCAATATTTGGTTTTTAACGAAACAAAAGTACAAAAGATATGAAATAATTGTTTAAAAAATCATACAAAGAAAGAGGCATTAAGAATTAGCGCCACATCTATATTTCATTCCGAATTAAATGAGTAGCTGAAACAAAGCTAAAAGCGTGAAGAAATAAATTGAATACTCATTTCATCACAAAGAGGTAGAAATGAAATAAAGTGAAATGGAATAAAAAATGCACAACTCGGTAAATTAAGACTTCCTCTTTTCTCGAATTACAACGTTTGCTTTTATCTGTCTCGTGAAAGAACGGGAGCATGAAAGTGAAGCAAAATATTAAAACCCTTCCCAGAAACAAATATCTTGTTAGAGTTTGGACTTGCTTTAAGTGATTGGTTTCGATTTCACTTATTATAATAACAATTTCTTTATCTTATACAACAAAAAAATTTCTTCCTTTTTTTCTTTTCTCTTTCTTTGCCCCCTGAAATTCTTGTTTTGTTCAGTCTAAATAACATTGAGATCTTTATATTTTAATAATCAAACCTTTTACTGGAGAGAACATATTTTAGGAATGGGATAATATTGTGAAGGGTTCAAGGGGTATCAGACTCCTCAGTTTAGAACCAACGGAGGGGGGTCTCTACGAACTCATAGCTCTCTTATATTTTCAAGTAAATTTAAATAATTTTTTATTTGGGGTCCCCTGAGTCCAAATAACAATTGGTTCCGCGAAATGGTCCGGGTGTGTGAACAGAGTAGCTCAAAAACTATAAACCCCATGAACCTGAAATTATGTATATGTATGTATGTATATTGCCCGTGATGAGACAGCACAAATTTCATCGAAATTGGTTAAATGGTGGGGGTACTTTATTTTATATCTTTTTAAGTTTTTTTCGATTTTCTCAATAACGGATCTAACGATTTCGATAAAACTGGGTATTTGATGAATAATTTATAATAGAATAAAACATAATGAATAATTTATAATAGAATAAAACACTTATGCCCGCGATATGGCAGCAAAAATTTTTATCAAAATTTATCAAACGGGGGGGCACTTTATTTCATAACACTTTTTCCCATTTTTACGTTTTCTTCGATTTTCTCAAAAATAGCATTAACGATTTTGATTAAACTCGTCATGATTAATGAGGATCAAGTTTTCTTTAATATCAGGTAAGCTTTATCATTATTAAAATGTTCTGAGGGCCCTTTTTTGTTTTCCTACAAAGTACCTTTTTTTATGTTTATATAGAGAAATTATCTGTCTCTCGTTTCGCCTAAAAATAAGAAATGGAATATAAGAAATATAAAAAAAATCTAGTAAACATATATAGGGCAAACAAAAAAATCCGGCAACTCATAAAACACTTTGAGCCCTCGCATGCGCAGTATGCCTTTAATGACAGACCATTGTTCATAAATTAATTTTTCTGTTGATTTAATTGAAATTATTTGTTTTATGGTAAATAAATGAAGTTTTCAACAGCTACCTAGAGAATTATAAAATTAGCCAACTTGGAGTATTATGCTTGCATTCGTGAAGTATCACAAGTATTTGTTTCAACAACAATTACAAACAAAAAGAAGTAAATGAATGTGGAAAAATGTGCGACTTTGAGAAATGGCATTTAAATCAACACGTCAATTTCTAATCGAAGTAAGTTGGTAAGTGAAAGTTGTGTGTTGCGCGCTTCCCGCCAGATTTTTAAAATTTATTTCATGAAATTTATATATTTATAAAATTGAGGGTGTTAAAAAACATTATAGAAGAAAATGAAAGTCATTTTTCTAGATAATTAAAAATGCCATTTCTCTGTTTGCTAAAATTCATCATTCACGATATATAAGATATTTAACTAATTTACACTTTTGAATATTGTGTTTCCTAGTACATTAAAGAAAAAAAAACATTGATTGCTTGGAATTTATTATCAATACCCTTTTAAAATTATGGTTTAATCATTTTAAATATTATCCGCGAGCCCACAAGTCAACTATTTTTGCTGGATATAAAATGTTACAGAAAAATTTCTATTCACGTTTACATTAATCTTGAACATTCTTTTGATAACTAATAGGTTTTTTTCAGATTTTGTATTAAATGATAAATGTGCAATACAGGGTGGACAAATATTAATGGTCTCCAAGAGTATGCCCCCCCTTGGTGATCCCGGGGTTAAGAATATTTTTTATAAGATAACTTTACGAAACTTAATAAATCTCCCGCCAACCTTCTCAGGAGGTAAGGCAAAAGGGATGCCTATTTTAGATGAAATGTCATGTTATGAATATTGCTCTAGCCTTTGTCACAATACACCTGGAAAATATTTTGTATATAAGAACATGTCATTGATAGGGTCCATTCCATGTCAATTCAACACAGGCTTGAGCCTCACCAACTCAGATATTCTTGAGATTTGGTATATGTGTGCTAATTCTATCTACTAGAACAATTGTGAAATATTACTGAGGTATGTCGACCCGTTTTTGAATTATTTGTCTCTAAAGTCCTCAAAAATAGGTCCAGAAACAGAAAACATCATGATAAAAAATAGCTGTAGATGTTTTCCAAATTTGACTAGGACAGTGAGATTGGTGTCGTTTAACGGTGCTTTTCATGCCTTTTCATATGATATACAACAATTTATAGGTTGGTATTAAAGAAATTTTCTTAAAACATAGTTAAATTTTAATTTACATTTTCTCGAAAAGGGCATCTTTTAAAAAATTTATATTTTTTTTAAAAAATAGGAGTATTATATCTATTCATACAACAAAATATAAAAGTGCAATGAAAATTTCTTCATTACTAAAAAATTTGAAAACTAGCGATAAAATTCCATAAATCATAACCATATGATTGGGGGGCAAATGGGTGGGGCAAAGGGAAAGCTGAAGCGTTAGACGAGTGCGGGAGTCTTACTCACTTCAAGTGGGAACACTAAACTAAAGTGCCCTACTCACTGTTTAGTTCTTCCCCGCTAACCCAATCCCCATCAACGCCTACTGTCACCTTCTCGTGGTGCCCCCTGGGGAGTTAGTCATAACTCGCGAACGACAGAGGCGGGGTTCATCTAGGCGGCTCGAGAAGAGCCACTAGGTGAACTTCAAAAGGAAAGTTTTTAATATAAGGTGAAGCGTGACCCGCTTCACACTAATGACCTGGCCTGTTTGGACTAACAATGCACTGTGTACCACAGCAACCACACAGACGAAAAAAACATGACAAAAACGAGCCTGTGAAGCGGCATGGATGGGGATGGCAAGGCTGTGGATTCCATCCTACATGTGCCGTGGAGCACCCCGCCTGGCAAGCACACGTATTGGTACCCATGTATCGGAGCATGGGAGGTCTGAGGCGGACGTAGTAGGACCCTGGAATGCTAAACGCGGGTTGAGTATCCTCCCCGCACTGAGAGCATATATTCCGGCTCCCAGACGGAACTCTGGGACTCACAGCGTTAACAGCGCTGTGATGGGGGTAAACCCCGGCGGATAGCCATACGTGGAGTGGGATTAACACAATGAACAAAGAAACAGACAAACTTTACTTTATGGACGAAAGTCCAATCACACCCGACGAGGACTCAAACCAGTCGGGGCCAATAAACCTAGAAGACTTTTACAATGAAACCTTAGACGAATCGTCTGTCGAACCAATACTTGAGGCACTGACAGACGAAGTACAAGGACTTAGAGTAGAATTCAACAGAATGGGAGTGCTGGAGGAGCATGCGGCTCTTGTAGCCGCTGCTTCACAGGTCCCACTGACAACAAAAACCTTTACTGGACACAGCCTTGCACGTCATAGAGTGGACCAGTCGGAGGCTCTCGCCACGACGGGGTCCACCAAGAACGTTAAAAGGCGTAACAGGAGAAAAGCGAAAGCCTTACTCCTGGCTAATACACCAGCTGATATGGAGGCAAACCAAGGAGGGGCAGCTGAGGATGCAAGGGCCCTACCAGGCCCGGCAGACAAAGCTGCCCTGACCAAGGGAAGCACCATAAAGCTGGGCCAAAACACTGACAAGGGGGAAACCACCCAAGGGCGCCAGGCCAAGGATGCAAGGGCCCCACAAGGCCCGGCAAACAAAACCGAGGCGCCCAAAAGTGGACCCCCACGTTACTACCATAGACATGGACGGGAGACAGGAGGGCGGCAAACTAGGCCAGCAGGTTACGCTGCGAGGCCTCAGAGGCAGCCCACTGG
Organism: Aelia acuminata; assembly: GCA_911387785.2. NCBI lineage: Eukaryota > Metazoa > Arthropoda > Insecta > Hemiptera > Pentatomidae > Aelia > Aelia acuminata. The sequence goes on along the minus strand of OU426978.1, from coordinate 215,328,321 downwards.
ACCTCGCAATACTGGCAAGAGACCTAGATCTTCTCCGGGAACCTCAGCTCCTGTAGCTAAGAAACCCAGAGAAGTCACAGGACAAGCTACAAACTACGCCCTCGCTGCAAGAGGACAGCTGGTTGCGGTGGTCCCTGTGGACTACCCAAACACACAGCTGACCTGGGAGCAATGTGAGGAGTTGCAGGAGAATATCACCGAAAAGGTGGATGAAATTGATGAAGAAAGCGACGAACAGCCACTCTTTAATGGAGCTAGTCTCAATAGAGGAGGCTGTATCGTCTCTTGTCTAGACGACCACACTATTCAGTGGCTCAAAAAAATTATCCCTAGCGTGAGGATGAAAGAGGACGTGCGCCTCCGAGTCTGCGACACGAGGGACCTAATGAAAGTGGCCAAGATCTGTGCTTTCTTCCCAGGAAAAGCACCATCTGAAGACACACTTCTAAAAAGAATAAGAGTCCAAAATAAAGCAGTCACGGACATCAAAACCTGGAGGCTGCATTATATAAAGGAGACTGAGAAAGGCTTCTTTGCCATATTTAAAATTTCGGAGCCCAGCCTGGAATGCCTCAAAAATAGAGACATGAAGGTGGGCTGCGGAATGAAGATGATCACTTTTAGGCATATAAAAGGGCCAAACAGAGGACAACTCCCAAGCGACCCAAACGCTGGAGAAGAGGAAAAAATGGAGACAACTGAGGAGGCAGCTGAAGTGTTGAAATGCCACTCAGAAACAACCACAGTGATGCCTGCGGGGGAGGGTGGATCCAAAGAGGAGGCCAAGGCCGAGTCTAAGGAAAAACCTGAACCTGCTGCATCACCGGATGTAAGTAAAAGTGACAAAGAGGTAACCTCTAGGGAGGCGATGGGAGGAGGAGCCATACCCAAAGTTCTGGCGAAAGCCAGCATGGAAGGTAGAACTCTGCCACCACTGCCACCTAGAGAGTCATCAGGAGGAAAAGAGTAGTAAAAAAAAAAAAAAAAAAAAAAAAAAAAAAAAAAAAAAAAAAAAAAAAAAAAAAAAAAAAAAAAAAAAAAAAAAAAAAATGAAACTGCTACAAATAAATCTCCACCATTGCATAGCAGCTAATGGTGTCTTGCATCAATATATAATAGGTAAGAACATAGATATTATCTTGATACAAGAACCTTACCTATTAAAAGGCGAGCTCATGGGGCTGAAACTTCCGGGATACAACATAGTATCTGCGAAGGACAGTCCCAGAGCCTGCATATTATATAAAAATGAACTAAAACTGCTGCCTCTTTGGCAACTCTGTTCCAGAGACTCAGCAGCAGTGAAGTACACCCCAAAAGAGGGCAGTCCAATCATTCTGCTGGCGGGATACCTCCCGTTTGAGGACAAGGACCCCGCCTCAATGATGGAAAAAATATTGGAGAAAATAAATGGTAACAACATTATTGCTGCACTAGATAGCAACTCCCATCATGAAATCTGGGGAAGCAGCAACACTAATCAAAGAGGTGAGCAATTGCTTGAACTTATTATAAAATACGATCTTGAAATATTGAATAGTGGCAACAAACCCACATTTCTGAACAGAATAAGATCGGAAGTAATAGACATAACATTGGCAACACAAACACTCAGTAGGCAAATCGTAAACTGGCATGTCTCCAACGAGGAAACATGCTCGGACCATAAATACATACGATTTGACTTACCGGACAAAGTAAACTATAACGAGGAGTACAGGAACCCTAAGAATACAGACTGGGAAATCTACTCCTCTGTATTAACTGAATTAATGAGACAATGTCCAGTAGATGCACAAAATGAATGGCAACTGGATTGTCTCAACTCTACTATAACAAAGGCAATGATGGAATCCTACCATCAAAGCAATAAACTCAAAACAAAAAAATCCAATAGGAATGTTCCTTGGTGGAACAATGAACTAAACAAGCTTAGAACAAAAACCAGAAAATTGTTCAACGCTGCAAAAAAATCTGGCAGATGGGATATCTATAAGGAAGCACTTACTAAATATCACAAATCTGTCAGGAAAGCAAAAAGAGATGCCTGGAGGATATTCTGCTCAGATGTGAGCGACATTCCTGAGGTAAGCCGAGTTAAAAAAATATTAAACAAAACAGGACAGGAAACTCTGGGCACGCTAAAGGTGGAAGGGGGATCCACGGTAAATGAAATGGAAACCCTGGAGGCCATGGCAAGGACCCAATTCCCAAACTGTGAAATTAAAAACACTATCATTAACAAACCCACACATACCACGTCAACCAGTGACGAAAGGATGTGGAGGGAAGCAAAACAAATAATCACCAGCAGTGCCTTAGAATGGGCTGTCAACACAATGAAGCCATACAAATCTGCTGGCGCGGATGGCATATTCCCTGCTTTAATACAGAAAGGAATAAAGACTATAAGACCACACCTCTTAAAATTACTAAGAGGTAGCCTAGCACTAGGATATATACCCACCGAGTGGAAAATATCCAAGGTAAGGTACATACCAAAGCCAGGCAAAGAATCATATGATGATCCGAAAGCCTTTAGACCCATATGTCTGTCATCATTCCTAATGAAGACACTAGAAAAGATAGTAGACAGACATGTGAGAAAACAGATATCGGAAACAAACCCGATACATGAAAGACAATTTGCTTACCAAGCAGGTAAATCCTGTGAGGTAGCACTGCATAATTTGGTGCTAAGGATTGAAAAATCTTTGCACCAAAAAGAAATAACAATTGGCACCTTTGTTGACATTGAAGGTGCTTTTGATAAAACACCATACAGGGTCATCAAGGATGCTATACGAAACAGAAATATAGACAAAATCTCCTCCAGATGGATAGAAAGAATGCTGGAGGAAAGGATTTTGGTTACAGAATTGGGACATGCCAAACTGTGGATAAAACCAAGAGGAGGTTGTCCACAGGGAGGTGTGATCTCGCCATTACTGTGGTGCCTAGTTGTGGACTCCTTACTAGTGAGATTGAACAACGCAGGCTTTTACACACAAGGGTACGCAGATGACCTGGCAATTCTAATTGAAGGTAAACATCAAAGCGTACTATCTGACTTGCTCATAAACGCAACAAAAATATTACAAAATTGGTGTAAAGAAAATGGGTTGAATATAAACCCAGAAAAAATACATACTTGTATCTTTACACAAAAGAAAAAAATAAACATTAAACTGCCAGAAATAAATGGATACCAGCTTACACCCTCTAAAGAAGTAAAACACTTGGGTGTAACACTGGACCATAAACTAAGCTGGACAAAACATGTTGAAACAACAACAAACAAAGCCCTAAAATGCCTATGGGCTTGTAAAAGAGCTATAGGCAGGAAATGGGGATTAAAACCCAAAATGGTATATTGGCTGTATCTAACAGCAATAAGACCAATGGTTCTATACTCAGCCCTGCTTTGGTGGCATAAAGTGAATAGGGGAAAACACAAAATCCTGCTAAGCAAACTACAGAGGCTTGCGTGCCTCATGATAACAGGAGCAATGAAAAGTACTCCAACAGCTGCTATGGAAGTGATGCTAAATCTAGCACCACTGCAGATAGAAGTGGAGATTCAAGCTATGAAATCCTCATATAGGATTGTAAAACAAAACAACTCACCTAGAATAAATTCTAGAGTTGGCCATTGGGAAATATACGGGAAAATCGAAAAAGATCAAGTGCTGTCCATGCATTCTGACCTACAAATTCGTGAAATCCTGGATACCAACTATCAAACAATAATAAATAAGTTGAAACCACATGAAAAACACAAAGGAATCAACTGCTATACGGATGGCTCGCTCACCAAGAATGGATCTGGAGCGGGAATCTGGAGGGAGGATAAACCCACAAAGAGCATATCAATCTCACTTGGTAAATATGCTACAGTTTTTCAATCAGAAGTGTTAGCAATCTACCAATGCGCCTCGGAGCTGCTGGTGGAAAATACAAAAAATAAATACATTACCATCTTTACAGATAGCCAAGCAGCTATAGGGGCACTAAACAACAATGTCATCAAATCACAGATTGTCAAAGACTGCAAAATCTCGCTCAACAAACTAGCGGAAAGCAATAGAGTAAGAGTGGAATGGGTGCCCGGACATTCTGGCATCCAAGGAAATGAAAAAGCAGATGGCCTTGCAAGAGAAGGCTCAGCAAAAAGACCAATGACCCCTGAACCAGTAATTGGCATAAGTCCAAGCTATGCCAAAAGAAGGATAGGGGAGATATACGGTGCAATTAAAAAACAAAATTGGAATGATAAAACACAGTTTCACTCCAAATTCTTCTTAAAAGGCTATTCCGCCAAAAGAAGTGACATTCTACTGAATTTGGACAGGAAAGCACTCAAAAAAGTTACAGCGATCTATACAGGACACTGTAAACTCAACAAACATATGCACAGACTTAAACTCGCAGACTCACCTATCTGCAGATTCTGTGGCAAGGAGGATGAGACAGCTTATCATATTATAAGCTGGTGTGAACGACTTGTTAGGCTAAGATTCAGCATCTTTGGCGAGGTAAACCTACCTGACCCAAGTACTAACGAACTGGTCAACCCAACAAGTTTGCTAAAATTTACTGATGCACTAAAAATAGACTTTTAGAAATCAGGTAAAATCAGGCGCACAATAGACCCAAGAGGTCGCGGTGCATAGTGCCAGTGGAAAAAAAAAAAAAAAAAAAAAACCATATGATTAAAAATCTGGTGCGTGCTCGCAACACACAACTTTCACTTACCAACTTACTTAGATTATAAATTAATGCGTTTTATAATTGCCACTTCTCAAATGAACAGATCGGCATTAATTATGAACAATGGTCTGTCATTAAAGGCGTAATCCGCATGCGTTGGCTCAACGAGTTTTTTGAGTTGACTGAATATGTTTCTTTTTTTCTCCTCTATATGTTTTCTTTATTTTTATCATATCTCATATTTAGCCATTTCTTATTTTTAGGCGTAACGAGAGACAGTTAATTTCTCCATATAAACAAAAACAAAGGTACTTTATAGGAAACAAAAAAACAAACAAACAAAAAAGGCCCCTACCCCTTTTAAGCCCCCTCAGAACATTTTAATAATAATAAAGCTAACCTGATATTAAAGAACACCTAATTTTCATTAAACATGACGAATTTGATAAAAATCGTTAAAGCCATTTTTGAGAAAATCGGAAAAAAACATAAAAAGTTATTAAATAAAGTACCCCCTCCCTTTGAGCAATGTTGATTAAATTTTTGCTGTCACATCGCGGGCATATAAATACACTAAATACCCAATTTTAGGCTCGTACGGTTTATAGTTTTTGAGTTAGTCTGTTCACACACACACACACACATACACACACACACACACATACACACACACAAACAGACCATTTCGCGGGACTTGGTTATTTGGACTCAGGGGACCCCAAAACGTGTATTTCCGTTGAAAACCGGAAGTCGAAATTTTTCACGATCGAAATACTTCCGCTTACTATATATTTCATATATAGGTAAATGAAAGTAAAAATAGCTGAAGATGTTTTCTGAATTTGACTAGGACTATGAGATCGGTTTCGTTTAACAGCGCATTGCATGCAATTTCATATGATATTCAAAAATGTATAGGTTGGTACTATGAAATTTTCTTAAACCATAGTTTTAAGAAAATTTTTATTTCAATTTTCTCAAATAGGCCATTTTTATTTTATTTTATTTTAAAATACGGCCTATATCTATACATTGTTGTACGAAATCAAGTCAGAGATTGTGATGTCCCTGCAAATTTTAGAGCATGATTTTACTTGCTACTGGAAATATTAAGTTGTATCTATTGATAAATACTGATATTACTGATAATTATCAGTAAGTAGCTTTTATTGTATTTATTATCAATACCTTTTATAATTTGAAATTTTATCTGCGAGCCCACAAGCGGTTTTTTTTTTTACTCAACTATATATTTTAAACATTAGTTTTGTACAACAGTAGTAGGAAACGTACTTGGTATACGTAATTTGATTTTATCCACATAATCTGTTCAATCCTCGTGTCCTTAATAGGATGCATCAATCACATCCTGGGACATCTGGGACTTGGACGGGCTACTAGACCTAAGCCGGCGCCTTAGGGTCGATGGGTGCGCTAAACTAGGACATTTAGCTAATTATGTTACAAGCTTTGATGACCTAGATGTTGTACGCCCTCTCAATCCAAACATACAAACATTATGAAAATAACATTTATATTGTATATAAATACTAGCTGTGGGGCCCGGCTAGAAAAATAGACCAAAATTAATCATGGCTAAAACAAAATTTGTACCATCCTGAAACTTCAGTTTAGTACTAGTGGTAAGTTTCGAAACCTCGGAGTCCGCCCATATATGGTTTGGATATAACAGATGCTATTAATGCGGTTCTCTCAATGCGTTTTCTTCCCTTTTCTAGATTAAGAAAAATTATTTTGGCAAAAATATGTCCTGGTATGTACCATTTTGTATTGTTTGTATGTTCTGATTCCATTGAGACCATTCTCATGACGATACCGCATCCTTATCAAGTTGAGTAACTTCTCCTTTTTCGAATACGGTTGAAAATTTACGAACAGAACAGAACTATTAAACAGAAATATTATATGAACACTTTATTTACGATATACAATCCATTATGTTATATCTTTTATTCATATTATCTATAGGTTATCTATTTTATTCAGTGTTAGTTTTTATTCGCTCACTACACTAATAAGCAATTTTTTTTTTTTTTTTGTAAATGTACTCTTATATTGTATATTGATTAAAGGCAATGTTTCGACCAATTCTTTCCTCTTCTGTAAAACTTAATTCGCTTAGGAATCCAGTTGGTTATGTTTATTTTTAATTTCAATTCATTACAGAGATGTAATGACCATATTTAAAAATAAAAAGGAAAAAATAATTATTTATACATAATCTCGTGTAATTTAAAGAAAACAGCTGAAGCTAACATGACAACAAAGCGAACTAATGGACGATAACCTTATGAATTGAGCTTAGCTAGCGCGCCTGGCTTCCAAATGTCAAACTAATTTTTTTCATTCATTAACTCGTCTGGTCTTATTAGAGGGGCTAATTATATGTAGCGAGAGGCTTAAAATTACAGCCCTTGTTCCTTCAACATTACACACTTAAAATGAAAACTGAAACCTTCTTTATCGTTAGGGGCAATAGGGCAATACGACGACATAACATACTTGATAGTACGTGTAGTCGTTTTTGAGCCTTTTCGGCACGCACTTTGTACACTTTGCTTTATAATATTTATTGATTACAAACGGTATGAATGGACAATAACCATTGAGTGAAACGCACCCTAGCGCTTCCTGGTAGTCCGCAGCTCGAACTAAATTTTTCATTCACTAACCCGAAAAGGTAGGCTATTACATAGTGCGAGAGGCTTAAGATTCTTGCCCTTTCCTCTTCAATTTTACACCCTAAATATAAATACGGAAACCTTCTTCTCCGTTAGGAGCCATAGGGGCACACGACGAAATCAATTTTTTGATCGTAGGTGGAGTCGTTTTTGAGCCTTATCGGCACGCACATTGTACACTTTGTTTTATAATATATATTGATTACTGAAAAGAGTTATAGATTCGTTGTTGGAACAAACTGTTCTAGAACATGTTCGTGAATGATCTACGCTTTTCCTTAATCTTCGAGACTAAATATAGGGAGCAATGTACTGGAGAGTTAGTCTGGCTCTGAATCATATGGCTACGTGTGTGTTAAAGTGCGTAACAAGCTGATACTTTTTGATTTTATATTGTTTGTGCTGCATGTTAAATTATTATTTTCTTCTAATAAAAATTATTAATACCGACATAATTGTTACAAAATCATTGAAAATATAGACAAATTGACATAAATAATGTCGAGACCGACCCCGGGAATTCACTAATTTGCAAAATGTTAAGCTGCCTTACAATATCACATAAGGGAATTGGAACTATTATAGTTAGAACTTATTAACTGTAATTCTGGAGGCCCTTTGAGATTACTAACCTTTTAGGTGGTTATTGTAATAATGATAATAAATTTATTTCACAAACATGTATAAAAAATATATATAGATACCTTAAGGGAAAGTTTCTTAACAGAAAAGTAAACAAAGAAAGTCATTATGACTATATGATCTCTAGTCCCCTAAGACTAACAAGCATTAACAAAGATAGATCTATTTTTCTGGCTAGTTGAATAAAAATTGAAATATAAAGTAAATTTAAAAAAAAAAAGAAGACAAAATATACAAAAAAAATCTGGTGCGATGGGCGCAACACACAACTTTTTCTTACCAACTTACTTTAATTAGAAATTGACGTGTTTTTGTTATATGCCATTTCTTGCCACACATTTTTCCACATTCATTTACTTATATTTGCTCTTTAAAGTACACTATTTTTTTTTTTTATTATTATTAAATAAAAGTTCTTACTTGCGATAATGCGGAAATGCAAGCATAATACTTCAAGTCGTCTGTTTTTATAATTCTCTATGTAGTTGTTGAAAACTTCACATAATTATCATGAAACAAATAATTTCCATTAATTGAACAGAATACCTTTAATTTTAAACAAAGGTCTGTCATTATAATAATAATAAAGCTTACCTGGTATTAAACAACATCAGATTCCCATTAAACATGACGAGTCTAATCAAAATCATTAAGCTATTTTTGAGAAAATCGGAAAAAAAACGTACACATGAGGAAAAAGTTATGAAATAAAGTGCCCCCATCGTTTGAACAATTTTGATGAATTTTTTTCTGTCACATCACGGGCATATACATTGATCAAATACCCAGTTTAATCAAAATCATTTAAGCTATTATTTAAAAATTTCGAAAAAACGCAAAAATTGGAAAAGTAGTTATTAAATAAAGTGCCCCATCCGTTTGATCAATTTTGACGTAATTTTTACTGCCATATGGTGGGGATATATTGATTAAACATCTAGTTTTATCAAAATCGTTAGAGCCAATTTTTTAATAAATCGAAAAAAACCTAAAAAGTTAAGAAATGAAGTACCCCCTCCGTTTGACCAATTTTGATGAAATTTTTGCTGTCACACCGCGGGCTTAAACATATACCAAATACCCAATTTCAGGTTCGTACGGTTTATAGTTTTTGAGCTAGTCTGTTCACACACACACACACACTTTGCGGGACTTGGTTATTTGGTCTCAGGGGACCCCACATCGTGTATACCCGTTGAAAACCGGAAGTCAAAATTTTTCACGATCGCAATACTTCCTCTTACTGTATATTTCATATATAGGTACGCGAAAGTAAAAAAATAAAAGAAATTGGATGTTGAGTACAAAGGTACAAAAAATTTATCTGCTTCTAAACTTTTGAGCTTGAACGACTGTAATAAAAATCAAATAAAAAGACACTCTATGTTGGTTTCACTATTTTACGTATTTACGAAAGATTGATAATTAAGGATGTGAGAAATATGAAGGAGATGAGAATGATGAAGGAGGTGAGAAATATTTGGGTTTTAAAGGAAGTGAGTGATGAAGTTTTACAGATGGGACAGATAAGGAATTTCAGAAGATGGCGGCACGGAAGATAAAGGATTTTGTAAAAGAGACGGTTCGGTACAAAGGCATATACAGGTTAGAGGTTTTGGATCTGGTATTCAGAGAATGAGTATATGTTGGAGCAGAGTGTGAAAAAATTAATGCCATTCGGAGGCATTTTGGTTCTAAAGTTTCTAATAGGTACTGTAAATTATAAATGAATTTCTTTATAAATGTTTGTCAAATAAATTTATAATGATTACTATAACCGTCTAGAAGGGCCCGAAGAGATAAAGTCGGAAGCTTAACAACAGATTAGTAATCTCAAAAGGCCCACAGACTTATCGGAGAATTCTTAACAATACTATTAACCAAATTCCCGGTTTAACTATTGGATCACGTACCTACAACCCTAAAATCACTTCTAGTCTAATCACAGCGTATTAATTGGCCTTTTACGTGATATATGTGAGGGTATTCATGAGGAAATGAGGTCCGGGATTAATAGGTTTTCTACTTTTTCGATTTGATTCCCGTATAATAATAAGATAGATCACGAGCTAGAATAACCAATGGAGAATTAGCAATTTTTAGACTGTTTCCAAGCCCTTTTCCATACAATTTGTTTGCCTTTTGGGTACGATATTTTAAGTCTTAAAACAGGAGTTTTGAAACATGAAACCGTAACTTTCCTTATTTTTCGCTGCAGACATCACCTACCCCTAAACATATGGTGCTAATAAATACCTACGTATAGTGTAATAATTATTACATTTGTAATACGTATAATATAATAACTTCACTTATCATATGGCATTTTTTAAGTATTTGGTGACTCTATATTAAATGAAAGACTTACTCTTTCATGACAGACTTTACTCTAAATTCTATCCCACTAACTCAAGCTCTAGACACTCCCCCAAACCCTTACTATCCACCAAGAAGACTGTTGAGGCGTTGTCCACGAGATTTTCTGCATTAAACTGTTTTACACAAAAATACATATTTTTTATTTTCACTCACCTATATATAAAATATATAGTGAGGGAAAGTATTGCGATCGTGAAAAATGTTTTCAACGGAATACACGTTTTGGGGTCCCTTGAGTCCAAATAACCAAGTCCCGCGAAATGGTCTGTGTGTGTGTTTGAACAGACTAGCTCAAAAGCTATAAGCCGTACAAAACTGAAATTGGGTATTTGGTGTATGTATATGCCCGCGATGTGAAAACAAAAATTTCATCAAAATTGGTCAAACGGAGGGGGTACTTTCTTTGAACACCTTTGTCAAAGTTTTACGTTTTTCTCGATTTTCTCAAAACGGATCTAACGATTTTATTTAAACTCGGTATTTGTATGCCCGTGATGTGGCATTCAAAATTTATCAATTGGAGGAGGCACATTACTTAAAAAATGTCCCATTTTCACGTGTTCTTTTTATTTTCTCAAAAACGGCTTTAAAGATGTTGATCAAAGTTGTATTCGATGCGATGCGACAGCCGAACTTCCTTCAAAATCGGTCGAACGGAGGGGGAACTTTATTTAGTAAATTTTTTCTCATTTTTAGATCAAAAAATAGATAACTTTTGATCAAACTGGGCATTTGATGTATGTATATGCCCACGATGTGACAGTCAAAATTTAATTAACCATATTATGAAAATAACAAAATTTATTTGACTTTAGGGAGTAAATAGATGATGCTCAAATTTTTTATAATAAAAAATAAATGTGAAAAAATGTGTTGAGGAATGGTGTTTACATATTATCGAAACACGTCGATTTCTAATCTTAGTACGTTCGTATGTGGAAGTTGTGTTGCGCGCATCACACCACATTTTTCTTTTCGTTTATCCTTTCGCTTGTTTTTGTTTTATTTTCTTATATTTCCGATTATTTGTTGGTCTTGTGTTTTTTCATATCTTATTATGGCAGCATATTTGCCATGGAAAGTTATGCATATCTAAATAAATAAAATATATTAAATAAATAACAATATTTTTTTTCATAACTCCTACAATAAATCGATTATTAAGTAGTAGGTTTCCTATAATCCAAGCCCAGGTGTTAAATCTGGCACAGGGCATAACCTAGTTCAAGACTAGTTTCGATTAAATAACGAAACTTATATAGTATTAGTTAATATTTGCTCAAGTACTTTATAATTAACACTTGTAAGGTGTTTTCGTAACTCATTAACTACTGAAATATGTATTTTTAGAGTTTAATAACTAAACTTTCCCAACTACCAACATAAATAGAGCAACTAGGATGGTTACTTTTCTTTATTTAGTCTGAGGTATTAAAAGTATTAGACATAAAGGAATATCACCCTGTTATTATCCGAGATGGAATTCTAAAAAGTTTAATGTTTAAGGTGAACATATTCAAATTGGGGTCACCTGTGGTGTAGTGGTTAGCATGGCAACCAAAAATACTAAAGGGCGCGGGTTCGCGTCCCGAGGTGGCCCTTGGATTTTTTAATAGGAGTAAAGATTCCTTGGCTATGCCTCCCTCGGATAGGACGTAAAATGGAGGTCCCGAGCCTATACGATGTCAGGTACTCGTAAAAGATCCCTATCCCAATCATCCCTGGATAGGCGAAATTTAGGACTCCCACTGTAGCATCGTCCGATTAGCCTTAGTAGCATAAAGGGATGTTAAACAAACATATTCAAATTAAAAATTCATCTAAGCTTCTGAAACTACCGGGTTCAGTTTCTATTTTTTTTTTTTTCACCGGGTCTCATTTCCGTTTCCATCAGTGGACGAACTAGTGGACGTGAGCGGATTAAAATACATCAATTTTTTATTCTCTCAGATGCTTAGTCTTTGTCGAGAGCCTTTTGAAATCTCCATTTCCCTTCTTCATTAACAAAGGTAGAGGGAATTTAGTATTCATGCAGGGATGTTTAACATATTTATTCTCTCACATTCAAAAATCTTCAGTCCCCTTTCAGGTTTTAAACATAGTGGAAAAAACCTGGTTCCCAGTCGTTCTTCATTAAAATCCAATTTACTGGAATATCCAGCTTATATCACATAATAACCTGATACAGAATTTTCAGGAATAGTGCAAAGCGATATCTAAGTAATACCAAATCTGAATAATGGATCACCTAATATGACTTTTAAGAATGCCCAATTTTATTTTTCTTTATAATCCTACGAAGAGACCCGGCCTCGCGTTGAATTATAAAGCTACCGGCTGAATTATTATATATACCGGCTCAGTAGTTATAATGCATTGAGCTAATTACATATATCCTATTCATTTTAATACAGCCAAATCGAAATTCACTGATAAAGATAAAAAAGTTTCAGTTAATTTAATAACCAATAGGATTTAAAATAGAACTTTACGCCAAATTTAAAATTGTATGGTAAAGCATTTAGAAGAGTTAAAATTTTTATTTTTTATCTTATATTTGACTATAGTAAGTATTAAAAGTAAGAATAGTAAGTATTAATGAACCATTCATTTAGAACTTACTGGATTATTCCAGCTGAGGCGAGATGGGAGACCCCACGCTAAGAACTTGTTCAGTCACATTTTGCAAATTTTACAGGAGAGCAAAAATAGTGTTTAAATCTTGTATAAAACACAACATTTTATTTTTTTTATTACAATGGCTCTACAGCCCTTATAGGAAATTGGCCTCCGATACAATCCTTGCCCACTCGTTTCTGTCAACGGCATGTCTCCTCGAACAAACCGTCCAAAAACTGGACTGAACACTGAACATTGCCACAGAAACTTGTCCTACTTACAAAAATGACACTATCTAACACAAAGTGTCGAGTGAAGATTGAGGGTGACTACTCCAGGGAATTTGGTGTTTCCAATGGTCTCAGACAGGGCGACCCACTATCACCAACACTATTTAATTTAGGTCTCGAAATGGCAGTGAGGTCCATCCGGACTAATCCTGGAGGAAAAATTATGAATAGAATGACGCAGCATATGGCCTACGCAGATGATGTCGTCATCACAGGAAGAACTCTTCCATCATTATCTAGTGCTTTCCAAGAATTCTAGGAGACTACGAGTAAATTTGGTCTTGAGGTCAATCCTGAAAAGACCAAATACATGCGATGCTCTAGAAGGGACAGGCAGGAAAACCCTTACGTCTCTGTATGCGGTCAGAATTTTGAAAGTGTTGACAAGTTCAGATACTTGGGGTCAGTTATAACCACGAACAATTATATCAAGGAAGAAATAAAAGCAAGGCTGGCAGCTGGGAGAAGCTGTCTGCATGCACTTCAGAGGGTACTCCGCTTTCGAAATCTTTCGCGCAGGGCAAAATTGACAATGGATAGGACAATTGTCAGACATGTGGTTACGTGTGGCAGCGAAGCGTGGGCCTGACCCAAGAACACGAAAAAATTATCAAGGTTTGGGAAAGGAAGGTCCTCAAAATGATATTTTCGGGCCAATTAACGAAGCAGGACAATGGCGGTCTAGAAATAACTAAGAACTTATGAATATTTATGGTGGACCAGATATAGTGGTTTTCATCAAAATGGCGAGAATCCGATGGCTTGGCCTTGTGAAAAGAATGCCGGAACATTGCCTACCTAGAAGTCTGCTCTATCAACCGCTGGAAGGAAGTCGAATGGGAGGGAGACCACTGCTGAGGTGACTCGAGGACGTGGAGGCGGACCTGCGGCGGATAGGGGTGCCTAGGTGGAGGAGATATGCCGCTGACAGGAACGAGTGGGCAAGGTGTATCGGAGGTCAAGGTCCTATAAGGGCTGTAGAGCCATTGTTATAAAGCAAAAATAAAATGTTGTGTTTTATACAAGATTTAAACACTATTTTTGCTCTCCTGTAAAATATGCAAAATATGACTGAACACGTTCTTAGATTGGGGTCTTCATTTAAAATAAACAGATTGATTATCTTTTTATTTATTTATTTATTAGATTATTTATCTACTTATTCATCCATTTATCCATTTATTTATTTATCTATTTTTATACAAATTTATTTCTTTATTTATGAGATACAAGATTTTTATTGTTATATCTCCTTTTTATAGGTTTTTTTCTCGGGCAGCTCTGTATGTCTGCCTATTTGTGGTGTGAGCGTTAAGAGAGGGGAGAAGCGATAAGAAAAAGGGTCTAGGATTAAGAGAAATGAGAAAGAAGAACAAAAAAAAAAAAAATGAAAAAAAATATAAAAATAAATAATAACAAAGAAAAACATAATTGTAAAAGATATATATGGAATAAAAAAAAAAAAATACTATGATAATATTATAATTATAAAATAAAATGTAACAATCTATTTTAGCTCTAGGTATTTATGTATTTTGTATTGATCGGTACGCTGTGTTATATTGCAATCCAATGTATTTGGGCAGCATTGCTTGTTATTGAAATAAAGCACTTCTCTCTCTCCTAACGGTTAATTCTTAATATACACTTATCTTAATGCTCTATTATAAACATACGGACTTTTTATGTTTCTACTAGAAAATAAAATATATCGTTTAATTGTATCCTTTCAAAATAAATTTATTAGGCCTTCGGGATTGTCTTTATAAGGTTGGGTGTAATCTTTTAAGTAGCGGTTTCTGGCATCTGAGTACATGGGGTATTAAAAAAACATATGGTAAATGGTTTCACGTATATGAAATATGATATATTTCAAACATATTCAAAATATAGGGTATTTGGATCAATAAAAGGCAATTATCTTCTATATTATAACATCTTCTATATTATGCGGATTCTCACCTATTAGTTTGTTAGTAATAAATATCTGGCAATGTTTTTTTTTTTTAATTTTACCCGATATTTCGAGAATCGTAAGCAAATAAAATATAATTATCTCTTTTTCCTATTGATTAAAATAGGAATATCGAGAAAAAAATCTACGAACAGTGATCAAAGTGTAAAATATTTATTAAAAATCATAAAATGCCTCGGAAGCCCTAATGTTAACAAGTTAGTTGCGGAAGCGTATTTTAGGAGTATCCCGAATTGGACGGTATCGGTCCCCGGGATCCGACTGCTGGGATGAGCCACAGACGATATCGGGCGTCGGGGTCCGATGTGAATACTTTGACTATCTTTTGACTAAAAAGTGGATTAAACGAGCTTCTCAAGGGCATTACCTCTTGGTAAGGATTAGAACTAGACATAATAGGCGCAGGACAGGGCGATACAGGATTTACGCCATGCTTTATCGAAAATCGGACCTCGGGGATTCTAAAAAACAACAGAATTTCAGCTGTTAGCAACATTTTCTGCACTAAAATGCAATAATATCATTAAAAATCGACTAAATTGAGTGTTTGAAGTTTTCGGACATTTTCATGTGAAAATCGGCTGTTAAGAGGAGAATGTAAGACATTGGACGCCTGGGACCGATGCCGCACTTAACATTTATTTATTTATTTATTTATTTATTTATTTTACATAAGCCCACCAACAGGCATATGCCCAATTACAGGTGGTAATGTGTACAACTTGTTGATTACATCTTAAATCATAAAGAAAAGGGAGAAAAAAAAAAGAAAAAAAACAAAAAGACAAAAGAAACAGAAAAAAGAAAAGAAAAGAAAAAAAAAAAAAAGAAAACAAGTCAAAGCTCTGAACCTATTATTTGAACTCCTTCTAGAAAATATCCCTTATTCATGAAAATATCACTCATACTTAAACAATAAAAAATATAATATCAGGTAGTGCAATTATAAATGAAATGGATTAGAAATACTATAACCTAATAAAACAATATCTAAAAAACAAAAAAAAAAACATAGATATATATACATACACATATAAACAAAGTAATCTTTAATACTTCTCAATGTCAACTTAGGGATATGAAGTGAAGTAAAAAAAAAAACAAAAAAACAAAATGCTTAGAAAACTTATCAATATAAATATAAATATATACATACATTTATAATTATACACACACAAACGCAAATATACATAATATACGCATACAATATATGCATGGATCCAACTGAAATGCATATATTTCAGTTATGTATACATTAGGCACTAATATGCGAGAAATGCTTCCACAGAATACTTTTGATCTTTCCCAATCCAAAACTGAAATCAAGTTTAAGTACCTCACATAGAGAGTTCCAGAGGTTAGTGAGTTTATTTAATGGAGAATTGTAACAAGGCTTACACACAGGCATATAAAAGTCCTCCTTCAACCTGCTATTAATCCTACCAACTCTAAAGTCTAGTTTTCCAAGCATAGTAGGATCATCAAGACCTCCCTGAACTAGCTTAACTAAGTGAGATATTGACAAAATGGCACATCTTTCTTCCAGTTTATGGGCTACACCAAATTTATTCATTAAGTAATTATACGAAACTTCCCAACCCGGATAAGAACCATACATTTTATAGTATAAAAATCTTAAGAATCGTTTTTGTAATTTTTCTAACAAATATAAACTTTTGGCTGTTCTAGGAAACCATATAAAACATCCATATTCAATATGAACCCTTATAAGTGAATTAAACAATATTAATAAAGTCTTTGGATTGTCAAATTGATTACATGTTCTTTTCACAAATCCAGCCAATTTATTACATTTCATAAATATATTGTCAATGTGCGTTGAAAACGTTAGCTGTTTGTCAAATAAAATTCCTAAATCACGGATTGTTTCAACCCTATTCAACGGTTGTGACCCTGCTTGATAATTATGTTCTATTAGGTGTTTTTTTCGAGAA
Source organism: Aelia acuminata (assembly GCA_911387785.2). Classification (NCBI taxonomy): domain Eukaryota; kingdom Metazoa; phylum Arthropoda; class Insecta; order Hemiptera; family Pentatomidae; genus Aelia; species Aelia acuminata. The sequence continues at coordinate 215,311,049 of OU426978.1, read as the reverse complement.
TAGGACATTACATAGCATTTATCTATATTAAAGTGAAGGCAGTTTTCTGTACACCATCTGATCAAGCCATCTAAGTCTTTCTGTATTTTCTTACAATCTTCTGTTCCTTCAACAAAACTAAATAATTTAAGATCATCAGCAAATAACAAACATTCAGAGAATTTTATGTGTCTGACAATATCATTAATGAAACATAAAAACAAAAGGGGCCCTAAATTACTGCCTTGAGGTACCCCAGATGGTGTCACATAGGTTTGTGACTTAACTCCATTTAGATTTATAAACTGTAACCGATTGCGCAAGTAAGATGCTAACAAGTCAATATAATCAGCTGATATGCCATACCTAGATAATTTACGAAGTAAAATATCATGGTTAACTCGGTCAAACGCCTTCTGAAAGTCAGTATAAACTGCATCAACTTGTTGGCCAGTTTTGAATTTTTCGGAAATATATTCAACAAAATTAGTTAAATTTGTAATTGTAGATCGCATTGGGAAAAAACCATGTTGTTGAATTATTATGTATTTTGATATATAGTTCATTATTCGATTAAAAAGAATTTTTTCATAAACTTTGGAAAAAACTGAAATTATCGATATTGGTCTATAATTATCAATATTGGATTTATCACCTTTTTTGAATATCGGAGTAACCTTTGATTGTTTCCAAATAGATGGATACACTTTATTTTTTAAAGATAGATTTAAAATAAAATGAAGTGGCTCTAAAAGGTATATATACGAGTTAATCAAAATAAAAGGTGGAATACCATCTGGACCGATGCATTTAGATACATTTAGTTTTTTAATGGATGAAATGATATCATGCATAGTGATTGGCTGAACTGATAAGAAGTCAGAGACACCATTGACATCATCTTGAATATGGCTAACATTATACTGTGAGGGCTGATCTGTGTAAACAGAACTGAAGTATTCCCTAAATCCTTCTGCAATTTTCCTTCGACCTATAAAAGTTTTATTGCCTAACTTCATTACAGAAGGGTTGCTCATACTACTTTTTTTATTAGAAACAAAGTTCCAAAAGGATTTAGGATCGTGATTGATTGCATTTTGAGATTTAGTGATGAATTCACTAAACCGAGCCCTAATTAATTTTTTAACCTCCTTACGTAAGTAAATAAACTGTTGGGAGTGAAATTCACTGTATGTACGTCGCACCCTATGAAATTCCTTCAATTTCAGTTTCTTTATAATTTCCGAATCAAACCAACAGGGATAACTAAATAATTTAGGTTTTACTTTTGGAACTATTTTTTCAAAGATAGACTGCAAAATAGAGTAAAAATATTCAACCGCTTCATCTACATTATTCATAGAATAAAGATAAGACCAGTCAACTTTGTTTAAATAAATTTCTAATATTTCCTGATTTATACGATTGAAATTGAAGGATTTTTCTCTTAGTCTAGGAAGATTAGTAATACGTCTTTTGAAATTAATTTGTATCAAAAGCGGGGGATGATGCCAATCTTCCAAAACCAAACAATCATCTGCGTTAACCCTTGATACTGTAACCGAAGTTGCATTATAAGAAGCTGACGAAAGATCACTAAGAACGAGGTCCAAAGTGCGTCCCATACCATTTAACACATAATTTAAGGACTGAAGGTTGTGCATACTACAAAAATTATTAATTTCTCTGTTTTTGGGATCCTGCTTATCATTGAAATTAGAATTAATAAATGTGGGAAGATTAAAATCACCGAAAATAATTATGTTGTTTAGATTGAATTTATGATTTCTTTCAAGATCAAATAGAATTTTTTTATATGATTGTACTGACGAGTTAGGTCGGATATAAATAACGCAAACATCCAGAGATAAATTATTTAAGTAAAACCTGACAAACACGGCCTCAGAATCACTATTAGATAAACAACTCACTAGTTTAGACTTAATAGAAGATTTAACAGCAAGTAAAGCACCGCCGCCGGAAGATCGTGTGCTAAGTTTTAAATCTCTATCGGCTCTATAAACAATGTATCTACTGTCAAACAGTTCTGGACTAAGTATATCGTCGATCAAATTAGTTTTAGTGAAAGCTATTACATCATAATTATTGCAGATAACATTATTATACAGAGATGTTACTTTAGTTCGTAATCCATTAACATTTTGATAATAACAAGACAAAAACCTGTTATTCATAAGTAATGTTATTTAAATACTAATCTTAACCTTTAAGATATTACCCAATAACAATAGTACAAAATGAAAATATATTAAAATAAATATAGAGCTACAAACTTGTGAAAGAGAAGTAAACAAGAGAAAAAAAAAAAGGTAGAAGATAAGAACAATAGCAATTAAATTCTTCAAATAAATAAAGAAAACGATAAGGGTATAATATTAACTTACGTTTAACCCACCTAAGACATATTTTAATATTTATTGTATGTTCCGTGGTTTTAGGCCATCAATATCCTCAATTTTCCGTACCGGAATTACAGGAGACGATTCGTCGGCACGTATGTAGATCCTGCCGTTTCTTGTCCACACAAACCTGTATTTTAGAAGTCTATTGGATTCCTTAACAGCCTTGAGTAATCTTCTACGTGCTGGAGTTAATGCTTCTTTAATCCAAATGGTGTGATCGTCTTGCCGGTCCATATGTCTAGTAGAGAAGTCCCTCTTAACTCGACGAGCCTTTATCAGTTTCTCCTTATCGGCCCTTCGGACAAATCTTACGTAAATACCGCGAGGTCCATCTCGCCCAGGGAATTGTCTCATTCTATGGCAAACATCAATCATTTCCTCCGTAATTTTCAAATTAAGCCCTTTTGCAACATCCTGGACCACCTGATAAATATTTTCGTTTTTATCTTCAGGCATACCATCTATCTCAACATCGTTAGTACGTGAGTACTGCTCAATGTCATCAAGGCGTGTGTTTAAGTCTATTACATCCTTTTTTAACTTCACATTTTCTATAGAAAGAGTTTCAACTTTTTTTAAAAGCCTTTCAATCACCTCATTCTTTTCAATAATAAGTGATTTTAAATCGGTTATTTCATTATCACGGGCATTACTAGCCTTATTGAGGTCATTGATTAGTTGAGTTTGTTGATCGGTCAATCGATTAATGGCCGACTTTAAATCAAGAACGTTCACATTCTCGTCTGTTCCTGCATCCAGACGCAAACTTGCCCGTCGAGCATCATGGCATTCATTGCAATGCCAGACACGATTTTCACTATGTAGAAATTCTATATCTTCTTTTGACATGTTTGCACAGCTCGCATGGAATAATTTTGAACAATTGTTACATTCGACGGAAATTGTCGAACGAGAAATATTTTTATTGCAATATCCGCAAGGCATTATTATAAATAATAACGTGCACCACAATAGTAACGAGAGACTTAACGTAAAAGGGATTTGTGACTCAGAGCGACTTAAACGTGTACACACTCCTCGGCATCAGAGCTAAGACTGTAAATGATTGTGACTATAACATATAATGACTAAACATGTTAATGATTGTGTCCACTTATAAATACATGGTGAAGCAGAGGAAACGCATGTTTTTCACTATTGAATTACTAGGACCCGGTTTGATAAAAATAATAAAAACAAGCATTGAGCGATAGATTTTTTAATGCAGTTTTGAAATAGTGAATAGTGAAAAACATGCGTTTCCTCTGCTCCACCACGTATTTATAAGTGGACACACTGATTAACATTGAGTTAGGACTTCCGGGACATTTCTCGAATTTTAATAAATACTTTACACTTTGATCACTGTTCGTAGATTTTTTCTCGATATTCCTATTTTAATCAATAGGAAAAAGAGATAATTATATTTGCTTACGATTCTCAAAATATCGGATTTTTTTTATTTATTTATTTATGTCACATGTTTTAAATTTGCTATCTGCAAAAATTTTTTTGCAATGAGCAAATCTGTGATCTACACGTATGTGTGATAGATACATTGGCGTTGGTTATACCAATATGTCCCTAAGCCATCGCCTCAACAATCGTCGGGGTGGATTGTGTGGATTTGTGGTGGATTTAAGTGTTTCTGCTAGTGGGTTCGTGTTGAAAGTTAGTCTTTGATGGAAGTTATTGTAGTATAGTGTGACTGTATCGGTGTAAGTCATTAGTCACGTAGAATGGTGCATCTGCTATCCTCCTTAACACTTTCGATTGAAAGGATTGGATCCTTTGGATATTTGAGGGCTTTGCAGATCGGATAAAATTAAAAAAAAAACAAAAAAAAAAAAACATTGCCAGATATTTATTACTAACAAACTAATAGGAGAGAATCCGCATAATATAGAAGATGTTATAATATAGAAGATAATTGCCTTCTACTGAACCAAATACCATATATTTTGAATATACTTGAAATATATCATATATCATATACGTGAAACCATTTACCTTATATTTTTTTAATTCCCCATGTACTCAGATGCCAAAAAAACGCTACTTAAAAGACTACACCCAACCTTATAAAGACAACACAGAACACCAGATAAATTTATTGCGTATAAATCAAACGATATAGTTTATTCAATAGTAGAAACATATAAAGTCCGTATGTTTATAATAGAGTATTAAGATAAGCATATAATAAGAATTAACTGTTAGAAGATAAATCAATTTGTTTATTGTAAATAGCGATATGTTGGTTAGTTGATCTTACTTTTAATTTTTTTACTTTCACTTACCTATATATGAAATATATAGTAAGTGGAAGTATTGCGATCGTGAAAAATTTCGACTTCCGGTTTTCAACGGAAATACACGTTTTGGGACCCCCTGAGTCGAAATAACCAAGTCCCGCGAAATGGTCTGTGTGTGTGTGTGTGTGTGTGTGTGTGTGTGTGTCTGTGTGTGTGTGTGTGTGTGAACAGACTAGCTCAAAAACTATAAACCGTGGGAACCTCAAATTCGGTATTTAGTGTAGGTATAAGCCCGCGATGTGACAGCAAAAATTTCATCAAAATTTCTCAAAGGGAGAGGGTACTTTATTTAATAACTTTTTACGTTTTTTTCGATTTTCTCAAAAACGGCTCTAACGATTTTGATTAAACTGAGTATTTGATCTATTTATATGCCCGAGATATGACTGTAAAAATTTCATCAAAATTGATTAACCGGAGGGGGGACTTTACTTAATAAATTCTGTATCATTTTCACGTGTTTTTTTTTATTTACTCAAAAACGGCTTCAACGATTTTGATCAAATTGGGTATTTGATGTATTTATATGCCCGAGATATGACTGTAAAAATTTCATCAAAATTGATCAACCGGAGGGGGGACTTTACTTAATAAATTTTATATAATTTTCACATGTTTTTTTATTTACTCAAAAACGGCTTTAACGATTTTCATCAAACTTGGTATTTGATGTATGTATATGACCGCGATGCGATAGCCGACATTTCATTAAAATTGGTTAAACGAAGGGGGCACTTTATTTCATAACTTTTTAACCAATTTTTACCTTTTTTTCGATTATCTCAAAAACGGCTTTAACGATTTTCATCAAATTCGTGGTGTTTAATGAAAATTAGGTGTTATTTAATATCAGGTAAGCTTTATCATTATTAAAATGTTCTGAGGGGGCTTAAATGGGGATGGGGCCTTTTTTGTTTTCCTATAAAGTACCTTTCTATTTGTTTATATGGAGAAATTATCTGTCTCTCGTTTCGCCTAAAAAAAAAGAAATGGCAAAATATGAGATATGATAGAAATCAATTAAACATGTAGAGGAGAAAAAACGAAAAATATTAGTCAACTCATAAAATACGTTCTGCCCACTCATGCAGAGTACGCCTTTAATGATAGACCATTGTTCATAATTAAAGCCAATCTGTTCATTTAATGGAAATTATTTGTTTCATGGTAAATGAAGTTTTCAACATGTACATAGAGAATTATAAAATCAGACGACTTGGAGTATTATGCTTGCCGAATTACCACAAGCTTTTATTTAATAATAAAAAACTAGTGTTTTTTGTAGAGCAAACAAAATGAAAAAATTAGAAATGAATGTGGAAAAATGTGTCTTTGAGAAGTGGCAATTAACAAAACACACCAATTTCTAATTTAAGTAAGTTGGTAAGTGAAAGTTGTGTGTTGCGCGAACGCACCAGATTTTTTTTTATTATTATTAGTTTTTTCTCTTATTTTATTTTTTTTCTAAACTACATAATTCGTGTAATGCTATCATAGTTTAATTTTATTTTTATTGTTTCTTGGTGTATTAGTTAAGCTTAACTAATATATTTTAACATTATGTAATTATATATGTTTATAATATACCCTGTATTTTTTTTTCACAACCTAGGAACACTTAGGTATTAAACGATAATTAAACAGTTTCTTTGCGAGACTCAAATCAACTTACTAATTTTATCTGAAAGATATAATTAAGAAAAATATGGAAGAAGTGGATGAACTCACCAGGTTGAGGAGGTAGACATTGGTAACAGTTCTCATCCTCCTGTTGCGGGCAAGGGTGACGATGACCAAGGAGTTCCCAACAACCGCCAGGAGGAAGATGAGGATGTACAAGGGGATCATCAAACCGGAAATACCTCCTCCGCTTCCACCTCCACTGCTGCCACCAGTGGTCGCGTTTTGCATCTGCACAAGACCAGAAATATACAAAGATCATAAAAAATATCTCTCTATTTTTCGAAAATTTTTACGTGTATTATTTTATTTTACATTCTCAAAGTTTGAACAAAAAAAAAAAAAAATCTGGTGCGTGCGCGCAACACACAACTTTCACTTACCAACTTACTTAGATTAGAAATTAATGCGTTGTTGTGGTCCCCTTCGTTAGACCAATTTTGATGAAATGTTAGCTATCACATCTTTGGCATATAAATACATCAAATACCCAGTTTGATCAAAATAGTTAAAGCCGTTTTTGAATAAAAAAAAAAAAAACACGTGAAAATGATACAAAATTTATTAAGTAAAGTCCCCCCTCCGGTTGGTCAATTTTGGTGAAATGTTGGCTATCACATCTTTGGCTTATGCATACATCAAATACCCAGTTTGATCAAAATCGTGAAAGCCTTCTTTGAGTAAATAAAAAAAAACACTTGAAAATGTTACAAAATTTATGAAGTTAAGTCCCCCCTCCGGTTAATCAATTTTGATGAAATGTTGGCTATCACATCTTTGGCATATACATACATCAAATACCCAGTTTGATCAAAATCTTTAAAGCCGTTTTTGAGTAAATAAAAAAAACACGTGAAAATGATACAAAATTTATTAAGTAAAGTCCCCCCTCCGGTTGGTCAATTTTGGTGAAATGTTGGCTATCACATCTTTGGCTTATGCATACATCAAATACCCAGTTTGATCAAAATCGTTAAAGCCTTTTTTGAGTAAATAAAAAAAACACGTGAAAATGTTACAAAAATTATTAAGTAAAGTCCCCCCTCCAGTTAATCAATTTTGATGAAATTTTTACAGTCATATCTCGGGCATATACATAAATCAAATACTCAGTTTAATCAAAATCGTTAGAGCCGTTTTTGAGAAAATCGAAAAAAACCTAAAAAGTTATTAAGTAAATTACCCCCTCCCTTTAAGTAATTTTGATGAAATTTATGCTGTCACATCGCGGGCATATACTTACACTAAATACCCAATTTCAGGATCGCACGGTTTATAGTTTTTGAGCTAGTCTGTTCACACACACACACACAGACACACAGACACACACACACACACACACACAGACCATTTCGCGGGACTTGGTCATTTCGACTCAGGGGACCCCAAAACGTGTATTTCCGTTGAAAACCGGAAGTCGAAATTTTTCACGATCGCAATACTTCCACTTACTATATATTTCATATATAGGTAAGTGAAAGTAAAAATGCAGAATACCCCTTCCTTCTACTCATCGTCATGTAAGACCACACCTGTTGTGAGGTATAGGAGAGTAGTGGGGGTGAGCAGGCTGACTGGCACTAGGGAGAACGTCAATCGGATCCCAAATTTCAAAAACACCACATTGAGGTTCTTCTATTACATCTAAATCTTTTGTGATTTCAATATAGATGGTCTGAATGACGGATAAGCTTAGAACCGTAAAAATCAATCGATAAAACAGCAATCTGCGTATTTTGTCCGTATATTAAAAAAATGAAGTCTTCATGAAAATGTAGTAACTGTGAAAGACCAATGTGCCTTGAAAATGCCAAAAAAAATTACGATTTTTCGTAAAACATTTTTAATATATATAAATTATATTGTTTTAGTTTTGGGTCACCTGTGGTGTAGAGGTTAGCATAGAAACTAACAATACTAAAGGTTGCGGGTTCGCGTCCCGAGGTAGCCCAGGGATTTTTTAACTGGAGTAAAAATCCTTGTTTATGCCGTCCCTCGGATAGGACGTAAAATGGTGATCCCGAGCCTGTACGATGTTAGATACTCGTTGAACATCCCTATCCTAATTTTACCTGGGTAGGCAATTATCTCTCCTGTGAGGTTAGTTAGCTCTCTTCAACTGGGGTTTGTTGGCGCAGTAGCAATTCACAAAAGCAAGGTAAACATAAACAAAGGTGAAACTACCAATTGTCTTTAGTTCCAAGCAATTTTTCTTATGCAGAAAGCGATGGTAGTCTAAACTTCTATCTTCTTCTATTGTCATTCTATTTTCCTTAAAACTGTTAAAAACCGATTCAAAATTATTATAGTGCACCTTTTAATAACAATAATATGTGACAGGCAGTACTTGAAAGAGATGGCTAACCAACCCCACCTTCTAGGCCAACCTGCCCCACATATGGGGTTAGTTGGCATACTCTGGATTGAGGAACTCTTCAATTTTCTATGATCTTAGTATTAAATATTATGTGGTGAAAAAAATACTTTAAGTACTCTAATACTTGGAGTTTACAGTGGTTTCAGCCCTATTGGGATTATATTAACAGGAACGACTCAACAATCAAAAAAGTGAAAACCGTTGCCAACCAACCTCGCTCTCTCCTACTTATTTTTTTAATTTATCTTTTTTTTGAATGAAATTAAAAATTTTCATTGAAAATAATTATAGAAGTATAGTTTTCGCTAGTATGCATTATCAAAAGTTTATAGAATCTTGTTGACAGCATTATTCTGCACTTAGTTTCAAAAGATTACCTAAAAGATGGAAATGCGCTTTTTCGACTGACAAACGTCCGAGCGGTATGCCTAGACGAATGTAAGAGTATTCCGAGGCTAATCTTGTAGAGTTGGGTTAGGAAAAGGCCGATAGATGGAAACGAGTAGTGAATTGTGGTGTCGGCTTCGAACTTTCAGGTTCACAAAGCCTTTATTATTATTATATTTTCTCACCAGACCAGAGCGTGTCGACTGGGGCGAATGGAAATATGAATAAAATAAAAAAATAAGTATTCATGATTTATTTGAGCGTTCCTTTTCAAGTGGCAGAAACTCCCACTTGAAGAAACTTTGCAAGCTTTGAATTATAGATTCACTGATCCAATGGCCTCAAATCAATGGCTAGAAGGTTCAATAGATTGAACGTCAAATATGTAAGAAGCAGCCTAATCAGGATCAGTGCATAACAAGAACATTCATGAATAATTGATAAAGCAAGACTGAACTCCCCCCCTCTGGGCACCGGTCCACTTAAATAACTCATTAGTTGAAATAAACTCACTTGAGCATAGTGAATAATCTTTAGGGTTCTCATATATTCATTGTCCTTCTTAAGATGAGGTCGGTACTTTGAAGGTCAGTGCATTAGTGAGCATTATATCACATTTTGTCGGTAGAGATTTTAACCAAGAGATTTCCAGAAGCGGAATAGCCGAAGTGAGTTAGCTTATCAGGCAGCCAAAAAATAGTAATATTATAAAAAAATCTGGTGCGTGTGAGCAACACACAACTTTCACTTACGAACCTTCTTAAATTAGAAATTGATGTGTTTTCTTAATTGCCACTTCTCAAAGACACATTTTTCCACATTCATTTCTTAATTTTGTTTTTATTTTCTCTGTAAAAAACACTATTTTTTTACTTTCACTTACCTATAGTATATAGTAAGTGGAAGTATTGCGATCGTGAAAAAATTCGACTTCCGGTTTTCAACGGAAATACACGTTTTGGGGTCCCCTGAGTCGAAATGACCAAGTCCCGCGAAATGGTCTGTGTGTGTGTGTGTGTGTGTGTGTCTGTGTGTCTGTGTGTGTGTGTGTGTGTGTGTGTGTGTGTGAACAGACTAGCTCAAAAACTATAAACCGTGAGATCCTAAAATTGGGTATTTAGTGTAGGTATATGCCCGCGATGTGACAGCATAAATTTCATCAAAATTACTTAAAGGGAGGGGGTACTTTACTTAATAACTTTTTAGGTTTTTTTCGATTTTCTCAAAAACGGCTCTAACGATTTTGATTAAACTGAGTATTTCATCTATTTATATGCACGAAATATAACTGTAAAAATTTCATCAAAATTGATTAACCGGAGGGGGGACTTTACTTAACAAGTTTTGTAACATTTTCACGTGTTTTATTTATTTACTCTAAATCGGCTTTAACGATTTTGATCAAACTGGGTATTTGATGTATGTATATGACCGAGATATGACTGTTAAAATTTCATTAAAATTGATTAACCGGAGGGGGGACTTTACTTAATAAATTTTGTATCATTTTCACGGGGTTTTTTATTTACTCAAAAACGGCTTTAACGATTAACAAAAATAAGATATGGATGTAGAAAAATGTGTGACTTTGGGAAATTATATTTAACAAAACACGTCAATTTCTTATCTAAGTAAGTTGGTAAGTGAAAGTTGTGTGTTGCGCGCACGCACCAGATTTTTTTATTATTAAATAGAAGATTTTACTTACGATAATTCGGCCATGTAAGCATAATAATCCAAGTCGTCTAATTTTATAATTCTGTATGTAGTTGTTGAAAACTTCATTTAGTTAGCATGGAAACAAATAATTTCGATTAAATGAACAGAACTGCTTTAATTATGAACAATGGTCTGTCATTAAAGGCGTACTCCGCGCATGCGTGTGCTCTACGTATTTTATGAGTTGACGGAATATTTTTCTTTTTTTCTCCTTTATATGTTCACTTGATTTTTTTCATATTTCATATTTAGCCCTTTCTTATTTTTGGGCGTAATGAGAGACAGTTAGTTTTTTCCATATAAACAAAAACAAGGGTACTTTACAGCAATACAAAAAAGGCTCCTTCCCCATTTAAGCCCTCTCAGAATATTTTATTAACAATAAAGCTTACATGATATTAAAGAACACCTCATTTTCATTAAACATGGCGAATTTGATCAAAATCATTAAAGCCGTTTTTGAGATAATTTAAAAAAAGCTATAAATTGGAAAAAAAGTTACGAAATAAAGCGCCCCCTCCGTTTGACCAATTTTGATGAAATGTTGAAGTTTAATCAAAATCGTTAGAGCTGTTTTTGAGATAATCGAAAAAAACGTAAAAAGCTATTAAATAAAGTACCCCCTCCCTTTGACCAATTTTGATAAAATTTTTGCTGTCACATCGCGGGCGTGTACATACACTAAACACCCAATTTTAGGTTCGCACGGTTTATAGTTTTTGAGCTAGTCTGTTCACACACACACACACACACACACACACACACACACACACACACACACACACACACACACACACACACACACACACACACACACACACACACACACACACACACATACACACACACACACACACACACACACAGACCATTTCGCGGGACTTGGTTATTTTGACTCAGGGGGTCCCAAAACGTGTATTTCCGTTGAAAACCGAAAGTCGCAATTTTTCACGATCGCAATACTTTCCTTACTATATATTCCATATATACGTAAGTGAAAGTAAAAATATAATAAAAACAATAACCGAAGGTATAGCTTAACTTTGGTTTCCTTTCGCTTTCCTAGAGGACTGCATTTCTATATTAGAACAGATAATAGAGATAAAATTAGAACAAAGTTGGTATAATTACTGAAAAAAAATAGAGAGAAATAAAAAAACATGTTATCACTTGGAAAACATTAGGATAAACGCAGGGAAGAAGTGATCTTAATGCACTTAAGTTTTGGTCATACTGGCCTTAACGATTGAGGTGCTTTTACACTGTGCCAACCTCTCTCTCGATCAGGTATTTCCAAAACCTTGCCGTACCGTATTATGGGTTGGTTACCTAATATGGGATATCTGGTTTCTGGATATAGTTTGTACAGCAACCCCGCTTTTATTGTGTAAAATTTGTAAAGATTGACTTCCAACTGGCACATAACCTTGTCACATTTTTATATATTCTCATCCTGTTGGATTATTTTCAGTGAAGTGTTGTTTTAGGATTCAAAAACCTTTTTATCGTGATTATTTTGACCTGATATTTTAGGCTCAAGGTAAGTCGAATTCCCTTAATCATTGTTTTATCTTAAACGTTGGATAATTCATTACATTATTTGCTAACTCCTTTCCTTTTTTTATCACATACTGAAGCAAAATAACCTCTAAAAAAAAAGAAGCCACATCCCCTAATATGGGATACCCATTACTTCCTATTATGGGATATCCCATATTGAGACACCTTTTTATCAATGAAATAAAAATAGTTATTAATATATTGAAATGATTTTAATGAAATATTACTTTAAAGACTGAGTTTTTAGAAACGTGTATTTTTTGGGATACAAATTTAGAAAATAAACAAACTAAGATTATAATAAAGAAACTAAAGTTCAATGTTCCTAATGTATATATATATATAACTTTTGAACTTGCTATCTTCGGGTTTCCGATCGTACGTTGCCAAGGGCATTTACAACATATATTTTTGTGAACATCGTCGGTATAATAAACAAATTTTGCTTTATATAGATCATTTTATATCATGGTCAATAAAACGGGATTTGTATCCCATATTAGGACACACCCTCGATCCCATAATAAGAGCCTATTTTCAAAAAGTACAAATTTGACTTATCTCGCATTAACCGTGATTATAAATTTCAAAAAGGAGATATGGTATGTTTTTCACTGTTGGTGTGGTCTACTACTACTGCTAAATGTATAACAACATTTTTTGAATCGTCTAAGCAATTTAGGGCCAACCAATTAAATATAAAAAAAAAAAAAAGTATCCCATGATAGGGCAGTTTCCCCTACTATTTTTATTTCCTGGTAGTTTAGGAATGTTTGCATCGAAATATATTTATCTCGTTCATTTTTATCCACTTCCTGTCCGAGGGAACTAGTCTGAATCCATGAATACGCAGTTGTTTTTCCTGAGTTAAAAGATGCTTTAATATATTTTGATTTCTGTGGAATCCATTTAACAAGTGATGTGAAATTTCTCCTCAGAGTTTCGAAAGGTTCATATTTCTCTGTGATAAGTACTTTTTAGCAAGTTTTAATATCGTAACGGTTAACTTATGGTTCTTTTGATTACGATGAAAAAATTAGACTTGTTCAAAAGAATAAAATATATTATGTTGTATTGTCGGGCTTTGTCGGGCAGACATTTTTGAATTAATGTAAAGTTCAATCCTTCTACTTGCCATACCTAAAAAAGAAAAAATCACCCCGACTCACTCCCCTTTTTTTAATAAATGTATGAAAATACCTTTTAAAGTGATTTTTTTTTTACCAAGGCGGTGTTTAGAGTGAAATAAATAATTTGAAACTGTTTTAAGAGGTTTAATGGAAAGAATATAGCCTTAATTGGTTAAAGTAACGTTTTAGATTATAGAAATCTAAATCCTTATAATTTTTATAATAAAATAACTTTCTTAAAAACGATTTTAGCTATGCAAGTAATTAGTGATTTACAAAAGTTGTTTACCCTTCTAAGTAACTTTGTTATGGTGCTAAAGGAAGCTTAAATTTAAAATCAAACTCGCGGTGATTTCATACAGGAACTAGAACTGGAAACTAGTAGAATAGTCTAGAGGCTAATCAGGAAGTCGGCTTGAAACGTGGGGAACGCGCATATATAGACGATCACAATTAAATGTATTTAAATATTTAGTATTTGCAAAAGCTCGATATTAAATTGCAATATAACTTTCAAATGTCTTATGTCCCGAAGTTTTTCGAATTCCCCGATTTTTTTCAGAAATTCCCTTGATTTATGTCAAAACTTGAAATTTTTTATATTTTATATATTTTTAGATTGTTAAAAAAAGGTTTAAGTATTCCAGAGTTACAAAAAAAAAAAAAAGAAAAGGTAAATAATTTTGGCCAGGATTCCATGGCCTGTGCTGTGTATTACAAACAGCTATTTACACTTAAACGTAAAGTCGAGCAAACAATGATGTCTGACCGCACCTATGAACCTAATAACAATAATTTTCATTTCAAAGACAGCTGACTTGGAACTAGCGGCTGTTCTGACTTTTGCTTTAACTTGTTATGGGTAAAAGCAATGTCAGAAAAATGCTAAAAGAAGGTCTAGTAGATTAACTCAAAAGCGACACTAGTGCTATCCCCGAACAGAAGGGTAAAGAGATAAACGAACTGTTCGATTTCGTTTCATATTTAGATTAGCTGAACACTGCTCCGAACAGAATGTTCGGTTTGTTTGAGGGTGAGGTTCGAACAATGTAAAAGCACCTTTATGGCTCGTTTACCTGATTGTCTGACCTGTGGCAGTACGCTAGCTGTAAAACACATCTTGACAGAATGTAGTCAATGTATACAGTCATACATTACATGTATACAGTATTTAGTCAATGTACGTAATATTCATAATAAGACACAGATAGAGCAATTTTATAAATTCTTACGGATATAATTTCCAATTTGAAGAACAGTGTACAGGATACAGTGTAGAGGATAGAGTATCTTTTCGACCTCCTCAAACGTACAAAACTCTTTAATAAAATTTAGCGTAATTCTTGAAGGGATGATGACCCTAGTGGTTGAGACCATTAACAAAAAAGTAATTTCTCAGTATAATTATTTACACACTTACTCGCAAAACAACAAATTTTCCTTGTGCCTAGAAGGGATATTCTCCTGAATTCTTATTTTTTTTTAATTACGATGAAAGGGAAAACTTAGTTTTCCACTCAAGAAGGAGTTCTAGCAAGATGAAATGTAGAATGAAGTTTTTCTGTCTGATGAATCAAGTTCTGGAAATTATTCTTCTATACGAGTGATGCTAAACGGTTTTTTTTTTTTTTTTTTTTTTTTTTTTTTTTTTTTTTTTTTTTTTTTTTTTTTTTTTTCCAGGGAGAAGAGTAATGAACAAGTTTTACATGGTCCTAAAAAGGCTAAAAAAAACTTTATTAATTTTAAATCTTAGGTTGCAGGTACTGGTAACTGTTATGTTTTGAACAGCTCTTAGGGGTTGTATTTGTGGATGTTGGAGATAATTTCAGATTCTATTCGGGGTGATCTAAAAATCATAACCGAGATTTTGAAACTGTTTTTCACGAAGTTTTTCAAATAAATTTTTTTCGTATTGTAAAAATTTATTTTCGGTTTGTGAAGAAAAACTTCATTAAGAATATGGACAAGTAGACTAATTTGAGCAAAGTACACAGTGGCATCGAAAGCAATGAGAGAGCAGACAATTTGCCAAAAGAAGCAGCATATGATTCAAAATTGCCGATTTCTTATACCATAAAGCATATAAAACATATTAAAAAAATCTGGTGCGTGCGCGCAACACACAACTTTCACTTACCAACTTTCTTAGATTAGAAATTGACGAGTTTTGCTAATTATCATTTCCCAAAGTCACACATTTTTCTACATTCATATCTTATTTTTGTTAATCGTTAAAGCCGTTTTTGAGTAAATTAAATTTACTAAGTAAATTTATTAAATTTATTAAGTAAAGTCCCCCATCCGATTGATCAATTTTGATGTAATCTTGGCTATCGCATCTTTGGCATTTACATACATCAAATACCCAGTTTGATCAAAATTGTTAAAACTGTTTTCGAGTAAATAAAAAAAAAAACACGTGAAAATAATACAAAATTTATTAAGTAAAGTCCCCCCTCCAGTTGATCAATTTTGATGAAATTTTTACAGTCATATCTCGGGCATATAAATACATCAAATACCAAGTTTGATCAAAATCGTTAAAACCGTTTTTGAGTAAATAAAAAAAACACGTGAAAATGATACAAAATTTATTAAGTAAAGTCCCCCCTCCGGTTAATCAATTTTGATGAAATTTTTACAGTCGTATTTCGGGCATATAAATCGATCAAATACTCAGTTTAATCAAAATCGTTAGAGCCGTTTTTGAGAAAATCGAAAAAAACCTAAAAAGTTATTAAATAAAATACCCCCTCCCTTTGAGCAATTTTGATGAAATTTTTGCTGTCACATCGCGGGCATATACCTACACTAAATACCCAATTTCAGGTTCCCACGGTTTATAGTTTTTGAGCTAGTCTGTTCACATACACACACACACACACACACACACACACACACACACACACACACACACACACACACACACACAGACACACACAGACCATTTCGTGGGACTTGGTTATTTCGACTCAGGGGGTCCCAAAACGTGTATTTACGTTGAAAACCGGAAGTCGAAAATTTTCACGATCGCAATACTTCCACTTACTATATATTTTATATATAGGTAAGTGAAAGTAAAAAACACTAAAACAGATGATCTAACACACTGGAACGAAAATTGGCAAAAATCTACTAAAACAACCTTTGCTGAAATACGTATATTCTGAAAAACAAAACAAAACAAAGTTAGCTCGGGGTCACCTGTGGTTATAGTGGTTAGCATGGCAACCTACAATACTAAAGGTCGCGGTTTCGCGCCCAGCGGTGGGCGCGATGACAAACTGTCATAGAAATTGTTTAACCCACATAAGTGTTACAATACTGTTATTTTTTCCTTTTAGGAGTCCTAAAAAATTAATTTATTATGAACTCAACCACTTTATTCCTGGAGCCAGATCACGCAAACCTCCAGAATTAGCCTCTTCTTCTGATCGCGGACTTGCTTTGCGATAAATAAATATACATAAAATGTGGCGAAATGTACGCCCTATTTTCTGGGAGGCAGCCTTATTAAAATAAATTTCTTTTCGTGACGTTTTTTCAACGATAATGGTGTTAGCAGATATATATTCACTTATTAAATTTGTTTGTATTTAAATAATTTACATGCCGAACAGATTTATGTGAAATTATCCAATTTCTTCTGCCTTTCAAGACCTCGATAAAGAAAATGTTTCGAAGGAGGATCAATATCAGCATCTGTTCTGTTGAATTAATGTTGAAGGGGAGATTGCAATCAATTAAGCCTTATAGATTGTAAGCGAGCCTACTGCCACGAGATGATTGCTTTTACCGATGGATTTCTGTTGTAATTAATTGATCGGTATTGATTTCAGTGTCAAATATGGTAGATGCGGTTTATTACTTCCGAATTCAGAGAAACCATGAGTAACCTTTAAAATAGAGAAGAGGTGAAGTTAGAAGGCGGAATACTTAAATACATATATCGGTTTCGTGGAAAGCGAGTGTGCTGATTCTATTGTCTGAAATCTCATGGTTTTTGCTTGTAACTCGCAAACGACGGCAACAATCGGAAAAGTGTATATAACCAAAAATGTTCATCTTGACAAACTGAAAAAAATGACACCTTTGAAACACCCCTGCGACCATTTTCGCTGAGAATTGCAGGTTTTCGCATACAACTCGCAAACGAAGGGGTTAATCGAAAAAATGTATATAACCGAAATATTTTCCCTTGAAAACGTGAAATGATTAACACCATTTAGAAACCTCTAAAACCATTTCTCCTCAAAAACGCGGTTTGCGCTTATAAATCGCAATGAAAGTGAGTGATTTGCATATTTCTCCGGTTAAGGAAAGCTTTAAACGATCCCTCAAGTATTAAGGAAGTTTTGTGGGCCAGGATGGCCAAGTGGGCAAAGGCGCTTGCAATACGTAATCAAAGTTAAGCAACGTCGAGCGTGTTTAGTACTTGGATGGGTGACCACTACATTCGGGTGCCCCCGCCAATGAACGCCACGCAGTCAAAGCCTACCCCTACCCCAAGGTATGTGAGACCCGTCAGCCTACTGGAGGCGACTCACACTGACCGGGCGTAGGAGTGATTTACCTTCCCCATGTATCCCATCGAGAATCGTGGTGTGTTTTTCCAGAATATCAGTAACCGCCCTGAGGTTTGGTACAAGAACAGTATGCTTCAGGGAAAGAAATATAGATCCTCGGGGCCTGATGACTCTGGGCCACCATAATCCTTGGACCTAGACTAGTTTGTCACTGTCCCAAGAGAGCTGACGCCATCGGTGGGAAGGACCCTGCCAAATTGGCCCCAGTGGGATTATGGAGCTATGGGCAGTCTGCCGCTGCTCCATGGTGACCATCGCTTCCAGCAACATGAGGCTTAGGCCACCCCCCCCCCCCAGGCTGTCTGTGCTCCAGCAAGCAACACAAATATCTGTAAGAAGACCACACTGCGCGGCCAAAGGTCTCATTAGGCCTAATGCGCCAACCGAAAAAAAAAAAAAAATAAAGGAAATTATGGCGTACTGACTACAAAAAGGCCTTGAGAAATAATTATTCCAATATTATTCTCCAATAACTTACATTTTTATTTGTAATAGCTATATACATTACTAGTTAGACAGTGCTAATAATTGGCGCACCATATTAATCGATGACCTTTCAGCCTTAATTTGACACTAAGCAAACGCCCTTCAAGCAAAAAAATCTACGAAAGAATTACCTTATTATAACTTTTCGAAAAATTAATTTACAAAAGGCTTGTAGATATACTGACTGACCCAAACATAATTCCTGACCATCAATTCGGTTTTCGTACTTCACACTCAACATCATAACAATTACATCGAGTTTATAAACGACATTGCTGAAGCACTAGAGGAGAAAAAATACGCTACTGGTGTATTTCTGGATGTCCCCAAAGCATTTGATAAAGTCTAGCACCAGGGGCTTCTCTTAAAACTCAAAAACTACCCCACACATACTATCTCATACTCCAATCTTCAACTCCGACCGCTTTTTCTCTACCCGGCCGGGCTCAGAGATTTCTCCAGTCCGACCAATCTTAGCAGGAGTTCCGCAGGGGTCAATACTTTCTCCCTTACTTTACATTATATACAAATATGACTAATATTTGACAGAAGGATGATTTGGGGCCCTCATGTCAAAATGAAAAAAACAGACATTAAACAAACGACTGAAAATACTGTACTCACTAGTTTCCAAATCATCAAAATTGAAAATCAGACAGAAGCTCAATACATATACATATTTACTGAAACCCATTTGGACATACGCCTCACAAATTTATGGATCAGCAAAAAAGACATACAAAAACTTCTAATCTTCCAAACCAAAATTTTACGACTAGTAACGAACGCACCTTTGTACGTTAATAACAAAACGCTACATACTGACTTACAACTACCAACTATCGACGAACAGATAAGGATTCTCTATTCTGGCTTTCGTTTATTTATTAATTTTGTATTGTACTGTATTCCTTTGATTTATTAATGACATGGCCACGACTGACATGCCTTTTATGATGCGACTAAAAAGGAGTTGGTTGGGAGACCTCCTCTCCTGAAACAAGACCGGGGTGATGTGCTGCTGGGCACTATCTTCCCTTATGCCTTAAAATGCCAACTTACATCAGTTATTCATCTCATTTGCTGATTGTCGCTTTTTATTTGCGACAGGTGCAAATAAAAGTATGCAGGGAAAAAACATTATTTAATAATAACAATAAACGAATAAAAGAACCATCATAATTCGTGTCTACACATACTAAGTTCTCCATCTGGTTCTCTTATACCCCGATTGGTTCCCGAATCTATTGGTTCCTTGGAATTCATTTTAGGTTGCGTCAACGCCAAATAACTCTTGGCTAAAGATGTACAGCCTAATTCGTGAAAATGACCACGACATCAAAAGATTAAATATTTTTTGTGATGAAAAATAATGGATGTTAGTCAGCTGATTGCTTATCTTATATCATAAAGAAATATGTCAAAGTATAGCTAAAGTTGAAAAAAAGAAAAGAACAAAAAAAAAAAACCTTTTAGTGTATTATTATTTATTAAAGTCTGCATTTTAGGAGAAAAAAAAAAAAAAGATACAAGGAAAGTGACTCCATTAAATGTAAAGGTATTTTGTCCCTTGGTCATTTTTTTGCTCTTTCTGGGTACATTTTCCTCTTATCCAGAAAGGAATGTTATTTAATATTAACAAGCCGGCACTTTATTTCTGGTTGTAAGTGAATTAAAATACTGTTATGTACTAATAATGTTATATAATTTTAGCTTCTGTTGAAATATTTAGGCTCTTTTAAGTAGAGAAAGAGTATTTTTTTTTTCTTTTTCTCAAAGGGAAACCAGAGATAATGTTATTTTATACTCTTTATTTATCATGGAGGACCACTTTTATTGTTTTGCCTCCTTTCATCCTTTGCCTCAATCCAGAGGAATGCATAAAAAAATGTATATCCATCACTGTTCTGACTTAGGGACCAAGTTTGGTCTTCCATTCTTCTCTGTAGGTATAAAAACACCTGAAACGGAAACGACAGAAGATTAATTCTTTACGGTCTTGATCTTCTCTTGAACAAATATATTCAGCAAATCTGAAGTTACTAAGCATTTTTCGAATGGCTGATCTTTCAATGCTCTACCAGTTTGTTTGCTATTCACCGTTTAAGTGCTGACGGGCAAGAGGAGGGAGAACCGTAGTAGCCTACTACACCCAGAGGCGGACATAAAAACGGGAAGCTTCCCTCCGTGTTTTTTCTTTTTCTTCGTCTATCCATATGCAGTATATCATTTCGAATTCAATAGTTTTCTATAAGTTTTTAGTGTTATAAAGATGTAAATTTTGTAATCGTAATAGTTCAGTGTAATTGTACCCTACAAAAAAGTAGGGACAGAGCATCTTGGTTTCATTCCTCTTTCAACCTTTAAAATAATGATTTGTACTTTCACTTACCTAATATAAATATATAGTTTGGTAAAGTATTGCGATCGTAAAAAAATTCAAATTCCGGTTCTCAACAGAAATACACGTTTTGGGGTTCCTCTGAGTCCAAATAACCAAGTCCCGCGAAATGGTGTGCGTGTGTGTGTGTAGGTGAACAGACTAACTCAAAAACTATAAACCGTACGAACCTGAAATTGGGTATTAGGTGTATATATATATAAATGCCCGCGATGAGACAACAAAAATTTCATCAAAATAGGTCAAACGGATTGTACTTTATTTTATACCTTTTTACGTTGTTTCGATTTTATCAAAAACGGCTCTAACGAGTTTGATAAAACTTAGTATTCGATGTATGTATATGCCCGCGATATGACAACAAAAACTCCATCAAAATTAATCAAACGGAGGGGGCACTTTATTTCTTAACTTTTTCCCCTATTTTTACGTTTTTTTTTAAACTCGTCATGTTTAATGATAATCACGTATTCTTAAATATCGGGTAAGATTTATCATTATTAAATAAGATGGGGCTTGAATAGGGAATGGGCCTTTTTTGTTTTCTCCTAAAGTACCTTAGTTTTTGTTTATATGGAGAAATTATAAGAGGAGAAAAAAAGAAAAATGTTCCGTCAACTCATAAAAAACTTTGTGCCCACGCATGCGCAGTACGCCTTTAATGACAGACGATGTTTATAATTAAATCCGTTAGGTTCTTTTAATGGAAATTATTTGCTTCATGGTAACTATATGAAATTTTCAACAACTACATAGAGAATTATAAATTTTAATATTATATAATTATAAATTTTATACGCAATGGAGTATTATGCGTGCATTGCCGAATTATCACTTAACAATTTTAAATTTAAAATAATTTAGTGTACTTTAAAGAGCAAATGGAAACAAAAATAAGTAAATGAATGTGGAAAGATGTGTGACTTTGAGAAATGGCATTTAACAAAACACGTCTTTTCTAATCTAAGTAAGTTTGTAATAGAAAGTTGTGTGTTGCGGGGGCATCGCACCAGATATTTTTTTAAAAGCTTTTTTGTTGAGTTCGTGATAGGCTTTCCAAACATATTTATATCTCACAAAGTCAAATTTCTTGGAATATTTTATAAAACTTAGATGCCCTGTCAGACCACTATTTCTTTCTATGGCGTAGTAACCTTCAGACAAGCGCGCCTCTATAAGTCACACTTAAGTGGGCAGTATCAAAATAATAGAACCGTTGAAACTCAAATTTTGTTTTTGTGCTATCATGCGCACACATAAATTTCATCAATGTAAGAGTTAAAACATAAAAAATAATTTTCTGAAAAACTCTTTAGAAAATAACCTATCCCTGAAAATTTGTTTGAAAATTATCCGAGCAATTAGCAAGCCCAAAAAATTAGAGGATGTTTTGTATTTGCGACTCGCTAAAGATATTCTTAAAAAATTTCATTTTCTGAGACGTTAACCAAGAAATGTTATCCTCTTCTTTGAGACATTTCCATTGCTCATATATGGAATTTGGACGTTAATTCTGACTACGTTTGGTATCGAGAAAAACAACCATAGTCCATTGTTTTTTGTGTTTTCTTTCATAGTATGCTATATTATTTGTACCGCATGATTTTTCAACGGTATCCACTCCATCTTAAGTAATTTTTATAAAATTATGATTTCGATTCCTTCCCTATTTTAGAATCAATTATTTCGAGAAATGTATGAAATAAAAAGAACTTGTTCTTGAAGAAAAAAAAGAAAAATTAAACGATTTTAAGTTTTAAATAATGCTGGGATTTTCTTTTTATTATATTTTTTGTTGGTTCCAGCAAAAGTTATTTTATTTTTTTGCTGAAAACTTCACTAAATTATCGCTTGCAAGGCCTTTGGAATGATTCAAGTATAATTTTTTTCCTCCCCATACATTGACAACTGAAAAACAGGAAATAATGAATGAAAAAATACTTTATTTTGTAAATTAAATTACAATTACAGGATGTTTGGCCCATATAGAATATTTGTACACGAATGTATTTACCCGAATTACTTCTTTTTCGCATAACAACACCTTATATGAAAAATGAATAAAATATTAGATAATGAGAAACAATTATACAAAAAATAAATAAATAAAAATAATATCCTTAGATAAAACAACTAAACAATTCTTATAATTACATAAAATTAATAATATACAGTAGGTACCAGTCAAAAGTTTAGACTCACTTGTATTTAATTCACAATCTTCAAGTTTAAAAAGATAATTGTACCTCAAGAGATAACATTTCAAAAAGTATATGATTGTTTCGTATACAATCTATATAAATAAAGATGAAATTCTGTTTGTTTGTTTTTTTGTTTGTTCTTTATAAAAATCCATACCGTTTGTCCAAAATTCTCCAAATTTCGCTTAGTGGTTTTTTTATACCAAGTGCGAACACCTGTCCATATTAAAATTGCATAACTTCAGCCAATCTCTGGGTATGTTCTTCATTGTTATAAAAATCGTTATGATCTCGCTTTACATTAGATTTTTACGAAATCAACCGTTGGAGTAAAAAAAAAAAATCTCATTTCTGTCCTAACGAACTTTTCTTGACCCAGGGCTTTTCTAATTGTTTTCCTAGTTCCCTGAGTGAAACCGGGATATAAAGCTAATCAAAAATAAAATTATAGTTGTTACGTTGTCCAATAAATAAAATATTGTAACTTATTTACTTTACAAAATCTAAGGGTGAGTCTAAACTGGTACTGTACCTGTATAAAAACCATATAATCCTCTAACTGAAAATAATTAAACAAAACTTTATATAGAAATTGGCCTGTGTATACTAAACAATAATCGAATAATTAAATTGGAAATCAAAAAAATATATAAAAATCATTAATAATAATCTGACTGTACATTGAACACCCATGATCAACTTTAGAGATAAAACTGTTAATAGGTAGATATTTTGGAGTTTATTGGTTTTATCGACAAAAACAGGAAATAAACCAATACACAGGTACCTATTACACAGGTGGTGGAAGTATCAATTTTATTTCCATTAGTGTTTTCAAGTGGAAAAGTACTATACAAACTTCTACAAAGTACGAAGTCTAGAGTTACTTTTGTCCCTCACTCAATGGAGGAGAGCTCTTCTCATCACTCACACGAATTCAAACTCGTGGAAAACTGTATCAAATGTTTCAAAGTGATATTCGAGCCCGTCGCTGGGTTAATAAATTGGAGTGTATCCATTGTAGGATCAGGTTAAGGACAAGTAGAGTACCGTGTGAGCCAAAGCTTAAAACAGAATAGAATTTTATTCGTTTAAAAGGCTGTAGTATCCGACAAAAATAGAGCCTGATTAGATTTGTAATATTATAAAAATCTAAATTGATAGCATAATGATAACATAACAATAATAACAGTAGTAATATATGTCAGTGTAACTAAACTAGAAATCCGTGCCATGTACACGGGGACTGTCTGGCATGCACGATTGAGGTTGAAGAGACTAATGATTTGCTTCATTAGATTCATCTTCGGTGTCCCCAGACACTCCTACGTCTCCAATTGCTAATGAACCAATTGAATTGGCTCTACCCGGTTTTTGGACGGCAATACTTCCTAGGTTGTATCTTTTCCGAACTTGAGAAGAAGAATACTCCGTATATCCTCAATATTTTCACTTCGCTCCTCTATACATTCCCTAAATATCAGATCCCAAACCTCTGACCAGAGTTGGGCAAATTGTAATCTGAATATGAATAATTGGTACTCATAAAACAAATAAATAATGAATAACCGTTATACATAATCAGTACGGAGTATTTTTAATGATTATTGTATTTATTTGAAATGAATCATGAATAACTGTTATTCAGTTATTCATGATTAATGAAATTTAATAAATTCAGTTAGTCATTATTCATGAAAAAAATATATTCATGAGGTAGGATTAATATAATATTCATCTATCATAGTGAATACCTAATATTTATCAATCATGAATAACAAATATTGACCAATCATCAATCATGAATATGATATATTCATAACCGTTATTCATATCAATTTAAAAGACGAGGATGCATTTCTGAATTAAAAGTTGTTTTAATGAGCATGGACAAGTCCTAAGCAGTGGGAGTAGTCAACTGAACAGCAAATGAAGTCAAAAGTAAAGAATTAGACCCTAATTCCAATGGGTATTAGTAAAGGACTATTGACTAGAATGGAAAGAGTAAGCAAATCGTCAATCATCATTCATGATTAGTAAGACTCAAAATTGTGTTTTTTTGTAATCATGATTAATGAATTTATATTATTCATGATTAACGAATGGTCTGTAATCATGAGTAGGGTATTCCCATTAGTCATGATGAATGAGTAATTAGTAATCATGAATAATGAATTCTTCTTAATCATGATTACTGACTAACATTTAATAATGAATAATGGTCATTCATGATTGTTGAATAAATTATATTCATGAATATTCCACGACCAGTGATTAACAAAATTCATGATTAATGATTCCGCGCTAAAGAATGATTTTTGAATGATGATTACAATCATTATTCACATTTTTTATTATTAGTCATAATCATGATTACACTTTTATTTTAATATGCCCAACTCTGGTGTAAAGGGACCGTTGTGGCTCGCGATCCTTAACTTGTTGTCCAACCTGCGGCACTCACCTCCTTGAACCTTAATCTTTCTTACATACGTAAAATATTGAAACCAAAATTTAGTTTGTATTTATTTCATTTTTATTATAGTTTTTAACCTCAAAAATGTGATCAAATTTTTGCATTAAATATCCAAATGATTGTTTTTTTAATATTCTGCCTCTAGTTTTTTTCTTTTAATCACAGTGACGAGGCTGGGAGAGAAGCACTGGGATCTCCCAGGGTCTTGTTTTGCCTTCCTTAGTGGGAGGCAGAGCGGGACTCGGAGCTTCCCTGGCTGAATGTATAATATATTGTAAATAGGTATGAATGTAGACTGTATCATTTTTGTGACTGTTATTTATTATTATTATCTTATTCATTTATTTTTTTTTTTATTTTCTTCTTCTTTCGAGGCTTACATTTTATTTATTATTATTACGTTTTATTTTATTTTTTAATTATTTTTTTTTTTTTTGTACATTTGTATATAGTTATTGTGTGAATGATTTACCTTAAAGCACTAATATAAATGCCCTTGACTGTGGCAGAATGTATTATTTCTTTCAATAAAAAAAAAAAAAAATGTTTTTTCTAGCTTTTTTTATGTTTACTTTATGTTTCATTTTTTTTTTTTTTTTTCAACTAGCCTGACAAATGCCTCTTGATCTATCCATTCATTTTATTTTCAGGAGACTAGATGTCCCAAAGTGAAAATTAATTTGTTTCTTTCTTTTCAAAATAAACTAGGTAGCAAATACGGACTGTTTGAAAATGCGGAAAACAATAAAGATGGGAACACATTCCATCTCACATCAACAAACTTTTTACCCACACCAAAAATACTACAATGTTAAAATGCTTTGAAAAAGACAAGCATTCTGTAAAAGATAAAAAATACTAAGAAACATGACAAAATGAGTTTGTCAAATCACAGTATCCAGATTTGTTCAATCTACAGTACAATGTTTTAAAGATTTGTGACAAGTGGTTTGATTAAATAGGCTACAGTTTGAGAAACTTAATAGCTAATGGGTATTTCCCATCCAACAGCAAAACCCACATTTTTCAATAATTATTATAAGAACCCATTGTTGTCCCATCACAATTTGTATAACAATTGAAAAACAAATTTCTCTTAACCCCTATATAGTTGCGTGTTATTGGGAAGATCATAGATTCAGCTTTAAAATGACATCAATTTCAACTCTCTACCATGCCTAGAAGAGCTGAAATTTTAATTTACAGATGACGCGATAGGCGGGCGCAAGCGACGGTGCTGCTACTTTACAGGAACTAGAGAAACGGGGATAGAAGCCGGGCCATTACCTGGGATTCATAGGGTTTTTTGGCGTTTTTAATTTATTTTTCCATAATTAAAACCCGATTGAGCAAAGAATTATTTGAAAAATGTCTAATAGGTATTGCTCGGTCCTCAGTGTTCAATTAGAAAATCAAAAGACGTGTCATTCCATTTATTTCCAAAAAATAAAAAGCTTCTTAAAGAGTGTATTGTAAAATTAAGAATAGATAAGCCTGTTCCGAAACATATGACGATATGTAGTCTTCATTTTAAATAAAGTGACTATATTTATCCAGGTAAAAATTAGTATTTGACATTTTATTATTGCAAAATGTTAGTTTTATGCAAATAACATTGGGACCATAGTGTCATATTTGTTTTTCTTTTTTAATTTCCCCCATTTTTGTCTTACATCCGTTGTTCTTAATTGTTCCAAGTTTTCAATGCGAAGCCTGAAAGTTTTGACAAATAAATAAATAATATGACAAAGAATCTAAGCTGTCATAACTATGATTGTATGAATAGGTAATTAATGTTATTACTAACCGAAAAACGTAGAGTAAAGTTACAATGATCTGTTTGCATTTACCAGAACTACCAGTTTTACACGTACAATGACAAGAAAATTGCTTATTAATATTAATAAATTTGATTTCCACTTTTATTTGATGGGGCAGTCCTTTAAGATTGCTAGTTTGAAGGCACAAGGCTTGCAAAATAACTGTTTTTTTACTTTTAGATATTATTCCACATGTTATTATGTGGTTTGCATCAAGGTTAGCCTGCCCTTTAATTAATGGTATTTTAAAGTTACCAAATATCTCTATCATATCAACTATGGCTATCCCCGTTCTTTCCGACATTTTGCAAAACTACTAGCGCACCCTATAGTCGATTGCGCCCGCCTATTGGTCAAAATTGTGCTTTTTTTCAATGAGTTTACATAGTTATATTTTGAAAACCGTTTAAGATACTAAGCTGAAATTTTTTATTTTGTTTAGTCTACAGGAAGGTTTCCTATCTGCCAAATTTCATTAAAATCTAAGATGGTAAGGGAAAAAGTGTGTTGATGTGTAATGGATTGAACCGGTCAACAAATATTCCTGAAAAATAAACAAGCAGAATAACCAAATAACAATAATAAAGTATTGTTCAGGAAACCTATTTGTCATTTTATATAATTGTTTAGTTTAATATTTAATTCATCATTTTCAAAACAATTGTCATATCATCATTTTATTATTTCATTTTCGTAAATGTATAATTAATATTTAATTAAATTGGTTAAATATGCCATACTAATCTATATTAAATAGCCAATTAACATTCATTTAGTGTTATGTGCGTGGGCGTTTTTGATTGGTTGAAGACGCTCTGAGACAAACAAAAGACGCTTCACCAAGTCAGTCAGCTGTTGATTCTCACTTTACTCTCTCACGCTTAAACATTCATTAAAAGCACCTTAGGGCATTCTCGTACACCCAGGGTGTTCAGTTGTGTATTGTGCACATTTGCAGACATTATTTTAGAAGACGGATCGAAGAGGAAGATTAAGTTCCCTGCGGGATGGACATTTAAAGTAAAATAACTCCAATATTATTTTTTATATAATGTCTGAACTTTAAATTTTGTTTAACCTTCAACTTTAAATAACATTCTCTAAACATTGAACTTTGCCTTTTAACATTAAATCAAATTGCTGAATTCAGTTATTATATCTATCTATGTATTATAGTTGTTAATCGTTTGTTTATTACTTTACTCTATAGTTCATCAATGGCCATTCGATTAAAGCATATTTTTGTCTATAATAGTTCTTAAGTTGTATTTCATTTTCATTCAATCATTTAAGTTTCATTCTTATTTAATAAATTATTTGTATTTAATAAATTATTGTTTAAGCTTTAAAATATCAGAGAATTTTCTTTATTTATTTCCTTTCATTCATGTTATTTTGTTCATCTTATTAATTATGCTAATATTTTAATTAACTTCAAAGGTAAACTTTATGTAAAATACATTATTTTATTATTTATACGTTTTTATTACATTAATCAACAAAACTAGGATCATTAAGCACCCGGCCATACTTTCATCATCAGGGAAGCGAAAGGTTTTTATTATTAAAACCTAACTTACCTGAACAAGTATGCTAATCAAACAGTATTTATTCTATTATATAATCACTCAATATATATTAGTCTTTCCTTCATTTATTTATAATAATTGGTCTTATTTTCTTATATCGTTTATTTGGCCATTGCTATTTGCATATGAATTAATTCAATTCGTAACTGTAACTAATTATTTATTTATATATTTACTGAAGTAATGTGCTCTGAGCGAATTTTGCGTAGGGTAAGATATCAGAACATGCCCCAACGAAAAGCCTAAAATCAAAGTCTAAAGTAAATGATATGCTAGAGTTAGATTTTTAGATGATTCATAAGTAAGTTGTTGGTTAATGATGTCGATGTTAACAATTTACATTGTGATGAACAGAGTTGGGAAAGTTGTAATCAGAATAATGATTCATGAATATGAATAATTGGTAATCATAAAACAAATGAAAAATGAATAACCATTATTCATAATCATGATGGAGTATTTTTAATGATTATTGAGTGTTTATGGTATTCATTTGAAATGAATAATGAATAACTGGTACTTAGTTATTTATTATTCATTTCAAATGAATACCACAAACACTCAATAATCATTAAAAATACTCCGTAATGATTATGAATAATGGTTATTCATTTTTCATTTGTTTTATGATTACCAATTATTCATATTCATGAATCATTATTCTGATTACAATTTGCCCAACTCTGGTGATGAATAGCCGTCTCTACTTTCTGACCCTTTTATATTTATTAGATGGTAGAAACTGTTGAAATAGTCTATATTAATACTTGGTTTCGTGGGTATTTTCATCAAAATTATATTGAGATACGATTTTTAACAAATATCTGGAATTGTTTGGCGTGGCCCTACACTTATTCAATCCAACTCCTCTTTTGGTCTTTGATGTTCATTCTTTGGAAAAGTTTGGAAAAATACAACTTACGTGCCCGGTAAGTTATATTATGTGCTCCCAAACAAATGCCAAATATCTCTCGATCCTTCTTTGCGTACTTCAACTTTCCTTTTTATTCCTTAAATAGGACTTCCCAACCTATCGATTTATTTGAACTCTTTCAAAGAGTTCTCTTCCTCCAGCTTTACTCAAGCTATCTCTTGCAGAAACACATCGGCATTTTCTACTCAAAATTTCTCGATTTATTTTTGGTAAAATATTTTTCATCCTGAACAACTATAAAAATTGAACAATAATCTCCAATTTTTTTTTTTTTTTCGGCCTAATGAGACCTTTGGCCGCGCAGTGTGATCTTCTTACAGACATTTGTGTTGCTTGCAGGAGCACAGCCCGTAGGGGGTAGCCCAAACCTCACAGCGGCAGACTGGTCATAGCTCCATAACCAATCCCAGTGGGATAAATTTGACAGTGCCCTTCCCACCGATGGCGTCAGCTCTCTCGGATTCAAGGACAGTGACAAACTGGTTTAGGCCCAAGGATTATGGCAGATCAGAGTCAGAAGGCCCAGATGACCTATATTTCATTCCCTGAAGCATACCGTCCTTGTACTAAACCTCCGGGCGGTACTGACATCCTGGAAGACAACTCCACGAGTCTCGATAAGATGTATAAGAAAGGTTTATCACTCCTACACCCGGTCGGTGTGAGTTGCCTCCAGCAGGCTGATAGGCCTCACAGATTCCTCAATAATCTACAATATATACTCTATCTCTTGATATTGTAACGTCGAACAAAATCGAGTCTTTTTTACTTTACCCACACCAGTTATTTTTTATATTAAGTATAAGTGATTTATCATACCGTTATTTAATAACATATGTTTATTTTAATTGTATTTAATAAGCCTGAAATGTAAACAAATTGATAGTTAAATATACAATTCGTTAAATTATTCATTTAGGGGGCCAATGTGCTTTAAATGCTTTTAAAATACAATCAAATATATCCTCGTTCTTGAATCTCCTTCTGTAAACAAACTCAGATAGGTATGAGCCTAGAAGGGATCTTCTTATTCCACATTCAATTTTTTTCCTTCTTTTAGCGCTGGCCCACAATGACTCAATCCTTTGGGTATAGGCTCCTGTATTAGGATCAACAAAATTTTGCCAATGGTTGACTGTATAATGCCTGACGCATTCCCGGAATTTCTCTGAGACATTGGTATGATTTCCAGTAGTCAGAAAATGTCGTTGTTCCGGGGCGTACAGAATATTTAATACATTCAGTTAAAGTAGCTGCTGTCCTATCTGGCACGGCATACAAAAAAACCTCCTTGGTTTCTCTACACACAAAAACAACTTTAACGCTGTAATAGGTAGGCAACCTCCTTAATGTACATATATATTTTTTTTAAAATAAACATGTGTTAGCAAATAACGGTATGATAAATCACTTATCTATATAAATAAAGTTGAAATTCTGTTTGTTTGTTTGTTTATTTGTTCTTTATAGAAATCCATACTGTTTGTCCTAAATTCTCCAAATTTCGCTCAGTGGTACTTGAATGGCAAGAGGAATTAGGAAGAAAAGGCCTATCTATTAATACAGATAAAAGTAAAATATTACATCTGGGGAGAGAGCCTCAGGCAACCAATGTAATATGTAATGGCCAGTCACTGGAACAGACCGATGATTATACATACCTGGGTGTAATAATAAGCAGGAATGGGAATATTGACGATGAGGTCAACAATAGAATTAGAAAAGCCAACAATATTTACTGCACATCCATATCTGCAATTCCATCATAGGAAAGAGAGAAGTTGGAAGAGATGTTAAATTAAGAAAATACAAAGCAGTGTACCTTCCAACATTGTTCCGTAGTGAAAGCTGGGTAACTCTAAACAAACATAAAAATAGAATAACCACAGCTGAAATGAGGTATCTTCGAAGAGTGGCAGGAAAAACCAGACGAGATTGCGTACGCAATGAAAGAATTCGTGAAGAATTAAACGCCGAGCCACTGGGACAAATACTCGAGAAAAGACAACTGAGGTGGTATGGTCATATGTGCAGAATGGGCGAATATAGAGAACCCAGAAGCTTCTATGAAGCCCGACCAAGAGGAAAAAGACCTAGGGGTAGACCTCGATTGTCTTACGAAGACCACATTGCCAGGTTGGGACGATCAAGAGGGAAGTCCTCAGGAGAGATGAAGATGCTGGCGAGAGACCGGGATGCCTGGCTGCAATAGCTAGATACAATGCCTCCACGCTGAAAGGCATTAAGGGAGGAAGGGAAAGAAGAAGAAGAAGGTTCTTTAATACCAGGTGCGAACACCTGTCCATATTAAAATTGCGTAACTTCAGCCGATCTTCAGCTGATATTCTTTATTCTCCAAATTTCGCTAAGCGTTTCTTTCAGACCCGGTGCGAACACCTGTTCATATTAAAATTGCATAACTTCAGCCGATCTTCAGCTGATATTCTTTATTGTTATAAAAATCATAATGATCTCACCTTACAATGTTTTTTTTTACGGAATCGACCGTTTCTTTAGAAAAAATGAAATTCCCCGTGTGGAACCGGGATATACAGCTATAATCTATGCATATAAAGGTGAAATTCTGTTTGTTCTTTATAGAAATCCATACCGTTTGTCCTAATTTCTCCAAATTTCGCTCAGTGGTTCTTTCAGACCAGGTGCGAACACCTGTCCATATTAAATTTGCATAATTTCAGCCGATCGCTGGGTATATTCTTTATTGTTATAATAATCGTTTTGATCTCGCTTTACATTGGTTTTTACAAAATCGACCGTTTTAGTCGATAAAAGTGTCAGTTTATAGATTTTATAGATTTAAAAATTGAAATTTTCCGGGTGAAACCGGGATATACAGCCAGTATTTAATATAAAAACATAACTGGTGTGGGTAAAGTAAAAAAGACCCACAAAATCATATGATTTTATCTGTCACATTGAAAATATTTCAATAAGTACTATTTTTAAAAATGGAAAAAGTGGGCGGGAAGGTTCTCTAGTTCCCTTCTTCAGTACAGTTCTAATTATTTATTTATTTTTGGTTTGATTACACTGATGTAGGCACTACCCCAACTGACAATTTGTTGGAGCGCGGCCCGCTTTAACACGCTCGAGCCGAACGGTGGCGGTTCGAATCCGCCCTGGGATGGTTGACTTTTATTTCGTGGAGGCCCCACGGAATAAATATCGACCTACCCACCATGGTTAGGATAGGTTGGTTACACCTGTAGAATAACCCCCCGTATGCCACACATGGCCAGGTAGGGGTACCGAACAAAAAAAACTGACAATTCTAGACTTCGTTGAACAGTTACAAAACTCTTTTAGTACACGAACGTAGAATCTACGCCAATCTAGAATGATCAATTACGGACTAACTATAAGAACCATTGGACTAAGGATTTAGTCTTGCTCTGTACATCTTTGTTTGTTTGCTTGTTTTAACGTCACTTTATGCCACTAAAGCTAATCGGACGATACTACACTGGGAGTCCTAAATTTTGCCTATCCAGGTATAATTAGGATAGGGATCTTTAACGAGTACCTGGCATCGTACAGGCTCGGGATCTTCATTTTTCGTCCTATTCGAGGGACGACATAGACAAGGGTTTTTTACTTCCATTAAAAAATCCTAGGGCCACCTCGGGACGCGAACTCGGCTTTGTACATCTAAGCAATCATACAGACACTTTTGTGTCATTGTATGTCTTACTTTTTACAAGTTTATCCAATTTCAACGAACTTTAACACAATGGCAACTTTAATTAAATCAGGCATTCTAATAACCTGATGACTGTGATAAGCAAAACCACAGTCCATTAAACTACTGAAACTAGTTTCGAACTTAAGGGAAGGTTCCTGTATTTCACTATTAGTTTCTGCCAGTTGATCGGCCAGCCATTAAATTATGATCACTTCTAATTTGTTTCCATTAATTTCAAATATTGGTATTATTGGTATTTTCGAGAGAAATCGTCGCACGACGTTGAGCGATACCAATTTCAATGATAAAAATCTAAACATATAAACCAAGTAAAGACTTGCTTCAAGAAGTTAAAATAACTGATTTATTATCAACTACTATTTGGGATACAACGGCTTTCCTGCAAAATATTAAAATTGAACTCATTCTGTCAACTCAAAGGCTCATGTTATACAATACATTACTCAAAACAAAATCGAATATTTTTTTAAAAATATACCCCGAAAAACAAAATGAAATTTGAAAAACTACACGTTGCAGCAAAACGATATCCTTGCGATAATAATAATTATATTTTTAATATAATTTATTGAAATTTACAATTGTATTTACAGCAAATCCATTTAGTAAAAGTGATAATAATAAGAATATGTCATGAACAAGCTAAAGAGAAGGTACCTGTTGGTAACACTCAACAAATACACTTAACAGAGGAGGTCCCAAGGCCATCTTCTTAATTATTTAAGACCACATATAATAATAAATAACTGTTCAGATTTTCATGTATATTATTTAAAAAATCTGTGTCTAAATTTGAGTAATCAATCAATATATATTATAAAGCAAAGTGTACAATGTGCGTGCCGATAAGGCTCAAAAACGACTCCACGTACGATTAAGTAAGTTATGTCGTCGTGTGGCCATATAATTCCTAACGGAGAAGAAGGTTTCCGTTTTTCTCTGAAGGGAGTAAAATTGAAGAGAAAAGGACTGGAATTTTAAGCCTCTCGCAACATGTAATTAGCCTAGCTAAGAATGACATAGGAGTTTATGAATGAAAAATTTAGTTCGAGTTTCAGACTACCAGGCAGCGCTAGGGTGCGTTTCACTTAATGTTTATTGTTCATTCGTCCAGTTAAATTTGTAAAGGTTATGTATTTTTTCAGCTGTTCTTTTTAAATTACTAAAATATTAAGCGATAATAATTAGATTCTCCTTTTATTTCAAAATCAAATAATGAGTCTACATTTCTGCAGTCTATTTTCTCATAAGAAGGCTAATTGATCAACACATTACATTTAATCAATATATAATATATACTTTAGTAATAGTTAATAGTGCAGTAAGCGAATAAAAACTAATATCTGTTTCTGATATACAAAAGAGATAAATTAACTGAAGATAAATCGAAAATAAAAAGTATGAAGTGTATTGTATGTAATTATGGAAAAGAATTTGGTTTTCACTTTGTAATAGTAGAGAGTTTCGAGATCTGCAGAGTCCACTCAAATTACCGTCAAAATGTTCATTACCACTTTCAACCCCCAATAAAGTATATAGGGTTCCTTATTTGGGCGGACTCTGCAGTTCTCGAATCTTAATGTTGATACCAAGTTGAAAATGAAGTTTCAAGAAGGTGCTAATTTTGTTCTATATTTCCTTTAATTTTAAAGTTTTTCTGTTATTAAAACTACCACACATCTACCGGAGCGAAGCCGGGCACCTTAGCTAGTATTTAATAAAATAATTACAAAAACATGAGAAAGAAAATTAAGTCAAGAAAGTTGTGACGGATGTGGATAAACACAAAGCCAAAAAAAAAAAAAAAAAAAAAAAAAAAAAGTCAAGAAAGTTAATAAATATGCATGCGTACATTTCATATTCATATGTCACATTCATATTCAAACATAATATACTGTAACTAAAGTTGCAAGAAATAATTTGTTACATTATTGAACACAGGCACTGGCAGTTCCATGCAGCTATAAAATCTGCTGATTTTCAACATTTAGTTGACAGGTGTTAATTGACACAATTGGAGTAAAAACTATTCATTTAATTATTTGGAAATATTGTTAAATTATGGGCATAATTGTCATAGTGCTCTACTGTGACAGATTGTAATAATATTAAATAATGAGTTTTTTATTTAAAATGATTTTTTTTTTTTTAGAGTATATAGCATTAATCATAAGCGAGCTGTCAAACATGGACTAGACTTAAAAAAAAAATCATACAGCAATAAAATTCCAGCAATCGAAATGTTTGTAATATTGATCATAACAACAACATTACGTGCAGCAGCTGCGAATGATTAAAACGAATAATAAAAAAAAATATAATAATATTGCAATTAGCAAAACAAAGGATGACGCAATGTCTCTAGCCTCAATATAAAAGTCATTTACCAAACCTTGAAATTGAAAAATCTATTCTAAACCTGAATTGCTGGACCGAAAAATGTAAAAAATATGGATCTGAGGAATTTTAATTAGGAGATGTTGATATGGATAACTTTATATATTTTATAAATACTAATGACATTTTTAATTAATTTAAAGAAATGTTGTAATACTCAGATAAGTACATTTGAGTATCCTAAAGTACATCCCAGCTATTCTAAGCCTTATGGAAAGCTAGTGGAAAAATTTAAAGGTTAAAGAAGAGGTAATCAGTGAATTTATAGAGCTCAGGGCTAAAATATATGCTCTAAAATTAAACGGATTTGAACGTAAAAATACAAAAAGTCTTCTCTCATAAAAGAGAAGTTAGATTCGAGCACTATATTTCATCTCAATTGAGGATAAAACTTTCCAACACTCAGTGAGATTTATTGGATGAAGAAAACATCCTGCGACAAGCTTGTTTGTGAATAAGTTTTCGCTGTCAGCTAACAAAGACAAACGGATAATATTAGAAAATTTAATAGAAGGACCTGAGCCATCGGTCATTATAGACTTGATAATACATCATACATCAAGACTTGATCAATACTTCACTACGCATTAATATACGAAGAATACTTTTCTGAAATATGTACGAAATTAAAATTATTCTCAATAAAAAACATTTTATAAAAAAATATTAAACCGACTTCGAAACCTAGGAACCAGTAAAAATAAATTCACTGAAAAGTATGAAATAATTACCTTCTGATTTTTTATGAATACACAGCAAAGTTGAAAATGGTATAAAAAGTGGAAAAGTGTAATAAGACGAATATTTTTATTTTGATTTGTACAAATACACACTAATTGTTAATAAAAATTATTAAATTTAAATATTAAATACTATGTTCAATACAACACAATCTTTTCGGAGGCGGCGCAAAATAGAAATAACATGTTACTGATACAATTCCATTAGTAGGCATTGAAATCAATAGCTGGGAAGAGAAGATCCATTTAGAAGATTTTCATAATGTCTAGTGAAAAATTTTTAAATTTTGCGCCGCCTCCGAAAAGATTGTGTTGTATTGAACATAGTATTTAATATTTAAATTTAATAATTTTTTTTTTTTTTTTTTTTTTTATTCTCCTCTCGACCTCCTAACACTAATAGTTTACCGCAATACCTCCTAGATCTAATCCAAATCAAGCGCCGTGCCCGATCATTATGGCAACAGTCCAGACATCCTTCCGACCGCCGCTCCTACAATCACTATTGTAAACAGGTAAAGAAGGAATTGGCTTCTTTCAGATCCCTTTCTTTCAACTCTTACCTTACATCCCTATCCTCTCAAGATAATTCCCTATGGAATATTACAAAAAAGATCCTTAAGACCCATTCCATTTCCCATCCCCTCAGGCTGGATGATGGCTCCTGGGCAGTTTCTGATGAGGAAAAAGCCGAAGAGTTCGCCAAACACCTGTCCTCTACGTTCACCCCTCATCCGGAATCTCATCCTACCAACACCACACTAGTCCAAGAATTCCTTTCTTCTCCAATCCCACTCGCTTTACCACCTCAAGCAGTAAATCCCTCTGAGGTCAAATATCTTCTCCGTAAACTTACTCCTCGTAAATCTCCAGGATATGATCTCCTCACTCCACAAATTCTTAGACAACTTCCTCCCAAAGCTATCCTATTTCTCACATACATTTACAATTGCATCCTAAGAACCACCCACTTCCCAATACTGTGGAAACATTCCACCATTATCCTTTTCCTGAAACCGGGCAAACCTTCCAACAGTATGACATACTACAGACCAATCAGCCTACTTCCTATCCTTTCAAAAATCTTTGAAAAGATCCTTTTAAAACGAATCCTTCCGATTATAGAATCCCAAAATATCCCCACCCATCAATTCGGATTCCGTTCAATGCATTCCACTGTCCAACAAGGGCTCCGAGTTGTTGACCACATTTCTGCATCCCTAGAATGCAAGCAATATTGCTCCGGCGCGTTTCTGGACATAGCGCAAGCTTTTGACCGGGTATGGCACGCCGGATTGCTCTACAAGCTTAAATCCATTTTACCCCAGTCCTTATACTTAGTCCTACAATCCTACCTCTCAAACCGATCCTTCCGAGTTCACTGTGGAACAGAATTCTCCGATTGTTATCCAGTAGAGGCCGGTGTTCCACAAGGCAGTGTCTTGGGTCCCGTCCTTTACATCCTATTTACATCTGACATTCCTACTGATCCTGAAACCCTCCTGGCAACATTCGCTGGTGATACGGCCATCCTATCCTCCAACACAGACCCTGGAACAGCATCCTCTAACCTACAAAGGCACCTTTCCCTAATTGAACACTGGTGTGAAAACTGGCGCATCAATGTAAACGAAGCAAAGTGCAAGCATATAACGTTCACCCTTCGACGCAGATGCTGCCCACCAGTTTATTTCAACTCTGTTCAACTTCCCTTCTCAGACACGGTACGGTATCTGGGCTTCATGTTAGACAGAAGACTGACGTGGAACCCACATACTAGACTAAAACGACAAGAGCTTAATCGACGATTTAGACAACTTTATAGACTGCTGGACAGGAAATCAGAACTTTCAATCAACAACAAACTACTTATCTACAAAACCATTTTGAAACCTATCTGGACCTTCGGCATTGAACTGTGGGGGACAGCTAAACCCT
This sequence comes from Aelia acuminata, assembly GCA_911387785.2. Lineage (NCBI taxonomy): Eukaryota > Metazoa > Arthropoda > Insecta > Hemiptera > Pentatomidae > Aelia > Aelia acuminata. The sequence continues at coordinate 215,272,187 of OU426978.1, read as the reverse complement.
CTAACATCAAACGCATCCAATCCTTCCAGTCCAAAATCCTCCGAACAATAGTCAATGATCCTTTTTATGTATCCAACAAAACCCTACACCATGACCTTGATATCCCGTTCGTTCAAGAACTGATCCCGAAGAAATTCTCTAAATTTCACAGTAACCTTGCCCATCATCCTAATCCTACTGCTCAATCCCTATCTAGCTCCACTCATCCTTACAACCCTCCTAGAAGGTTAAGGCGGCAGTGGCCACGTGACCTTTTGTAAATATGTACATACCGGAGTTCTGGCAATGGCCAGATTCTTCGCTCAAGTCAGGTGTGCTTGTGGCTTTTGCGCCCTCGCTCAGCCTCCACTGGCTTTAACACCAGTGATGCGGCTGAGAGGGAAGCGCGGGAACCTCTTGAGGCTTGCTTTTCCCTCCTCCGTAGAGGGAAAAGCCTGCCTCCGGGTTCTCCAGCCTGATTGTAAATAGTGTACGAATGTGATTAAGATGTTTTGTTTTTTTCTTTATTTGAGCTTTTATTTTTATTTCCTTGTATATTTATATTTGTAAATATTGTATGAATGTGCTCAATTAGCACTATTACCAATGTCTCGTATGAGACAGAATGTAATAATATCAATAAAGATTTTTCAAAAAAAAAAAAAAATAATAATTTTTATTAACAATTAGTGTGTATTTGTACAAATCAAAATAAAATTATTCGTCTTATTACACTTTTCCACTTTTTATACAATTTTCAACTTTGCTGTGTATTCATAAAAATCAGAAGGTAATTATTTCATACTTTTCAGTGAATATATTTTTACTGGTTCCTAGGTTTCGAAGTCGGTTTAATATTTTTTTATAAAATGTTTTTTATTTCCCAATTTTTAGTTGGAGAAGATAACAAATGTAGAAAACCTTACGTTGGTTTAAAAATTTCGTTGGTAATTGGTCGTTTATAAAATAAATGTTGGTTTAAAAATTCCGAAATCTTTTTACGCTCTACCACGTTTGTCTTTCCCAGGTACTTTTATTATACAATAATTGTATAAAATTATTATGAAATACACTTTACCTTTTCAATTTTATGAATACACACAGAAATGTGGGAAAGCGGTGCGTGTATTATACAACTTTCAACACACTACGTTTTACGATTATAAATGGATTTTTTTTATAAAAGATCAATGTTCAATTGGGAAGGGAAAATATAAAATGTTTTTCCACAATGACAATATTTTTCCTTTGCTAAATGTCGTCAGTACTTGTCATTTACGTAGAGAATCAGTGTTCCGAGATGTGTTGAGTTAAATATACATAAATACATAAATCCGGCCATTCCAAGATGAAGTAGATAAGTCACTGAACAGTCGAGATTTTGGCCGGTTTTAAACAAGATATCGCTAATGGAGAATGGATGAGGATGCTAATATGACCTATAGTAAATTTGAAAGTAATTTTTAAATTTTGATTGCTTGAATATCCTTCTGAAAACTATGGCGATATTATACATGACTTCATTGGATTACATCATTGGATAGAAGTCCCTGCAAAAAAAGGGGCAACCATAAAATTTATCGATATCAAAAAGACTGCCCCATTAGGATAGAAGCAACAGGGTTTGGGACTCACATATGGTTAATTTATTATTACGAAGAATATTATTATTCTCCGTATTAGACTACTGACTTAATTCCAAAGATTGATTCAATTATGTTCGTAATTCCTTTCGATGAATTTTTGACTAAATTTATTACCGAAGTACTATGAATTATATCCTTCGTAATAAAACATTATTCAGAAAATAAATTGCTAAACAATGTTGCTTCAATTCTAGTGGCGTAGCATTTATCATCATTTTAAATTTAAACGATCCTTCGGCAACTTGAAGAAGTCTTAAATTCTGCTTTAAAACGATTACCAATACTCATTCTTTCTTGGAATTCCAAGAATTTTGTTGTCTTATGTTTATGGTGTCCAACCGTTGATTAGATCTAAATTAAGAAGGTTTACTGTTATCGGTAAATATACATCTATCTATTATTTATGCTAATATCGTTACAGAAAACGACAGCGATATTATATTCTGCTGATATTTATATCTTCATTTAAATCTAATGTTGAAAAATTAGTTAAGGTTATGTATAGGTTTGTTCCAAGAAGCACGTAAAACACATCGATAACTAACAGACTGCTCATGTTCTCCCCACACTCTTTTGATTCTGAATTTGATTGGTTGGTTTTCCCATTTGATTCATCCAGCAGTAATACAATATTTTGATTTGTTAGTTATCAATTAGTTTTAATAGCTTGTTGGAGCATACCTTATGTTATATATTCCATATGTTTTTCCAATAAGTAAACAATTTGAGCGATAATTAAATAATTATTTTCATGTTTTTTCCCGATAACTTCTTAAATAAATTAGGAACCCCAAAAAGGTTTAAATGGGTCCACCTTGGGAAAATACTCTACAAGATGCAAAAGGTTTCGTTCCAATTGGTCCACCCATCTCTGAGTAATCGGTGAACATACATAGAAAAAAAAAAAAAAAAAAAAAAAGGCACAAAAAAAAAAAAGTCACATACGTATCGAATTGAGTAACCTCCTCTTTCGTTCGAAGTCGGTTAAAAAAATTGATCATCATTATCATCACTGGCGCAACAACTCTCTGAGTGAGTAAAGGCCTCCTTAAGAAGATTGCCCCAACGCTCCCTATCCTCCCCTATCTTGAATCCTTTGCGACTCCATCTGTCCATCGAAGTTTCGGTCTTCCGACACCTCTCGACCCATAGATTTTGTCGGACATCATTTTTTTTGGAATGCTCTGTTCCGGCATTCTGGCAACGTGGCCAGCCCATCTAAGCCTTCCAATGTGGATGACTCTAATAACGTCTGGCTGCCCATAGAGCGTTTGAAGCTTCAATTTGTTGCGTAATCTCCAATTTCCACCTACTTTTATTATACCGTAGATTCGGTGCAGAATTTTTCTCTCGAAAACAAGTAGCCTCTGCTGGTCAGAACTCGAGATGGTCCAAGTCTCAGAGCCATACATCAAGACGGGGCGGATCAGGGTTTTATACAACCTTACTTTAGTTGTCTTTGTGAGATAGGGACTTCGGAAGAGGTGGCCCAATCCGAAGAAGCTTCTGTTCGCCAGCATTATCCTCCTTTTAATCTCAGCTGACGTATCGTTATTCACATTAACCTGTGAGCCATGACAGACAAATTCCTCTACCTTTTCGAAGAGGTAGGTTCCTATAGTAACTCATTCCTTCTGATAAACCCTCCCATGAACTTGGTCATTTCCAGATTTATTCCTAGTCCCAGTATCCTAGCTGAAGCCTCTAAGGCCATAAATGCTTCCTTGACTGCCTGAAAGGACCGTCCAACGATATCGATGTCATCGGCGTAGGCTAGGATCTGGACAGTCCTATTAAAGATAGTGCCTGCTGTCTGAATGCCGGTTTCTCTAACCACCTTCTCTAAAGCAAAGTTTAATAGGAGGCATGCCAAGGCATCACCTTGTCTCACTCCTTTTCCGGATACAAACCGTACATTCCTCATCCGTCATTGTTAATTGTGTGAGACGTATCAGCTTCCTTGGAATGTTGAGCTCTTCCATTGCCTTGACTGATCAAATCAAAAAAATTGATCAGTCGTTTGAAAAATCCTTGAAAATTGTCCAAAAAAATCAATTTTCGTTTTATTTTGTTTTTGAACTCCTTGCATGGCGAGACATCAAATTCAAGATACACAACCAACCGAGCTGGTCTATCGGCTTTTATAGATCATTCAAATAATCGTTGGCAAGAAACTCCACAAATCCAGGACATTTAAAAATAGCCTGTTACCAAAGCAGCAGGTACGCTTTGGAGTAAAATTTTGCTAGGCCTGTCACTGTATAAGAAACTTTAGAATATTTGAAATTTCAATCTTGTCCATTTCAACCTTATATATTTATAGAAGTGAGAGATAGTCAACTATTTTTCTTTACGATAGGTTATTTGATAGTCAGGATTTTCAGTTTACAATGATTTTATTGTGGTAAGCCAACGTTTCGATCCAACCTGGACTCAGTAGCCCTGATGAAGATCCACAAGTTGGATCGGAACGTTGGCTTTATTACAATAAAAACATTGTAAACTAAAAATCCTGACTATCATTTAACCTATTACCTATATATTTATACTTTCAGTTATTAAAAAATAATCTTTAAGCCTTTTTAGTGATTTCCAAAATATATGGGTTGTAACATAGAGATACATGTCCACCAGCTTATATCGACGACCACCAAATTCCTCAAAGTACGATATCTTGGACTACTATTTGACAGAAGGATGACTTGGGGCACTAATGTCAATCTGAAAGGACCGACACCAAACAAAAGACTGAAAATAATGTACTCAGTATTTTCATAATCATCATAATTGAAAATTAGTCTGAGAAACTAAATACATATACATAAGTACTCAAATCTATATGAACATATGCCTCACAGATTTATGGTTCAGCAAAAAAGGCACTTTAATTATACTAATTTTATTAATATTTATTAATGTTTCTTTCCTATTCTTGAGACTCTTGAGGATTTAGGCCACCATTAAATTAATTAATTTTATCTTTAATTTAATAAAGAAACGCTTGAAGAAATTAAAATAACTATTTTTAAATAAAGCATATACAATCTATAAATTGAAACACGAAACATATCGAAATGAGTTCTAGACTTCTTTTTTTATAAACGGTTACAAACTGTTCTAGTACACGTTCGAGAATTTCTACGCTGTTCGGGAACCTTCGAGACTGTTCTAATTCAGACTAAATATAAGCAGTGATGGACTGGAGAGTTAAGTATTGCTCAGAAGATCGAATCATATGGTTAATTTTCTGTTATTGTGTCGTTACACTGTTTATACTTTTTGCAACTTTGTTGATTATTAGAGCTTGTATCGTTTGTGTGGCATTGTAAATAATTATTTTCGTTTCATAAAAAATATTTAAACCCAAACAAAAGAGATTTTTTTTTAAATTGGGCGGATGACCCGCAATAACTAAGTTAATCAATCAACCCGAAGGGTAGCAAAACGCTTAATGAGAATATGCTAAAACAAATTGATGTTTTACATCTAGATCTACATATAATGTTTAACATTACAAATTATCCTCGGGAGGGCCTCCGGATATCACATTCCCCATGGGGGATATTCCGCACACCCAAGAACTCCTTTCTCCCCGTTATATCACGGTACTCTTCCCTCATTCGCTTATCTTGCACGGGGGATCCCATAGGTCTACGTAGGCCCCAGGGAGGGACCATCTTGTCATCTTGTCACATTGCCATTTCGTTAGGGTAGAGACGGGAAGAAATGTGCCGGAGAGAATCTCAACTCCTCAGGAATAACAAAGTGCGACACATGTGTCGTCTTCTGTAATTCATGCTTCAAGCCATTCCATCCTAGTACTACTTAGAGATCATGAATTCTGATAAATTCGAATTATAATTTTTTATTTTTACTTTCACTTCCCTATATATGAAATATTGCAAGTATTGCGATCGTGAAAAATTTCTACTTCCGGTTTTCAACGGAAATACACGTTTTGGGGGCCCCTGAGTCCAAATAACCAAGTCCCGCGAAATGGTCTGTGTGTATGTAAACTGACTATCTCAAAAACTATAAACCGTGCGAAACTAAATTGGGTATTTTTGTATGTATATGCCCGCGATGTGACAGCAAAAACTTGCTAAAAATTGCTCAAAGGGAGGGGGTACTTTATTTAATAACTTTGTAGGTTTTTTTCGATTTTCTCAAAAACGGCTCTAACGATTTTGATTAAACTGATTATTTGATGTATTAATTTTCCCGAGATATGACAATAAAAATTTCATCAAAATTGATCAACCGGAGGGGGCACTTTACTTAATAAATTTTGCACCATTTTCACGTGTTTTTTTTTTTACTTTCACTTACCTATATATGGAATATATAGTAAGTGGAAGTATTGCGATCGTGAAAAATTTCGACTTCCGGTTTTCAACGGAAATACACGTTTTGGGGTCCCCTGAGTCGAAATGACCAAGTCCCGCGAAATGGTCTGTGTGTGTGTGTGTCTGTGTGTGTGTGTGTGTGTGAACAGACTAGCTCAAAAACTATAAACCGTGCGATCATGAAATTGGATATTTAGTGTAGGTATATGCCCGCGATGTGACAGCATAAATTTCATCAAAATTACTTAAAGGGAGGGGGTACTTTACTTAATAACTTTTCAGGTTTTTTTCGATTTTCTCAAAAACGGCTCTAACGATTTTGATTAAACTGAGTATTTGATGTACTAATATGCCCGAGATATGACTGTAAAAATTTCATCAAAATTGATTAACCGGAGGGGGGACTTTACTTAATAAATTTTGTAACATTTCACGTGTTTTTTTTTATTTACTCTAAATCGGCTTTAACGATTTTGATCAAACTGGGTATTTGATGAATGTACATGCCCGAGATATGACTGTTAAAATTTCATCAAAATTGATCAACCGGAGGGGGGACTTTACTTAATAAATTTTGTATCATTTTCACGTGTTTTTTTTATTTACTCAAAAACGGCTTTAAAGATTTTTATCAAACTGGGTATTTGATGTATTTATATGCCCGAGATATGATTGTTAAAATTTCATCAAAATTTATTAACCGGAGGGGGCACTTTACTTAATAAATTTTGTATCATTTTCACGTGTTTTTTTTATTTACTCAAAAACGGCTTTAAAGATTTTGATCAAACTGGGTATTTGATGTATTTATATGCCCGAGATATGATTGTTAAAATTTCATCAAAATTCATTAACCGGAGGGGGCACTTTACTTAATAAATTTTGTATCATTTTCACGTGTTTTTTTTATTTACTCAAAAACGGCTTTAACGATTAACAAAAATAAGATATGAATGTAGAAAAATGTGTGAATTTGGGAAATGATATTTAGCAAAACACGTCAATTTCTAATCTAAGTAAGTTGGTAAGTGAAAGTTGTGTGTTGCGCGCACGCACCAGATTTTTATTTACTCAAAAACGGCTTTAACTATTTTAATCAAACTGGGTATTTGATGTATGTATATGGCAAAGATTTGATAACCAACATTTCATCAAAATTGGTCAAATGCAGGGGGCACTTTTTTTTTTCCAATTTTTCGATTATCTTAAAAATGGCTTTAAGGATTTTTATCAAATTCGTCATGTTTAATGGAAATTAGATGTTCTTTAATGTCAGGTAAGCTTAATTATTATTAAAATGTTCTGAGGGGCCTTTAATGGGGAAGAGGGCTTTTTTGTTTTCCTATAAAGTACCTTTGTTTTTGAAGAGATGAGAGATGGTCAACTGTTCTTCAATTACGATAAGTTAAATCATGGTCAGGAGTTTCAGTTTACAATGATTTTATTATGGTAAGCCAACGTTTCGATCCAACTTGTGGATCTTCATCAGGGCTAAAAGAAAACAAATATATGAGTATCTATGCTAGAGGGTGACAATAAATGGATACATTACAGAACTGATAATAATATAAAAGATGGTGTATACATGAATATTAAATAAGATGCTGGTTAACAAGATAAAATAGAATCTGATATTTACCTACTGAGTCCAGGTGGATACTAAGACTAAAGGTAAAAATAAGGTGAGAGGTAGTGGTAGGGGGTTAGTTTGCCGACTTCAAAGGTTTATGACGGGGGAATCCAGCGCTTTTGAAGTGAAGGCACATGACAACTAAGTGAACAAAAATATTTAAAAACTAACAAAGTAGATGGTATTTTATACAAATAGCTGTGTCTGGACTCAATAATAACATAAAAATGAGATAATACATAATGTAACAATACATAAAAATTTGGAAAATATACAGAAAGAAGCATACAATACAAAAAATAATAATAGTACAAGAGGTACAGAGATAATTGCAGGTACCTATGAAATCAAAACTAGGATTTGAGGATGCGGAAGATGTTAGAATAAGTGGATGAAATTATCTCTTTATCTGTTTTGTGATTTACCGGGTTATTTGTTTCTAGATGGATGAAAATGGATTCTGAGAGGAGACGTTTATCGTGGTTAGATACAGTAGCTAATACGGAGGGGTTCTCAAAGTCGAAGGAATGGTTGTGGGCAATGGCATGTTCTGCTAATTTAGATGTAGACGAATTACGCGTGGAAATACTGTATTTATGTTGATAAATACGTTTTTTAAAATAATTTTTGGTTTCACCGATATAGCAACTGTTGCAATTAGGCGTGGAGCACTGGATACGATAAACTACATTACACTTGTCTAGGAGAGGTACAGGGTCTTTGGGTTTTGTATAAAGATTTTGTACTTTTATGTTATTATTGAGTCCAGACACAACTATTTGTATAAAATACCATCTACTTTGTTAGTTTTTAAATATTTTTGTTCACTTAGTTGTCATGTGCCTTCACTTCAAAAGCGCTGGATTTCCCCATCATAAACCTTTGAAGTCGGCAAACTAACCCCCTACCACTACCTCTCACCTTATTTTTACCTTTAGTCTTAGTATCCACCTGGACTCAGTAGGTAAATATCAGATTCTATTTTATCTTGTTAACCAGCCTCTTATTTTAATATTCATGTATACAACATCTTTCATATTATTATCAGTTCTGTAATGTATCCATTTATTGTCACCCTCTAGCATAGATACTCATATATTTGTTTTCTTTTAGCCCTGATGAAGATCCACAAGTTGGATCGAAACGTTGGCTTACCATAATAAAATCATTGTAAACTGAAAATCCTGACCATAATAAAAATATTCCGTCAACTCATAAAACACGTTCAGCCCACGCATGCGGAGTACGCCTTTAATGACAGACCATTGTTCATAATTAAAGCGGTTCTGTTCGTTTAATGGAAATTATTTGTTTCATGGTAACTAAATGAAGTTTTCAACAACTACATAGAGAATTATAAAATCAGACGACTTGGAGTATTATGCTTGCATTGCCGAAGTATCACAAGTAAAAACTGTTACTTAATAATAACAAAATTATTGTTTTTAAAGAGAAAATAAAAACAAAAATAAGAAATGAATGTGGAAAAATGTGTGACTTTGAGAAGTGGCAATTAACAAAACAGTGAGTTGTAAGTGAAAGATGTTTGTTGCGCGCACGCACCAGATTTTTTTTTTTAACATCATAATGTAAAGTTAAATCCTTAAATAAAAAAACATAAGTATGATTTGGAACAAACTAAGCGGTTAGAGCGAACTGTTTGGATCTAGAATATTCGAACTCCATCTACGTTGCTCCATTACCTTCCACGAAGACCTCGAACCTTCCAGATGGTTCGTTTTACGACTATATATAAGGAGCGAGTGACTGGGCCAGGTGGTATTAGTCTTTGTCTCTACTGTGAAGCTCAAGTCATATGATTTGTGTGCTATAAAGTCATAATTTCTGTAACCTTCTCGAGTATTTGAGTTGTATCAATTCTTTGGCATTGATAATTGTATATTTTGTTAACTAAATATTTGTTAACCCACAGAAGTGTTACAATAATTTAATTTGCACTTATGACAAATCACGCAACTAAGTCAGTATCTGCTGTCATGTACGCATTTTTAAGCATGAGGTAAGTTAGTGCCCAGTCTTATATCAGGAGGGAAGGTCTCTCATCCAACTCCTTTTTACTCGCATCATAAAGGTATTTCAGTCATGGCCATTTCTTAATAAGTCTGTTGTTATGTTCGTGCAATTTATAAAGAATTCTTATTTGTTGGTAATTGGAAGATGGTATCTACAGTTTTGTTACTAACGTACAAAGGTGAATTCGTTATTAGTCGTATAATTTTGGATTGAAAGGTTTGTAGTTTTTATAAGTGTGACTTTTTTGCTGTACCATAAATTTGTGAGCCATACTTCCATACGGGTTTCAGTAAATATGTGTATGTACTATATGATGATGTGATATTAAAATTAGAAAACTAATTATGGATTGAAAGGTCTTTAGTATTTGTAAGGGTGTCTTATTTTTTGAAATTTAAAACTCTGCAACTTCTAGTTGCAAAATTTATCATTTGGAATAAATTTTTTTAAGTTACACGCTTTGAAACATGAGTTTCCATTATAATGGTAAAAATTACCGATCTTTGACGATCGAATTTGGCTAACCCACTAAACCCATTTTATTTTTAGTGTGTCCTTCATTTTGAAATAGTATACCCTTTTATAGCAGACATATTGTGTAATCCGTTGTTGGCGAATGGTATGCATGAAATCGAGAAAAAAAAATCTACAATTTTTCAGATTTTAGGCCGCTAGGCGCTACGAATTCTTTTGGGGTTTTGATTTGTTTTTCTATAATTGGAGTGGACTGATTTTAAAAATAAAGAGCACATTAGACACAAAATTGTATGTTCTACAAATGTTAACATGTAACATTTTTCATTTGGAGTAGCTCTTTTCAAAATACAGGCGTTGGAACATAAACGTAAACCATTTTTCCATTAAACACTTCCAGATTTTAAATTAGGTTTAGAACATGATGATAGAAAAGAACACTAATCTCAACTGAACAATATTTATTATTATAGTTACCGACTTGAGATTTGCGATTTTGGTTAACCAAGCTTACACTATGTCAAAATATATATAGTATTATATCCTTTTATGGCAAGTGGAAATCAAAACTGGGTGAAAAATAGTTGGCGAGTTTTATGCAGGTTCCACAATTGCGTTGATTTTTGGCCACTGAGCACCACAAATACTTTACGTTTTAATTAGCTTCTATACACATCTCTAATTTATCATTGAGAATTTGATATTCTATATCTTTTATCTGCAATAGTGTTCCGAACAAGTTATATTATATAACTTTTTTTTCATTTCGAGTAGCCCGTTTTGAGTTGAAGACATTTAATTATGAGCTAGTATATATGTTTTTTACTTAATAGCTACAAGATTATCTATTCATCATTTGGTGCCTAAGCATGTCTTCCTGCAAGAGGAAGGCGATAGGCAAGGACATTCAAATTTCATCCAATCCTAATGCCAAAGTAGGTGACCACCTCACTTGGGCTTATTCTGGCTCTATAAATATTTGCGATTAGTATTTTTGTGATAGTGCCAGTTACAAATCCGTGGATTCATCCCAACATCTATCGTCATGGTATTATTATTCTATGGTATTGGTATTGGTAGACAATTTTTTTTTAGTGGTACAAGCACTATAAAGAGATTTGAAGGAACAGGTGTGTATTATTTTAATATCCACTTACATTTTAATATATATCATGCTTAATTAAATGAGGTTTTTAAACTTTTTTATTTATTATTGTTATTAAGTGTATTGTTGCAGAAACCTGCTTTTTTTGATTTGTTCTGACCTAGATAATAGGTTTTGTCAAAACGACAAAAATCGATTTTTTTATTTGACGCTAAATTTGATGCCTTTTTATTTAAAAAAGTATAAAATTGTCTGAGGGCTACAAGCAAACAACTGAAAAAAGTAAAGAAATTAAAATTGCAGGCATTTTTCTTTCTATTGCCTTTAAATATCAATCGTCAATTTTTACTGATCAGGCTTATGGATATAGTTATTTTATATGCATAATATCAGTCACATTTTTTCCATGTGCCCCGGGACGACCATAACCTAAGTTGTTAAGGAATTTAATGCTTTATTTTTTATATTTCGATTGCAACTCGATATTATACTAATTATTCTGTAAGAAGTGAAAATACATGGTGAAGAAAAAAATATCAAGAGTACAATAAAAAAGTTCACTACCCCACTAGAATCGAAAATACACTGATATTTGAAAACAATTTTCAAAGGAAGGTTCTAGAACAGTGTTGATCGGAAAGAGCTGATAGAACCCCCCTCCGTGACGTGACTGGAAGCTGCTTTGGATGGAGGAGCGAGGATCGAGGTCTTTAGCTGTATGTTGGGCAAGTCCTTTATATTTATCCTGGAGCATCTTAAAGTTGAATCACGTATACCATTTCACACACGATGTTTCCTATTGTATTTAACATTTCTTGCGTTCTTCGTTTCTCTTACTTTAACACTACTCAATATGAATTGATGTTAAAATAATTTGTTCTCTCGTTTCAACCCCAATTTATGGATATACCGTCATTTTTGTTGTTATAACATTGATTTATTAATAGCTTACAAGACGCGGAAGTGAATATGATCAAGGTCGGGTGAAATCTGACCCTAATAACTGCAGACAATGACATATCAAAGGAAATCGAGAATTTTTGTTTTTTATAATAAATAAATTATTTTATTGAAAAGAAATAATACAATCTGCCACACTCTAGGACATTTAGTATTAGTGATATAAGAATACATTCATACAAAACAACTAAAGAATAACCAAATATGGAAATACAAAAGGAGAAAATAATGGTGGCTAGAGAATTTGGTTGGGATGACGTCGAGGACAAATGGGATGTTAAGGTCATGATGTAGGGTTTTGTTTGAAACGTAGTAGGGAGCATTAACTATGGTACGAAGGACTTTAGACATCTACGTTAGATGTTCGAAATTTTTGCTGTACCCCACAGTTTAAGTCCGTAAGTTCAGATGGGTTTCAGCACGGTTTTGTAAATCAATAGTTTGTTGTTGGTTGAGAGATGGGAAGTCCTGCTTAGTAAACAATATAGTTGACTAAATCTTCTGTTAAGTTCTTGTCTTTTAAGTCTGGTATGTGGGTTCCAGGTGAGTCTTTTGTCCAGGATGAAACCTAAGTATCGCACTGTGTCAGCTATTTAACAATATCCCTGGGGTACAGGGATATTGTTAAATAGGACCGGTAGACAGGAGCTGCGGCGAAGAGTGAAGGTCACGGGTTTGCATTTTGATTCATTGACTTTTATCCACCAGCAGATGCACCATTGCTCGATAAGGGAGAGATGTCTTCTACGGGATCGGGATGGGATGAAAGGATGGCTGTGTCATCTACAAATGTTGCTAAGAATGTGTCGGGGGTGGTAGGAATATCGGGAGTGAATATAATATTGAGAACAGGACCAGAGAACAGACACTGCCTTAATAGGATAAATTTTGGAAAATTCTGAGCCACTACGAACTCGGAAGGAGCGATTTGAAAGGTAGGACTGTAGAATCAGGAATAAGGATTGGGGAAGGATGCTCTTGAGCTTGAAGAGTAGTCCAGCGTGCCATACTCGGTCAAAAGCTTGCGCTATGTCCAGAAAGGCGCCCGTAAATAATGATTGTTTTCAAGAGCTGAGGATAAGTAGTCAACTGCTCTGAGGCCTTGTTGGGTTGTAGAATGTCTAGAACGGAATCCAAATTGGTGGTTAGGAAAATTGTGCAATTCAATGGAAGACAGGATATGTTTTAATAGGATTTTTTCGAAAATTTTTGAAGGGATGGGAAGTAGACTAATCGGTTTGTAGGAACCGGGGTTTTCAGGTGGTTTGCGGGGTTTAGGAAAGAGGATTGTTATGGAATGTTTCCAAAGTAGAGGAAAGTGAGTCTTTCAGAGGATACAATTGTAAATATATGTTAGGAATATTATGGCTTTTGTTGGAAGTTGTCGAAGGATTTGGGAAGTAATAAGATCGTATCCTGGGGATTTTCGAGGAGGTAACTTCTTTATATGGAATTTGACCTCAAAGGGGGTGACTGCTCTAGGTGGCAAGGATAGTGGGATTGGTGAGGATAAGAATTCTTCCACTTTTGCAGTGTGGTTGTTATTAATTCCAGGATGAGGGGTGAAAGTGAGGGATAGGTGATTGGCAAGTTCTTCAGCTTTATCTTTATTAGAAGCAGCCCAAGAGCCTTCACCTCGACGGAGTGGGTGGGAACAGTGTTTGGTTTCAAGGATTTTTTGATGATGTTCGAGAGGGAGTTATCCTCAGTAGAAAGGGAAGAGAGGTAGGAATTAAAAGACTGGGATCTATAGGAGGCCAACTCACGCTTAACCAACTTGCAGAAATAGTTGTAGGAGCAACGATCAGTGGGGTGCCTTGTGCGTTGCCATAGGGATCTGTGTTAACGCTTGGTGTGGATTAGTGCTAGGATATGTTGAGGTAAGGATGTTTAGAGGTCTTAGACCTTTGTGGATGAAAAAGTCAAAGATGTCAAGATTGCGGTGTGGATCGGTTGGCCAGTAGGTAGGAGTGTTAGGGGAAACAATGGTGCTGTGGTGGGAGTTAAGTGCAGACAGTAATGCTCGTCCTCGGGAATTCGTGGATCTGGCTCCCCAATGTTGGTATTTCGCATTTAAGTCTGCGCCTAAAAGGAAATGATGGCCTAAGGAATCAAGGAAAGAATCGAGCTAAGTTTCAGAAACGGGTAGTTTTGGGAGTATGCCGCAACAAGTGTTAATGGAAAAGGAGGCGTTTGAATTGTTACAGCCGTGGATTGAAGGAAGATATAGGAAGGCATGGGGGATAAGTGATGGGAGAGAAACCGATGGATAATAACAGCAGTGCCACCATGGGCTGTTCCATCCGGGTGGTCTGTCCGGTAAATTGTATCTGAGGGTATGTTGATCTGTCGTTTGTTGGTCAGTCTTGTTTCGCTTATCAATGCTACGTTAATATTTTTGTCATGTAGAGAGGCTGTTAGTCCGTTAATGTGATTTCGAACACCATTGGCGTTCCAAAGGAGAATGGAAAATGATTTTGAGTTTGACATTTAAGGATTTCTCTGAGTGGGAATGAGGTTGGAAACGAGATTTGTGAGTAAAGAAATAAGAGGTGTAATGAGGGATCTAAACTCGGTGAGAAAGGAAGTGAGGATGTTTGTGATGTCATGGGAATTGGATGGAGGTGGGACATAGGAAATTCGGTGTTGATAATTGGATGTAGGTTGAGGAGCAGGCTGGTGAGGATGATGGGGTTGGTTTCCAGACTTTTGAGGTAATGGTTGAGTTTGCGGCAGGTCCTGAGAATGTTCTGCCGGTTCTTCTGTCCCGAGCATTTGAGCGAAAGTCACCCCCGGCTCGACAGTTCTTGAGGGCTCTCTAGTGGGTCGTGCTGGTCTTGACTCTTCCTGTCTGTAGGCTGCACGTTTTTCTCTTTTAATAATTTATAAGTTTGGCACCCTTTGTAATTAGCCGGGTGATCAAGGTGGCAAAGTGCACACACAGCAGGTGATTGTCTTGGCTTTCGACATTCCTCGGTTTTGTGTTATTCTCCGCATTTGACGCACCTCGGTAAATGATGGCAATAGTGCTTGGTGTGGCCATAAGATTGGCAATTATGACACTGCACTATCTCACGTTTTCGGTAGGGTTTTTCAACCGTTACTTTGGTGTAGTAAAGCCGATTGATATAGATTTCTTCTACGCCGGGAGTTCGCTCTAAGTCGACAAAAAATAACGGTAATGCTATTTTGTTTGTAGCACCTGGCTGCTCACGATTTTCTTTAAGCACATTGACGACTTGTCTAACTTTATAGGCCATTGCTGAAAGTTCGTCTTTAATTGCTTCTGGTGGTGTAAATGAATGTAGTTGCCTAATTACAACCCTTAACGCTCTCTCTTGGTGTAATTGGTAAGTGTGAAAGTCGGCTTTTGTGTCTGATTAGTATTTGACTATTTTTCTGTATGTTTCCGGTGTGTCTGGCATCAGTTTGGTGTCAAACGTTCGACTTTGGCATACATATGAAGCGGGATTTACAATTGCATTTAATTTTTGGCAAACAAGTTTAAAGTTTTTTATGTTCTTAATAAAAATTTGTGGTGGTTTGGGTTCTCGGGGTGTCTGTACCGCTTCCATGTCCTCTACTGGTACATTTCTTAATGTGTCAAAAGGATTAGGAGTGAAAAATGGAGATTCTTCACTGGTGTTTTGATTTGAAGTGCCATGTTGGGGATCCATTGCTTCTGTTGAACTACCAGGTGTCACTGGTGGTGTTTTTCTGGCAGGTTTTTTGCCTTTTGTTTCACAGGCGAGTTTCTTGAATTCGGATTCCCTAAGCTTCTGGAACGGTTTTTGCCGGACATTACCATATGATAATATCTCATTTCATAATGATAAGTTCATATAAAGAAAGAATGACAATAAGAAAATTATAAAATATTTTTGTTTGTGCTTAATAAAAAAAAATACTGGTTGACGTAATTATTTACGATAATAAATGTGCGGAGCAACGTAGATCCTCCTCTAGCAAGCACCCGAAGGAA
Source organism: Aelia acuminata (assembly GCA_911387785.2). Taxonomy (NCBI): domain Eukaryota; kingdom Metazoa; phylum Arthropoda; class Insecta; order Hemiptera; family Pentatomidae; genus Aelia; species Aelia acuminata. The sequence continues at coordinate 215,256,031 of OU426978.1, read as the reverse complement.
ACTAACTGGCCTTATCAACTATGGCTGCTTATAGTCTATGCGTGCTTCACAGTGGATAACTATAATGTTTATATATAATTTGTTTACTCACCAGTAAACTCTTATTGTTTATGTCGAAAAGATGACACTATCACTAAATGCAGTAATTTCACTGATTAGCACATCATAAAATCAATGCGATCACACTAAAATAATGTTATATAAAGGACACGATGTGGCGTTGGTATGTTTAATAGCTAGCGCATGCGCAGATTGGAATTCGAGAATAGAAAAGATATTGCCAACCGTTGTTACTTTGGACTAGTAAAGTCTAGAGTATACGAAGCATGTACTTATCAAAAACAACCAAACCATGTCTTTATAAAACGTTAATAAGACCTGTGATAAAATACGGATAAGAGTTGTGGGTGATTTCGCGGTCATACGAACAAGGCTTGCAGGTTTTCGAAAGACGAATTTGTGGACCTAGAAACTTCAGACAGATATACCTCAGAAGAGGTAACCAAGAAGTGTCTAATCTCCTCGGAGAATCCGACATTGTATGCCACATCAGACTGGGAAGACTTAGGTGGGCCGGCCATGTAGCTCGTATGTCAGAGGATGAGATCCCAGAAGAATAATGAGCGAGGGTATACACAATACCAGACGCAGATGAATACGACGGCTAGGTGGATGGACGGTGAATAGAGGACGCCTGAAAGATCCTAGGCGTCAGAAATTGGAAAGAAGCTGCACCCAAAAGAAGCTGCACTTGAAATCGATATATCGCTAAACGATCGCATTTGATCGGTCCAATTCTATTATGGTATTTTAGCACCTTTCAACACGTACCACTATGAAAAAAATCAGAGCCAGCTATTGCCAATTAAAGAATTTATAATATTTTAAATACTTTCTTTTGATAAATTACATACCTAGTTAACGTGGATGAAATTAAAACGTAATTTTATCCAATAATTTCACAGCCATTCTTCATATTTATAAAATATGTTTGGTGCAATAATATAAAGAGTAAAGCTCAATGGAAAAAAAATAATAATATCAGAGAGATGAGCATAGATTTTGCTTAAAATAAATTTTTTTTTTCCCTATTGAGCTTTAGTTTGTATATTACTGCACCAAACATATTTTATAAATAAGAAGGATAGCTGTAAAATTATTGGATAAAAATGCGTTATGATTTCATCCACGTTGACTATGTAATTTATGAAAAGAAAGTAGTTAAATTGATATAAATTCTCTTATTGGCAATAGATGGTTATAATTTTTTCACAGTGGTAGAGGATGAAGAGTTCTAAAATACCATAATAGAATTGGACCAATCAAATGCGATCGATCGACGATATATCGATTTTCAGATTTAAATCCCTATATTTGAACTTTCAATATATTTTTGGCCTCCAAATAGACTAAATCATAAAATATACTTAGTTAAATTATTTGAAAATACTTTTTTCCGCTAAAAGTCCTAAAAAATGGGATATCTTAAATTAATTGTTTTGAATTTTTATTTTTTTGGACAATAATTATTTAAAAATCTTTCAAATGCCTGAAAAAGACATGTACATAAGAAGAAAAGTCAACAGATAATAATACTGACTCATTTCACTCTCTATATATGACCATGTACCTAATAAACTATTTTATTTAAATAAAAGTGAAGAAAGGATTCTGATTAAAATTAATTTGAAATACCCGGAGTGATGATATAATTGTTTTATTCTCACTATTAAAAGAAATGCGAAGCTCATTAATGAAAAAAGAATTATTTGATTATCGTCATTTTATCAGGAGTTATAGATTTTCGGCTTTGGCCGCTACATTACAAAATTTTCCCACTGTGCGACGGCATAGGTGGATGAACGGTAAATAGAGGGCGCCTGGAAGATCCTAGGCGTCAGAAATCGGAAAGAAGCTGCACAAGAACGCGCAGACTGGCGGAAATTATTAATTGAGGCCATGGACCTGTAATGATCTGTCAATGGAAGAAAGAATCTGGTAGCACCCAAAGCTATTTAAACATTCATTTTTTTTCAATAACCATTTTTAAACATTAACCTGTCAGCAGCTAAAAGTATTTAAACATCGACTTCGCTTCTTAAGTTGGGACATAGAATCTTATTTCTGGAGATTATCTTAGATGATTTTGATCATTAATAATAATAAATGATTTTGTTACCATGTACATTATGGAAATAAAGATTATGAAACAGTAGTTATCTAAAATCCTCCAATAAGTTTTGAGATGTTTCAAAGGGGACGCTGTGCGCTGGTTCTATTGGGAATTTTTGCGTGATTTCTCTTGTTTGATAGTTAATATTTTCTATTATATTTAAAAAAAAGAGCATGGGGAATGATGTAGTATTCTTCTGGTAATATTGTTTATCATTTAAATAATTATAAACATGAATATCGTATAGTAGGGATGTGGAATAAGTAAAGGTTCAATTGCAAATGCTATATGGTCGATAATTTAACTATCGGTAAACTATGTATATTTGGTCGATAGTTTAAGACGAATATTTTTTATTACCAAATTTTTTAGGAATTTTCATTTTCCCAGCTGGTAGGAAAACACAATGCCCGTTTTCTTGTCTGGATTTACTTCGATGTTTACGTTTGTAAGCTGTCCTGTTATTTTATGGCACACCGTTCCTGCCTACAGCAATGCTTTCTTGGAATATAGACTGAGTAGTAACGGCTTTGTTGTCAGAAAAAGCAGTTACAGAAGAATTTATGATTTTAGTGCCAACTATTTCTGATTTGTAAATCAGAAAAATGACTGGGGATAGTGTTGCTACATGTGGTGTACCCCACATATATTATGAAAGAACTTTAAATTCATATAAAAAAAGAAAAAACGTTTTTCCGGGTAGAAAACTAATTTCCGGAATAGTTGTTCACTGATTGAATGGGTTTTGTGGGCGACTATCACTTAAAAGTATTAGAGAGGATTTGAAAAAGTTTTTCCTATTTGAACTACACGTTAGTTCAGGTTAATAAATATTTGCTCTAAATCGGCAAATATTTTTTTTTTTTATTTGTGTCGTCGCCTCTACCATAAAGGGTCTTTGTCCTCTCATAGTACTTTATATCCATATATGGAATTCCGTGCATTTACGGATCTTGAATAGAGTTGTAACTCTCTCTTCACTGTCTTTCATTATTTCTTTCAATAAATCAGAAAGTCCAAGTTTTTGCCTGTACTTTTCGAATCGTGGGCACTCTAACAGCAAGTGTTGAACTGACAATGGAACATTAACATATAATACACAAGGGCAATTCCAAGTCAAATCAACACAAAAATATCATTTTGAACCTCAACTTCTCAGATTTACTTGAAATTTGGTATATGGGTACTACTTTTATCTACTAGAACAATTGTGAAATATTACTGAGATATGTCTAACCGTTTTTGAAATATTGTTGGTCTCTAAAGCCCACAAAAATAGGTCAAAAAACAGAAAAAATCATGATTAAGAATAGCGTAGATGTTTACCAAATTTGACTATGACTATGAGATTGGTGTCGTTTAACAGTGCATTCCATGCCACTTCATACGATATACAACAATGTATAGGTTGGTTCTGAGAAATTTTCTCATATGAAATTATATCATATGAAACGGAATGGAATCCGCTGTTAAACGACACAAATCTGATAGTCCAAGTCAAATATTGAAAACATCTACAGTTATTTTTAATCATAAAATGCTATTTTATGGAATTTTATCACTAGTCTTCAATTTTTTTGCTAATGAAGAAATTTTTATCCCACGTTTATATTCTTTTGTATGAATAAATATAATTATACCTATTTTTTAAAAAAATTAAAAGATGCCCTTTTCGAGAAAATTGAAATTAAAATTTTAAACTAGGTTTTAAGAAAATTTTTGTATTACCGACCTACACATTGCTGTATATCATATGAAATGGGGAGTTTAAGGGCGGATTCACACTATCGCTCCGCTCCCGCTCCACTCCCGGTCCGCTCAAATATTCTAAAGAGAAATAGACAGAGAATTACACTATCGGTACCGCTCCGGTCTCGCTCCACTCCCGGTCCGCTCTCGCTCTACCCCATTCACACTAGCGCTCCGCTCCCGGTCCGGTCTCACTGGCGAAATATTCTAAAGAGGAATAGAGAGAGGTTAATCACAATATAGGCACAGGTCCGGCCTCGCTCCGCTCCCGCTCCACTCTCGCTCCACTCCCGCTCCACTCCCGCTCCACTCTCGCTCCGCTCCAGCTCCACTCTCCTAAAGTCTTTTCATATTCACATTATATAATTTTACACCGTTCACGATTGAAGCCATTAATAATAGAAGCCGTCTGAATTTGGATTTTAATTAATAATTAACTTTCAGTTATTAAAGTATTTATATATTAATTAATTTTACGGCCAAGAAAGTTCAACTTTAAAAAAAATATATATATATATATACATAATTATAAATTACTTTAATTAATGGTGAAGAAATAATTTTTTTTTTTTTTTTTTTAACTTTATTTCTATATTCACGCCTGTCTTAACTGAAAGACAATCAGTGAATTTGCTGAAATTATGTGACAATATTGGCATGATAGGCGTGGGGAAGAATTTTGCCCAGCGGCAACTCTTCCTGTCTTGATTTGCACTCAGGCAGGGAAATACCGGCTCCCTTTTATTCTTCAATAGGTGTTATCGGGCATGTGGGTAGGCCAGTGCTTAATGTTTGGGCGACCTTTGACAATTGCTGTAGAAGGCTAAAAAGAGGCTGTATAAGGTTATTCAAGCCTCTAACCAAGTTGGTAAGTTGCTCTGGTAATGAGTTGTTTTCAGTGAGCTGTGCCGGCTGATTGTTTCTCTTCCTCTTTTCTGAAGATTCCTGTTGTTTTTGGGCTAGTATCCTTTTACTAATTGGTCTTGCAGGGCGCTGCTGATAGTTTGATTCCAGCTTTGAAGGACCCGAATGAGGTTGCTGCTGTTGTGGGAGAGGCGGAAACTCATCTATCGGCGGAGGGACATTGATTTGTGGACGTTTTCTCGGATTCCTGGCTGCTTTCAATTTTTTCAGAGCTGGACATCCTCTGTAGCTAGCAGGATGAGGTCCACCACAATTGGCACACTTTGCTGCGGTTTCTCTTGGCTTGGTGCATTCAGTGCTTTCATGGCCTCGACCACATTTTACGCATTTTGGTGCGTGATTGCAATAACTTCTTGTGTGTCCGTATTGCTGGCACCGTATGCACTGGAGAATGATTTTCTTTTTCCTGGGTTCTTCGATTATTACGTGAGTATGGTAAATAAATTCGATGTCAAATATTTTTTCATCATATGTTGATTTACTTATGTCAACGAAGAACATAGGTAATGGTTTTTTAAAACGAGAGATAGCATTTACTACGTTAGTGGCTTCGTAACCAAAGTTTCCTAATTCTTGTTTTATGATTGAGACTGGAGTCGCGTGATGTAAGTTTTTTAGGACAACTCTGGGACTTCGATCTTCAGGTAATTGGTACGTATGGAAATCCGCACCTTTCTCTCTTAAACTGGCTACTAGTCGGCGATATGTGTCTGTATTCTCGGGGTATACGCTAACACCATTAACATTAGATTTTAATTTGAAACTATTTTTACCACAGAACTTTTGGAGGAATGATACTAATCCAGTATAATCCTGTATATTATTTAAGTTTATCGGTGGAGGCCTTACACGGACAGGCTGTTTCATACTTGTGTTTGATAAAAGTGGTTCAATTTCATTTTCGTCAAATTTTGATAGGGCATCGAAACTATTTTTGGTGGCAGTGATGTCTTTTGCCTCTTCTATTTTTCTTGCTTGAGGATCCGTTTTACGTTTTCGGCCGGTAACCAATTCCCAGGCTCTGATAGCTTCGGCGTTTGGATCTACAACCTCCATGTTGCTGGTCGATGCCAAAAGTGCATCATCCATTCTTGACTTCACTTAACTTGACCTTCCTCTATCTTCAACCTGTTGTTTAGTTGAGTTCAGGATGGACCTAGCTCGTTTAAAAACAGGAAACTTGTAAAACAATTTTACATAAAATATTTTTAACCTTTTAGCTTCAGTGGTTACCATATGATCTCCAAGAAATAATTTAAATTTTTTTCCGAATGTATTCGAATACGCTTGAAATGATAAAAAAAAATCACCAACAATACGCGCGGTTTTTCGACGTGAAAAATTCAGGTTATGTTTGAGATATATTTTGCTATGAATTAATGTACTCGTAAAAAACGGTCACCGATTTATTTATTGACTACATACTCATTGCTATTATAAAATAATGTTTAATTTGAAACGAATAAAAATGCAGTATATTATGAAAAATGTCAGATCATTAACAAAAAAATATATTAAAGCAAAAAATAATTAAAATATTAATCAGGAAAAGAAGAGAACACAATCGGTAAATTTGTAGCATTTACCGATTTCAACTTGAAATTTTCAAGCGTATTCGAATACATTCCGAAAAAATTTAAATTATTTCTTTACCATTAATTAAATTAATTTATAATTATTATTATATATGTTGCAATATATTCTTTTTATTATATTTTTTGATAATATTATCTTCTTCATCAAGAAAAGTACACTTACCAGCTATTTCTACAAACGAAAAATTAATTTTTTTTTTTTTTTGCCGTAAAATTGAAGAATAAATGAATACTTAAATAACTGAAAGTTAATCATTAATTAAAATCCGAATACAGACAACTTCGATTATTAATGGCTTTAATAGCTTAAACCTTTCAAAAGTGAACGGTGTAAAATTATATAGTGTGAATATGGTAAGACATTAGTAGAGCGGACCGGGAGTGGAGCGGGAGCGGAGCGCTAGTGTGAATGGGGTAGAGCGAGAGCGGACCGGGAGCGGAGCGAGAGTGGAGCGGGCGCGAAACCGATAGTGTGAATAGGCCCTAAAGACACCAATCTCATAGTCCAAGTCAAATTTGGAAAACATCTACAGCTATTGTTAATCATAAAATGGTAGATTTATGGAATTTCTTCACTAGTTTTCAATTTTTTTAGTAATGAAGAAATTAAATTAGATACAATAATGCCTATATTTAAAAAAAATATATAAAAAATTTTAAAAATGCTCTTTTTGAGAAAATTGAAATTAAAATTTTACATTTAGTTTTAAGAAAATTTCTTTAGTACCAACCTATACATTGTTGTTTATCATATGAAACGGCATGGAATGCGCTGTTAAACGACACCGATCTCATAATCCTAGTCAAATTTTGAAAACATCTACAGCTATTTTAAATCCTGATTTTATCTGTTTTTGGACCTATTTTTGAAGGCTTTAGAGACCAATAATTCAAAAGCGGGTTGACATTTCTCAGTAATATTTTTTAATAGTAATAGTAATATCACAATTTTTTTAGTAGATACAAGTATTAAACATGTACCAAAATTCAAGAAAATCTGAGGTGGTGAGGCTCAAGCCTGTGTTGAATTGACATAGAATGAGCAACAAGTAAGGTGTTCCAACCTCCTAAGTAGGTAGCTATGTGTGTAACGACAATGTCCAATCCTCAGTCGGTACTACATCAATTTATCTTTCCTTGCTATTCTGTAGCTTGTGATCTATTTCTTATAGTCAGCTTTTACCTTGGTTAATTGGCAATTTTCTCTCGCCCAACTCTTCTCCTATTCTGCTAATTGCATTTTCTTCGTTTGGAGCAATAATTTAAATTGCTCTAACTAAGTAAAAAAGAACTATATGAAGTAAGAATCGGTGATTTAGTTAGTCAATCTCGATGTAAGGTACATTCATGAGTAAATTTATTCATACGTGTATATGAATTCTATTCATATGTATTGAATAGCCTAATTTTCGCGCAGCTAAAACAAATGCACAGCAAGTATCATAAAACCAGCAAGTATGAAATCATTTTTAAATTAGTGTTAGGTAATAATTATTTAATATGACGGAACTTTTCACTTTCTCTTACCTGTTTTTTTATTTATTTCACGCTATTATGATTAATTCCAATACTCTTCGGGTTGAATGTTGCATTTGTTGTTTTGAAAAACAACAAACTATGGCTAAATTATTGGAATTTCGTTAAAAAACAACTATTACATCAAGCCCCGGGGAAATTCTTGGATAGGAAAAGTGTCGATAAAGTATTCATGTGACCTAAGTCAGCTGTTGACCAATAATGTGGCCTAAGCAAATAGTCCCTGAATCTCTTTTGCGATCCCTTTCAAGATTAAATTCGTGTTTTCCTTTTCTTTCTTGTAGCAAACAAGAAGGAGGAGGAAAATACTGTCCCTTTTCTTATCTTATACAAAGTAGGCAATATCTCCTCCTTCATATAAGAGCAAGATGCTTAAATTCAGGATGCTCTATACTGCAAAATTTGACAATTCTAAAGCTTATAAGATGCTGTAGATGGCACTCACCCCAACACACACAAGTATGTATGTATATATATATATATATATATATATATTTTATAAGAGAAAATATCCGTCATGGCCGGGATTTGGACCTGGATTTCCTAATAAATAGCAAGGTGCTCTTGCACCATGAGCCACCAAGAAAATATGGGTTCATATTCCGGCCACGCCCTATCTTTTGTCTTCTTATAAATAATATTTAAAAATTATACCGAGTTTTCCAAGTCTGAACCTTTTCCAAGCAACCCTTTCCAAACCCTTGAAAATATCTTTTAAGTTTTAACTTCACCCATTCCAAAGAACCTTACAAGTTATATAAAAATTATGTTCGCGCAAACGAAATAACGTAGAAAAAAAGGAATAAGAAGACGAAAGAATACTCACGGATGCTAAGCAAATACTAACTTTATTTACATCTTAATCCTATATATATATATATATAATCTAAGCTGTTTACATCCTACGATTAGTATTAAGTTATATATTGTGTACCTCTTCACCAGAATATATTGTCAATATATTATAGAATAATATATATTCAATGGAATTGGTTACAATTGAAATAGATAGGGTGACGATTCAGTTGTAAGGGATTTGAATTGGAAAGGGTTAGAGTTGACTTGGAAAAGATTATAGCTGACTTGAAAAAAAATTCAAATAGTCTTGGAAATGCTATATTCAAAATCTTAATTTCACCATGATAAGAAAAAGAATTGAATTAATATTTAATTTAAAAATATTATTATTATTATTATTATATTATTAATAATATTTAATTTAAAATTTTTAGATTACTAAAAAGTTAAGCTTAAATAAGTAGTTTCTCCTTTGCATTTCAAAATAAAATAGTGAATTTACATTTCTGCAATCAATTAGAAAACCAACAGGATTCTTTAACAAATTAATTTTCAAATAAAAAAGCTAATTGATCAACACATTACATTTAATCAATAAGTAATGTATAAGTGAATTTAATGCAATATGAGTGAACATTTCTTAGTAGTACAGTAGGGAATAAAACAGACATACAAAAAAGAAATAACGACTGAATGTAAACCGAAAACAAAAAGTTTGAAGTTTTCTTATTGTAGTTATGAAAAAGAAGTTGGTTTGATTACTATGTATGATGAGCCTTCCAGTTGACAAAATGACCAACTCCAATTTCAGCATATTTTCAATAAGATTCTATCACCCCTCATAGCTCAGGGTAAAAAGAAATATGGTAAAGAAATTGTGCCTTCATTTGCAGCAAAATTAATTTTTCTGCAAATGAATGGTTCCTTATAGGGGCGGACTCTGCAGAGCTCGAATCTTAATATGAATACCAAGTTAAAACCGAAGTTTCAAGAAGGTGGTTATTTTGTTCTATATTTCCTTTAATTTTAAATTTTTTCTGTTATTAAAACTACCACACAACTACCGGAGCAAAGCCGGGTACCCTAGCTAGTATAGCATAAATGTATTTTAATTTATAGATGTTTGAAATAAGATCTTGGATTCTTTTCCTGCTTTTAAAGGGTTTTGTATACTTAAAATATAGAGAATACTTGTCCAAAAGCTGTTTAATTTTAATTTGCTTTTCAGGTAAATTACTTAAGTAAAAGTTTGGTAAGCTGAATTACAGGGTTTCAAGTTATTGTTGAAGACCACTTTTGTTGGATGACTTTTAGAAGCACCTTCAAAACGAGGAAGTAAGGTATTGTTCGTAAAATCTCTAGTGAGATGTTCTCCAGGATTCGATTTGTAGGTTGGAAATGAACTAAACGGATTAAAGATGAAGTTGACAAGCTCTTGGGGGAAGTTTGGTATAGCATTAAATGAATAGAGCCTAGAATTTTTTCCATTCCTTCCGCTTTGAGCTTCTGGGGTCTGCATTTCAATCAACTTTCTCAATACAGAAATCGAAAACCAGCGGAATTCCTCGAACTAAATTCAATCTATAGTAAATTGAGCAAGGTCGTTTTGGGACTTGGATGGACTCAATTAAAAAAAAGAAGTAAATATTATTACATACTTAAGGAAATAGCTGTCGTCGAACTTATGTGAACATGATGTCTCAGAAGTAAGTAAGACAAAAATAAATTGTTATACCTTTGAAGTGGAATTTTCTTGTAGATTTTTTCCTCTCTAACAAGGTATTAATACGTAAAGTGGTTAGGAAAGTTAAGTAGATTCAAGAGAACAAATCAAGAAAAAATACAAGAACTAAATCAAATGCTAATGAATGGCGTACGATTTTGTGAAATTATTAAATAAAGTAGTATTGAGGTTTAAATAAAGATTAAAAGGTCAATCCATATAACGTGATCCAGAGGTGGGGTTGCTTCAACATTTTTATTTTTTTAAATATTTTTTGCTAAAACGATGCATTCGAAGTTCAAAAGTGCAATTAGATTATTTTTTAAATTTTTTTTCCCAATGACGGCCATATTATTTTCGAACAAACGCGTATCTTTAGCTATTTCAGTGCTCTGCTTCAAATCAAACATCTCCTCTTTTACTCATCCTAGAACATTCAAATAAAGACCAATGTCTTTAGAAAGGTCTGACTTTTAATAAAGGTTATTACAACTATGAACTTAAAACTAAATATTACGGTTCATGTACCCCTTCAAAGGTCTAAGCGGTAAATTTAAAAAAAAATTACAAGAAGATAAATGACTGCTTGTTATTTCTTTTACTTTTCAAGCTGTGGACTTGCACGGTTTTTTGATAAAAAGTTTTGAAATCTTGAAATTTCCAAAATTTTAAAAGTTTAAAGCTTGACATCTCTATTGGGCAAGAAAATACAAATTTGAAATTCAGCCCAGATTTAGTCCTTGGGTAGAGGATTGAACTGTCAAAATTTCATTTTGTCGACTCAACTAATTGCAAGGATATTAAACATTGAAAAGCACTAAAATTAGTATTATAATCAAAGCGCTAAAACAGCATATATTATACACATAACATATAGCATATATAGCAACAACAGAACGTGGATAGGTTTGTTTAACGTCCCTCTATGCTACTGAGGCTAATCGGACGATGCTACAGTGGGAGTCCTAAATTTCGCCTATCCAAGTCCTAAAAATCGCCTATCCATTATAGGATAGGGATATTTAACGAGTACCTGACATCGTACAGGCTCATTATTCATTTGACGTCTTATCCGAGGGACGGCATAGCCAAGGATATTTACTTCCATTAAAAAATCCTAGGGCCACCTCAGTATGCGAACCCGCGACCTTTAGTATTGTAGGTTGCCAGGCTGACTACTACACCACAGGTGACCCCACGTTGATGGGTGTTATAGGATTTATAAACACAATAAATAACTAATAAAACTGCACATACAAATCCTTGAAGTATTTAAAATTATATAATCAAATTTGAATTGTATGTTGCTAAATTTTATAAAATTTCCGTGACTGGTGCAAGCCAGAAGTTGATTTAGAGGACTGATATGTTAAAAAATTTCAAATTTCATTCAATTTTTCATTAGATATTTTAATAATAAATTATAATGTAACGTGAAACAAAAGACAAAAACACATAGTTTAGAATAGCACTAAACCTTTTGTTGGAACAAACTGTCATTGCACACGTTTGTGACTACGATGTTCGAGTGCCATCTACGCCGGCCCAGAAGGATCTAGAATGTTCTCCTTACGACTATAGGGTAAACTGTACAGTTATTGACACCCTTAAGACTACATTTCTTTGGTTAAATTAAAATAAATACTTTTTTTCTGTAATCGTTGAATAATGGTAACATTACTAAACTGAAATGAGTGAAGAAAGTGAAACATTTTGCAATAGAGTGAAGAAAGAGATTAATTTCTTCACAAGTGAAGAAAGTGAATTGCCTTCTTAATTAGTAATAAGTATAAATTAAAAAATAATTTGAAGTTGGAAATTAAATGCTTTTAAATGTTTCTTAACATTGTAAGAATTTATTTTAACAAAATAAATTGAAATGTGAATGAATTATTGGTGGAAATAATCAATATATTTTAAAATTTAAATATAATAATAATTACCTTCCTTGTTTATAACCTGCACTTGTTTATAACTGCACTACTTCACAATCATTTTAATTTAAACAGACATCTTTGATATTACTAAAAAACTTCAAAAAACACTGTTTGATTAAATATTATTATTATTATATTATAAATATAATTATATATTATAAACAGAATGTAATGTAACTATAAATATATATAATAAATAAAATGTTAAAATAAATTAGTACCAGTTGTTTTATAACTATGCTTATAACATTTCACAACCATGCTTATAACCTACCAACAACATATCATAATCTTCACAACATCCTAATTTTGTTCATATTCTGGTTAGATCTGATCATGTATTACACGATTACAGAAAAAATTTAATATTACACTCGTGAAAAAAGTAGAATTTACAACTCTCGTGAAATTACCACACTCGCTTCGCTCGTGTGGGTAAACGTTTCACTCGAGTTGTAAAATGATCTATTTTCGTCACTTGTATAATAAATAACTATTATGTAGGGGTCAAATTGAAACTTCCTATAGCTCCTCTTTATCTATCCTTACAAAGACTCAAGGGGTTCTTTTGGGTAAAAAGTTCAATAGTTTTACCATATGACAATATTATTGTTAAAAGTGCAAAAACTAGTTATTGACAACCTGTGGATTTAATTTTGAAATCTTCACTATGGTTTGTTTGTTAAAGTCTTACTTCATAGATGACTTAGAGGACCCTTCAAACATTAGATTCATGTGTATCTTGAAATAAAATTAGAACTTGTTTACTTATTTATTTAAGTTAAAGTTTGGGTTTCGATAACTGTATGGTTTACCCTATATAAGGAGCGATGGACTGAAGAGTTAGACGTGTCGTGTTGTGAAGCTCAAGTCGTATGGCTATTTCTGTGTTACAAAGTGATAAATTTTGTAACCTGTTTAAATATTTGTGTTTTCATAATTTGTGTGATATTGAAAATGTTTATTTTCTTTAAATAAAAAATGATTAACCCACAAAAGTGTTACAATACCTTGTTTTGATCAGGTAACGATTTCATAAACGTTTGTAGTGTTTTATGATATCCTGTTACATTGAACAAGTTTTAGCCTTTCTCGGTGGGCCCATAGCAGACCATATTCAGAATGCGATCAAATAGTGTCTTACACGTTGAACAGCGATTCATACAGTTACTTTTAAGTCTCTGGTGCCAGTCACTGTTTTGTAACGCAGTTAAGTACTAATTTGAGTTCTAAGAGTTTGTTTGATATTTTTATGTAAAATTAACACCAATAAAATTATTTATTCACATTGTTGTTACAGTATAAATTCACAATATGAGTGAATAATGTATTTATTTTAAGGAAAGTATTCATAAATTTGAACACAAAACTATGCCACGAATGTCCTTTGACAGTGGTAGAAAGTTACTGAAGGGCTTTTGTCGACGATTCATGTTACCGCAATCTCACGCCTTGTTCTATTTAAGGTGGTAATGAAAATTACAAATTAATATGCTCTCTCTGACGCAGGAGAGGAGGAATATACGGCTCTCTTGGCTGTAATACCGACCCAACAAAAATAGAACTCCATAATTAAAAACTATTAAGTTTTAATAAATTAAAAATAAAATGAATTTAATAATTCAGGAGAAATTACTTGATACTATAAAAAAGAAAAAATGTATTTTACCAAAGTAAAATTAATATTTACTGGCAACTCAAAATAAAAACGAAAGGTGTAGGAGCCTTATAATCATGGAATAAGTAACAAGCAACTATACAAAGTAACGATTACATTAATTATAGAAACCGGTTAATAGCATAGCAATCGGTAAAATAGCAAGCCATTGCCATTATTTTTAACGTATTCCAGCAGACAATTACTGGGTCCAGCTAATGGTTTCCTCAAATAAAGCATCAGAGAAATTAGAAAAAAGATATGATTAGGCGTAATCATCTTTTAGATTGACTTCTTTGGAATGCCTGATCTCTACAGTTAAAAATGTTTCCATATTTTTCTTTTCGTTTCATATATATTGAATAGATAATATTGTAACGTGAAACGAAACACGAAACATATGATTTAAAAGAGTCCTAGACTTGTTGGAACAAACTGTTCTATTACGTGTTCGTGACTGTTCAGGAATAATTTACGCTTGCCTAGAACCTCCCAGGATGATCTGTTTCAGACTAAATATAAGGTGCGATGGACTGGAGAGTTAGTGTTGCTCTGAAGATCGAAACATATGGTTACGTTTGCGTTGTCGTTACAATTCGAAACTTTTTGTAACCTTCTTGATTATTTGAGTAAATTACAAATAACTATGTAAATTGTCATTTTTGTTTAATACATACAAATAAAATAAAAAATTATTTTAACCCACATTTTAACCCCTACCCTGGGTAGGGCGCGGTTGATCTGACAGGCACAGGCTTTGGTTTTCCCGGTGTTGCTCTCTTCATCTAATGCCCTCAGTCAGTTTGTCACCAGTCATCAGAGAGTTGTGAAATAGCCATCTTGATCTGACAAGCTCACCGCGCCCAATTACGTTATCGACCAAGGTAAGTGTTTTCGTCTTTTAAATTACAAAAACCATTTCATTTAAGTTTCTGTAACCCTTTATAGGGTCTCTTCCTTAAAGTTAGCATTACCATGCATTACAGAAGCATGCGGGTATTAGGCTCACCGCGCCTTTGTTGCAGATTCCTTCCGGCTGATGATCGTGGAAAATCATCTCCACCCCGCTCTCACAAGAGGTCCAGATGTTGTGACTGCACGGCGGAAACAGGGATACGTCGACTCCCGAACTATTCCTGTGTGAAATGTAACAGAATATGTCTAACCCATGCAATACCTCTTTGTACAACTTGCTCTTCAGCGTGCTCATGTGCACCTCCCTCAGCAGTTCTGGATGTTGAATCTGACCGATTTGTCTCCACATACCTTAAGTAATTATTATTATGTTAGTTGTTTTTTCTATTTCAATGTGACCTTTTTGTATTATATTCTATTTCCATGTTTTGCGTTTTTTATCTTTCCCTTGGTTTGTTTTTTGTTTAGAGAAATAAATACTCATAATATTTTTATATTTTATTGTTTTCCCTTTTTGTCTGCATTGTAAAGATTATTGGTAAATTTTGGTTTAATTTAATACGGTGCTTTATGGATATTATGTATTTTTTGTGAAATGTGCCTGTCAGGCTCAGCGCTCCCCGATCTTGAGGATCTTTTTTAAATGT
Source organism: Aelia acuminata (assembly GCA_911387785.2). NCBI lineage: Eukaryota > Metazoa > Arthropoda > Insecta > Hemiptera > Pentatomidae > Aelia > Aelia acuminata. The sequence goes on along the minus strand of OU426978.1, from coordinate 215,240,377 downwards.
GTCAAATGGTGTTACAATATGCATAATGGTATTCATCATGCAAGGAGTGTGATGGTAACATCATTGTTGAGAAAACGGCATGCATGAACTTGTGGAAGGAACACTTTGTGAACATGTACGCCGGAGATCAGGGTGAGGATGAGGCAAATCGCAATCACCTAGTCCTACAAGAAGAAGATGTAGAACCACCAGACATCGAAGAGGTAACCGATGCCTTAGAAAAGCTAAAACATCACGAGGCACCTGGAACAGATGATATTCCCGCTGAATTACTAATGTTTAGTGGAGAAAGACTGGAAAAAGCCCTTCACAATCTGATTATGGACATTTGGGAAAAGAAAGACATACCGGCAGACTGGAAGAAATCTTTGACACGTCCCGTATTTAAAAAAGGGGACCCCTTCGATAGTGGAAAGTACCGGGGCATAGCTCTGCTACCATGTGCATACAAAGTGCTTTCGAACATTATTTGCAAACGAATACTCCCAATCGCAGAAAGAGGACTAGGCCCTTACCAATGCGGATTCAGAAAAGGCAAATCAACAGTGGACCAGACGTTTTGCCTCAGGGTAATACTGGAAAGAGGACGTGAGTTTTGTATAAAAACTCACCACCTGTTTGTGGACTTTAAAGCGGCCTATGATAGTATTAATCGAGAGGGTCTCTATGGGCTTTATTTACGGTACGACTTAAATAAGACTAGCAGTAAGACGGATGAATGTCTCGGAAGGCCTGATAAGATTAATAAGAATGACTATGAAAGGCCTCGATTGTTCAGGGTTCAGGGCGATCGCTCTGAGAGTTTCCCATCCACAAAAGGGGTCCGTCAGGGGGATGCACAAGCCTGCCTGCTTTTTAACCTTGCTCTGGAAAAGGCAATAAGAGATTCTGGAATTCAGACGACGGGAACCATCATAAACAGATCCTAGAATACGCCGACGACATTGATATAGCTGGACGATCAAAAAAAGCAGTTGAGGAGGCATTCCTTTCTCTAGCAGAGGCCGCAGGAAGACTCGGTCTAGTGGTAAATCATGATAAGACCAAGTATATGGTAGCTTACCAGCGCCCAAGGTATCCTGGGAAGAAAGTAAGTTTTGGAACATGCACCGTCGAATGGGTCTCCGAATTCACGTATCTGGAATCACGGGTCACATGTGACAAAGCCATTGGAGCTGAGACCAGAAGAAGGATATTGGCCGCAAACCGGTGTTTCTTCGGACTGAGGTCTGAGGCAGGAAGAGAAGACATAATGGACTTGAAATATAAGCAAGGCAAATGTTCATTTTATTTCTTATCTTGTTTTTCAGCAGAAACTGTACTACCAATACAAAAATAAAACTGTTGTTTTCTTTCATTATATCAAAATTATGTTGATCACTGAACTTTTCCACTTTACTTACAAACTACTAATGAGGGAGGGCATACTCCCCCCTACCAGGGAATTGGGAATGTTCGAACTCAACAACTCTCATCAAACGATTTCGCCTGAGATAGGCTGGTCATGTGGCCAAAATGAAAGACGATACCCCTACCAGGGAATTGGGAATGCTCGAACACAACATATGGTGACCCCAACGTGATGTCAACACTAATTTAAATAAAATATTAACAAAAAAGTTCAGTGATCAACACAGTATGCAACAGGTCCTGTGACCTTTACTCAATGCCAGTTTTTTCATTTTGGTCAAGTCAACTGGCCATTCAACTAAAAATAAAATTTTATTTACTTAATAAACATTTAATTCATAAATGTCCTATTGCTTTAAGTCAAACAGCTAATTCTCAGGATCTCTGTATAATTTTAATAATTATTACACCTACTGGTATTTGTTTTCACTCGAAATCATTTTCTTTTTTGTAATTTATAGAAATAGTTTTCTAAAAGAGCAAATGTTGAAATTTATTGTTTATTTTAAAAAGAGAACTGAAATGTGTTCATAGTTAAAAAGCTGAATTGATAAAATAATTCATTTCCTGAAATTATAGATTAACATTTTTTTTTATTAAATTATATTTATTACAATTACTTATCTGTATCATCTAAGGCCAAGTCAAAACATTTCAGTAAATAACATTAATTTTACCTTTTTTTTTTTTGTTTTGCTTTTCTGGCCGCAATATTTTACTATCACTGTTATTTAAATTTTATTTAAATGTTGTACTTACATTTCAATTACTTATACTTTGGAAGTATAATTACATTTGTTTAGTTACTTTTATTTCTTTTGCTTCAAATTTAAATTTTATACTTACATTTCAATTACATATACTTTGAAAGTATAATTACATATACTTTGAATTCATGTTGTTTAGTTACTTTTATTTCTTTTGTATCAAATTTAAATGTTATACTTACATTTCAATTACTTATATTTTGAAAGTATAATTACATATACTTTGAATTCATGTTGTTTAGTTACTTTTATTTCTTTTGTATCAAATTTAAATGTAATACTTACATTTTAATTACTTGTACTTTGAAAGTGTAATTACATATACTTTGAATTCATTTTGTTTAGTTACTTTTATTTCTTTTGTATCAAATTGTAGGAAAATGATTTTCTAAAACAAGGTATTGACATTGCAAAAATATTTATTGATCACTTTGTTACAATTCAATAGTTTAACTGATTAACTGTAAACGTTCACCTTAAACAATTTCTTGATCAAAACTAATAACTTTTTGAATAAAAGAATGAACTCATTTCTTAGCTTGTAAAACATTGCATCATTTGAAACAGTACACAATTCATTAAACATTGATAACCAATCAATCTAAACTCATTTAATGTAAAATTTGTTTCACTAAATCAATCAACTAAGAACATTCATCATCAATTAAACACTATTTGTCTCAAGCCCACACACACAGATAAGAGATCCATGAGGGAGCAGCGCGCGTAGAAGTAGGTTCCACTGCTGTTTACTACCGCCATAGAGGTTCAAGCATAAGCGCTAGGAGATCGATTCTTCAAACTTCAAAGTTGCACAATAGATTCATTTCATCACAGGTAACTAATGTTAGGTTATCATAACCATTATCATTTCATTTTACTATTTTATCTATAACACTTAATATATCATTTTCTTTCAGGTGCACACACTGCGTCATACATTGACCGTGCTCACTAATCATTTTATTTCTAATTTTTATTAACAATTTTCGCCATCGATTGGCACTAGCTAATGAGCACACTTAGTCAAACATTGACCACGCTCATTACACACTAATCATTTCGCCATCAATCGGCGCTATAAATATTACAGCTGTTATTTACTGTTTAACTCTTTTGTTTTTCAGTTCATAGTGCAGCATACATTTACTTTTTTTTTTATTGAACAGGATGATCTATTTGCAGTCCTCTATTCATCATCCGCTCATTTCTCATGGCGGTTTCTATTTTTACAGGATCACTGTCTTAACCAATTGAACTTTTGCTGAACTTGCTTTGTTTGTTTATATGATTTTCTTTTCTCGTTGGTATTTCTTACACCAGCCAGCCCTCATTTATTGTTGTCGCCCTGTCCTCTTTTCTGCCATTCTTGCCACCCTAGTCCTATACTAATCTTCAGGATACCACGATCAGTTGTTGATTTCAATCAATATATTAAATCCCTTGAGCGAAAACTACGCGCTGTACGCCGTAACATATTGGGCACATCAGAAGCTAGACGCAATGCCATCGTTGGCCCAAACCAGAGACTTCTCTTTGAAGCAACGTTGGAGTCTGCCCACACTGATTGGCTAGAATTCAAAAGATATTATGATGATCTCGCCGACTCTTATCTCGAGCAAGGTCGAGAAGAAGCATTTCCCAATGAACAGTGGGACGCCATCTATGACGAACTCTTGAAGGAAATCCGAACATCCAAGAGTTACCTCATGCAACTTCAAAGGTCAGACAAGCAACACCCTCAAACTGATTTGACTCATTTTAGAGACACGTTTGTGTCACTGGTCCATGACGTCGATGGACTCACAAATGTGGAAAAATTCCATTATTTGCTAGGCGCCCTTAAGGGAGAAGCAGCCTCTTTGGTCTCCAGGTTTCCCGTAGAAGATCGCTCTTACATCCTTGCGTGGGAGAAGCTTGTTTCCACCAACGACGATCCAAGAGCTTTGGCCACCGTATTTGTCCAACGCATTCTAGACACAAGCGTGAAAGACATCTCCGATGAACGACGTCGCTATGAACGGTTTTTATCTGGAGTTGCGGACAGCATCTACGCCTTCAAGGGACTACGCCTGACGGACCCTGCTGAGTTCCTGCTCGCTTCGCTGGCCCTGCGCACGCTCGACGGTGAAACCCGGAGGAACTTTGAGCAATCCCGCAATGGGGATCAGCAGTTTCCAACGTGCGAAGAAGTAATCTGATTCGTCCGAAAGCGCCTCACCGCCTTGAACTATCAAAGGAGATCGAAACTGGTCCCAACTTTCAAACTCATAACAAAGAAAGAAATACTTCGGGATACAAGGGTCCAAATTTAAATCAAAGAAAATACCAATCGGCGTCCTTTCACATGACCGACATAGTTGCGGGTCGCGTCACTCAAAATCAACTGAAGCAGAGTTACAAAAGCTAACAGTCTCCCACTGCTGTAGGTCATACTAATCCTACCACAAAAAGCTGCTTTCTATGCAAGGGAAGACATTTATTAGGCTACTGTCCCAAATTTATTGCTATGCAACCGACACAACGCCAGGAGTTTATACGCGCGTGGAAGGGTTGCATAAATTGCCTCCGTGAAGACCACAAAGTAAAGGAATGCCCTTCAAAGTGGAACTGCCGGTTTTGTAATCAAAGGCATCACAGCCTGATTCATCATACGGATGGGAAAAACAATCTCGCCGTTGACCAGACGACGAGTGGTTCGCATCAAGATTCTGCTTTCAGCGAAAATGGACCAAAGGCTTTCATCGGGTTTGGCTGCTCTCCTCACCAAGAGGGTACACAACCCGGAGTTATACTTCTGGGCACAGTTAAAGCTCTCGTGCGGGACGTTCGAGGCCATTTTCTGCCGTGCCGAGCACTATTGGATTGTGGTAGTCATCGGAGCTTCATATCCAAGAAACTATCCCTCCAGTTGGGTACAACCATCAGCCCTTGTTCAGGAACTATTACTGGACTAGGCGGCGATTCCATAACGCGTCCCATGGGATCAATGTCTGTCATCATCACTCCACAACCATCGGCCGAACAACACAACGCTAGTTGTTTAGTGGCTGATAAAATATCTTCTAACATGCCAAGCTCCGCCATTAACAACGTAGACCTTCGTCCTATTCAACAACAGTGGTTAGCTGATGAAGAATTCTTTGTTTCAAAGCAGGTGGACTTACTCATAGGATGTGACCTATACCCTCGACTCATTACTGGGGCTCCATACCCTTCGGGTATAGACGATATTCACCTCCTTCCAAGTGTCTTTGGATTGGTTGTTATTGGAAGATTGGGAAATCAAGATCTCACAGAAGTTCATAGTTCCTTCTTCACCGAATATCACTGCGCCAATGAAAGGCAGCTACAAGAATCTTGGGACATTGAGGAATCACAAGTTACGATAAGGTTCCCCCCGCAGGACGCATATTGTGAAGAGCAATTTGTTAAAAATCACTTTCGGACTGCCGAAGGACGCTATTGTGTCCAACTCCCTTTGGCCGATAATTCCAGCTTTCTTGGTAACAACCGAGAAACTGCTTCTAAGCGATTTTTCGCCCTTGAGCGAATAATGAACAAGGATCCTCATCAATCACAACATTACAGAGGATTTATGGAAGAATACGCCCAACTGAGCCACATGTCACCTGCAAGTGGACCTTCTTCTCACATCATTCCATATCACCCAGTCCGGCAGCAAGGTCCAGCTGGGACAAAATTAAGAGACATGAATAGCGCCTCGTGCCCTTCGACGTCAAAAAGGCCTGTGGGCCGCATTGTCAAAGTCCATCCTGGTAAAGATGGATTGGTGCGAGATGCGACTCCTCAGGGCATGAATCTCGTAAGAGCGACTAGCTCTTTGATACCACCTTTTAAGCATTCCTTTTCTCCTCCAGGAGAGAATGAATCACCTTAGGTGTTGTTTTATTCTTTTTATCTAAAAGAGGTTTTTTCAATTTTATTTAATAATTGGAAGTATTTTTTTTTCTTCTTTCTGTCCTTTTTTTCTCATTAGCTATCCTTTTTTTTTTTTTTTTTTTTTTTTTTTTTTATTCTTTAATCTTCTTTCTCCGAAAGAAATGCATTTATTTTGCTTTCTTTACTCCAAACAAGAGTTTTTTCATTATCATCATTACAAGTGTCTCACAAACACAGCATACAGATATGAACAACGCCCACACCTCCTCAACAAGACTCTACTCAAAAGCAAAACTGAGGTTATTTTATTTATTTATATTTTTCTTTCACTATTTTTCTTTTAAATTTGAACTTTACAAATTTAAGGTGGGCGGTATGTTCAGTGCACTCTGAACAAATCATATGAACTATGAGCCTAATTTAGCGCCACCTAGTGGCCAATCAAGTCAACTGTGACTTCTAAGTGTGACCCCCCTGGGTCAACAGGGTACAGTGATCCATCACTGAAGTTTCTTCATTTTTCTTTCTTTTCACTCAACAATGCCCGGCTAAGGACTCAGTAAGGGGACCCAGGGAGCCGGGATGGCAGGAAAAGAAGCAGGCGGCACATAATGGACTTGAAATATAAGCAAGGCAAATGTTCATTTTATTTCTTATCTTGTTTTTCATGTTTCAGCAGAAACTGTACTACCAATAGAAAAATAAAACTGTTGTTTTCTTTCATTATATCAAAATTATGTTGATCACTGAACTTTTCCACTTTACTTACAAACTACTAATGATGGAGGGCATACTCCCCCCTACCAGGGAATTGGGAATGTTCGAACTCAACAACTCTCATCAAACGATTTCGCCTGAGATGGGCTGGTCATGTGGCCAGAATGAAAGACGATGAAACGCCAAAATGATTACTAACGGAGATAGTGCTAGGCGGAGGAGAGTCGGCCGACCCCGACTTCGATGGATCGACTGTGTGGCTGTGGATGCAAGAGGTTTAGGAGTCCGCAACTGGATGGCAGCAACACAGGAAAGAGACTTCTGGCGGCTGATGATTGACGAGGCCTGGACGCGTCAACGTATTGTAGCGCCAAATTAATAATAATAATAATGGCTCTTTGGCCAATATGAGCTGTCCTATCTCTTTGGACTCCTGTCTGGACAAATAAGAGAGTTTTATTGGCCACCGCATGTCCCTAGTTTTTATTTGCGCATTAATCAATGAAATCATATAATTATTAGTGCCCAACTGCTTTCAAGTAGTCATTAATAGCGTGTGTTAAGTTTATAATTATTTTGTTTTTTATTCTATGCACGTTTTTTTCTTTTAAATTTTACTTTGTACAGATTTTTTTGTTTGCTTGATGTAGAGTAGTTGTAGATTTATGTTTGTTTGTTTTTGTAAATATTATTTTTATTAGTTACTTTTAACCGCTTTCTGCAGATGCACAGTTTTATTTTTTTTTATTTCAGAAAAGTTTTCTGTAAATAGTTATTTTACTTATTAAAGGTTTATTTTTTCCTTACGAACCTCTCCAGAATCCCTTACAGACTAAATAACCATCACTCATTATCCCCTGTAAATAGTAATATCTGAATACAATACATGAAAGGTTTAAAAATCAAATAAAATAAAAAATATTCTCCCGGAATGAAAATTTTGATTTCCGATAGTTGATTAGTACGAAGAATCTTTCGTATTTAGAAATTGAAAAAAAAAAAATTGTCCCTGTGGAAGAAGTTTGATTTGTTGCCTGTTAACTGCTAATACGATACTTACGCGTACCGCACTAAATTTTTATAAGCTTTAAATAATTAAAAAATGAAATCAATCAGGTGGTTTCCAATAGAGAATTCCTTTCCAGGGTTAAATTATTGATACAATATACTATCTAAATCTTGATAAATCAATGGTTAATGCACTGGAAACTCTGATATTGCTAACGGTAGAACGATGAAGAATTAGTTTCTAAGTTGTTTGTAACCGAGGGGGGGAGGGGGGCTGCTTTCTGAGTTTAATGCTCAAACTGTGTACGTACAAACTCCAATCACTGAGCCTCTAACCGTCAACTTCCTTGATAAGTAAGTGAATTCCAGTTCAATAGAATTATTGTTCTTACAGTACAAAACACGAAAATTATAGTATACACATTAAACACATACCACAAAAAAGTCATGGAAATTAATGGGTTGATTGAAGAGGTGAATGATCCGAAATTGAAGAATAATTGATTTCTTAAACCTTAAAACGAATAAAAACTTTAATATAAAAAAAAAAAAAAATCTGATGAGATGTAACACATAACTTTCACTTACCAACCAACTTGGAATAGAAACCGACGTGTTTTAATAATTGTGAAAACATTAAAAAATAGCTTTATCCACATTTTCTTACTTATTTTTGTTTGTTATTCTCTAAGAGGTATGAAGTACTATAATTATTTCAAAACTTGAAAGTCTTCGCTAATTTTCCAAAAAAATAGTATTTATTTATTATTTTAAAGTGGATGAAAACTAATTTCATCAATATTCGAGTATTATTTTTACCTTTATTTTTTAAATATTTTAACGTTAAACAAAAACATATGGTTATAAGTCCCAGACCTTTTGTTGGAAAGAATTAACAGTAGGAGCGAACTGAAATAGCACGTGTTTGTGATATCGGTGTTCGAGAACCAACCACGCCGTTCTACGAGTTTCCACGAGGTTCTAGATCATCTCCTTACGACCATATATAAGGAGCGATTGATTGGACAGTCTTAGTGTTGATTGTCAAGCGCAAGCCATATGATTATTCGTGTTACAAAGTGATAATTTTTGTAACCTTTTCTGATATTCGTGTATTTATAAATTGTGTGGCATTGACAATTCTTATTCTTCTTTGAATAAATATTATTTTACCTACAGAAGAGTTGCAATATTTATATCGTAAATTGGAATCAATAGAAGGTGTAATTCAGAAAATCGGAACTTAGTTTTAAAAAGCAAAACCGTTTGAAGTCCAGTATTTGCGGTTCCTAAGAACCTAAGTGCGCTGTTAAGATCCAATCAAATCCAGTCAAGATCCAAACAACTTCCCAAAATGTTGGATAAATTAATTTTATTGAAACAGTCAATGAAAATGGATTTAGGACAGTCATGTTCTTACGTACCGAAATAACTAAGGTAGGTTTATATTGTATATTTTATAAAATCAAAAATCTTTGGAGCCATAAATTATGAAAATCCTAAAATCATTCTAAATGCTTTCACATATCTGCAATTATTATAAGTGCATCTTCTAATCCCACCTATCGATTTGAAAGTCTACCGTTTTCTAATGAAATCATTATCGTAACATGTCATTAGGAAGATTTTCCATTTTTCGCCGACTCCGAACTCAGACATTCCCCAACATCCGGAAACCCTATTGGCTACATTCGCTGATGAATCAGCTATCTTGACATCAAACAAAGATAACAGCCACAGATCCACCTAACGTAACTTTCATGATAGGCTTACTCTAAATTCCAACCCACTAACACGAGCTCTACACACTCCCACAAACCCTTATAATCCGCCAGGAAGACTGTTGAGGCCTTGGCCAGGAGATTTTCTGCATTAAACAGTTATGTGTTTTCTTTTACATTTATTTTATCAATTTACTCGTTTTTACTTTGGTAATTCGATTTGTTTGTTTTGTGTTTTGTGTTTTTTTAGTGTTTTTTTTTTCATTCTTTCATATCAAGTCATGTCAGCATATTGGCTTATTACGCTAGAAGGTAGCAAATTTAATAGAAATGTCACAAGTTATCATACGTAAATAAAAAAATAAAATAAAACATAGATTCATTTCACTCCATTATTTCTAATGGTTCCTAGTTTTCGAAGTCGTTTTTAATTTTTTTCATGTTGCAGACTAGTTATGTTTTTAACATATTTGGCCCTGTATTAATTATTTTATTAAAACTATCTCCGAATGTTAACATACAGCAACGACTCATCATTTGGGGTATAAATTAAAATTCGGATTTTTAAATAAAATTTTTCTAGCTCCACTTAGACATTTTTTAACATTATTTATTTTTAGTAGCAAAAATTTCGGATCAAAATGTATTTCGGAAATGAAGATGTTCTGTTTTTAAAATTTAATTTAAATAAAAATATTCTTCACCTACTACCAATAAAACAATTTTATATTGCTGATTTAAAAAATGATGACTCAAAAATTATTATTATTTTCTGCAGTAAAATGTTAATTCAGAAATAATAATAAATATTGATTAAAAAAAAAATATATTCATGATAACAATCAGATGAATTATCAGAATGAAGACTCCAGATAAAAATTTTGATTGGGTTTGATTTTTTTAACTATCTATTTCAATCCATGATCATAGGCATAACTTTTGATTATATTAATACCGCATTCAAAATATAATAAATAAAATAAAATGTGCGTTTAATATTTTAGCTCGGTTGAAGAGAAACTTTGTAAGTGAGGGTTTGTGGTACTGTTGCTCTCATATTCTTTAGGGACGATAAAATTGCCGAGTATCAACGTTCTCACGAGTGTATCCTAGTTTTAATTAGATCGCAAATTACGACTTCTGCAAACTCTCGGCGGGTCCTTTTCAGTCAAAATTAGTGGGGTCTTAAGTATCTTTAATTAGATCGCGGTTTTCGACTTCTGCTCTTACTTTGACTCAAAGGGACACAAATAAACTCCCAGAGCGTTTATGTAAGGTCTTGCCAAGTGGTTTTCTCACACCTGTTAAATATATGAAAGCACGGGTCATTTTCGGAATTTCATTTTCAACTCTCATCACGGGCTTAATAATCTTGAAATTTATTGCCCTAGAACCCCTACTACTACTACACTCTGATCACGTAATCTTGATTCAAATCAATTTATTTATTTATGCCCTCTTCCCTTAGTAGAATATATGTAGACATTAAAATCTTTCTAACCTATCCCCATGGCTCCAATGGCTGTTTTCCATCAGTGCACAAAAGATTTATAGTACGCAGATTTGGGTAAATTGTAATCTGAATGATGATTAATGAATATGAATAATTGGTAATCATTAAACCAATCAATAATAAATAACCATTATTCAAGATCAGTACGGAGTATTTTTAATGATTATTGAGTTTTTATGGTATTCATTTGAAATGAATAATGAATAACTGGTATATAGTTATATATGATTAATGAATACTAATAAATTCAGTTTGTCATGTTTCATGAATAAAATATATTCATGAGCTAGGATTAATACAATATTTGTCAATCATGAAAAACAAATATTCACCAATCATAAATCATGAATATGATTTATTCATAACCATTATTCATTTAAATTTAAAAGACGAGGTTGCATTTCTGAATTTAAAGTAGTCCTAATGAGCAAGGACAAGTCCTTAGCAGAGGGTTTAGTCAACTTAACAGCATTTGAAATCACACGTAAAGAATTAGACCGTAATTCCAATGGGTATTAGTAAAGGTCTATTGATAAAAATGGAAAGAGCAAACAAATTTTCAATCATCATTCATGATTAGTAAGACGCAGAATTGTGATTTTTTTTTGTAATCATGATTAATGAATGATCAGTAATCATGATTAATGAATGATCAGTAATCATGATTAATGAATGATCAGTAATCATGAATAATGAATTCCCATTAGTCCTGATTAATGAGTAATGAGTAATCATGAATAATGAATTCTTCTTAATCATGATTACTGACTAACATTTAATAATGAATAATGGTCATTCATGATTGGTGAATACATTAAATTCATGAATACTCCACAGACCAGCGATTAATACTATTCACGATTAATGATTCCGCACTAAAGAATGATTTGTGAATGATTACGATCATTATTCATATTTTTGATTATTAGTCATAATCATGATTACATTTTTATTTAAATATGCCCAACTCTAGTGGTACGGGTAGTTCACTTCATTCACTAGCTGAGGGAAATCGTTCTCTGTTAGGACCTAGAGGCCAGCTTTCTTCAGGAGCTTGGCCCTCTATGGCTAAAAAACGGAGCAATCTAGAATGATGTCTCTGGAACTTTGCAACTGGACCACTGGGGATCTCGGTTCTTTAAAGACTGTGCAGTTTACCTCGGAAACCTCTATACCCCGCGAGACAAAGGTCTGGAATTACCGAATTTGCAACCAACTTTGAGCCGACTGTGGGGAAATATTTTTTGATAGTATCTCCTTTTGTAGTTTTCACCAACCACCAGTTCCAACGTTCATTGGTCTCTTCTCGTAATATAGTTTTCATTTCCTTTGGTTCTCTGCAATTTTAGAGCACATGTTTTCCGGTAGACCAGCTTAGCCTCCCCTTTTTTCCCTTGTGAATCAATACACCTAGAGTGCTTAATAGCCTATGCCATATGTATTTGTATAAATCGAAAATAGAGCAGATGGTAATAGGTTTCTGATTGATTGATTCTCTTGACCTTTTGGAAAGTCTAGCCAATGAACCGGAACTGCGCAATCCTGTCGAGAAGTCAACTCATGTTACTTTGTAAGTTATTGTAGCTCGAAGATTAATCATTGAAGTGCTACTTAATTATTCTTTTTAAAAATATAGGCTTTTTTAGTTAAATTGTTACATGCTTTTATTAGCAAATTTATGTTTGTTAATGCATACTATTAAATAATCATTCATTCACGGCACTTGAAGCGGTCCTTGGCCAGCTCAACTGCTCTTACCCAGTCTTCCCTGTCGTTACTGCGTCTGATGGATATACTTGCTCGCTTCTGATCCTTGGGGTGACAGCGTCCTTTCATCTTTCCTTCGGTCTTCCACTAGGTCTTACTCCATCGGATTTTCCATAATACAGTCTTCTGACTGTCATCTCTTCACCCATTCTGATTACTTGCCCCAGCAATCAGATCAATTGTAACCTTACAAATTGTCAAAACACTCAAGTCATCATACAATGGATACAACAGCTCTTTGTGTTATCGAGACGGACAAAACCATTCTCCTGCAGAGGTCCATAAATTCATCTTAGCATCGTTCTTCCGAACCTGACAATATTATCAGCTGATGTTATTCTATTAAATATTACTCCATTCTATTATTATTCTATAGGGCAAACGCCTATGATTAGAAACCCGAAGATAGTAACTTCAAAACTCGGAGCCAGGGGAACTTTAACAATTCTCGGCATCAACCCGGGAACCCCGTAAAGCCTAAAGGGCGAGGAGGGGAAGGAAAGAAAAACAAAACAAAAAAAACTATACATTGGTATGTTAGATTTAAACATTGTATTATGGTATGGAACGGGGCATAATACATGTATCCTTATGTATTATTATTATAATACATGTATCCAATATATTAGGAGCAGTCCCGACCATGCGTTGCTGTGGCTCAGTAGCTATAATGCGTTGAACTTATTATATCCTATTCTTTTTAATAGAGTCAAATCAAAGTTCAATGATAAAGATGACGTTTTAGCTAATCTAAAAATCAACGGGATCTAAAATAGAACTTTACGCTAAATTTAAAATTGTTTGGTATAGTATTTAGAAGGGTTGAACTTTTTATTTGTTTACATCTCATATTTGACTATAGTAAGTATTAATGATCCATTCATTTAGCGCTTACTGGATTATTTCAGCAGAGGCGAGGTTAAATATAAATAACACACATGCGAAAGGAACTAATAAAAAATATAATTAGAATAGGGTTTAGTGCTATCACAATAGTTAGCCAAAATCTACCAAATCAATCTTTTGTCATTTTAGGTATTAATTAAATTCAGAATATAGCACATGATGATATGACATTCAGGTTCTACCTGAAATTTCTTTTGCTAAAACAAGTAGATTCGATGATATCCCCGTATACACGTTAAAAGGCGAGGCATAATTGTCCATGGGAAAAACACGAATTTTCCTTGTCCAAGCAAGAAAACATAGATTTGGCTACTAGATGCTTACCCAGCCTAAATATCGAAAAAACATGTAATAAAAAAAAAAGAAAATAAATCCATTCACAACGTCATCTGTTGGAAGTTTACAGAACTTAGAAACAATCACACTCTGTTGTAGTATAATAAACATTTAATTTCTAGTCCAAGAAATTTTGAGCCAATAATCGAAATAACACTATCCTATCTTTGAATTTGGATAAAACTACACACAATGAGCCAAATGGTATAAAGATAGGTTGAGTAGTTTGTAATTTTACCCCCGACAATGATCGCGACATGAGATTTTATATATATAAAGATATTACAATTCTATAAAGTTAAAAACCATTTATATACACAATAGCTATAGTATAGTGTAATTTATTTTACAATATGTAAATTCAGATTAAGAAACTTTAAATAAATCATCTCTTACTTAATCAAAATAAATCACATTTTTCAGGAATGCCCATTTTATACTGCACAACTCAATTAAGCCCAAATATCTTAATTTTTAAAAAATAGGATCATCCTCAATCAATCCTAGGAAAATAGGATCATTATTCAAATCTTTAACTGTAAAACTTGTTTTCTTTTCTCTTCAAACTTTCATTCACGCCTGTCAGCAATTTATTATACTATTCTATTATCTCATTCTAAAATAGAAAATGAAATTGGTAAACTCCAGACTCCTTCATTTTATCGAAGAGAATAAACACTTAGACTTCCCCAACAGTTTGGTTATAGATATCACTACTCTACACATGATACTATCATGTCCAAATAGTGTGAAGCCAAAGAGACATTCTAAGTCCAGGGTTTAATCTTCATCATCATTGACCAACATTTTGTGAAATGTTTTACCTATCCCAGAGTTTCTAAAAGATCTATTAATATAGTATTATTTGTGACGATGGGTTACTTTTGATTATTAATAAGTCCCCTACAGTAAGAAAAGCTCCAGAAAGCCCTGAGAAAACGGACTAGAACAAGATGTAATTCTCAACAAATAAGCAGAAACAATACCAATAGCCATTACCCGTACAAAGCAAGACTGAGCTTGAGTTAAACACATTCCCAAAGAACATCTCGCTTGAATTTCTCATATTTAGATACAATCAACTGATACTGGTTTGAGTATGTGCTAGTTTGAATTTCCCTTTTATTTTTTTTTTTTTGTAAAAACAGTAAAATTTATTTATTTTACAAATGCATCTACCCATATTGGGTCATTAGCATATTACATAGCTTTTTTTTTATTTTATATATAACTAGTAACTGTATTTATTTTATATCCCTTTAACGCCTGTAGACTGATATATCAGTTCGAGCGCTGGATTCCCTGTGGCCTGTAGACTGATATATCAGTTCCGCCCGCTTCAGCGTTAGAAGACTGAAACTGAGGACCTTATTTTAATTTATTTCTTAACTCTTTCCATTTTACTACTAGGATAAAATCCCCAGTAGTCAGCCGCTTAAGAGATGTTTTTGACTTTTGAAACAAAAATAGAATTTTTACACTTCTCTTTCGGATTTATCGTATCATTATTTAGGAATGCAACATTCGTAAAAAAAATATAGTATTTAATTTGATAAATTTAAAAAATAAACAGATATATAAAACATTTAATATAACGGTTCTAAAAATTATATTTAAGTTTGTCTACTTAGGTACGTTCCTGCGCATACTTTTTTATTTTTATGAATACTAGAGGAGCATGGCGAGCAGACAAATTATGCTATATTATGATTTTCTTATGCATATTTAGGACTTGTGCAGGACATATGAAAATTATTTTTACATAATTGGCATTCGCATTTCTCCCACCCTGTTTCCAGCCCGTCCAGTATTTCCCAGTGACGAGGTTTATGGTTTCCTAAAAATTTCCGAGGGTTGTAAACTAAATGACATGGGGTCCTTTTCGGGGTTTTCCAAATTAATTTTACCTGCACCTTATTCCTTAGTCAAATAGGGCGAATTTTTTAGTCAGTTTTCTGGCAAAAAGTATGAGGCCACCGAGCACGGCACAAGGTCCGCAGTACAATCCCACAGCTCATACACTAAAGGGATATTTAACTAGTAACTGTAGAGAAATTCTTCGCTAATTACCAGATTCCTCTATCTCTTAATCTGCGAAATTCAGCCATGTAATGGTTTCAAAGAAGTAATGCATACTGTTTTCCCAGGGAACTAGAGCCGGTTGTAGAGTCAACGTGTGGGAGAGAGGGTTTGAAATTCCAGTCAAGGAGTCCAGAAATCTTATACGCCTTTTCTTGATAAAATCTGAAGTCTTTTCTATATGAAGCATATGTTCAAAAATTGGTATAACCGAGCCTCACTGACCTCCTTACCTTTTTTAAGACTTCAAAAATCTTACCTAAATGGCTAACTATTTCGAAGAGAATGGACTAGGAAGCAGTCTAAAAATTCTAAATCTGCATGTGTTATCGTAGCTCTGACTCTACCTCATTAATCCGGGAAAGGTAGCGCTACTCGAAGGGTTGAATAAGGTAGCGCTTCGTCGATGAGACGAAGTGACCTTATTATCGTTTCAGGGATGCCTAATCATCATGTAAATGCAATATTTATAATACTTTAAAACAGGCCTTATTTATATTGACACTTTTTATGCCTTTTGTCAATAAGGAACTAAGAAAGGTGTAATTTATTTACTAAAACTTAGGTCCATTTTACGCAAAACAAATTGATTTTTAATGAATGATTTACGGGAAAGAATAGTTATATCATACAAAAAAACCGCAGAGAAAATGTCAGGAAAGCAATATTGCCAAAAAAATAATGAAGCAGTAAATATAATAAACTACGAAAGTACACTAAATTAACAACTAAACAGGAACAATGAGTTACAAATAATAGGAAAATTTACATTGGAATATTTAATGTTACATTTAATTTTAAATGTAATTTAATTTACAATATTATTTCATATTATTATTACAATTACAATTACAATATTATTACGAAATTAAAATGATTTACACAAAAATTACATATCTAATAAATTTTCTCATTAATTATTGTTAATATATCACTGGTGTTTGGGCAAAAGGTCTTAAGTGTCATTTTTATGAAAATGAGGTTTTTATGGCTTCTTGTCAAGAAAATCTATCTGTTTTTAATGGTTCAATCGGCTTAAGTGAATTCAGCTTACTAAATGATGTAATTAAGCTGATCTTAACGGCACAAGTCGTATTTGCTATTTGGCAATGATCCAAAGGGTTTAAGTGACACTTGATAAAACTTACATCCTTTATACCAGAACGTGTGCAGATCAAAAGGGCCTATGTAGTTATGCCAATTTTACGCCCTTTGGGTTAGATCCGCAATCATATGTCTGCTACCTAGTTTTTCTTAAGCAGCATGCATTAATTTAGATGGAAAAAACAACAATCTAAGATAATAATGCATTTATTAAATCTTGTACTCTTTATCTTCTAGCACAATGGTTTCGGTACGACAGCGGGAACCTCGTTAATCCATTCATGCGCGTTCAAGGTGATCGTACTTAGCCTGTGGCCTACACCGACCACCCCCGCACATGAAGGCGAGAAGAGAGAGGAAGGGGACAGAACCTGCTAACCAGCCTGACCCCAACAAACACTCATGACCTATACAGGTCGGCGATTGGTGGTCTCAGTAACCACGTCGATACCAGGCACCCCAAGGGGTCCTGGCACCACCCAACGATGACGCCCGGGAGAGCGCCATCCCCGTGGTACCATTTGGCATCACCGACTTAACTCCCGAATGGATAGCGGGCCGGACAGTCTGTCCTACGGATGCTCCTACTTAGGGCATGATGGCGGGTGCTTACCACCATGGCCTAAGGAGGACTGGTCCCGTGCCAGCGCCTCTGTCGTTCGTGAGTTGTAAACAACTCCCCAGGGGGCACCACAAGGAGGTGACAGTAGGCGTTGCAGGGGATCGGGCAAGCGGGGAACAACAGACAGTGAGTGGGGCACTATAGCCTGATGTTCCCACATGAGGGGAGGAAGACTCCCGCACCCGTCTTCCGCCTCAGGATGAGGCCAAAAATAGGGGGTAGGTGCAGGACCCACCCACCACCCACCGTCCTCCGCCCCTCGGCTAGACAGCAATTTCGTACCTCGAAAGCATACAAATTGAACGGGAACGGAGTCTTAGGCAGTAAATAAAATTTAATAAAAATTTCTAATTAAATCGAAATAGTAAAAAGGTGTAATTAAATCGAAATATTAATAAAATTAAAAAAAAATAAATTAAAATCGAGCGTAGTCCTCGGCTCCAAGGGTAGAAGCTAACAATCGGTGATGGAAATTGGATGTGGCCAAAAATAGGGGGGTAGGTGCGTGAATAATATTAAAAATCGGTGTAACCGCTCTTACCCACCCCCTTAACCCTAATTTATGGCTTGGGTTATCATACCTCGAAAGCATACAAATTGAACGAGAGCGGAGTGTTAGGCAGTATAAAAATTGCAAATTAGATCGAAAGAGGATGAAGGACTACTTGAATCTTAATAATAAAATCTTAATCCTCTTTCGATCTAATTGGCAATTTTTATACTGCCTAACACTCCGCTCTCGTTCAATTTGTATGCTTTCGAGGTATGATAACCCAAGTCATAAATTAGGGTTAAGGGGGTGGGTAAGAGCGGTTACACCGATTTTTAATATTATTCCCGCACCTACCCCCTATTTTTGGCCTCATCCAATTTACATCACCGATATTTAGCCTCTACCTTTTGAGCCGAGGACTACGCTCGATTTTAACTTTTTTTTTTTTAATTTTATTAATATTTCGATTTAATTACTCTTTTAAACTATTTCGATTTAATTAGAAATTTTTATACTGCTAAGACTCCGTTCCCGTTCAATTTGTATGCTTTCGAGGTATGATAACCCAAGTCATAAATTAGGGTTAAGGGGGTGGGTAAGAGCGGTTACCTCTTCGAGGTAACCTGGTGGTACCTAAACCTGGTGGTTCGATTATCTCTTCGTGACTCAGAAATAGCCAGATGACTTGAGCTTCAGAACCAAGACTAACTCTCCAGTCCATCGCCCATATATACTGGGCGATTAATTAATTCGCTGGGAATTTTAATTTAAAAAATCATCAAATTACTGTAACACATCATTATTTTTTTCTTATTAATTTGATTTAAAAAAAAAACATTATGTATAAGTAATAAAAAGTATAAAAAATAAAAATAATAATAAAACAAATAAAAATAAATAATACAAATAGTAATAAAGGATTACATTTACAATACATGAAGGAATTGCATTCTTATACCTAATTATTTTAAGCTAACTATAATTACACTATTTATAATTTTTTTGTGACAAGAAATCATTCAAATTTATATATACATGTTTCTGTACATTTATATATATACGTTTCGGTACGACAATGACTTTGGACGTATTGGTTTTAAAAACATCCTAAATAGAAAAGATCCCTTTGATTATGATTCATTTAAAAGAAGAGGCCGACAGCCAAGCAAATTCACGTTGAAAAAACCTACAGTGAGCCAGTCCCAATATCCAAGGAAAAGAAAAAACATTTACTAGATCTTTTACAACTAATCCCCCCCCCTACTTCCACGGTTTTTACAGAAACCTTAGGTGTAATAATGATGAAGATACTGACCCTGATTTAGTTGATGTAGAAATAGATCAAAAACTTCATCAAGAGTTTCATTTTTAAACTAATAATGTACCTTTAGATTGATTTTTCATCACTTTTTTGGTTGTGTATTTTTAGTGTCAACACGTTTTTATATAAAATCATAATATCAATATAAAATAAAATATTTTTGATTTTTCCAAACTTTTTGACACCCTTATGGCATGGTCCATTTCTCATATCCTTGGTAAAAAGGAATTAGGTTGATTATTGTTAAGTACAAAAGTCTAAAGAGTTATGATCAGAAGGCCATAAGAGACAAAAATATTAGATACAAAGGGCTTAAATGCACTTAAAATAAATAAATAAGTAATATTTTGTTTAAATTTGTATTTCGCTATAATGCTTAGCCTCTTATGAGATAATACAGTGATTCATGAATAAAGAAATCCTTAGACACGATTTAAAATGTTTTTTCTAAACTTTGAAAAATCGTACTGTAAACTTCATATTTCAACACTTAACTTTTTGCCCAAACACCGGACATGACCGTATGCTCTCCACAAATTCACTTTCTACAAATACAATAAGATTTTGACATTCTTCTCTTCTGCCAAGGACAAAATTGACACATTTCTCGGGGTCTAAATAGTCCATAAATATTCCACCTACAGATAGAATTAGCTTTCAAGACGAACATTAGGTAGCACTTCGTTTCCAATACTGACAAAAAGTTACATATGAAGTAGGGCTTTTTTTTCTGAAGGTCGTTACTTCAGAAAATAAATTAAATGATTGACTTACCTAAATCGACCGACCTTCTACCTACAGGATATGTTCTAGTATTAACTGGTGATAGAACTCCCGGAAGGTGGGCCAGCTATGGTTAACGGTTCATCTGTAATTAAAAGAAATGTGCGGTCTCTTCGTCGATAAGTTGAACGCTATTTTTACCGGGTTAAACTGAAAGAGTAAAAAAAAAATAATTAAAATCGAGTGGTATCATACCTATAAGGTTATAAGCTGACTTTTGGCGATGTTAATTGGAAAGACCAAATACAGGGGTCAACACAACAACTTTATCACATAATTATCAGTGGATGCCGTGTTGTGACCCAAAACACAACAAATAAATTGAAATTGAACATTATTTCATCATTTCTACTGAAACTTAGGAGATCCTAAAAAGTATCCAAATCCGTAAACAATTGCAGCATTACGAAATCAGTTATTGTTACTGATTCACTTACAATAATTAATGGTCTAAAAACCTTCTGGGGCACTAATCCATTTAGCCTGCTTTGCAAGCCTTTTTTTTTCCCTCCAATATTGTCATACGACATCTAGGCATACAAACTATTGATCATTTTATGATAGATTGACTTTAATGGTTTTACTAATAGAACATGGCTTGATATAATTTTTTTTTCAGGAAAAATGGAACAATAAAACTAAAAACTTCCATTTCTCTCATCGATAGGGATCAGGTGGTATCCCCGAGACATTTTTCATCTCCCTTTCTTGATTTTGTCCCATTAATCACTATCTCAAAAAGAAATTTTATTCGAAGCTAAAACATTAGACTATTAATTACTCGTAATTGCTTTCGAGTTAAAACAAAAAAATTGTCTAGGACAGTAAGAATTCAGTATATAATAAAGTAAATTGAAGTTGCCTAAGTAATAATTGAATCGGTCGTTTGAGAAATCCTACGATATGTGCGCATATTTTAATTATTGGAAAAAGGAAAAAAAAAAAGTTTATGCTTGTGCATTAAGAGACTTCCTTAATTTAAATTATTTTCTCCGACACGTTTCTACTTTGAATAAATTTTTCATGATTTCATAAATCTACGTCCATTCGATAAATCTGAAAAATAAATGTTATTTTGGAAATGTAGAGTTTCTCCTGATTATGGAAGACAAACTATTGTTACAAACCATGTATTCTGAAATTACTGTACAAAACACTTGAAAAAAGGTTTTCACAATCTAAGAGAGAAAAAAAAAAAAAAACTCTAAGTATATGTTAATTGTTCTTCATTGTAATTTCTATGCTTTCGCAGACAGTGGCAGGCTAAGAAAAATTTTACTCCAAAATGTACTTCCTGTTTTGATATTTTTCAGTGTTTGAATTTGTCGAGTTTCTCCCGACAACGATCATTCGAACGGTCTATAAAAGCCGATCAGCTGGGCTTGTCGGGTATCTTTTGAATTTGGTGTCTCGAATTCGATTTTTTTTTTGGACATATTGGGTTTCTCACACGACTGATTTAATTAAAAGTTTTTTCACAGCAAACGACTGAAAATCTAACAAATATGAAATTAGGGTAAAACTTAAAAAATTAAGTTATTAAAAATTAATACCCATCAATGAAATTAAAACATTATATACACACACGACATACCCGTAAGTAATGATACACTGACCGCTACTTATGCTGACGATACTACAATTCTCACTTAACATCAAGATCCTATTCATGCCTCACTAACTTTACAACAACATAAAGTAAACGACTGGTGTAAATTATATATGAAAAATCTAAACACATAACGTTCACTCTTCGAAAAAATACCTGCCCTCCAATTTATATCGACAATGTCCAAATTTCTCAAACTGACATCGTACATTACCTTGGTCTTACTCTTGACAGCAGGATGACCTGGGGCCCGCATGTTAAGATGAAAGGAAAAACACTTAACAAACGATTCGCCCTACTTTACTCCCTTTTTTCTAAAACCTCAAAACTAGGACTACGACAAAAATTAAATACATATTTATACTTACTGAAACCAATATGGACTTACTTTTCACAGATATACGGTACAGCCAAAAAGACCCACTTACAAAGAATTCAGACCTTTCAATCAAAAATATTACGACTCATAGTTAAAGCACCATGGTACGTGAACAACATTACATTACATATTGACTTACAAATGCAAACAGTAGACCAACATATAAAGACACTCTACAAACGTTTCCATACACACTTACACGGTCATTTCAATCAACTGATTAGAGGCATGGTAACAGCTGATATGCCCACACCTAGGAGATTAAAAAGGCGCTGGATGAGAGATCTCCTTCGTTAAAAAACCAGGTTACCTGAAACAAGCCAGACAAGAGGTACTATCCTTTCCAGACAATAGGGTGCTATCCTTCCCCATGCCTAACATGCCCTTATTCAAATTAGCACACCTCACATTTGCTGATTGTTGATGTTTATTGACAGGCGCAAATTAAAGTTATGAAGCCAAAAAAACAAAAAAAAAAAACAAGAAATGGGCCTATATCTAAATAGTCAACCGCAAAAATCTAGAAATGGATGGAAAAAAAAAGTCAAATTTATTCTTCTTGGGGTATAATAACACTAATATATGTGTTACTGGTTTATTGAAGATTATTAACCTTTATATGGCACACATTATCCTAACTGGGACCCAAAACTTTGGTTTACTATAATATATTCAATATATACAATATATTCAAGAATTATATAGGAAGTAATAGTCTTAATTTCTTGATATGGAATAATTTGCTTTGAATGTTCTATTTCAAGAAAATAACAAAGTATAAACATTGTCCATTTTACCATTAAAAAAAACAAAACTGGAACATGCATATCAAAATATGTATATATAAAAAAAAAATTCATACTAAAATTCATGAAAACGATAGTAGTGTAATTCGCATGTTATGTTCCATTATTTTTGAAGTAAAATATATAATAGCTATAACATGTTAATTTTTTAAAAATAAATTTACAAGTTCTGTTCTTTTGTTTTTGTTTTTTTTTAAATAAGAAAGATTTTTTTTCCAAACAATAATCCTGCCTAAATTCTTAGTGTAAAAACCATTTCAGATATGCAAAAAGGTTTTCGAAAATTCTTTAATACAAGGACACCGTTAAACAATAAAACTAATTGAGAGAATAAAGATGTTTATATATGGAAACTCCTCTAGGCTGTTTCTTATAAATAAAATTAAAATAAAAGTTGAATAAGATTTACTTATCGGAAATTGTAAATGATATTTGGCATTCAAGGCCTAATCTTTGGAATCCCTAATAAAGACCTGAAATGAATTTCTGTTATAGGAATATTGGATCCGGTAAAAGAACCTATCACCGCTTCCAAATGTAGACGGATCTCCTTAAGCTCGCTTGTGTCAGAGAGGCTTTCGTAAAGATAAATGAACTATAGATTGCCTTTTCGAATTAAATTACGGATATTCATACGGCTTTAGCCGCTAAAGAAATAAGAGTCGCTCTATTTTTTGACATTACAGCGGTAATCAGTTCCGTTAAATATACTGCAATAAAAAAAGGGAAGGATATTGGTTTTCCCAATAAATTTATAGATGTGTACGATTATTACTCTGTACAGTGATTGAAAATTATCAATAACTGAGGTCACCTATGGTAGTAGTGGTTAGCGTAGTAACCCACAATATTAAAGGTTGCGGGCTCGCGTCCCACGGTGGCCCTAGGAATTTTCAAAGGGAGTAAAAATCCTTAGTTATGCCTTCCTTAGGATAGGACGTAAAATGGAGGTCCATAGCCTGTACCATGTCAGGTACTCGTTAAAGACCCTATTATACCTGGATAGGCAAAATTAAGGACTCTCACTGCAGCATCCACCGATTAGCCTAGAAGCATAAAGGTTTAGATTCACTATTTTGTCACTGCTACTTACTGTTTGTATCGGTGTTACTTTTTTGAGTTCTGATTGAATTAAAATTTGTTTCTGATAAAATTATTTACACCCTTACTTATTGGTGTTACATTATGTATATACCATTCTCACATAGATAATAATATGTTGCCGGATGATACCTGAAGGTGATTAAGAAAACGGGAATTGAATACAGGAATTTCAATTTCACCTTCTGAATCGATTATATGAGCTTCGAGCACTTAAAACGGGCATTCCGACTTAGCCAAGTTCCATTAGCCGGAATTTCCTTCCCAACCGTCCATACCCTGACATTTCTAGGGGCATAAAATAACTGTAAAACGAAAATGGAAATTCAGGAAAAATGAAGAAATTCAGAAAATGATTTATCGGTCCAAGAAAACATTAAACATCCTAAAAATGATAAGTAATAATGGTAAAAGCATTTTTTTTCTGTTTGATTTTCCTTATCTATAATTTATATATACTATTTTTATCTTAAACATTGTATTTTTCTGACAGGAATTAAGT
This sequence comes from Aelia acuminata, assembly GCA_911387785.2. Classification (NCBI taxonomy): domain Eukaryota; kingdom Metazoa; phylum Arthropoda; class Insecta; order Hemiptera; family Pentatomidae; genus Aelia; species Aelia acuminata. The sequence continues at coordinate 215,215,530 of OU426978.1, read as the reverse complement.
ACAAGAAGAAATATGAAAATATAATAAAACAAAGTTTAAATGCAAATAATATATTTAGTAGCAATAGTTAATATAACAGGCTTTTTATAAAAAAAGAGGACTTGATACTGCTTCTATATAAAATTATCCACGTCTATTGTGTTGCAAGTAGTGTTAATTAGTGTTAATTAATCTTTTTTTCGCATTTCGCTTAATAGTGCAATAAACCGAATATCTTAAAAAAAATCATGTTGATACAGATAAAAAGTGTATAAAATGATCACATAAGCTCGTAGAAAATCCATAAACTGAATTTTATTTGAGTGGATCAAAACAGTTGAAAACATACCGTTATGTTACTAGATATCATATTATGGGTCAGGAATTATTATTTATTCAAAAACAAATTTGGTTAATTTATTTTGCTTGTTATATCAATATAAGTATAAATTTTAATTGTCTAATTATAATAATAATTTAATTATACAGCAATAATGTTAATTATGACTAAGGTCAACTATATGTATAGGGATTCTCCCCAAAACAAATTCAATAAATTAAAAAAACTGTAAATGGAGAACGGATCCATTTGTTTGTTATTAATAGGAGATCGATTATTTATACAAAATCGATATTTGATTATATGATGAAGATCCTATTAGGCATTTGCGTAACAGACTTAATACGTAATAGGAGCATAAAAATGTGTTAAGGTGCTCTTCGTTCCACACTTATAGATGCTTCATTAAATGAAGCTAAATCATCCCCGCTGAAGTTATGAAGACAAATATTAACCAACAGTATATTTTCAAAACATATTCTATCAAAAATTTTACAATAGTTAATCTAAACACCTACATCTTAAGTAGGCCGTACAAGCAAACAAAAAAAAAAAAAAATATGATTCCTTCATTTTTGAAAGTCTTATAAAATAACATCAAACATAACGAGATGTATATTCAACTGAAAGAATTCACAATATAATTTTTTTTTTTTTTTTTTTTTTCGGTTGGCGCATTAGGCCTAATGTGACCTTTGGCCGCGCAGTGTGGTCTTCTTACAGACATTTGTTTTGCTTGCGGGAGTACAGACAGCCTGGAGGGGGTAGCCCAAACCTCACGTTGCTGCAAGCCATGGTCACCATGGCATAGCGGCAGACTGCCCATAGCTCCATAACCAATCCCATTGGGGCCAATTTGGCAGTGTCCTTCCCACCGATGGCGTCAGCCTCTCGGGTTCAACACTGTGACAAACTGGTCTAGGTCCAAGGATTATGGTAGCTCAGAGTCAGCAGACCCCGAGGACCTATATTTCTTCCCCTGAAGCATACCGTCCATGAACCAAACCTCCGGGCGGTTACTGACATCCTGGAAAACCACACCACGATTCTCGATGAGATACACGGGGAAGATTCATCACTCCTACGCCCGGTCGGTGTGAGTCGCCTCCAGTAGGCTGACGGGTCTCACATACCCGGGGGTGGGGGTAGACTTGGACTGTGTGGCTTTATTGGCGGGCGGTCACCCGAATGGAGCGGTCACCCATCCAAGTACTGACCACGATGGACGTTGCTTAACTTTGATTATCTATTGCAAGCGCTCTTGTCCACTCGGCCATCCCGGCCCCCTTCACAATATAATATTCGGTATGAAATGTTATTACAAAAATTTAACATACAAATAGAAGTAAACAATAATACTTTTCCCCAATCATTAATTGCAACTAATATAAAGCATCCGCGAATGGCATCACCATGTCTTTACATACAGTTTTTTTTTTTTTTTTTTTCGGGATGAAACAAACAATGAATAAAGACAAAGGACAGCCACCAATTCTAAATCGAATTTCCTAAAAACAAGTTCCTATGAAAGCATGGTCTGTTTCCCGCTCTTTTTGATTCATCGCAGTTTTTTTATTATTTTATCTAGTTGGTAGTTGTTTTTTGTTATTGAAGATATCTTCCAGAGCTTACATAAAAATAAATAAACATTCCGATTTTCACCATGCATGATAGCATTAAATTATCATTAAGAAAGGGTATCTATTTTGTAAAAAGTGACTAGGCAAGAAAAAAAATTGCAAATAATTACACAGAAAAAAAAATTCTTATGAAAAGCTAGCAGACATGCGTTGCTGTGGCTCAGTAGCTATGGTGCATTGGATTAATTATATCTTATTTTAATACCGTCAAATCAAAATTCTCTGGTGAAGATTAAAACATTTCAGCTAATCTAAAACTCAACGGAATTTAAAATAGAATTTTACGTCAAATTTAAAATTATATGTTAAAGAATTTAGAAAGGGTTAAATTTTTTGTTTTTTACATCTCATATTTGTAAGTTATGTAGTATTAATGGTCCATTCATTTAGCACTTACTGGATAATTTCAGCATAGGCGAGATTAAATATAAATAACACAAATGAAACTAATTAAGGATATAATTGTAATAGGGTTTGGGTGAATTACAATATACAGTAAGCACAAATGTACCAAATTAATATTTTACCAAAATACATATTAATAAAAATCATAATATAACACATGATGATATGAGATATCGTTTCAATACGTTCTACATGAAACAGGTTATGAAAAGCATGCAAGGAGCGAGAGGAACCTCAAACCATATTCTTACATTACTACTTATCAAAACATAAATCATTGATTTCATGAATGATATAAATAACGTTAATTTATAACTTTTTGTAATAATAATTTACATTTTTTAAGGGCAAAACACGCTTTTTCCTAGTCCAAACCGGAAGATTTGGCTACTGCATGCTTATCCACCCTAGATATCAAAATAAATATTGATAAAGTGTTTTGTCAACAAATCAACTTACACCTCCATCCGTTGGAAATTTATAGAACTTGCAAATAATCTTTAAACAATTAATTAGTAGATAAAAGATTCGACCACGGCCGGGAATCGAACCCAGGTCCTCTGCATGCAATTAAACACACTCAATTGTAGTGTAATAATCAATTAATTTGTAATAAAAGATATATTTTAATTTGAATAGTTTCTGATTTTCCCCAGACAAACATCGACCAAGATTCATTTTTGTTGAAGGGGGATTATATTATGTTAAGTCTATAAAAAATTATAAGGAATAAAGTCCAAAATTCAGTATGTAGAAAGCATAGTTCGCTACTAATTAATAAAAAGTTCGTTCCAACGAGCATTTGTCGATTAGTTTTCATACCCCCCCCCACTCCTTCGATTCTAAGTTTGATTGATTCGTTATTACCGAAAGAGCAATCGAACGTGAAATCCAAACCATCATAGACTGCTTTTTGGAACGATCCTTTCAAAAGTTCTTAAAAACCATAGTTACCACAGTTATAGTTAACTACTTTTAACTACCAACCAGTAGCTATTTGGCAGTTAAAAATTAACTCTTACTTCAAACTAGTAGTTGGTAGTTAGGAATACTAAATAGTTCTAGAGTAGTTACGAACGCTGTTGCCCATTTCTAACTACCAAACTCTGACCGTCACGTACCAAGATAACTTCTGCTACTATCAATTATAGAGGAAACTCAGTGATGACACATGTGTCTAATTTTTTTAAACAATAAGTTGATTATTTTTTATTTTTAAAATTTTTTTTCTTTAATTAGATAAAAAAGGTTGTAACAATAGCCTGTATATTCCCTTTTGGAAAATATGAAATTAACGATTAAGTATTAACTAAACTTCGGAAAGACCGAGTACATGGCTATTGGCGCTGGTAATGATGGTGATCTCCTCGTCGACTCTGAGAAATGTACAAAGTTAGATGTTTTCAAGTATCTGTGATCTCACCTCGACTCCTCAGAATCCTCAGAAACAGAAATGCGGAAAAAAGTGGACCAAGCTCGAAAAGCTACACTCATCTGCACCCGGTTTTGTGAAACGGAACAATTACAGAGGAAAATAAGCGAAGGATCTTCCACGCCATCGTCGAGCCCATCCTAACGTATGCATCTGAAACCTGGACCATGGCATCCCAGCTTTACTCAAGGGTTCAAGCTGTGGAGATGGACTTTTGGAGGAGATGCCTAAAAGTAATAGGATTAGAAATGACGTCGTTCGGGACAGGATGGAGGTCCCTTTGTTTGTCAACCACAGAATCATACAACGAAGGCTAAGATGGTACGGCCATGTAAGAAGAATGTCCAGTGAGCGATGGCCGAAACAAGTCTTAGATTGGCAGACGCCAGGAAAACGGGGAAGACGACGACCCACAATAAGATGGAGAAGCGAAGTAGAAGAGGAAATGGCGGGCCGAGGCCTTCAGGATGGATCTCGATCTCTGGAGCTCAGCCCTTTTGCTAAAGGCAACCCGTGTTGGAACGCCTATGAAAGTAAAGTAAGTATAAAATGGTACCCGTGATTTCATGGTTAGCATAGTCAACTAAACACCAGGTCGCTAGGCCCGAACTTTAATAGGAGTAAAAAATCCTTTGCTATGCTTTCCTTCGGATGAGACGGAAAATTGTGGTCCAAAGCCTGTATTATTGCAAGTACTCCTTAAAGATCCCTATCCTAATGATACTGGATGGGCAAAATTTAGGACTCCATCTTGGTACGTTTCCGGCTGCACGCTTTTCTAAGGAGGGTGGGGATTTCCCGAGACTGCATATACAAGTTAATCAATATATTTAATAACTATTGTAACGTGAAACACAAAACATATGGTTTAAATGAGTTCTAGACTTGTTGTTGGAACAGTTGGAACAAACTGTTCCAGTAAATGTTTTTGACTGTTCTAGTACACGTTCCTGGCTGGTTGAGTATCTTCTAAGCTTGTCAGAAACATTCTATACTATTCTAATTCATACTGAATATAAAAAGTAATGGGATGGAGAGTTAGTCGTGCTCTGAAGGTAGAATCATATAGTTATTTTTGTGTTACTGTATCGTTACAAATTGATACATTTAGTTAATTATTTGTGTTTTTATGTTTCTCTGAAATTTTGAATTATTATTTTCGTTTAATAACAAAAATTTTTTGCCTACATAAGTGTTACAATATCAATCAATACTCGATTCTTCGTTGCTCACTTTCAGAAGTATTCTATGAAAACTGAGGTACAGAGGTGAATGGAAATGAGAAACACATCTGAATCATGTCTGGGTTCCTGCCCACTGTGGCATTCCAGGCAAAGAAAGAGCTGACCAGGTAGCCCATTTAGCAATACTAGAAGAAGGAACATATATTAGTAAACTTAATAAGGTTACCCTAGAAGACTGGATGCTACAAAAAGAAAATGCAATTAGCAGAATGGGAGAAGAGTTGGGCGAGAGAAAGTCGTGAATTAACAAAGGTAAAAACTGACTGTAGGAAATGGAACACAAGCTACAGAACATCAAGGAGAGAAGAAGTAATGCTGTGCCGTCTAAGAATTGGACATTGTCATTGTAGATGTATAAAGAAAAATAAAGTGTTTAATAAAGTTTATAAATTTAATAACCCTTAAAGATATTTTTAAATAACATGCATGGAGATTTTAATGGATGCTGGCTGGCATGGTATTTTCTATTTTTCTAACGCGTTTGCCCACTCGGCCATCCCGAGACCCGACTTAATTATAACTAACATGGTGAAAGTGGCACAACTCTATTGGGCCCTCAGTGTGTATCACACTGCTCAACTTCAGTCCGTGCAATTCTGCCAGATATCCTTCAACTCCAAGACATCTCCGGACCTCCTGGAATACTCCGCACTCTCTGCACCACTCGGCACCTTTCCCCGAACCCTCTTCTGAACTTCTTTTTTTTTTTTGGTTCCTCCCCTTCCTCACCTTAGGCTCTACGGGGTTTCCCGGGACAGGGAAGATGGTAGGGGATTGATGCCGAGTATTAGTAATTTTTCCCTGGCTCCGGGTATTGAACTTCCTATCTTCGGGTTCCCCATACGTTTAAATATAATTTTCTAACGCGTTTGTCCACTCTGCCATCCTCTCTCTTCTGAACTTTTTTCTTCTCGATATATCTCAATAAATATCTTGTCCTCCATTCTATTCTATTATTTATTTAACAACCCTCCCCTGCCTTTAAGGCAATACGGGCGTTTGCAGTTGTGGGGTGGTAGGCATACCTAACAACCCACCGCTGCAATAGAAACAATAGTCCATTTCTTCGTTTCTTTAGTCTCTCTTCAATTGAGCCTCATTCCGGTGGTCTCCCAGGTGCAACTCCTCTTCTTCCCAGAGTGAAGTGGGCTGGTCCAAGGACTTCCTTCCACCCGTAGATGAAGGACTTAAAATGAGGATACCTGTCCTCCGTGACGAGCTGAGGGAGATCGCTCTCCGTCATAGCGTAGAGTCCTGTCTCCCTCATTAGCTTGGCCCTCAGTGCCTCATAGGCGGTACATACAAGAAAGTACGATATGCTCGGCGGTCTCCGGCACTCCGCAACTTGGGCACAGGGGATTGATATTTATACCGTGGTCTGCGAGCTTCGGTCGGAAACCCCCATGCCCCGTGAGAATCTGTGAGATCCAATAGTCCGGGAGGATCCAAGTTGCTTCTAATCGTGATCCGACAGTGGGGAAGTATTTTCTCAAGGTAGCCCCCTTTTGAGAGGTCGTCCACCGTCGGTTCCATTCCTCTAGTGTATCCTCCCGGAGGATCCTCTTCCATTTGCTGTGTTCTATTTTTAGAATATAGATAAATATATATATATATATATATATATATATATATATATATATATATTATACTATATATCGTTTTATCTATCTGGGTTCTATCTATTATTCCATTCTATTCTATCTTTTTCTTGATTGACCATCTACCCTAAAATTTCTCTTCCACTTTTCTACACTATCAATCTTCCAGTTTTCATGGCCCCAATAACCTCTACGGCGGTGTCCCCAGCACCCTACCGCATTTTCAGGTTATTTCTGGTAACACTGAGTGAGCGTATCTAGTACTTTATTTAATATATTTAACTTGTTAAGATGTAAAATATTCTACCGTCATGACAGCATCTATAATACATAGCACACTGCAGCATCTTCCGATTAGCCATAGTAGCATAAACTGATGTTAAACAAACAAACAGCAAAGTAAGATTCAAAATGCATACAACCCTATGAAACAACAACCTACATACAGACAACAACAACATATGAAAAGTTACTAAGCTATCTTGGAAATCGCTATCCTTGGGTTTTCCTGCTAATGTGCTGAAATCTAATGAAAGCCTCGAGTGGGCTCCACACTTGGCTCAAACAATAAGGCAAAATTAAAAGTCGTTTAATAAACAAAACTCATCACGCCTGTGGAATGCTGTCTCGTCCCCTTTCGCCATTATTCAGTCCATTCTTCTTTAATTATTCTGGAAAGCTTGTCTATATTCATCCTTTTTTTTTTTTTTTTTCTCTCTGTTCATCAACGTGAACACCCTTTTCTCTAGAAATAATTGAACCAAAACAAACTGATTTCAATTTAAGGGTCGTTATTACAATAAGCACACGTTTCATTTTAGGCAGTATGTAACATGTGATACGATGATTACTTTTTTAAATCACTGCTACCAGGCTACAAATCATATGTTTATGAAGGTTTCTTTTTATTATTGGTTTTATACAGAGTTGGACGTAATGAATTACTTTGTAACTGAATTACGTAATTAAGTGCAATGTAATTAATTACAAAGTGATTGCACTTTGTACTACTTGTAATTCATTACAATACAATTCATTAAATTATACAATTACATTACAAATACTATTCCAGTATTTTCTATTTATATACATCTTCTTCATTTAATCAAATTTCCAGAGCATTCTAACAAGTATTTCCAGGCATCGAAAATTCCTGAGACATTTTAGTTTTTATGTTTCCATTTCAAAATTACGGACATTTTCCACGTTAATCAGATTCCAATTTAGCTGCAATCTTTATTTATTTTTTCATTAAGCCAGGGAACTTCTTTTTTACCTATTAATTAAATTGTAAAAACCAACTAAAAAAAATCACCGGTGACACAATCCAATTTGATGAAGGTGGGATTGAACGAAGGTGGGATCTTTATCAATTTAGGATTTTAATACAATTACAGCCTCAAGGGAGGGGGGCGAATTATTAAGCATTATAAAACCATTCGGGTTAAAAAGCAGGTGTGTTTTGCCGTGTAAATTGTCGTCTTCAATTACAATTAAAAATCAATTACAGTGTAATTTCCAATTATGAATTATTATGGTAATTAAAAGTTTAATTACGAATTACAGTGTAATTGTAATTCATAAGATTACAATTACAATTTAATTGTTATTGACAATGTAATTGATTGTAATTTTGCCCAACTCTGGTTTATAGTTCTATTCTAAATATTTCTAAATATTTAACTAAATATTTTTATCTAAATCTAAATCTAAATATTTCTGTCTAAATATTTAACCTAAACTAGTGAAAATGACTTTAGTTAATCTATGTGCAATGATTTCAAGCAAGATTCATATTTATGTGAATTTGTTTTGAGAAGGAGATATCAAAAAGAAGATCTCTTCGAACTAATTTTGTTAAATTATTGGCCTCTCCATTAACTTTTTCTAGTTTTGTTTTTAATTAAAAAGTCTTAAAAAAATTTTATTTATTTTTTTAGTACCTAAACATTTTTTTTGTTTTGCCCTAATTTTATAGAAATAAATATACGTTTCTTGCAGGTACAATCAAAACTAAATATATCACTGTTACTGGTGAAATTAAATGTGTGCCTGTTGTAAAAAAGACCCCTATTTAAATACGTTATTTACGCTGCTTACACTTAAATACCTGAGTTGGCCAGAACTTTGAGCATTAAAGTACTTACAGCTTTATAATTAATTTGTTCTTCTTCTTCTTCGATGGCACTACAACTCATGAAGAGTCAGGGCCTCCCGCAGTCGGAGCCGCCAGTCTTCTCTGTTTTGTGCAGCTGCTCTCCAATTTCTAATTCCGAGCATTTTTTGGGCATCTACCGCAACACAATCTATCCAGCGCAGGCGAGGTCTACCAACCTTTCTTCGTCCAAAGATTTTTTCCTCCAAGAGCATCTTTGGGACCTCGTTATTGCTTAGTCGAGCAATGTGCCCAGCCCATCTCAAGCGACAAACCTTTATTAATTTTACCACATCAGGCTCATTATACAAGCTCATGATCTCGGCATTTTTTCTTAATCTCCATATGCCGCTGCTACACACAGGTCCCATAATCCTTTTCAGTATTCTCCTTTCAAATCTCAATAGAGATGATTCCATTGCCTTCGTCATGGTCCAACACTCGGATGAATATGTGAGAACTGGCCTGATTAGTGTTTTGTATATTTGTAGCTTAGTGGCCCTGGAGAGAAACTTGCTTCTTAGGTGTTTCTGAAGCCCGAAATAGCATCTATTGGCTGCCATGATCCGGCGCTGAATCTCTGGTTTCATGTCGTTGGTCGAGTTTAGCTGTGTTCCCAGGTAAATAAATTCCTGCACGCTGTCGAATTTAAAATCTCCTATCGTAACTTTCCCTCCTAGAAATCCTGCTGTTGTTCTTTTAGGATTGCAGATCATGTACTTAGTTTTGGATTCGTTAACCACCAATCCAATTTTTGCAGCTGCTCTTTGAAGGTCCAGGAAAGCAGATTTCATGCTTGTAAAATTACGTCCAACGATATCCAGGTCATCGGCATAGGCAAGGATTTGACACGATTTGTTGAAGATGGTACCTCCCACTTGGATTCCCGATCCCCTGATTGCATATTCCAATGCAATATTAAATAAAAGGCATGCCAAACAATCCCCTTGTCTAAGTCCATTGTGGCTATGGAAAAACTCAGATGTATCTCCGAAAGCTTTAACTGTGCATTGGGTGGCTTTCATTGTCATTTTGACAAGGCGGACAAGCTTTGGAGGAATGCCTAGAGCGATCATGCCATCATATAATTCCTCTCGAATCACGCAGTCACAGGCAGCGCGGAAATCCACAAAGAGGTGGTGAGTTTCTAAATTGTACTCAGTTCTCACGGAGAAAATTTGGTCTGTTGTACCTTTGCCTTTCATGAAGCCTGCTTGATACTGACCTATTACTCTTTCAACAAATGGGAGGAGTTTACGGAAGAGAATATTGGAGAATATCTTGTATGAAGATGGTAGCAAGGTGATACCTCTATAGTTGTCGCTGTTAAGAGGGTCCCCTTTTTTATAGATTGGACATACAATAGTTTTGTACCATTCATCGGGAATGCACTCCTCTGTCCAAATGTCTAAAATCAGATCACTGATATATTTAGACAGTGCTTCGCCTCCGTGTTTCCAGAACTCAGCCGGGATCCCATCCACACCTGGGGCTTTATTGTTCCTCAGCCTATCTACGGCATCCTGAACGTCCTCTTCATCTGGGGGCTCAAAATCTCCATCGCTAATGGTACTCCCTCTAGATGTGACTTCTCCTATGAATTCACCATTTAATAGATTTTCAAAATGATTTCTCCATCGTTCCATAATCTTTTCTCTTTCTGTGATCAGGGAGCCATCCATGTCTTTACATGCATTTGAACGGGGCATGAATGCTTGGCGAGATTGGTTTATCCGTTGGTAGTACTCTCTGATTTTGTTCTGGGTCCGGTTGGTCTCGATTTCTTCCATCTCTTTCTTTTCCCAAGATCTCTTCTTTCTCTGTAGGATCCTTTTTTCAATCCTTCTTTTACTTCTATAATCCTCCACAGATGCTCTGGTGTGTCTTATTTGGATCAAAAGGCGATATGCCGCATTCTTTTCATCCGTAGCCAATTTGCATTCAAAGTCAAACCAAGGCGCCCTTTTATCGGTAGCTTTCTCTCCGATGATCTCTTTAGCCACTCCATGTATTATTTCTCGGCACAAATTCCATCTTTTATCAATTGTTTCATTAGGATTAGTGCTTCGTAGTTTCTCCTCGATGGACTGAGAGAATTGCTGGATTATGGCAGGGTCTTTTAGTTAATTAATTTGTTGATGTTAATAACTCTTTCGCGTAGGTAGACTTTGTCATAGGTATTTATTCAATATTCGTTCAAGCATCATTTATCCGATAAAGTAGTGTTGTTTTTTCTAACTACCGCAATACTATCGTAAATTAAACTAAATTCTACTAACTAAACTAAAACTAAAAAGCTATTTACTTTACCAAGGTCATTACAGGAACTTTCCTTGAGGTATAACAAAGCAAAGTTGGGATCCTCGATAAATCAGAAGTTTTTTCTCATTATTTCATAAGTTTCCGTATATGTTACGAATTCCCCTTTTTTTCACAAGAACGTTTACAATTTATTAAAGCATTCAATTCCATCAAATGCAATTGAAGTTTAGTCAGGAATTCATTGAATGATTGGCTAAGTTTGATCCAACAATGACTACTCCGCCAGGTTTTGTTCTTAATTTTTAATGAGGTTATTGCATTTTAATGCAGAAAATGTTGCAAACAGCTGAAATTCTGTTGTTTTTTAGAATCGGAATCCGAGGTCCGATTTTTGATAAATAATGGCGTAAATCCTGTATCGACCTGTCCTGCGCCTATTACGTCTAGTTCCAAGACTGAAAATATTGCAAACATCTGATCTGTGGACTAAAATTAGATATTGTTCATAATAAAATATTTTTTCAAGCAAGTCTATTCTCGTTCATAAAAATACAATTCAGAGACAATAGGGGTTGTATAGACTTGTGAAAGTTTTTTTCTGCAAAAAGAATTCAACAGAACTGTATTTAATTCTCCTACAATGTAGTTTCCCTGACTCTTTGCCACCAGCTATAAGGGTGAATTTCAAATACTGTGTTTTTGTTTTTCCTTCAACTGTTTAGTATCAATCTGCTTTTGTAGGTGACTACAAAAAACGACAACAAAAAGTTTCAGAGTTAAATGAGTTCTTCTTTATTGCTCTTTTCTAAGAAAGTGGAGTGTTTCTTTTTTTATTTCCCCTTCTGTAGACAGTGTCATAGATGGCTCGTTATTGGCATTATTAACATATAAATATACGTAGCAACAAAGATGTTTGATTATTTATAACAAATCAATTACATCCATATTCTCCTAGTTTTCTAGGTAAGATGGTGTTTTAGTTCCTTTCTGACTTAGTTTCAAATGAAAATTAAAAACAACAGAGAGAAAATAAGAATTTTACAACCGGTACCCGAATTTCGGTTATTAACACGTTAGGTGCGTCGGCTTATTTTAGTGGTATCCTGAATTGGACGGTATCGGTCCCCGGGGTCCGACTGCTAGTCTGAGCCACAGACGATATCGGACGTCGGGGTCCGATGGGAATACTTTGACGAAAGCGTTATCTTTTATTTAAAAGGGAATTAAATGAGCGTCTCTAGGGCATTATCTCTTGGTAAGGATTGGAACTAGACATAATAGCCGTAGGACAGGCCGATAAAGGATTTACGCCATTCTTTATCGAATATCGGACCTCGGATTCCGATTATAAAAACCAACAGAATTTCAGCTGTTTGCAACATTTTCTGCACTAAAATGCAATAACCTCTTTAAAAATCGACTAAACTGAGTATTTGAAGTATTCGGACTTTCGGACATTTTCATATGAAAATCGGCTGTTAAGAGGGGAATGTAAGACATCGGACCGATGCCGCACCTAACCTGTTAATAATTAATGGATTAAGAACAAAACCTGGCGGAGTAGTCATTGTTGGATCAAACTTAGCCAATCATTCAATGAATTCCTGACTAAACTTCAATTGCATTTGATGGAATTGAATACTTTAATAAATTGCAAAAGTTCTTCTGAAAAAAAGGAATTCGTAACATGTGCGGAGATTTAAGAAATAATGAGAAAAAACTTCTGATTTATCGAGGATCCCAACTTTGCGTTGTTATAACTTCTAGGAAAGTTCCAGTAATCAATGACCTTGGTAAAGTAACTAGCTTTTTAGTTAGAAAAAGCAACAATACTTTATTGGATATACTTGACCGAATATTGAATAAATACCTATGACAAAGTCTACCTACGCGAAAGAGTTATTAACATAAACACATTAGTTATAAAGCTGTAAGTACTTTAATGCTCAAAGTTCTGGCCAACTCAAGTATTTAAGTATAAGCAGCGAAAATAACGTGTTTAAATAGAGGTCTTTTTTACAACAGGCACACATTTCATTTCACCAGTAACAGTGATATATTTAGTTTTGATTGTACCTGCAAGAAACGTATGATTTATTTCTATAAAAATAAGGGCAAAACGAACAAAATGTTTAGGTATTAAAAAAAGAAATAAACATTTTTTAAGACTTTCTAATTAAAAACAAAACTAGAAAAAGTTAATGGAGAGGCTAATAATTCAACATAGATTTTAAAATTTGTTCAAAATGAATTCCTGACTAAACTTCAATTGCATTTGATGGAATTGAATACTTTAATAAATTGCAGAAGTTCTTCTGAAAAAAAGGAATTCGTAACATATGCGGAGACTTAAGAAATAATGAGAAAAAACTTCTGATTTATCGAGGATCCCAACTTTGCTTTGTTATACCTCAAGGAAAGTTCCTGTAATCAATGACCTTGGTAAAGTAAATAGCTGTTTAGTTTTAGTTTAGTTAGTAGAATTTAGTTTAATTTACGATATTATTACGGTAGTTAGAAATAACAACACTACTTCTTTTTTTTTATCATTTACCTAAAACAGAATCTAGGAGACTTCGCATTTTTCTTCAAATTTAAAGTAAAAAATAAAGATGTTATTGGAAGAATGGTGTCGACATAATTTTTTAAAATTAGTGTAAATGTTATTCTTTTTCTCTGCTTTTAGATCCAATTTTCGTGAACGGCAAAATAATAATACTTTTTTTTCCAGGAACCTCCAAAAAAATGTCAACAAGAGACTGGCCATGTAACAAGATGAGCCCAGAGTAAGTTCCACATCGTTATTTGTTTTTCGTTTATTTATTTACATTTATAGATTTGTTAGTTGTCAGTGGATTTTTTCCCTTATTTACTTTTGATAAAATTGATTCAAGGTTATCATACGCAGTCCGTTTAACAGTGTGAGCTGTTAATTCAAAAAATTGCCAGTCTTAATATAAGTTCCAACTGCCAACTTGTATATAAATTATTTAACTTTTTTTTTTAATTTTACACTTATTTCATTTAGCAGCATATTTAGAAGACTGGGGTCTCTTTCGTTTATAGCACGCCAACCTAATTTACAGGTACAAATATGAACATATTCGTTACTGATTGCGATGTCGTTACTTATTTACGTAATTCTCGGTTCTTTACAATTACAACATATGACTAAAATATTTAGTTACGATAGTAAACATGGCTTTGTTTAGGTTACACGACCACTTCAAATATTTAGACAAAACTCTAGATTTTCTACCGGAAAAAGGTCTTCTTCATAAAGAAAGGATATGCCGCAATGGACATAACATTAATACATAACAGGACATAACAACAGCTGGTGCTAGGGGAACTTTAATAGATTCGTATCTTGCTGAATTTCATTCTGAATTTCTGTGGAGACATAGGAATCAAAAGAAAGATTTCTTCCAGGTTATGTTGGAAGACATCTGTAATTATTGGAAGTTAGAATAAAGTGACAAATAAAATAATAGTTATTAAATATCGTTACTTTTAAAAACATGTGTTGTGTTATTTGTAACTGTAGATTCGGTTGGCGTGCTTTAAACGAAAAAGACCCGAAGACACTTTTTTTTTTCTTTTTGAAGTTTTATTATCTTTTAATCTCTATCTCCCCCTGCTGTTTTATTATTCAGCTGAATAATATGAAATGAGTTCGGATAATAATTTTAATAAAAAGCATTTTATACATTAAATTTAAACGACTTCAAAAACTAGAAAATCTGGTGCGATGCGCGCAACACACAACTTTCACTACGAACTTACTTAGATTAGAAATCGACGTGTTACGATCATGTAAACGCTATACCTCAACTTCAGACATTTTTCCACATTTATTTGCTTATACGTGTATATCTCCATAAGTTACAGAGTATTTGTATTGCAAAACTTGAACGTTCTCAATACTTTTCGATTTATTATTGCTTATTTATTTTTTTAAGGGACCTAATTTCATCAACAGTCGTGTTTTTTTTGCTTGTTTTTACTAAGAGTTGCTTTTTGTTAATAAAGGTGAATTAATAGAAGGTGTTTCTTATGCCTTTCTGGAAATCGAGAACGATTACTGTTCCTCTAAAACCACTTCAGAAATTTATAATGGAACTAAAGTTTCTAAACTAAACATAATTAATTACAGATTATCTTATACCATATTTTTTCAGACCTTAAATGCTTTAAATAATTTGAGCATCACATATTTACTCTCTTAAATGAAATGAAAATTGTATTTTTTTTTTTTTCATAATATGGGAAATGAAATTTTGGCTGTCACATTGCGGGCATATAAATTCATCAAATACCCAGTTTGATCAAAATAGTTACAGCCGTTTTTGAGAAAAAAAAAAAAAAAAACATAAAAATGAGACAAAATTTATTAAATAAAGTGCCCCCTCTATTTGACCAATTATGGTGAAATTTTAGCTATCACATCGCGGGCATATACATACACCAAATACCCAGTCTGATCAAAATCATTACAGCCGTTTTTGAGAAAATAAAAAAAAACAAAAAACACGTGAACATAAGACAATGTTTATTAAATAAAGTAACCCCTCCGTTTCACCAATTTTGATGAAATTTCAGCTGTCGCATCGTGGGAATATACATACATCGAATAACCAGTTTGATCGAAATCGCTAAAGCCGTTTTTGAGTAAATAAAAAAAAAACATGGGAAAGTGAGACGAAATTTATTAAATAAAGTGCCCCCTTCAATGACCCCTTCAATTGATCAATTTTGATGAAATTTTGACTGCCATATTGCGGGCATATTCATACACCAAATACCAAATTTCAGGTTCGTACGGTTTATAGTTTTTGAGCTATTCTGTTCACACCCACACACACACACAGACCATTTCGCGGGACTTGGTTATTTGGACTTAGGGGACCCAAAAACGTGTATTTCCGTTGAAAACCGGAAGTCAAAATTTTTCACGATCCCAATACTTTCCCTTACTATATATTTCGTATATAGGTAAGTGAAAGTAAAATCATTAAAAATAAATGCACTAAAAAGTAATAATTAATTAAATTCAGATTTTCATCAATACACAGCAAAATTTAAAATGTAATAAAAAGCGGAAAAATGCTATGAAACGAATAACTTTATTTTGATTTGATCCTGTTATATGTTGCTGTTAATCCAAAATTATTATACATCGTAAAATAATCATCGCACGAAAGTGCAAATCAGGTATTTAAGGTATATACTTGTTAGCGATGTTCCAGCAACTTTTCCTTCAAAATAGCGTCACCGGAATTTAAGCCTGGTTCTGATAGTTTTACAAAAATGTTCCTAAAAAAAATTATAAAAATAGAAATTAAAAATAAATTTTATTTCGGGTTAAAATCCGTTAAGAATAAATAACGAATTGGTGAAGAAAAGGTAATAAAAAACATCGCTTCAGGCCCAATAAATAAAGTTATGTAAAATAATAAAAGTTTACCGTATACATTGTATTTTTATTTTTTTTAAATCACATTGTTCTACTGACTAACAGAAGAGCAGAGAGAGAGAGATATGAAAATAATAATGGAATTAAAAAAAAAAAAAAATCTTTCTTATAAATATGCTGCTAGATGGAACTAGTCTTGAATAATAACAAACTTAAATTAAATAAAAGCATTCCCTTGGTATATAAAAGGTGGAAGTTTAATATGATATTTAGACCAGCAGCTTTTATGAAATAACAACTCGCCCTACAAATAGACGCTACGGTATAGAATAACCTTGAATGAAATTAATAAAAAATAAATAAATAAATAAAATCTACTGAAAAATATCATTTGTTTTTGTTTTTAAGACATATATCGTCGTTGATACGGCAAAAGGTTGTATGTCAATTAACAACTGATTTTCAGGAGAACAAAAAAATCATAAAGAATAAAGAATAATAATAATCATGAATAATAATAATTCAATAACAATAAAGTTACGCAATTTTAATATTGACAGGTGTTTGCACCTGGTATGAAAGAACCACTGAGCGAAATTTGGAGAATGCGGTTATGGAGTTCTGCGTGCCACGTTACAAAAATCATGAAAAGTAAGTTTTTAACGTTTTTTTTATGATGCCTATATTTCGATAAGGGTTTTGTGTTTTGGTTTAAGTTATATATGTTTCGAGAGCTCATTAACTAAAGATTTATTATGTATGTTCGATACAATTGATTTCTGTGTACTTGCTTCTTGATTGTGGATAAATAAAAATTGTGAGGTTTTTTCTTACCGAGGAGATTTGAAACAAGCTGTTTCAACTCATCTCGTTTTGCCCAACGAGGACATGTATATGAAATATATAGTAAGTGGAAGTATTGCGATCGTGAAAAATTTCGACTTCCGGTTTTCAACGGAAATATACGTTTTGGGGTCCCCTGAGTCCAAATGACCAAGTCTTTAATTTTATTTTATTTTATTTCAAAGATTGATAATGTAGAACAATTTGTTTATCTTACTATTATTTTAATTAATGTTAGGAATAGGACGTTATGGTACTTTTACATACTTTAGGAACATTACATACTTATTTGTATTATGACCTGTAGTTACCTACTTAACTGATATATCTGCACAAAATTTTTAATAAAAGAGTTTGTTTCGTACTTCAAAAGTTTAATTTTAATAAATACCATTAAATTATATCATCATTTTTATTTTACAGCCCTTAAAAAATCATATGTTTCAACTCTCCTCGACCCCTGTTTCATTTCACCTCGGTATGAGGGGAGTTGAAACAAGTTGACTTGTTACGGTTAAGTGGATTTTTAACTATAATATTTAACGCTTACAATTTCTTTATTTTCGTCATTCGCAATTGTAAAGAATCCCCTATCGATTGGTACTAATATCATACGATTTCTGTCAATAGGATTTGGGGTATGAAACAAAATGTGAAAATTGTTTCAACTCCCCTCGGTCTCCCTTATGGATTTCTATAAAGGACAAACAAAAAAACAGAATTTCATATTTATTTATATAGATTATCAAAAGAAACATTAGAATTGTTAGTATATTCATTTGTAAAACTCTTTTTGTGTTATAGTTTATTTTTTCCTTTTATATGCTGGTCTCACACAAAATTGCAGGCTTAATGACCTGAGGATTCGATTTAATCCTGAAATTCGAATGTTTTTTTTTTTTTTACTTTGGATGATTCTCCTTTTCAATTTGCTGGTGACATACTTCGTCTTCTAGGACTCTAGAGCTACTCGCTTCGATTGAAAATTCAATAAAATCGCAAAATCAAAAATTTCTGGCATACGACATTTTGCTGAATCCACAACGATATATTCCAAGGATGCATAAAAAAAAAAAAAATAATTTCGATTCATAAATTCTTACTACGAATTAAATAAAATTGTTCGAAAAATGAGAGATAGTAATGGATAAAATTGAATGTTTTTTTTTTAAACCGGTTGATAAGTGAATAGGAAAATTGTAATATAATTAAGAGGATATAATCAGTAAATAGGCCATTATTATAATTGATGGATAAAAAATTATTATTCCAAGTCAATGAGTAAAACTGAAAAATAAAATCAGTACAGTGTGCCGTTTTCTAAGGAACTCCCGCATCTCATTGTGAGACCGACAAAAAAAAAAAAAAAAAAAAAAAAAAAAAAAAAAAAAAAAAAAAAAAAAAAAAAAATTGGGTTCGGGGCACAAACTATCCAGGAAATGATTTATCCTAATATAATTTTTGCATCATAGACCCAAATCAGCGGTAAAATATTTGAATCAAATTACAATTATTGAGCTTAAAATGAGAAATCTATTTATATCGTTAAACGCATTGGATAAGAATTCGGAGCTTCATCAACGATAACTGGAGAAAACCATTTGTCATGAAATAATCAGAGAGAATTTCGTTAACTTTATATTTAAATATAATTATATATAAAGTATTATACAAAAAAAACATAGACCGTTTTCAACAAAAATCATTACAACGAAAACTTATAATATAGAAGTGAATGGTTCGAACAGCAATTATTTGTTACAAATTCATTTTAGCCCGAACAAGTAATGAATTGATTGACCTTTGAGTAGCCACCACAATCATGATATGAGTGACCTTACCCTTTGACGAGTGTGTTGGAAAATAGAGTTGATATTTAACTCATCGCGGTATTTCAATCAAAATACCAAATTTCAAGGTTTGATTTTTTTCCAGTTTTATTATTGTCAAAAAAAGGGATAAATCTAATCAGTGTTATTGTTTCGAATAAGACAATACGGTAATACTGACTTTTTTGTTTAATTAAAAACAATGGCTCTTTCTAAACATCAATTACAAATTTTGTTTATTATAATATTGAATGTTGAAATCTTTTTTCTTTTTTTTCAGTTGATTAACGAGTTACCTGACAAAGTTCAGGGAATTTCGGTACTACGTCCGCCATAAAAGCCACTTCATAGTAAACAGCTTATTACACATCTGTTTGTTGTTCTGCATAGGTTAACGAGTATTATAATCATTGAAAAAATTGAAAGCCCTCAATACTTGTTGATTTATTTTCATTTGTTTTTTTTAATGGGCCTAAAAAATCCTCATTTCATCACTAGTCAAGTTTTTTTTTTACTGATGAATATCCACATGTTGGGTTAGAAACGTTGGCTTTTCAAAATAAAAAATGTTTAACTAAAAATCCTAACTATTAATCATCTTAGTTTAATTAAAGTAGTTATTTTTATGATTATCATGTCATTTCCGGAAATTGTTCGCATGTCAAGCCCTAGTGTATTATTTCGTTGCAAACATAAAATGGTGCATCAACTTTCTCCTGAACACGTTTGACTGAAAAGACGGAATTTTTTGGACGCTGGACAATTTTACAGAGCCCTACAGCCAAAGAAATTATAATAGCTTTCACCAAAGACTGACTTATTATAGAAATCCTCTGACGGAACATTTAAGATGCTCACATAACTTAGAGACTTGCTAAGCTAATTTGTTATTTCCACAAGGATGGCACTTAAAGCTTTAAACCAAATTTGCTTATAAATATGTAAAACAAATAAAAGATGAACTGTGCAGGCCAAAAATCACAGATAAAGATTGTTTTGGTAGAGAGCTTTTTAGGGAAAAACTGAAAGGGGTTCGGGTTCTTGTGGGTAAAAAGGGGAGAGACGAGGGAGAGAATGGAGTGAGTAAGAACGAAGGGAATCGTCGAGGAGGATGAGAGAGTATTGGAGTAAGAGGAAGGCAGAGGGTGTGAGAAGAAAACGGAAATAATATTCGCGGTGTCCTTGCGAGCCGTTTAAAAAATAAAATAAACAAATAAAACATTCCATTGATGAGAAAAATATATATTTATAAACTTTTTACTATATATATATTTAATAAGGTTGTTTACTTAATGAGATATATTTTTCATCATACTGCATCAAAAACATTTCTTTTCAATACTCGGTTGAGCCCGTAAAGTAGTACTTTTCGGGCCTAGGCCTGAATAGTATATTTCGTACCAAGGGCCGAAAGTGGGCGTTTGCCGGCCCGAGATATTTTTTAATCGACTACGTCTCGGTCATGAAAAGTTCGAGGGCCTGCAAAAGCACTTTGGCCCGAGGCACGAACGCTATTTTTCACCATACTACAATAAATATTAATACGATATAACATTAATCAAAAACAAGATTTTCTTTTCTTTTCTTATTGTAAGTGATGAATGTTTAATGTATGGATTGTTTTACGTTATGTTATTATGTAAGTTAATAAATAGAGATGAACATATGTGTTTGTTTTGCTTTGATAGGACCGAGAGATATACGAGTAAAACTTCATCATTCACATCTACAGGTTTTACATTTTTAACCAGTTCAAAAACTTTGTATACTCTTCGTCATACCTATCTTTTGATTTTGCTGGTAACAAATCTGCTATGATTTCTTTTGCTCTTCTATTTATAAATTCTGATATATTATTAGCCATAATTACTAAATAAGTAAACAATAATACGAGCAAAACAAACTTATGTAATGTATATAATGAAATGAATGAATTAAAATAATAAACAGCTGATTTTGCGGCCCTAGGGCGAAATATTCATTTCCGGCCCTAGGGCGGCGAAGTGTAGCTTTCGGACCGCAAATTAGGTCTGTAAAACAGGTGATTACATCGTAGTATGGTGAAAAAATCTTTTTGGTGCGCTAACCTTACCCGCTACTATAATATATTAATAAACATGTGTTTGAAGGAGGTTACTTGTAGCTATACTGTGCTTCATTCCAATATAAGTAGTATGTTTGAAGTGCAAAATAACATGGATATAACAGAAGATGTTTTAGAAGAAGCCCAAGAAGGTTTTGATATAATGAATAATCAGAATTGTACTATAAATATTTATGTAAATATATGTTCCTTTCTTCATTTATAGGTTAATAAACAGATTTTTTTTTTTAAATGTGTCAATTTATTTTCTTATATTTTATCTGTAAGTTATTAACGAAATATAAAAGTCTTGTTGTTGAAAACAGGTTTGAGTCCGTAAAGTAGTAATTTTCGGGCCTAGGTCTGAAAAATCTTTTTGGTGCGCTAACCTTAAATGCTACTAATATATATTAAATATATCTTAAAAGTGGTTCAATAAACATATGTTTGAAAGAGGTTCCTCTGTTGACGACCTTTTTAGAGATGAGAATTTGGAAATAATTCCTTTAATCATAAGTTATCGGTATTCCAAAAGGCAATGACAAACAAAGGTTTTAATATAATGAATAATCAGAATTATACTATAAATATTAATTTAAATGTATAAGTACTTTTCTTCTATTATAGGTTAAAAAACAGATGTTTTTAATAAACAGGTGTCAATTTAATTTCTTATATTGTATCTGTAAGTTATTAATGAAATATAAAAGTGTTTTAATATACTTAAGTATGAGAAGTATGATGAAAAGTATTGTTCATAACACGAACCAAAAGTGTGGTCTAATTTCCTCGGCTATGCCTCGCGCGTTAAACTCGACCGCGCACCGAAAACAACCACTTTTGATAGTGATGAAAATAACTATTATATAGATTATAACTTTTGCGGTCTCAAAATGCTGGTGTTACTTTACTAATAAATAACAAAGGTGTTTGGTTGCACAGGTGGTCATTCTTGTGTGCCTAGTATAATGGTCTAGGTCCAGGCTACTTAATAATCTCTATAATCTGTCCCTTATAAGGAGGGAATATTAATCTTTTCATTAGCATCATTATAATAAAAAGGGATAAATTCAGAGACAAGTCTCATCAACAAATCAATGATTTTGTTGAGAATTTTTTTTATTTGTAGTTTGATTTTCGTCTGTCCCAGTTGAGTGACAATAAGCAACTTTAAGGGCAGATACAATTTATGAAACACGAACTACTGATTTTTTAAAAATTCGTTGAAATATTTTAATCGTAATTTATTGATTGAATCGGTTACATTCATGGTAAAACATGAGGAAATATATTTAAAAATTTAATTATTATAATTTCTGACCGTGTGTATTTACGTAATCTATTTATGATTTTCTTTTTGTTTATACAGAATGAAATCAAATATAAAAACCTATTATTTGGATTATATATTCAGAATCTGTCTGATTATATATTACTTGATACAGATTCTGATTAGCAGCATTGCTATGTATGATCATCGTTGCAATTATTAAATCCCGATGAGATTCTTGAGTAGCATTCGTCACACCCTCTAAGTTGTAATACAAATCTTTAAACAAAATATAATTCAATAAATATTTTACTTATTAAATTGAATATTGTAATTACCATAGCTTTCCCGCATCGCAATACCAATATTTCAAACATTTCTCGTGGCCATAATGATGGTTGTGGTATATTCTGATTGATTCGAAATATCAAAAATCCGAAAATTCTTTGGAAACTGGTATATCTTCCTAAAGGGCAATACACAACGAGTAACCTGCTCAGGTGTGTACATTTTTGTTTGAATTAAACGCGTTTTGCAATTTCTTACTGTTCCTTTTTACTTTCACTTACCTATATATGAAATATATAGTAAGTGGAAGTATTGCGATCGTGAAAAATTTCGACTTCCGGTTTTCAACGGAAATACACGTTTTGGGGTCCCCTGAGTCGAAATGACCAAGTCCCGCGAAATGGTCTGTGTGTGTGTGTGTGTGTGTATGTGAACAGACTAGCTCAAAAACTATAACCCGTGCGAACCTGAAATTGGGTATTAAGTGTATGTATATGCCCGCGATGTGACAGCAAAAATTTCATCAAAATTGGTCAAAGGGTGGGGGTACTTTATTTAATAACTTTTTAGGTTTTTTTCGATTTTCTCAAAAACGGCTCTAACGATTTTGATTAAACTAAGTATTTGATGTATTAATATGCCCTAGATATGACTGTAAAAATTTCATCAAAATTCATCAATCGGAAGGGGGACTTTACTTAATAAATTTTGTATCATTTTTATGTGTTTTTTTTATTTACTCAAAAACGGTTTTAAAGATTTCGATCAAACTGGGTATTTGACGTATGTATATGCCAAAGATGTGACAGCCAACAGTTCATCAAAATTGGTTTAACGGAGAGGGCACTTTATTTCTTAACTTTTTTTCCAATTTTTATTTTTTTTTCGATTATCTCCAATACGGCTTTAATGATTTTGATCAAATTCGTCATGTTTAATGAAAATTAGGTGTTCAATAATATCAGGTAAGTTTTATCAGTATTAAAATTTTCTGAGGGGGCTTAAATAGGGAAGGGGCCTTTTTTGTTTTCCTATAAAGTACCTTTGTTTTAGTTTATATTGAGAAATTAACTGTCTCTCATCGCGCCCGAAAATAAGAAATGGCTAAATATGACATATGAAGAAAATCAAGCAAACATATACAAGAGAAAAAAAGAAAAAAATTCCGTCAACTCATAAAACACCTTAGGCTGACGCATGCGCCGTACGCTTTTAATGACAAACCAATGCGTTATAATTAAAGATGCTCTGTTCATTTATTGAAAATTATTTGTTTCATAGGAACTAAATGAAATATTCAACAAGTACATAGAGAATTATAAAATCAGACGACTTGGAGTATTATGCTTGCATTGCCGAATTATCACAAGTAAAAACTTTTATTTAATAATAAAAGAAATTAGTTTTTTTTTTTTGAGCAAATGAAAACAAAAATAAGAAATGAATGTGGAAAAATATGTAACTTTGAAAGTGGCAATTAACAAAACACAATAATTTCTAATCTAAGTAAGTTGGTAAGTGAAAGTTGTGTGTTGCGAGCACGCACCAGATTTTTTTTTTTCATTTTGTTTGATCTTTTGCTTATTGCTAATTAGCAGATTGCAAATCACACAAAAAAGACACATTCTTGGATTTGTAATAAATATATATTTAAAAAATTTTGTTTGATCATCTATTTTGAGATGTAAATCGCTCCTTATATGAAAGATCACTTGACTCCAATAACCTATGTGAGATAAAATTTTATTTCTATTGTCTTATTCATTCTTATAAATCCATCTTTATTGTTTTATAAATAACCTTGGGGCAGTTATTTAAGTTTAGAAGAGCAAATATTTCAGTTTAAGAAATCTCAATCAGTACTAGCATTAGTGTTTGAACAACGAATTTTCTTAAACCAATCTCATTTTCTAGCATTTAAATTTTATAAAAATGACAAATCAACTACCTAAAACTAATGATATTAAATATCTTAAATTAAGGTTATATTTTAAAATAGTCCGGTTTCCTATTTCGTAGACCAGTTGCAGAGGTTTCAAGATAGAAAATTTACAAGTATGTATGTATATCAACAAGTACAAATGATGATAATTTTTTTTTGTGTTATAGCCTGTCATTGTGATTGTAATATGATCAGAATTTCATTAAGATTTTTAATGGTTAATGTATACGAGGTTAAAGCACAGGATTTAATCGCCATGCGAGAAAATGTGTAAATACCAAGCAAAATTCTTCGATCACCGTTGGACTTAATTTAGGGACTTAAAAATATTAAAAAAACTTTTTTTTTTTCTTTTTGTAAGAAAATTATATTGTGATTAACTCGTGAACTACACATTTTCTAAAACTCTCTCTTACCAATTATTTCAATTCTATTTTACTAAAAATAAGAAAGTTTGCAAGCTGAATCGCTCGTGTTGTGAGAATCAGCCTTATATTTTGAGGAGCCTTAGCTAGTTTCTAATTCCTAAGTCGGCTTTCACTATTTGTGATAATATATATGTATTTTTCGTTATTCATCTCAGCCAGGGCCTACCGAATACAATTTCATATTTACTTACGTATCAAGAAAACACAAAATGAGATTAAATATTCGAATTGAATCGCTTAAGATATTTTCTTGATACTTTAATAACTTTAAACCATTTAACGATGTTATTGATTAAACAATGTTCTCTATAACAATAGTGTAATCGATATAATAATGAATAGAGATCTTTTTCTCGGTGGCTTTTTAGAGACATTGTGTCTATCTAGTCATTCCAGATTCTCTTCATTGATAATTCCCCATGTTATCATAGGATATGACATAGATAATATATATATATATATATATATATATATTTGTATTCCGATGTATATTAACCTCCGTGACTTAATGTTATAGCTGAATTTTATTTTCCAGCATATTACCATACATTTTCCGATTAATAGCGCACCAGTTAACACAAACTTTTTATTCAGTATCTTTTAATAAATACCAAAATCTTTTACTGAAATTCACAAATCCTGCTAGCAATGGAAAAAATAAATTAACATTGGAAGAAGGGATGGAATCAGAAATTGATACTCCAATCGGACGAAATTTTTCCAGATATAGAAATTAAGGAATTTACTTCTCCTTCGGGCTACGGAACAAATTTTATTTTACCTTAATCTAATTTTTTTCTACATCTCTAATTCACTTTATTTTCTTTATTTACTAATAAATTTTGTAATTAATAAATATTATTTATTAATAATTTTTGAAGGCTTCATTCTGTAAGAATAGAATTAAATTTTCATCCGATTTGAAAAAATGTAAAAATTGTGTGAAGGCGAGGCAGTTCTTTAATGGAAATCTTATCAAACGAATGAAAAAAAAAACTGTATAAAATAGGTTGTTGAAATTGAAAAAAAAATTAACAGGTTTATTTTTTTTTTTTTTTTTTTTTTTTTTTTTTTTTTTTTTTTTTTTTTTTTGAGGGGGGGGCCTGTTTGGAGTAAAAGACAATTAACTTTAATGAAATTCATA
Source organism: Aelia acuminata (assembly GCA_911387785.2). Taxonomy (NCBI): domain Eukaryota; kingdom Metazoa; phylum Arthropoda; class Insecta; order Hemiptera; family Pentatomidae; genus Aelia; species Aelia acuminata. The sequence goes on along the minus strand of OU426978.1, from coordinate 215,189,232 downwards.
CTACTTCACTAAGCGAGCTTCTCAAATTTGGCTGGTTCAAAACTATCTCAGAAGGGTGTGTACTTTCTTTTTCTTCGTTAGCGTATTTATATACCTACAATTCATTGAATGAATGAATAGAACTCAATTTTTATCCGATTTGAAAAAAAATTAGAAAATGTTGTGAACGTGAGTTTCTTAATGGAAATCATATCAGACGAACGAAAAACGAAACTATGTAAAATAGGTTGTTCAACTTAAAAAAAAAAATTAACTCATTTTTTTTTTTTTTTTGGTTCCTATTTGGAGTAAACGACAATTAAGTTTAATGAAATGCTTACTACTTCACTTAGCGAGCTTCTCAAATTTGGCTATCTCTCAGATAATATCTCAGAAGGTTGTGTAAAATTTTTTTTCGTTTTTATTTCTTCGTTAGCGTATTTAGGTATACACCTGCAATGCATTCCCTATGAATAGAACTCAATTTTTTTCCGATTTGAGAGCATTTAGAAATTGAGTGAAAGCGAGGCACTTATTTAATGGAAATCGTATCAGACGAATGAAAAACGAAACCATGTCAAAATAGGTTGTTGATTAAAAAAAAAATTAACATTTTTATGTACTTATTTGTATTTTTTTTCTTGGATGACTATTTGGAGTAACATACAATTAAGCTTAATGAAATTTTTGCTACTTAACTTTTCCTATTTGGTTGTTCAAAAATATCTCAGAAGGGTGTGTAATTTTTTTTTTTTTTTTTAATTCCTTCTGTAGTATATTTATATACCTACAAACACTGTTTTTTAGTTGGGTGTGTAGAATATTTAGATGCTCATATATTTTTAAACTTACTTGGATTTGTTAATCCTATGTCTTCCCGGCGATATTAGAATATTCTATTTTCAAATCCTTGTTCAAACCATGGACAGCAAGAGGCGATACAATAACGTTATGATAGAGCACATTTCGAAAGTTGGAAGACGCGAAAGCCCCTTAGATAGAGCGGTATAGACCTCACGGCAAGCAGATGAGAACTGAGGTTCAGGACGCTTCATCAACTGAAGGCGCAAGCGTTGTCTCCTCAAAAGCCCACTTGTATGATAGCAATTGCATCGAGCTTCATATAGAGCTTGTCCCAGGTAAGTAATTTTATTTTCTATGCTCCTTTCTACTATTTTGAATCCTAGAAGTTTATTTTCTATCAATGTACCTACTGACAAAATAAAAGTATTGCAGTTCTAAACAAATTTCCCACTAAAAAGCTCCTTGCGTTGAATCTAGCTTCAATACAGGTTGTCCCAGATAAGTAATCATATTTTCTTTGTTCCATTCTACTATTTTGAAGGGACTTCATCCTAAAACAAAGTTTATTTTCTATCAATGTACCTACTGACAAAATAAAAATATTGCAGTTCTAATCAAATTTCTTACTAAAAAGCTTCTTGCGTTGAATAAAGCTTCATATAGAGGTTATTCCAGCTAAGTAATTTTATTTTCTGTATTCAGTTCTTTTATTCATAAGGGACTTCATCCTAGAATAAAGTTCAATTCAGGGCTCGTAACTAGCTCTTGTTGTTGCATCTACTATAAAAATCAAGGTAAAAGGAATGATGGTTATGATGAAAAGAAAAATGATTCAATAAGAATAAAACTTCAATAACTGATAAACACCAAAGAACGTACATTTATTAGAAATAGATATGATTTGCATATGAACCACATTAGAAAAGAGAAAAACAAACAATACTATTAAGAAATAATGAAATAAAGTAAATAAGCTTAAACTAAGACACAATTGAGAAAACGATTTTATGTTTTTATTAAGAATAACATTGGTTATAAAATATGAGAAACTTCTACAATGAATTAATATATATAATTAAGAAAGAGCTCTGTAGAATTAAAGGCTTTGAGACTATTGAATAGCAAATTAAAGAAAAGCAAAATATAGCTATCAATTATACTTATTAGCACATTTCTCTAAATTAACCATGGTTAATAGTATTTACTAATCGAATATGTCGGCGAACTGGTCACTAATAACTTTAACTATTAATGAATGTCTTAACAAGTGATTTCTCGACAAGCTTGGTCTCCAGGTGAATATCAATTGTTAGGCGAACTAGGTATAATAAAGTCGATACGAGTCTGAATTTGATTTTAATTTTTTCAATATAAATATATAAAAAAATTCGGATTTCTCCATATTGGTATACATTATTGTGTTTACCGTTTTTATGGAAATCGTATAGGGTACCTATGATAAATTACCTTATATCATAAGATCGATTATTAGTTTATCAAAGATGCTGATAACGAAAAAGAAATATCGATTTTAAATCTAAAGACTTATCCGATATACACGATAGTGGGGTCGGATATTAGGCTAATTGGGGTAGGTACTGTTTTTAAAAATGATATAGATTTTTCGATTGCGTTGTCAGGTACCGAATTATTACAACTTACGTGATATAAAATTGATATACGTACGGGATATAAACGGTATTGGGATCGGCTGCTAGGTTAATTTTGGTGCCATCAAAATGATATCGATTGCGTTCTCAGGTATCGATTTATAACAACTTACACGATATAAACAATATTGGGGTCGGCTAATAGGTTAATTAGGGTGCTGATTATCAAAATGATATAGATTTTTCGATTGCGTTCTTAGGTATCGATTTATGGCAACTTACGCGATATAAACGATATTGGGGTCGGATGTGAGGTTAATTAGGGTTCTGATTATGAAAATAATATAGGTTTTTCTAATGCGTCGTTTGATATTTAGTTGTTATTAAATAACAATAATATCTTTAAAAGATCTGATAAAGATTGTTGGACTAAATATTATTAAAGGTATAGTTTTCATCTTTTATTCTGCTACTCAATTTTTTTTTTACTTTATATTTCTATTTGCACCGGTCGCAACTAAGCGACAATCAGCAAACGAGATATGAACTTTTTAGGCATGAGGAAAGATAGCGCCCAACAGCACATCATCTCGGTCTTGTTTCAGGAAAAGAGGTCTCTCATCCAACTCCTTTTCAATCGCCTCATCAAAGGCATTTAAGTCGTGGTTATGTCATTAATAAGTCTGTTGTTATTTGACAGACAGACAGACAGACAAATGTGTTTATTTATATACAGAAACAGAAAAAAAATTAAAATACAATGAAAATCTCACCAAAACACCACTGCAGTGGGTAACACCCGTTCGCAGGAGTTCTGATTTAAAAGTAACTTAAAGTAAAATATTAATAATCGCCTCTTAATAAAAACAAATAAAATAAGTAAATAAATATAATGGTGGTACAGAAAAAAATAAATAAAAATAATAATAATAGCCTCCAATTGCCATAAATAACAAAAGAATTAGCAATTTCAGAAAGAACTTCATTGTTCAAGACTGCAAATGATAGATACATAATAAACTATATTTCCAACAGAACATATTTGATTATCTTCATTGTTAACTTTAGTATATGGAGAACGTATGGTTGTTACTGAAAGGGATATTTAAAGGTAAAAAGTGGAATATTATTATTATAGGTAGTCGTGGTATGAGGATTCTGAGGATGATGAGGAGAATGAGGATTTATTATATTATGTGGGATTTTAGTTAATAATTTACGAAAATCCTTTGCGGTATCTTATGGGAAGTTGAACTGCTCTGTTAAAAAAAGCCGATAGGAAAATGCCTCTCTAACATATCCGCTGAGCAAAGCCCAATCTTTACCATTCAAATACGAGATTACCTCCTTGTCCGTTAGAGTGTAAGCATTAAACCACTTAGCCCTATAGTCCCTTAAGATAGTGCAACTCCCAATAAAATGGCTAATTGTTTCTAACTGGTTGGCATTGCATAGGCTTATTTCTCAGCATTTAATATGAAAACTAGATTAAAGGGTTCTTATTTGTTGGTCGATAATACAAAGGTCAGTTCGAAATTTTGGATTGAAAGGTTTTCAGTTTTTGTAATTGTATCTTTGTTGCTGAACTATAAATTTGTAAGGTGTATGTCCACTCATTTAAAGTTCAGACTGGTAATTACATATTGAGTTCACAATTTTCTTTCAGCAAAAGTTTTTTCATTCCATTATGACTTATACTTATTGTTAAATAAATTTATTAGGTGTTTTAAAAGATAAAGTGTAAACATTATAAGTACAATTTATTTGTAAACATATATTTCACAATACAATATTTCACTTAGTGGAGTTTATAAAATACAATTTTTTATTTTTTTACGAAACGGCCTTTTAAGACCTCGCGAATAACACTTTTCCTTTCTTACTTTCGATTTTATTTCTACCATTATCTCCTCATCATATCTTTTGCTTCCTTTCATTCGAAGCACGCAGTACCCTTCCGTTTTTCATCTTCTGTAAGACTTGGTTTCTTCAAATTTTTTATCCGTATTTTTCTCTATCCAGGCAGTTTTCGTCGGTTGTTATCAATTACTCAGTTTCCTCTCCCATTTGCTTTCCATATCCTCATACGCACTTGTATTGACGGATTTTGTAAAAAAAAACTCTTGTCTCTCTCCCTTGGTCTACATTCTCACCATGTGTCCGGTGATACTTAGTATTTTTATTCTTAGGTTTAATGATGGTCAGGATTTTCAGTTACAATATTTATTATGGTAAGCCAACGTTTCGATCCAACTTGTGGATCTTCATCAGGGCTAAAAGAAAACAAATATATGAGTATCTATGCTAGAGGGTGACATAGATACTCATATATTTGTTTTCTTTTAGCCCTGATGAAGATCCACAAGTTGGATCGAAACGTTGGCTTACCATAATAAATATCATTGTAACTGAAAATCCTGACCATCATTAAACCTATCGTAATTGAAGAACAGATGACCATCTCTCATCTCTACTATTCTTATTTCAGTTTCGAGGTCCTTTATCAATCTAGAGATTTCCTGGTTGTGTCTTAATCTGTAGCCTTTTAACAAAATCGATCTTTTTAAATTTTTCAGTATAGCCTGTAAACTGTTTTTTTAAATGTCAATGGCTAATAAAAACTAAGTTGTTTTCAATGGACATTTTACACTCTATTGAAATAGTTGAAACAATCAAAACAATCATGAATGAAATGTAAATAAAGTGAAGTGTATCGAGATCTAATGAGTTTTTTTTTTTAAGAAGAGAGGACTGAAAACATAGTCAGTTTTAATTTGTCGACATTTCTGATGGCTTAGTAGCGAGTTTTCATTTAAAAGGCTAATATGTTCTGAAAGAGCACAAAAAATCCGCTGCTATCTAAATTTCCACCTCAATAGATATGGCCAGTTTTTTTTTTTTTTTTTTTTCAGTACTCATATGAAACATCATGTTATGTTACAATTCAATTTCAAGCCAAAAAATCTAGATATTGCAAAAAAAAAAAAAAAAAAAAATCAGGCACATCTGTCATAATATTTTTTGTTAAGTATTTCCCTATATACCATGAGCGTACGTGTCTACGTGCTTATATTAACATTTCTGACTATTGTTTACAGAGATAATAAAGATTAACTTGCCTAATTAAGGCCGTAGCTTCACTTACGAGTAAAAATCCAAGTGTCGTTTTTGGTTATTAAGTTTTATTTAAATCATATATGTTAAGGAAACCAACTAAGAAAATTTAAATTGAAAAAAAAATATATTTCTCGTAACTTAGAACTGTAAAAACAATACAATAAGTAAGTTTTAGAAAAGAAAAATTATGTCATGAATAATAATGTTGAGAAACTATCCACTGATAGCACGCTACTGATACTATCTAACTTAAAAGATTCGAGGCCATCTTCTTTTCAGACATTTTATGGGATTGCCTGGAATCCAGGAGGAATTGGATTGGAGTGGTTTTGGATGAGACTGCCGTTTACTGGTATCTGGATCGGGCTGAATCGGTAACATATGAAATAAGGTTTTATTTCCCATAACAGACGGATACAATATTATTTAATTTAGTGAAGTTATTTTATGAAGTAAAAGATAGAGTTACGGGGCGAAGTTTATGAGGACATTGACAAATAGTTGAATCAAGAAATGTGATACGTGTGAGACCCCTTTATCCCATAACAGTAAAATATTTTGATAGCGATATATTTTAGTTGATAAAGGCTAACAGTCTTAATTAAACAATTAAGACTACCAACCTTTATTAAATAATAAAAGAAGAAAATATAGTTAGTTTAGAAAGTTTATTTGAAAGGAAGTAGGTCCACAATACATAATTTTCTTAGCTCTGCTAAGAGGTTTGTTCTATCAAGCTGTTAAATCACTTCTCGAACGAGAAAACCAACCAACCTTCTTGTTGAGGTCTTGTTTGTTATACGACTGCATGCTATTATTTTTTCTAGGAACGGTTTTATGTAATACACGCTAGTAAAGATTGAGTTGCATTAAATCACATCAAATCAGAATTTAGCCAGGCGTAAAAGAATGTTCCCTTAGAAATCAAATGTTTTTTATTCAAACCATGTATTCTAAGGAGCTTCTATGGATGTTGGAAAACATTCCATAAAGATGCGTTTACTCGAACAAGCCATTTACACAAACTTTCTTGCGCTAGCCAGTTTGTGCAAATGGCTTGAATGAAATATTTTCTTTTAAAGGCTCAGTTTAATTTTAGACAACTATACGTGAGGAACTCTAAAAAGCGCTGTTTTGTGAGTCGTTAATGTGAAGAACGTACTAATTCTGATTTCTCAACCGTTGGTAATTAGTGTCTAGTTTTATGAAATGGAGAACGTGGAGGATTAACTAATTCTTCAAATCTTTTCGGTAGGGAGTATGTAGAGTGTTGATATTATTAACAATGCCTTCCTGTTGGCCTCCGGGTCAGCGATTAGCATTTTTTCTACCAAAGCCTGCATAAGATTTTGCTTTACAGTTGCTGTAATCCTCGCTTTTTACTTTCCACAAACACAGGGACGATTTATATGCTTGAAGGAATTCTGCAATCCATTGATTTTCACTCACCATTTTGATATAGGAAACGAGTTGATAGCGTTCGAAATAATAGGTATTCACGGGTTTCTATCAATGCGTATGCCTGAAATTAAAACTATGGATTCCATGCACCAACTATGATGCCAAAGCACCAACCTCCAGCCAATTTTCTGTCCGGACAGAATTAGTACACGCCAATTTTTTTGGCTTGCCCAAACTTCATGCCAGCGTTTACAGGCAAAGATTTATTTGTACAAACCGGATTGTGCAAGTTAGTTTCAGCAAATGGCTTGAGCTTGTAAACGCACTTTTAAAACATTGTTTTAGGACTATAGTTAGTTATGTTAAATTATTTTTTTTTTTTTTACTTTAATTATTAATTCGCACCTGTCTGCAAAGTGCGGACAATCAGCGAATGAGATGGCGGTAAGATGAAATAATGACATGTCAGGCATGAGGAAGGAAAGCACCCAACAGCACCCCCTTCTTGGCTTGAGTCAATTACCTTGGCTATCTAAGAGAGCAGATCCCTCATCCAGCACCTTTTTAGTCTTCTCGTATCCAAGCGAATGTCAGCCATATTGCTTATTAAACTGTTTGGATGTCCGTACAAATAACTAAAAAATCGTTTATAAAGTGTCGTTATGTGTTGGTCGACTGTCGGCAGATGGAGGTCAGTATGTAAAGTGTAGTTAGTCACGTACCAAGGTGCTTTTGTAATGAGTCGTAACAATTTTGATTGAAATGTTTGAAGTTTTTGTAAGTGAGTCTTTTTAGCTATGCCGAATATCTGTGAGGAATATGTCCATATGGGTTTGAGTAAGTAAGTGTATGTATTTAATTTTTGTTTCAGTTTTAATTTTAAAGATTTAGAAAGTAATGGATATAGAAGTTTAAGTCTTTTGGTAAGCGTTCTTTTTTTCATTTTGACATGCGGGCCCCATGTCATCCTTCTGGTGGACAGGTATGTTTTCTAAGTGTAAAGGTGATGTGTTTTGATTATTTATGTGTTATGTGTTAAATTATTCATTTTACTTTTCTAAAAACTGTGTTAATTTGAAAACAGCTTAAAAGATTTTAAGAAACGGGTTAGTAATAGATAGTCGTAAAATAAACAAGACCCCTAGTTGGAACAAACCTAAAATATCTTACAACAATCTCTAAATTTATTTTATTTAATTATACTGACATTTGATTGAAACTTCTGCCATAAAAGTTTTATTTACTCATTGCGTTTACTTTAAGTTTTCATCAATATCCATCTATATAAAAATTCGTGATTATTAGTCGAAATATTCAGGTAAGAGGTATTTATAATTTGTATGCCTGTCGCAACATGAGATCAAAGTAGGCATCATTATCGATGGATTCGCTGATACCTGCATAATAATTGAAAAACTCTTCCCTCGTTATCTTCCCATCGATGCACCCCTTCTCGAAGTTTGCCATGAACTTCTGCAAGATCTGATCTTCCGTCATCTCTCCGCTCCTGTACTTGGGGTGGGCCCGAACACTGCAAAGTTTTCGCAGTTCTTCTAACGTGACCACTCCGGTTTTGGCAATGTCGCACTTATCAAAGGCGTCATTTACCGACTTAATTCTCGAATCGGACATTTTCGGTCTGATGGCAGCGATGAATTCAGTTGTGCTTATGGTTCCAGAGCCCTCCGTATCGAAAGCCTGAAACAAAGTCTCGATTTGGTCTTTGGTGATCTGGTGACCAGAGTCTCTGATCGCTTCTGTAAAGTCCTCCAAGTTCAGAGAATCGCTTTCCTTTCTTCTGAAGACTCTGCAAAACTCCAGAAGACCTTCGGATCCCTTGGACAGGCAAAGAAGTCGCAGCTTCTCGAGTGGGTCTGACGTCGTTTCCGCTTTTCTTCTTGCTTGATTCATCATATCTTGGTTCGCTCTGCTGCTCTGTGATTGAGGGCTCGTTGACATCTTCAATAAAAATATATCAGGGTCTAAATAAAAATTATAGGAATAACTGACGATTTACCTATTTTAAAACAATAGGTTCGAAAAACGGGTTCTATGAAAAGTTAATCTTAAACTTTAGTTTATAAATGTTTAGTTAATAGCCAGTACAGATGTAACCTTAACTAACAAAAATGCAGTATATTGACATCCAGATGTTTAATTGATTAAATGATAATATTTTAGACTCAAGTTTGAGTTGTGAGATATCAAATCCTCCTTATTTCTTATATGTTTATTAAAAAATAAGTCAACCAACATTTCCGGATTACTTCCATCTTCAAGGTTTTCTTTTACCTTAAAAATACTTCACCATATAAGTAATCAACATTATAAAAGTAATAAACTATTAAATATTAAAATAAAACGAAATTTGTAAAAATATTTGTTCTTTCACGCCTTATTTTGTCACCTATCACTCATTCTTTTTTTCTTTTTTTTTTCGACAGTTCTTCATTTTTAATTATTAAGTGTAATTGGTCATTTTTTATTATTATAATAAAACATATAAGTATTACTAACAGTTATAAGGGAATACACATACTAATTTATCCTAAAATATAGTCCATACTCTTTTTGTCTTATTTTTAACTAGCAACACAAATGTTTTCTTATTACTGTCTTTATTTAATCAATTACTTATAATGTCTAACTTTCTCAATATGTTTGAATAATGGCTATATAGTTTTTGTGCATGTGTTTTATGTATAATTAATTGCTCTGTTTATATATTTTTAATATGTTTGGTCTCTATATTTTTTTTTGTTTTTTACTAATATTTTAAAACGTTTATTATTAAGCATTTAATAAAATTCCTCGAAGACTACCTGATCCTGATCTGCTAGAAATTCTGTTTATTGTCATTTATGATTGACTACGACTATATAGCTTTAATGTTTAAATAACAAGTACATGGTTTCAGATATCCGATATGTAGTTAGAAACGTTATAAGTCTATTAAAAAAAGAGACAGTTTCAAAATTTTCATTGCAACCAAATTTTCGAGAGCTGAGGAACAGCAGTTGTTTTCAAATATTATATATTTTGATCGTTCAGTCTAAAACTTCACTAATACTTTTATAATTCCCTAAATAAAAATTCAAACCATTCTCCATAAATTACTGTTTCCGATTTGTAAATGGGGCCAAATTTATTCTGTACTGTATGAAGTGCTAACGACAGTACCCACCTTCTAATATGATAAAACGACAAAAGGAAAAAAAATGGTTTTTGTTCTCTTTCCAGTCGCACTTAAGTGAACCATTTTCAAAAAATAGTGGTCTCACTCTAGAAAGGATGGTAGTGAGTGAAAGCTGTGTGATGTGTACACCGATAATACATATAATATTTTTTTTAATTCTAATTATAATTACCATTGTCTGAATATGTTTGGTATTATTATACCAAATATTATTATACTCATAATGTATAAGTATAGTATTATAATATTTGGTATTATTATACATGAGTATAATAATACCAAATATTATTTGGTATTATTATACTCATGTATTATGATATAATTAACTTTGATGAATCAAATCGAATGAAGAAAACCCTTGATGGATTTTAATGTCGAATATTGATTTTTTCACAGATTCTCAGAAGTAATGAAGCAACCAAAAATGAGCTATTTACTACTTCTATGTTTATAATGATTACGCACGTACCTTGTACCTTACGTGATGTTGTAAAGATTAATAATGGACTCCGTTATTGCGGAAAATCGAAAAAGAATTGATCAATTGAACACTTTTATATTATTCTGCACATACTTACTTCTTTTTTTCCCATTTGTTAATAGTATTCCAAGATAGCTATTAATCTAACACCAGGCGAATCTCATCATTGTCCCTTCTAAACAAACCTTTCTGTTTGAATGATAGTTGATAGTAATATACTAAATAAGATGGAGAGAAATATGGAGTACACGTTTCGAAAAGAGGTGGTAATGAATTTGTATTTTATTGGATTAGGTATTTATTTAAGTACAATAAGAAATACATTACCATTTCTTATACAATTTTTTTTCAAAAGTAAAATAAACTAGGTAAACTTTATTAAAATTATCTATAATTTTAACATATAATAATAGGTTGTAAAAGCAAAAAAATAAAATAAAAATAAAAAAGAGTTAAGTATACATTCTTAGCTCACAAATTACTTCCTTTTTTTTTTCTTGTAAAAACGTCTCCAGCATATTTAATGGGTTACTCGTGTCTCTTGTTACTACTAAATGTATCCAGTGATTTTTTTAAAAATAACACTGCAACTCCCTCAAAATAATTGCAGTGATTTAACTCACAGCATGCATAGCTGTCAGAAACTTGCTTCCTAACATTTTGCCAACGGTTTTCTTATAGCCAGCTATATAATAGTTCATTTGTGCATTCTTTAACATATCGCATAATTGTATCTTCCTGAAAGAAACGTGCATATTTTTCCTCAATATTGAATTTCATCGCTAACCCAGAAAAATCCATGGCCACGAAGAAAACAAATCAGTCGTTTGAGAAAAACGGCTGGTCAAAAAAATCGATTTTCGTTTTATTTTATTTTTGAAATCTACATGCCGAGATATCTATCTAATTTAAGAGATATCCGAGAAGCCCAGGTGATCTGGCTTTTATAGACCATTCAAATAATCGTTGTCAGGTGAGACCCGACAAGCCCAGGACATTAAAATATCTTCCTGTAACCAAAACAGGAAGTACGTTTTGGCGTAAAATTTTTGGTTGGCCTGTCACATTCAATGAACCTATAGGAAGATTTGATTGAAGAACCATAAATTTGAATCATGCACATTTCAACCTTATCTATTTATACTTCCAGTTATTTTTAATTTATTAGAGAATATATACAATCTTGTAAATGTTTTGTGTAGTAATTTCTAAAATATATGGTTTGTAACAACCGTTTGTCTTTCCATAAAAACCTGCTTGACCAAAAAAAAAAACACATTTATTTTTCAGATCCATCGAATGAATGAACTTAGATTTATAAAATTTCAGGACCTAGATCTGAAGACAAGGATAATGGGGTTTGAAGGACAACGTGGCCATCTGATTTTACTGATCTTTATCAAACAATTATTAAACAATAACGTGAAAATCATGTGGATGTTAAAATATTAATGGCGTAGATCACGACAAGTAGCCCAAATTTGAATGTATCCGTAGATAAACAAGCTGTAGCATTATTAAAAATGAAGTGACTAACGAATTTTCAGCTGGATCTTAACCCTAGAAGTACCAAGGGGGGGGCTCCTCGAGCCCACAACTTTTTGTTTTTGTTCCTTATCACCCAATTTTAATGGGATATTTTTGATATTTTATGTATTCCTCAGAAAAACATCCTAGAATAAGAGTATAACAACAAAATGAAATAAAACAATATCTATGTTGAGAAAAAATTTTTTTTTTGACGTATGGGCTCGAGGAGCCCCCCCCCCCTTGGTAATGCACGGGGTAGTTATACACTTCAGTACCAAGGGGGGGGGGCTCATCGAGCCCACTGATATTTAATACTACTTTTAACTAGTAATTCAAGTGTTATTAATTATATTGCTCAAATAATAATTACTTTGATATAATTTTAACATACCTTCTCAAGTTTTTTTTTCCAATAAAAAATATTCTCCCCTTATAATTTTTTTTCATATAAAAATATAATACTGAGATGGTTATAATTATTGGGAGGAATAGATAGAATCGATTCCATGGTGAGACAATATTCATGTAAAAGGTGGCCATTATCTCTTTTCTACTCCCTCTTGGACATAACAGCTCTCAATTCTTATACAGTATTTACTCTTAAAAACACAACATGGAAAAGAAATAGTGCTGGCCGTAGAAATTACTTTTTATTTGAACTATCTAAGAGTTTAGTAAAATTGTGTGTTGCTGAAAGGAGTGAAAATCTTGTGGGCATTCCTAGATCTTCAGTGAGGGCCATGGAGCATGTTCTAGGGCGAGAACTGACTTATAGCGAGAACAAGGTTCATCAAGTGGAAGGCTAAGGTGTTACACTTGTCTAGAGAAGCCAAATCAAAAAAAGAAAAATACAACAACCTATCAAAATCTAAGCAGCGTTGCTTCAAATGTAAATGTTCAGTGTGTAACAAACACTCGGAAAAAAAAACCATTGTGCAAAAGCACCTTTATTGCATTTACGAATCTGATAATTAGATTTTCTTAAATTATTATTCAATTATAATGTTATAATAACTTAGATATAGATAACTTTTTATTCTAAAAATGTTTAGATACGTTCCTCTAGTAGAATAAAATTATTATTAATTTAAAGTCATCCTTTTTTTCCTCATCCGAACTTTTTTTTTTTTTTTTTTCATAGGTGTCACAAGAAACGTTCATTAAACATAATCCAATAGAAATAAAAAATTTAAAAAAATTATAGAACCAAAATAAAAGATTTTTAAGGTTGTGGGCTCAAGGAGCCCCCCCCCCCCTTGGTAATCCTTGCGACCTGGGAGAGGTCGGTAATTCTAGGGTTAAAAGTCAAGATTTGAACGAAGAACCATGCATTTGAATCTTGCCCATTACAAACTTATATATCTATACTTTCAGTTATTTTTAATTTATTAGGCAATATTTGTAAGCTTGTAGGTGTTTTGTATGGTAATATCCGAAATGTATGATTTGTAACAATCGTTTGTTTGTTTTTTTTCTTATATCACAAAATAGTCCTAATTTAAATATTTTTTGTCTTGTTTTTTATTTGCCGAAAATCCCAATTATGATATTCGATCTCTCAAAAGGATTAAAAATAAGTACATATAAGATAATTATACGGCGTTGATAACCAATAGGTTTTACGCCCCCAAATCCAAATAACCAACCAACCGACAATTGTTTGTCTTCCATAATCAGGAGAAAGCCTTTATGTCCAAAAAAAAAAACAAAAAAAAAAACAGCAACATATTATTCAGATATATTGAAAGAATATAGATTTATAAAGTCATGAAAAATATATTCTGCATTAGTAAAAATTAAGTGACTAACGAAATTTCAGCTGGGTGTTGAAAAGTCAGGATTTGAATGAAGGACCATAAATTTGAATCTTGCCCATTTCAAAATTATATCTATACCTTTAGGTAGTTATTTTTCATTTATTAAAAAATATTTTTAAGCTTGTAAGTGTTTTTTATAGTAATTTCCGAAATGTATGATTTGTAACAACAAATCTTCCATAATCAGGAGAAATTCACATTACCAAAAATCCTACATATCAGATCTATCGAATGAACAAAAATTTATTAAATCATGAAAAATTATTTTAAGTAGGAATATGTTTCGGAGAAAATAATTTATGTTAAGAAAATTCCTTAATGCAAAATCAGAACCTTTTTTTTTTTTTTTTCACTTTTTCATTAAATTATTTTTTCGACATTTCGGGTATCTCAAACGACCGATTCAATTGAAGAAGTTACTTAAGGAACATATGATTCAATAAAACAGAAGTGATCCGAGAAAAATCATTGGTTTGTAACATGTAATACCAACAAGACACTGATTAGAAGATTTGTGTTTAAAATATTTAAATTAATATTTAAATATTGCTGACTACCGATTCATTCTGCTCCATTATCAGGCGTTGGAAAAATCTGATCGGATTTACCATTCTTGTTGAAGTTACCGTAAAGAACAGGTGCTTCATAGGGCTTCGTTATGTAATGACCTGTAACACCCAAACCATCATTGAAGATCTTTCCGAAATTCACCTCACCAAACTCTTCGTGTTCATCGATGTACCGAGAGCGCTGCTTATATTCTTCGTTGTGGTAGGTCTTCTGTATTAAGTCTCTGTGACTTATTTCTTGTACGTCATCAGGACCCCTCGGGTTATCAAACGCAAAGCGACTCCAGGATTTCGGTTCCATCCAGTCTTCATCTTCCAACATTCCTAATGGAACATCGTCATAGTTTCCACTTTCTGTTCCAATATGATAATCATTGTTTGTCATACTGTTGAAATATTTTTCGTATGATTTCCTCTGGAAGTTAAAGCGGTCAGGGATGCCTTTATGGATGTTGCTGAACACAGTTGGAAACGAGTATATTTGTGGATTTATGTGATATTCGGCATTTCTTCCCTGGCACTTCTCCATCGAAAAATAATCGTTTCCGTCGTAAGCGTTTCGGAGCGATTCTTGTCTGAGGCAAAATGGCGCGAACAAAAGAAACTCCCACATATTTTCAACGGGGTCTTACTAAACACTTACTAAATGATAATAATGGTTCGATTCGTTATTTATACGAATCGGGGGAGACAAATAAATAAAAACGTCGCTGCGATCTGGATGAACGCTTTGGTGTAAGGACGTCTTTGTCTTGAACGGCCTTGGTCTCACTAATTATAAAGTACTAATTATAAAAAAAAGGTTCTCTGATATAATTCATTGCCAGTGATTTTCTTTTATAACTAAAAATTTATTTGTTTGTTTAACGTCCATTTATGCTAATAAGGCTCATCGGACGATGCTACAGCGGGAGTCCTAAATTTTGCCTATCCAGGTATAATTAGGACAGGGAACTTTCCTGTACCTGATCGATTTGAGTACCTGTCATCGCATAGGCTCGGCACCTCCATTCTACGTCCTATCTGAGGCACAGCAAAGGATTTCTTACTCCCTTCAAAAAATCCTAGGGCCACAACGGGACGGGAACCCGCGACCTTTAATATTGTAGGATGCCATGCTAACCACTACACCACATGAGACCCCAATTAGGGTACTTGTACCAATAGTTGACAGTTTAAGAAAAAAAAAATTATATTATTGACACTGTTTACCAATATATTGATGTTGAAATAATCTCTGTTATGAATCTAGTAAGGCCAATCCCTCTAGTAAACTGGGGATACAATATCCTATGGTCTACATTTACGATTATTATAAAAAATGATTTCTTAGAAACTTCTAAAATGAACAAATTGTTGACGATTCACAATGTAAAGGTTTTGAAAGTTGACACATGCATTAATTTTTTATTTCCAACGATTTTTAATAGGTAATAAGGACTGCAATAAAAGTTAATATTTTTTTTTATTTATAAACTATAAAATTCACAATGGAAACAAAATTAAATTTCCACAATTTAATTATTTTTTTACACAAAAAGCTTAAATGAGACTAAAAACAAAAAAATAAAACAAATTTATACCGAAAATAAGATCATCCAGTTAAGGAAGTATTATTAATAGATTTTAATAATGGCCAGAAGTATCGTTTTTTGTAATGGTAGATTCGCACAATTTTAGACTCAACAATGATGAAATTCACTCTTCCTGTGCTCTTTTAGACAGTTAAAGATGGCCACATTCATTGATTAGATGAAATGTGTAGCATTTGATAGAGTGCGACTAAAAGAAAGTATCACATGTTCTTTGCAGGATTGGGAAGTGGGGAGAGTCAGATGAAACGCTTGTCCCTTCAGATAAATAATAATAATAGATCTTATGATAATAGGTCGGTCCTTTTATAGTTTTTTTAAACTGGTAAGTTCAGTCGACTCCGTTTAATATGGTCATCAGATAATTGGGACCACCGCTTAATTGAGCAATTTTCAATAAAACGGAATCACGGTAAAACATCAGTGCTTTATTAGGACAAAACATCTGGAACAAACTTTCTGGAAGGTAATGTAAAAAACTATTAGCCCGGGTGTCAATCGAATAATTTAAGTATCTGAGACCATGCCTGAATGTCTACCAAAAGCAAGAAACTGCATCGAAATGTCACTTTTTTTTCACAACAAGGAAACGAGGAAAGTCCTCTAGACGCCTGAAAAAAACGTGCTAATTTTTCCTGTTAGTTGACAAATAGATTTTCTGATTTCTTCCTTATTTAGAAAATAATCGAATAATACAAAAGTAAAAACTGGATCCATTACAGCATTTATTAGTCACCTTGAGTATGACATTAACTAATAGTTAAACCAAAACATTTAAGCTGAATTAAACTATAGAGTCATATGCCTTTTTTTTTTTTAAATGTAACTGCTAGACAGCAGGCAAGCAAACCAATAGAATTTCTCCTCCTTTCTCCTCACGGTCAAAGGATTACTATTATTAAGTATAGGTTTTAGCGGGAGGTGGACAAATCTTGTCCAATTTATGATATTTATTGACATAAGACAATTCTTTAAATTATTTTAATTAATCTAATCTTAATTCGTGGCTGACCACCATTTTAAATTATTTTCAAATAATTTATTTTTTGAAGAGAAAAGATTTGGCTCCGCCGGGAGTCGAACCTGGGTCTCCTGCGTTACATGCGAGGATGCTAACCACTACACCACAGAGCTCGGCTCAAGGCTAAGCAAATCCTTAAATTAAGATTAGATTAATTAAAAAAATTGTCATGAATTTTTGCAAAATTTATGTAAGATACTTTTGATAATTTCAGTTTAAATTTTTACTTTTAAAAATATCCGGCGTCATAATATAAGTTAATGCTGCCGAATAGCTGGGAAAGGTTTTTAAGTAAAAAAAGAAGTTACGTTTTTGACCATCTCGGAAAAATGCATCGTTTAAAATTGTTTATTTTAATAAGGAATAACCATAATGACACAAGGAATAATGTTGAATAACGAAAATTAGCACTTTAGTGTACTGCTAGGTGCCAATATATAATTTTGAAAATATTCATGATATGTAATACTGTCATGATTTAACAGGGTGATTTTTGAGACCTCTACTTTACCTTAGGTTAAATTTAAATCATGTGCAAGGGTGACAAATGGAAAAAAATCGACTTATAGTTTTAAATATTTTATTTTTTATGCCAACAAGAGTTAAAACATTTTTTTTTTTCAAGGATGACGAATTTAAATAAAAACGGTTAAAATTTAAATGAAAAGGGTAATAATTTGATTTGGAAAGGGTTGCGTTTGAACAGAAAAGGGTATCTATTGTATATATACAGTTGATATAAGGGTATATGTATAGTAAAGGTTCAAATAGACTTGGAAATGCTATATAATTTTCAAAATATGTATAAAAAATATTGTCATGATCTAACAAGGTGATTTCTCAGACCACTACTTTACCGGTTCCACCGTAGGTGAAATTTAAATCATTTTCAAGGGTGACAAAAATCAACTTTTAGTTTTACATATTTTATTTTCTATGCTGACAAGAGTTCAAAGATTTTTTGTCAAGGATGACAAATTTAAATGAAAACGATTAATATTTAAATAAAAAGGGTTACGATTTGATTTGGAAAGGATTACGTTTGAATAGGAAAGGGTTTCTTGAAACTTGGAAAGGGTATCTATTGACTAGGAAATCCTAGATAATTTTCAAGATATATATAAAAATACTGTCAACCCATGTCATCCCAATGATTCCTGTGACTTCTACTTGACTAGGTTCCAAAGTAGGTTAATTTTCAAATCATTTTCAAGGGTGGCAAATGGAAAAAATCGACTTATACTTTTAAATATTTTCTTTTTTATGCTAACAAGGGTTGAAACTTTTTTTTTTTTTTCAAGGATGAAAATATGAAATGAAAACGGTTAAAATTTAATAAAAAGGGTTAGAATTTGATTTGGAAAGGGTTGCGTTTGAATAGAAAAGGGTATCTATTGACTTCGAAAGAGTTACAGTTGACTTGGAAAAGGTTCAAATAGACTTGGAAATGCTGTATAATTTTCAAAATATGTATAAAAATACTGTCATGACTTATCCAAATGATTTCTGAGAACTCTACTTGACAGATTCCACAGTAGGTTAAATTTCAAATCATTTTCAAGGGTAGCAAAAATTGAGTTGTAGTTTTAAATATTTTATTTTTTATGCTAACAAGAGTTTTTTTTTTTCAATGATGATAAATTGAAATGAAAACGGTTAAAATTTAAATAAAAAGAGTTACAATTTGATTTGGAAAGTGTTACGTTTAAATAGGAAAGGGTTACTAAAATTTGAAAAGGGTATCTATTAAGTTCGAAAGTGTTGCAGTTGATATTACGGCCGTTTATTTGTTACTGTAAGTTCGTAACGAAAATATTTCAGTTACTGCATAAGGAAAAAAAATTACTTTATTTTTAATATAATAGTTTTAATTCAATTTTTTTTATTGTACATTCGAAACAAATAAGTAAATCAAGCTATACAATTAAATGTAATTTAATTAATTTTTAAGTTAATGAAAATCATTATAATTGTTTGTGATGGTAATCACTTAGCACCGGAAGAAGTTGTAACCGTGATATTGTTTACGGAAGCCAGTACACTCGTGTTTACCTTTTGTGTACTAAAATAATAGGATTTAGTGTCAGTGGGCAACTTGTCGTCGGCTGGTACACAGTTAGTCTGTGAATCTTTTTTACATGACGAAAATTAATATTTTCTCAAAAACATTAATCGTACTGATTTTTATTAAAATTTCTGATCATAAGGTCGGTTATCGGCTGTTTAGAAGCCGTTTTTTTCTCAAGTTTGATTCATCAGCACGACGACACGAATTTACATTCTTACCCCGTATCTTCTACAGGATTCGACTTCAAGTTTCATTTCATGGACGCCTACTCACCATGGAATTTTCAAGTTGATCGACTAATATTGACGAAATCCATCAATGATTTCATCATCTTCGCTTGATCTTTTACCCAGGGTATTTAGAAATTTTTTTCTTTTAATAGCACAATTAATGACATTGACTGAGCTCATTAAAAGTTATAATATGTATTAAATGAAAAAAATCTTGAATATAAACATTAAAGACATACCGGAATGATTTTTTTTTTTTTTTTTTTATAATTGGCAGAAGTTTATTTCTTTTCCTTTTGTAAATACAGAGTTTAGTTTATAGTTAATTTTATTATTAACTTTTATCAATTGATGATTATTATTAACTATATTAATTCTATTTAAGTTTATAAAGAAGTTGCATACATATATATTTATTTAGTTTGATTTGTTTTTTTCATCTTTTTTTTACAAATAATTTTATCAATAAATAGTTTCAAAAAAGGCATTCGGAATTATATTTTGAAACTCCTTAAATTGAATGAGTCACTTTAAAGACAACCAGCGTAGTTGCATTAGGGAATGGTCGTTCAAGGGTGCAATTTTGTGATCTTTACGACGCCCTAACAGTTGACTTTGGAAAGGTTCAAAATTGACTTGGAAATGCTATATTTAAATTAATATATACAAGCGATAAAAAATAGGGAATATACATGAAATATTTTTATTTTGTTATTTAAAATAGAAATAATATATTAAAATGATTAATATATTCACGTTGACCCTGGATGCTTTATTATAATTTTGTTTTTAGTAGCAGTAAGACCTTTGTTTCAAAGTCATTAAGACCCTCAGAGGTCAGGTTGGATAGAAACACTAAAGCTAAAATAAATAAAACGTCGAAAACCGGAGGACTAATCCCTTTAATTGGAAAGCGTCCTTTCCTGAGTACTTAACCCTACAAGTTACAGGCAGCCCTTCAGCTAGCCAACGGTCCCTAGTCAACTAATTAGTTCCCTCATCAAAAGGGCTGGACGTGTACTTATTTCTTTAGCGTTTGGAGTGAATCCTCATCTAATATTAACATCAAACGTGTTTTTGAAATGATTTTTCCCAAAGAGAGGACAACCAAACATGGCAATTTTTAGGGTAATATAGTTACACCACATGGTATACCTACCAACTCTGAAATAAGTAAATAATGAATTTTATATGGAAAAATCTAATAGAAATTTTAATTACAAACTTCTTTCAACCAGCATTAAAACAAAAATCTGATCTTTTGAGCTATAAAAAAAAAATAATTAAAATCAATGTTTTTGAATGCACTGATCCGTTCAAGATCATCAAATATGGAGTTTTTAAATGAAATTTTTATTTAATATTCCGCATGTAGATTTGCACCTGCGCTGTGGCGTATCGAGCAAATTCGGTAACTTTTGTTTTACACTTTGATCTTCTTGATGCAGTATATTTTACTATAGTAAGAGTTATCTTGGTCACTGTCGTTTCAGTCGACGTCGAGGCTGACCAGGTAACAGGGAGGAGGAAAGAGAATGGATGAGTGGGTTAGGGTGATGTAGTGTAGAAGAGTGAAATGTTTGATATTTGTCTTGTATGTAAGGTTTTTACTGTCGGTATGTTCATGCCATTGTGTAGTGTATGATTCGAAATAAACCAAGGCACATTTGTGATTTTTCTGAGAATTTTGGATTGTGAAATTTGTATTTTTTTTTTTTTATGTGGATTTGTTTTGCCCCGTATGTACAAATAGGTCTTAAAATAGCAGTGTAAATTAGTCGCTTGTTTCTTCAGGTGAGTGATGATCTGTATTCCGGGAGATTTGAAAGCTGTTTGTACCGTCTGTTGAGCTCCAGTTTTTTTAAATTTGTTGTGTTTTATGTTCGAAGTGAGTCGTTTGTCTAAGTCCGAGGTATCGTACGAAATTCTTTGAAGGAACAGGGTCGTTGTTAATTGTCACAGGTGGACATATAGAATTTCTTAGAGAAAAACTGACGTTACTTGACTAGGTTGAATTAATTTTGATTCTCCATTTTTCGAACCATTTTTCTAGTTCAAATAGATAGCTTTAAAGAGCGAAGGATGCGATAGTAGGATTTTAATGTGATGAAAGGATAGCCGTGTCATCAGCGAAGCTAAATGGTGGTGCGATGGTGTGCAGGCATATCTGATGTGTAGACAGAATAGAGAAGAGGACTTAAAACACTACCTTGTGGTACACCCGCAAGCTGAGAAAAGAAGGAGAAAAGGGAAGAGTCAACAGAAACACACAACAGAGACAGAAACAACAAATTTTTTTTCTTCAATCAGAGGAAAACCCAATTATCATCTAAAACTATCAGAAGCATAGTAAAGAGTCAATCGAAGACTTACTATCTATTCTGAATACAATTTATTCTACCTTTCAAGTTTAGATTCATTATCAAATAAAAAAAACATTTGCTTAGAAATAACATTTTTGAATGGTCTCAGCAAAATATTTATTAATTTAAATATTATTGTTATCTATTTGCATACCACTCACTCCTATCAACTAAATATCTCAAAAAACGTTATTGTATGTCTAATAAAATATTATTTTTGTCAATATTACTATTATTTTTTATTGCCAATAACGCCCTCATACTATCTGTTAAAATTAGAAATTTATTTTCATCTGATTTATTGACAAATTTCCGAGATTGCGGTACTGCATATAATTCGGCGTTGTAAAGAGGTACATTACTAGGTACTTTGTACTGTGCGGTTTATTTATACTTTGAGATGTATATTGCAGAGCCGGTATTATCGTTTGTTTTGGACTGTTGTAGGGTAAATACCCTGTGAGAAATAAAAATAAGCTTTTTTGATTGCTTTAAATCATTTCTGACTTTGAAGCTGATGCTTATAAACGCAAAGCTATTAGCGAAGACTATTGTACTATACTCGAGATAATAGCGGACTTTGTGGATCCCCACTTAACTAAAAAGATAAATAACAAATAGTCTGGGAAGAAACCCCGTGTAAAGTTTGTGAGACTTCCTTTTGTTTACACCGTTTTGCCGGAAACAAGTGACGGTCCAAAACGGTTACGATTGAAACCGTAATCTGATCTCTTTGAGTCAGAATTTTGTTCATACTATAAATTTAATAGCTCCATCGCTCGCCCTTGAAGC
Source organism: Aelia acuminata (assembly GCA_911387785.2). Taxonomy (NCBI): domain Eukaryota; kingdom Metazoa; phylum Arthropoda; class Insecta; order Hemiptera; family Pentatomidae; genus Aelia; species Aelia acuminata. The sequence continues at coordinate 215,166,662 of OU426978.1, read as the reverse complement.
ATTAATAATGCTCAAATTGTATTCGTGAGATACATGGCCTTTCATTTATGGAGTTTTTTTTAATATTGTCACGAAAAAACAACTGTAACAAATTAAAAAGACGCAAAGTATTTTTAAACAATAAGTTATGTGCTAACTTTTTATTTATTTGAGGCTAAAACAGATTATAATGAATTATGTCAACTCTTTGTATGAACTTGGAACGAATAACGACTTAGGGTAACTACCATAAGTTGACAGTGCTACAATAGTAGAGGTTTTGCACAAAAAGTGTGAATAATAAGATTCAGGGTTGATTATTTTGGTTCAAAATTTGACGGGATATGCCAAGTTATACTAGTTAGCTGTGCCGCCATCGACATTAATTTGATGAAAACTCAAACTTATTTGTCAAAGATTATAATAACGAATTTTCTAATGGCCAGAAAACTTGGTTTCTGCTAACCTGTTTCGTTAGGGTGGATGTCAAGTTAATCCGGCATTGGTCGCTAGACCAACTTTAACATGGATGGTCGCACGTGAGAATTTCTCTCACAACAATCACTAATTTTTTTTTCATTTTTATCATACATTAGTTTAAATTTAAACAATAAAGCTGTACTTACAAAAGGGTCAATTATTAGTACAAATTATGAAATCTTGAATCTTGAAAACACTTTTTTATTAAGAGGATAAAACAACTATTATCATTCAAAAAGTATTGTTTAACATTTTTTTAAAAAGAGTAAAAAAATTAAATACATAAAGAAAAAGTGTAATCTTAAAGCCAAATAAATACTATAAGCATTTAGTTTAATTAACAATAGTGATTATAATGTTCAATTAGAAATACAGTGTATATTGGAATATCCAAGTTCGAATATAAAGTAGACAGAAAATTCTACTAGATAACTATTCTTTAGTGTAGTCATTGAGGCATTTTTTCCCTCTTAAAGAAAACATTTTGGAAGTTGACGCACACTCAGTTGTACGTAACACTGACAATCGCGAGTGAGAAAAACTCTCAATTATATATATATTTGACAGTCGCGCATGAAAGAATCTCTCATAAGATCGGATTGAGCGGAGTAGAAGGAAGCTTGAACAGGTATAGGCTTATACATACCTACCTAAGCCTTGGTATTGGAGCGGGGAGAGTTCATGGAGGGCTGTGAGTCTGTGAACTACAGATAGTAAGGAGGGGAGGTTTTCAGAAGTACCAAGAACCGTTTCCCGCCAAAAAAACAAAATAGCGACCAATGACGGGTTAAATAAGCTTTTTAGTAGTGCTACGTTCCTGGTCTCCCGCTTTTCTAAGGCAGGTGGGGATTACCAGTTACCACAGTTACCAGAAACGGCATATATGTAATTAATGTACTTAATTCGCCTTAATGTAAATTGGATACTTTTCCAAAGGTGACGTGTTTACCAATTCTATTTTATTCTTATAAACCTGTGGCATAGGGTAAATGATAATAAATAAACAAATCTAAATTGAACTATATCTTTAATTTTATTGACCCATAATGTAAATTATTTATACCCCCTTTAATATATAAACATATTTTACTAGCACAAATTAGTTAATGGATGCTGACTGGCAATTTAACATTATTTAAAGAAATACTAACCACACAATATTACAACTAGTACTGTATATGCATTAACCTTATCTGGTGGGCACTCTCAGTTGTTATCTCTGGCCTATCAGCTGGATCAGTCTCTGCCATCTCTGACGCTCTCTCAGACTCAGCACAGCATCCCATCTCAGCCTGTCTCGGAAATCTGGACTCTGCCGCTCGCTCTCTCCCTGGACCTCCGCACTCCTCGTACTTCACCCCTCTCGGCACTCTCCCCGACCTCTGTCCACCTTTGAACTCTCTCTCCTCCCAACTCACCCACAAAGTATTGAAAGATTGAACTTCCTTTTCCCATCACGGCAGCATCCACAATACATAGCAGTAGGTTTATTTGAGTTCAATTATGTTTTAATTACTTTTATGATATTTATGGTTCAGTTCATGAGAATCATTTGATATACTTTTTAATATATTTATACAACTTTATAGGGCTTAAATGTAGGAGTCAACTATTAGAACAGAAATCAATCCATAATTTCAATAGTTGACGTCGATGACAACTCACCGCCAGAATTAGCAAATAGTGTTCCATCTGGACGTGGTTTCTGGAAGTCTGTTTGGCTGGATGCCAAGTGTCTTATTTTATGGATACATAGCTAGTGTACTTTATCCATGGATCATCGAGGGCAAAATTGCATTAAAAATAGTGTTAGCAGGAGTTGTTTGTTAGTTTCTTAGCCATCGACCTCTTGTGCTGATCTGGCAGTCTCCGTCCGACAACCTCCCTGTCCCGGTGCAAGACTCTCTCTTCTTCCCTACAAGAAGAGGGTTGTATAGGCAATCGTTCTTAACCCATTCAGGAAGTCATTGAAGTGCATATAGTTTTTCTTTCGTTAATAGACAGGGGGGGGGGGGAGGGTGACTTGGAAAATGTTTCGTAATAAAATGTCATCCTATTACTTTATGTCATGTCATGTCACAAATGAAGGCACATGATACCCTATCAAATGTAATGCAGGTAACTTAATTTGATATATTTTTCATCTGGTAAGCAGATGGGTGATGGTCGACTTATTTGGGCTGCCGACCAATGCCATATGAACCTTCTTCTTAGCACATTTGCTAATTGTAATTTGACAGGTGCCAATAAAATTGTTCAGTTAAAAAAAAAAAAAATTAAACAATTGCATAACATTATGCAGATTAAACGCTTTATATTACATTATCCCGTTCTCATCATTTGTTTTCAGACAAAGTTTGAGATTATTGTAAATGCTCTTTTTTCACTGCTGTATGGTAAATACCAGTTGAGAACTAAAAATAAGTTTTTTCGATTGCTTTAAATTCTTTCAGGCTTTGAAGCTGATGCATATAAACGCAAGGCCATTAGCAAGACTATTGTGCTATACTCGGGATAACAGCGGACCTTGTGGATCCCCACTTAACTAAAAAGATAAATAATTAAGTTAACGAGTACCTGACACCGTACAGGCTCGAGACCTCCATTTTACGTCTTAAGGGACGGCATAGGTAAGCATGTTTTACTCCTATTAAAAAATCCTAAAGCCACTTCGGAACCCGGGACCTTTAGTATAGTAGGTTGCCATGCTAGAAAAATGAATGTTTTTTGGGCATTACCATACATAACTATTACAAGTTTACACATATTGTCTAGTAAATGAAAAATAACTGAAAGTATAAATATATAAGAATGAAATGGGGAAGATTCTAATTTTTGGTTCTTCATTGAAATCTTCCATAAGCTCAATGACAATGTTAGGCCAAGAAAAAAATTCACGCCAAGACTAAATTACTGCTTTGACTACAGGAAGATATTGTGGAGTAACTTTGGATTTTTTGCGGTCTATAAAAGCCGATAGATCACCTAGGGTTGTCGGGTATCTCTTGAATCAGATGAACGCATGAAAGGCGTTCAAAAATAAAAAACAAAAATAGATTTCTTAGGACATTACGAATTTCTCCTACGACTGATTCAATTAGGAATTAATTTTCTCGAAAATCAAAACAAAAGCAAAATTACTATTAACCGTTACAGATACCAATGTACACTCTGTATACTATATTGCTTTCTGGTCGCAGCTGATTGGAAAGTTTATTTTGATTTTCATCTGTTCCAGTCTTCTAAAATAAAAAGTTTCATTTGCCTTTTACGCTTTGAACAAAGGGACAAATTTGTTCCGTTCTGTACGTTGTCAGATTGATAGGACGGCCGTGATGGGTAGGTACAAAGATTGGTCTGATTGAAGAAAAAAATAACACCCTTTCTGTTGCTTCACTTTTATATTCCCGGTGAACAATGATTTTTTAAAAACTAAACACTTAATTCTGGAGGTAACTCTTTATTTTTTTAAGGGTTTAACACATAAACCAATTGCTGTATGTTAATATTGTAATGCTTGTGTGGGTTGGAATAATTTTTATTAAACTAAAATAATTCACGATGTCAGACAAGCAACAAATTCAAATCATTAACAAGTTTACAAAAAACATAAACTTTTTTAATCGTAAATCTTATAAAAAATCTGGTGCATGCTCGCAACACACAACTTTCACTTACCAACTTACTTAGATTAGAAATTAATGTGTTTTGTTAGTTGCCACTTCTCAAATGAACAGAACGGCTTTAATTATGAACAATGGTCTGTCATTAAAGGCGTACTCAGCATGCGTGGGCTCAACGAGTTTTATGAGTTGACTGAATATTTTTCTTTTTTTCTCCTCTTTATGTTTTCTTTATTTATATCATATCTCATATTTAGCCATTTCTTAATTTTAGGCGTAACGAGAGACAGTTAATTCCTCCATGTAAACAAAAACAAAGGTACTTTTTAAGAAAGAAACAAAAAAAAAAGCCCCCCCCCCAAAAAAAAAAAAACCCCTCAGAACATTTTAATAATGATAAAGCTTACCTGATATTAAAGAAAACCTAATTTTCATTAAACATGACGAATTTGATAAAGATCGTTAAAGCCGTTTTTGAGATAATCGAAAAAAAGCTAAAAATTGGAAAAAAAAGTCATGAAATAAAGTGCCCCCTCAGTTGGAACAATTTTGATGAAATGTTGGCTTTTACATATTTTATATAAACATACATCAAATGCCCAGTTTCTTCAAAATCGTTAAAGCCGTTTTTGAGTTAGTAAAAAATATGTACACGTGAAATTGGTACAAAATTTATTAAGTAAAGTCCCCCCTCCGGTTGATCAATTTTGATGACATTTTTACAGTCATATCTCGGGCATATAAATAGATCAAATACTCAGTTTAATCAAAATCGTTAGAGCTGTTTTTGAGAAAATCGAAAAAAACGTAAAAAGTTATTAAATAAAGTACCCCCTCCCTTTGAGCAATTTTGATGAAATTTTCGCTCACATCGGGGGTATATACCTACACTAAATACCCAATTTCAGGTTCCCACGGTTTATAGTTTTTGAGCTAGTCTGTTCACACAACACTCACACACACCATTTCGCGGGACTTGGTTATTTCGACTCAGGGGGTCCCAAAACGTGTTTTTCGTTGAAAACCGGAAGTCAAAATTTTTCACGATCGCAATACTTCCACTTACTATATATTTCATATATGGGTAAGTGAAAGTAAAAAAAAATTATTTCTTCATTTTTTTTACTTTCACTTACCTACATATTAAATAACAAGGTTAACTTTATATATTATGAAACATATAGTAAGGGAAAGTATTGCGATCATGAAAAATTTCGACTTCCGGTTTTCAACGGAAATACACGTTTTGGGGTCCCCTCAGTCCAAATAACCAAGTCCACCAACACCAAGTTGGTGTGTCTGTGTATGTGTGTGAACAGACTAGCTCAAAAAACTATAAATCGTACGAACCTGAAATTGGGTATTTGGTGTATGTATGTGCCCGCGATGTGACAGCAAACATTTCATCGAAATTGGTCAAACAGAGGGGGTACTTTATTTAAAGAATTTTGTCTAAGTTTTACGTTTTTTTTTTCGATGTAGTCAACTTAGATTTTGATTAAACTCGGTATTTAATGTATGTATATGCCCGCGATGTGATAGTCAAAATTGATCAATTAGAGGGGGCAGTTTACTGAATAAGTTTTGTCTCCTTTCACGTGTTTTTTTTTTTTTTTTTATTTACTCAAAAAGGCTTTAACGATTTTGATCAAAATGGTAATATTTGACGTATGTATATGCCCGCGACGTGACAGCCAAAATTTC